>BTPG01000003.1:176257125-176857125 GCA_036245525.1 Semisulcospira habei | reverse complement strand
CATAATATATACTAACTTTTGTGATACTGCACATATGCGATACCGTTATTAGGTTTGTTTACTCAGCAGGCAAATCACAAAAAAATCCTGTTACAGACAATACATTGCATGAATCTTGAACCTATAATTCATCGCAATCTATTTTATTCTGACAAGCTCAGCTGTATGCAATGAGTCAGGTTCCAATTCCATCACTACTGTAATCTAGACCACGAAAGGTGACTGCCAAGAGTGTAAAATGCAGAGAATAACTCCGCAAAGAAAGAAACGCGCTTAGAAAAGACTAACTGTTCTGTCTTTTTTAACCCTTTGCGTGTCCGTAGCAGTTTTAGTTATCGCAACTAAAACTGCTACGGACACGCAAAGGGTTAGGTATGTTTCTTTCTTGATTGGATTATTCTCATCACTACTGTATGTTAGGGTTACGGCTGCTGCCAAAGTGATGTGGGATTTGACCTTCTGGGCAGTGATAGTTAGATCTCGGTCTTTTGGAACATAAAGTGTCTTTGGCAGCTGCAGCGGAAGAAAAAAAACAGAGTGGGATGACATATATTGAAGTATCTCAAAAAGACTATAGTTAAATACCAACTAACTAGCTAAATAATGACAATAGATGGTGACAAAATGTGCCTATGCAATTTTGTTGTCATTTATTTCAAAATATTCAATTGTTCAAGAGAAGCTTTCAAGTCTTTTCAGTGGAGCTTGGTAAAGTCCATATGAACTTGTAAATAATAAATCTGTGTACCAAGTGAATGATAGAGAAGCGATCATATGTGCACCAATAGCTTTTGTACCCAAAATCCACCATGCATGTGCTTTTGCAAGAACACGCTGGGTGCAACAGAGAAACCATTGAACTTGTGTTGTACACTAATTGTGTCTATTCTCTAACTTATATGAATGCTCTTTGAAAAAGAAAAACTGCCCTGTATTTTGAGAAAACAAAGTACCTTTGGGCCAAGTTTGAAGTCTGAGGCTTGAATAGTCTCTGAGAAAATGCCAATGTTAAAGTTTACCATGGACACCAGACAGACCAAGGATTGCCAGACAGACGCTGGATGGCCCATTATATAGACTCACTTTTACTATTACACGTGAGCCAAGAACAGACTGCAAAAATGACACACAATGTGCACCATATACGTATACACATTATATATAGTTCTATACCACACATTCACATTCGTACAAATCTCACAAAAACCTTACACTGTCCTATGTTCCTATGTTTTTTTGTAGAGAAAACCTAAACTGACACACAATGCACACCAAATACACACATACTCGAACACACTCAAACACATGCTCCATCTCTTCGAGCAAGTCTAACTTAGTGAAGAGCAGCTAGGTTGGAGACACCTTAATAACATTTACCTCACAACACTTCAGACACCACAATATACATCATTAATATAAACATGCTGAGCCTGAAGGTTAACATTACCAAACATGGATTTAATTGGTTTAATCCTTATCATTCGGAATACACCAGTGTGTGAAATAAGTTTGACTAAAATAATTCAAGGGTAGTGTTAGGCGCCAAGCTGTTCTGGCACCACCCTTGAACTAAAGCCATTGGTCTATATCTTTATCTGTAAGTACTACATGTATAATGTAGCTTGCATATGGCAGTGCACAAATTTGAAGAGTTTAGCCTCAGTATGATTTGGGTTAATACTTAAGACTACAAGACAATACATGCAGTTCAGGAGACGGATCCATCATGGTAGTTCAAGGGTGGTGCCAGAGTAGTTTGGCGACTATCAGCCACAAGCTCTTTTGGCACTACCCTTGAACTACCATGATCAATCCACATCTTGTTATAGTGTCAAGGTTGAAGGGCATAAAGTTACAGTCAGAATGTATGTGCTCCCCCCTGACAAAACTTCAGCTGGCCTGAGCAAACAGCCACACATTCAATACATATCACCCATATACCATCACCAAACAGTTAGTCACTTCATCTTAATCACATGCGGGGCTAAAAGTTCTGGGTCAACGATGATTTCTTGCATAGGAAGGTCCACATTGTAGTCATGCGTGATATGTTTCAGGTGCAAGCCGCCACGCTTGGATGACCGTTGTGGGATGGGCAGTTCCGAGTGGTGAGCAGGCAGTGGCTCCGTGAAAAAATATGGATGTAATAATGCCTGAAAAATAGAAAGAAATGGAAAGCTATCAGGAAAGGGTTTTATTCTGTATGAGGAGAACAACTTCCAAATTGGGGACTTAACCCACTGAGGCTAAAATCTTCAAAATTGTACACTGCCATATGCAAGCTACATTATCTCTTGGCTTGACTTCGCGAACGAAGATTCTATAGGGGTTGTCCACGACGTCTGCAGGCATGCTCGTGACTGTGGAGGCCAATCCGGGACAGGCAGGTTCGACCACAGTGGCTGCAGAGGGAGGTCTGGCCAGGTATCTGAGTTGCGGCATCTCTGTTTTTTCTCCTGAACCGCTTGTCTTTAAGGCCAGCTCTGCGAGAGTCCTCAAAGGAGACAGCTGCCTTGTAAATGGTAAAGCGCCAGGTGTCACGGTCCGCAGCAAGTGAAGACCACTGGCGGTGGTCGATTTGGCAGGCACTAAGTGACTTCTTGAGACAGTCTTTGTATCTCTTGTTTGGTGCCCCTCTGTCTCTGTGTCCAGTGGCAAGCTCGCCAAACAGGGTGATCTTGGGTAGGCGATGATCCTCCATCCTGGAGATGTGCCCCGCCCAGCGGACCTGTGTCTGCAGCAGCAAAGCCTCGATGCTCACAGTTTGTGCCTGTTCAAGGACCTCGACGTTTGTGACATAGTCACTCCAGTGAATGCCAAGGATTGTACGCAGGCAGCGCTGGTGGAAGCGTTCGAGGAGTCGTAGTTGGCTGCGTTAGAGGGCCCAGGACTCGGAACCATACAACAGGGTGGTGAGGACAACAGCTCTGTACACGCTGATTTTGGTGCCTGTTTTCAGCTGTTGATTATGCCACACCCGCTTGTATAGACGCCCGAAAGCGCTGTTTGCTTTTGCCAGCCTGCTGTCCAGCTCCTTGTCCAGCTTGGCGTCCGACGTGATGATGCAGCCAAGGTAGGTAAACTGGTGCACTGACTTCAGTTCAGACTCGCTGATGGTGATGTGGGGAGGGCGATGCTCTACCTTGGGTGCCGGCTGATGGAGAACCTCTGTCTTTTTCAGACTGACCTCGAGTCCAAAGAGCTGGGCAGCATCTGCGAAGCAGGATGCGATGCGCTGCAGGGCTCACTCTGTGTGTGCAACGAGGGCAGCATCGTCAGCAAAGAGCAGCTCACGAATCAGTTGGTCTAGGGTTTTGGTGTGGGCCTGCAGTCGTCTGAGGTTGAACAGGCTGCCTTCAAGACGATACCTGATGTACACTGTATCGTCATCGTCGAGGTCCACTGTGGCCTGCTTCAACATCATGCTAAAAAAGATGGTAAAGAGGGTCGGTGCCAGCACACAGCCCTGCTTCACACCGTTGAGAATGGGGAATGGTTCTGAGAGGTCATTGTTGAGTCTGACCTGGCCTTGCTGGTCCTCGTGTAGCTGGACAATCATGCTGAGGAACTTTGGGGGACAGCCAAGTCGCTCCAGGATCTGCCACATGCCTTGCCTGCTCACAGTGTTGAACGCTTTTGTTAGGTCGACAAACGTTATGTACAGCCCTTTGTTCTGCTCGCGGCACTTCTCCTGAAGCTGTCTCAGCACAAAGACCATGTCGGTGGTGCTCCTGTTGGCTCTGAAGCCACACTGGCCCTCTGGGAGGTGGTCTTCTGCAATGGCAGGTACTAGCCGATTCAGGAGCAGCCTTGCGAGTATTTTCCCGGCAATGGACAGCAGGGTAATTCCACGGTAGTTGGAGCAGGCAGACTTCTTCTCTCCTTTGTTCTTGTACAGGGTGATGATGACTGCATCGCGGAGATCCTTTGGTAGTGTTCCTTCCTCCCAGCAGCAGAGAAAGAGGTCATGGAGCTTGCTGCGCAGTGCTGGGCCTCCATATTTTCAGATCTCTGGTGGGATCCCATCAATGCCTGCTGCTTTGCCACTCTTGAGCTGGTGGATGGCTGTGAGGGTCTCTTCAGCAGTGGGCAGTTCGTCCAATTCAACCTTTACTGGGAGGTGTGGGATTTGGAGGATGACTGCTTCTTGAACAGTGCGCTCAGCGCTGAAGAGGTCCTGAAAGTATTTCGAACAGCGGTTCATGATGGAGTTATTATCTGTGAGGAGTGCCTGTCCATCAGCACTTCGCAGGGGACTTTGTATCAGGTGCCTGGGGCCATACACTGCTTTCAGTGCTTCGTAGAAGCCCCTGTAGTCACCGTTGTCAGCACAAAGCTGGGTCCTCTGTGCGAGTCTGGTCCACCACTTGTTCTGGAGATCTCTGAGCTTGGGCTGGAGACTGCTGCAGGCGAGGTGGAAGGCAGACTTCTTCACAGGGCAGGAAGGCTGGGCTAGGTGGGCCTGATGGGCGGCTCTTTTTGTTTTGCTAGGAGTTCCTGGATCTCTACGTCGTTTTCGTCAAACCAGTCTTTGTTCCTCTTTCTAGCGAAACCCAAGACTTCTGCAGAGGATTTTGCGATAGCAGTTTTCAGCCGTTCCCAGAGTGTTTCTGGGGAGGAGTCTGCTGGGTCAGCTGTGTCTGTGAGCCTGCGCTGTAAATCTGTCTGAAAGGCAGCTTTTACGTCGTCACGCTGAAGGCTGGCAACATCAAGCTTTTTCTTAGGGGCCCCCCTTTCTTGGGTTTTGGCTTGAAGTGGAGCTAGAGTTTGCAGCGGACAAGGCTGTGCTGGGCATCACTCTGGTGAGGAGGACATCACTGCGGTCCCTCTGACGCACTAGGACATAGTCGATAAGGTGCCAGTGTTTGGAGCGAGGATGCATCCAGGTGGTCTTTCGACTGTCCTTTTGCTGGAAAGTAGTGTTGGTGATGACACGCTGCTGCTCTGCACAGAACTCCCAACAGTAGGCGGTCATTGTCAATGCAGTTCCCAATGCCATGCTTGCCGAGGGCTCCTTTCCAGGCTTCAGAGTCCTGGCCCACTCTGGCATTGAAGTCGCCAAGGATGATGACTTTGTCGTCTGCAGGGGTGCTCTGTAGGAAGCTGCGCAGGTCAGTGTAGAACTTGTCCTTTTCTGCAGGCTCTGCCAGGAGGGTTGGGGAGTACACACTAAGAAGGGTGACGTGTTGCTGGTGTCTCAGTGGGAGGCGCATGGACATGATGCGGTCTGAGTGACCGGTTGGTAGGTTTTCCAGCTTAGTCGCAATGGAGGTCTTGACCATGAAGCCCACGCCTGAGAGCCGTCTTTCTGATGCAGACTTGCCTGACCAATAGAGGGTGTAGCCAGCGCCAAGTTCTTGGAGACTGCCTTCGTCCGGGAGGCGTACTTCACTGAGCGCAGCGATGTCGATGTTTAACCTCCGCAATTCATGGGCAATGAGGGCGGAGCGACGTTCAGGGCGTCCACTGTCTGCTGTGTCAAGCATGGTTCGGATGTTCCAGCATGCTACGTTGAGTCCGGTCGTGGTCGTCATTAGAGTGGATCCGTTGTTTTTACTTGTTTTCTGACGCAGGAGAAGATGCCCGTTGACCGCGGCTAGCCAACTGGGGTTGTGAGGGGACGAGCTTTGGTTAGGCCACCTTTTCTAGGCCCCTCTCCGTGTGGAGCAAGCAGTGCTGTCTCTAGAGAAGGCTGCTTGGTCGTTCAGGGTGTGCCGAGTGACGTTGTCATCCCCAGGTCAACATCAGGCGACCAATGTCCTGAACCGCCTGCCTGCAGGTTTGAGACTGCGGATTAGAGTGACATCTTTCACCTGCCGTTTCGCCCCTCGCCCATCGCTACAGGACTTGGAATGGTCTGTGTCATGGTCCGTGGACGTTTCCTAAAGCCTGCGCGGTGGAGCTTTTTGGTGGAGTGCAGTGTGCGCAGTACTGGCCCCACCCTTTAAACCCTTGGTTCGTCTGCCATGGCCTAGCAAGCTGGGACGATGGCATCGAGGTCCTCAGGTCGTAGGTTTTATATCAAACTGTCCTTGTCCTAGTCTCTGGCTCAAAAACCTTCCCCGGAGACACGGGGACTTTGAAGTCAGGGTTTTCCTCCCTTAGCCTTTCCGTAGCCAAGCGGCCAGGCCTGCAAGGCAGCAGGGCAATGTTGATTAATTTTCGAGGTTCTCTCCTCTAGATCCGCCGTGCTTAGCCTGGGGGCTCGTGCTGCCCAGTTTTTGGGGTCACCTCGGAGAGGATGTGGCCAGGGACCACGCAAGGGCGGTCTTGGGATAGAGGGATGCTATGCTAGTCCAGAGGGATTACACACAAGGGTGCCTCACGAAGGCCAAGAGGCCCTAGACTAGGGTGATCCCGGGGGAGGCGCTGTAAGAGTTCCCCACTACCCGCACCACCAACGCAACTCGTCCCCTGGGGCCCCCACCTTTTGACTCCTACATTATAGTACTTACAGATAAGGATATAGACCAATGACTTTAGTTCAAGGGTGGTGCCTGAACAGCTTGGTGCCTAGAGGCGCCAAGCTATTCTGGCACTACCCTTGAACTATTTTAGTCAAACTTATTTCACACACTGGTGTATTCCAAATGATAAGGGTTAAGAATACACCAGAAACTGTTTGCAAGAAAAAAAGTGCTGCAGTCTCAAGAAAAGTATTGAAGAGCAGAAGTGTCACAGTATTAACCCATTCAGCCCTGACGCAATACAGCAGGAGACAGGTGACCATGATAATTCAAGGGTAGTGCCAGATTAGCTTGGCGCCAACAGGCGCCAAGCTAATCTGGCACTACCCTTGAATTATCATGGTCGATCCATCTCCTGCAACGGGTGCATAGTCGTTTGATGACGCCTCCAAAGTTTGGTAAATACGTGCATCGGTCTGAATGAGTTAAAGACCATAATTTAGGTGTCTGTAGCCACCTAAATGCCGGTCTTTAATAACAGGTGATCTCTCATAAGGGTAGCTGCTTGAAGCAGATTCTGCCCAACCATACACCCAAGACATTAGTCAGTTGCTGTTTCAACAGTGATCAGAGCAAATAACAACAAACTAAAAGCGAGAACAAGAAATGCGGTACCTGTTTGGCAGAGATGCGCTGTTTGGACGGGTAGACGAGAAAGCATTTCAGAAGCTCAAGAGCTTCAGGAGAGGCATCAGGGAAAATTTCTTCTAACGGCATGGGCTGACAGGGTGAGAAGGAAATCTTGTGGAAATCAGGCAGGTCCTCTTCACTCATGCCCTGTGTGCAAGAGATGAAAATGAGGGAAGCATGATGCTGAGCTACAGACCAAGAATGCAGGATCAATGGTGCATGCCAACAAAATTATTAGAAAAGGCATAATCGCAAACAGCATTGCTCTGAACATATTCAATAACACCGCATTAATAGCTGTGGAAAGTCCTATAACGTTGTGGTGGCAACACTATACAACACTTTCACAGCTATTGATCCTGGGCGCCTTGAATGAGTTGTTTCTTGCTGTGCATCAAGGGAGACAATCTGAAAGCAGATGAAGTTGCAGAGGCAAGGAGAGTCAAAATCTTACAGGCCACGTCTTTTCATTAGGTGTTCCGAGGACCCGAATAACCAGACACAGCTGTTCGATGTCATTCTCCCCCTGCAATGAAGTTAGATGAAAGTCTCATGTCAATTTCAGGATAATTCAAAACTCTCATGTTACATATATTTGAAAACAAATGCGTGCCCTGGCAGCTCTTGTGAACTATGTGATTTTTCCGTGCTAATCTTGAAAAATCAAAGATCATAGAAGCAACATGCACCACAATGGCTTCCATAGCGCATGCATAAGTTTTGAATTACATATTTATGTTAACCCCAGGATGTCTTATTTTAACTTGAAATAAAATCAAACATAAGTTTATCATTTCAATCAAAAATAGTACCACTTACAAAACACACAAAATCACCATCCATTTATTTTCTTATTGATATGATCATCATAAAATATAAAATACTGCGTGTGTGTGTGTGTGTATGCCCACAGTGCTAGGTCTTACTCATCTTTTAATTTTTTCAATTTTTTTTTTTTAGATGACAGAATGCATGAAATCTAAAGAGAATTTTCTGTTTTGTTTTTTACAACAGACAATAAAGTTTTCTTGATTCTTACTGTACATGTACTCACAGGAAAAACAGGTGAGTTGTTCAGCAGCTCTCCAAATATGCAGCCTGCTGCCCTGGAAAGACATATGCGCGCGCGCGCACACACACACACACACACACACACACACACAACAAAGATTTGAACATAAACAAGGTCCCATAACTATTCAGTAAACCTTAAACAAATTTACAATTGCAAACATCTCTCCACCCAAGGAAGACGCGTTTGGTGGGGTGGAAAAGGGCAGATGTGATGAGAACAGTGTTGGAGGATAACATGCCCATGTTTTCTCAATTATAAAACTATTTCTGAAACATACTGAGAAATGCTGATGATGACATTTTCATGTTTAATAATAGTAAGCAAAATGACAAGTCAGTTTTCATGAAACTCATTTATACATAATAGCTTGCATAACTTTGATACGCATCTATGGAGATTGTGTGCCCACTGTGGGAGATGGATCAGCTATGGCAGTTCAAAGACAATGCTAGATTAGCTCGGTGCCTTCTCAAGTGCCAAGCTAATCTGGCACTGCCCTTGAATTAACATAGCTGATCCATCTCCCACTGTGGAGTCTTAAGGGTTAATACATTAATTCACATGAAACATGCTACATCCTGATATCTGGCAAAAAGATACATATCTAAAAGCAGCGCATCTTGAATATGTTAAACATTTCAGATGTACAACTAAACTCACCACAAGTCTACTCCCTCATCATATTTCCTGGCTCCATAGAGAAGCTCTGGGGCTCTGTACCACCTGAAAGTATTTCATCAAATGTATTAGAAACATAAGTATACACAAAACCTGAAAAGCCAGACGCATTAAAAATGTGTACCTGGGATCGGAGACTTGTGTAAAGACTGCAAAAACATAACCAATGGGTACTATCATCTTACCTTGTGGCCACCTGATGACTGTACTGTCGTTCCCCCTGATTCTGGAACACACGAGCAAGGCCAAAGTCTGCCAGCTTCAAATGACCTGTGGAGCTGATCAAAAGGTTCGCTGGCTTCAAATCCTGCACGATACAAAGAAATCATGCATGTTACAACTGTGTATCATATTAACTAGTTAACTCTTTGGCTGTCAGTGGCAATTGTTGCTGAGGTGATTCCCGCAGGAATCACCTGGACAAAAGTGCAACTGACAACCAAAGGGTTGTTTTACACTGCTAGCTATCACCATTGTAGGAATGGGCTGCAACACTGAAAACACATCTCCAGATTTCCAGTTTTGAAAACTTGACAAGTATCATACTTGCGTAAGGCATACAATCTTCAATTCACATGTGCCTGCAGTGATTGCCCATGCCATGCCATGCTAGCTCAAGGGTGATAGAGGTGCAAAGCTAGCAAAACAAATTTCTAAACAGACACTGCTCTTGAACTATCATCCTTCTATTACAATATGTGTCAGGCATTTTTCATCAGAACTGGAAGTAATTGGGGGAATGCAAACATGTGTAGCAAGTATTAACTCTTAAACTCCCAGAACTAAATGCCTTCCATTCTGTAGAATGGAGGGTCATTTAGTTTTGGGAGTTTAAGAGCTAACATCACCAGTGGCAAACTGATGACATCATTTTAAAGTAGATGTCCCTGCAAATCCCTGACAGAAACTGAACTACATGCAATCATGTGGGTGAATGCAGGTCTTGGTTAGCAGGATACTGCCCAGAGACCACATAACTGCAGTCACTGGGACGGAGGAGGGGTTCAAATTGAGGCTTGCACCGATCTGTGATAAGTTCTATGATGATAATTATTCCTAACATTTGGAACACCTATAATGGATTTCCCTCTGTGAGTGCTCTGGGTAAATTAGCAAAAGTAAAATACACCCATGGAAAAAAAAAAGAGAGACTAGGTAGGTCAACTAGCCCTGATCTCTAGAAAATCACCATTGCCCAGGGAAAGAAACTCAAATTTGTCTTCATAGGACAATGAACTTGGTAGAGAAATATGAACCATTTGTCTGTCAGTAACGGCTTTTGCCATGACGACTCCTGCAGGAATCGTCATGAAAAAAAAAAACTACTGATAGCTGAAGGATGAATATGTCTCACCCTGTGCATGATGTTGTTCTCATGTAAAAACGCCAGCCCCTTGAAAAGCATCAGCATGTACGACTTGACCTGAGCCTCTGTGAGGGGACGCTCTGACTTGCGGATCACCTCCGACAGGTCAGACAGCATGTACTCAAAAACAAGGACAATCATTGCCCCGTGGGGAAACACCTCTCGCAGACGCACCACATACTGGTTGTCTTCTATCTGCTGCAATGCCTTGATTTCCCTGGAAATAACCAAGAAAAAATAATCAAAACATGAATAAAAAAAAACTAGGACAAAACAGTCGCCTGGCATATAGATTTATCTGCACAGAATATGAAGGGAGAAAGAAAGGTATTTAATTTGCTTTGTGACATAGAATAAAACATGCATGTGCTGTGGTAAAAATAACCATCAAAAAGCTTGCTAATTATGACTCCAGTATCATGGTTTTCATTACATTGACCCACGGAGTATTGACACAATAATACAAGATATATATTGGCCATGATTGTTCAGAGGTGATGACAGAATAGTTTGACATCAAGAGGTGTCAAACTATTCTGACACCACCCCTGAACTGTCATTGTTGATCTTTCTCCTAAAATGTGAGGACGGGTCACAAAGTTACAAAAAAAAAATAATAACAAAATGTAACATAGGCATAATTTAATGACGTCTATGGCTAAGTATTATTTTGCAATTGTTTCAAGGTGTTGAGGTATCTTTACCAACCCATTTAACCCCAAGGCCACATTTCTCAAATTTAGGATGTGTCACCTAGTGACTATGTACCAGTTGCAGGAGATGGATTAACTGGGGTAATTCAAGGGTAGTGCCAGATTAGCGTGGTGCCTTAGGGTGCCAAGCTAATCTGGCTCTACCCTTGAATTATCATTGCATTATCTACTGCTATACTGCATCAAGGTTAAATGGGTTAACCTCTCATGCTTACAGGCACTCGTACTGTAAACAGTGCCAGTGGCTGCATACACAAGGTGATTAACTGAAAACTTTTATATACTCCACTGTACCTGAGAGCTGTGTTTGGAATTCCTTCTTCTGGATTTCTCAGCGAGACTTTCTTGAGGGCAACCACCTCTCCACTCTGCAAATCAATCAAGCAGAAATCATACTTGACCTGATCTTAACCCTTTGTGCATGTAATCATCAGTACTGTAGACAGTACTGGTGGTAGTGTGAATGAGGGGGTTGGCCGGTACTAAAATGCACTTCACAATACCAACATAATTATGTGCAAGCTAATGTATGGTGTACAGTACTGACACAAATTCGGCTTGGGCCTCTGTCGGTCTGAATCGACCATAGATAATGCATCCTAGTTGTTCTGATCTGATTGGCTGCTCAGCTGGATTTGAAGCAGCATGTTTTGTGATTGTTGAGGCCAATGACACAAATTAAAGACAGCAAATTCCATGACAGCTGTTCATGCACATACACATACACTCACTCAGCCAACACCAGTCGCCAGTGTAGGAGGCAATAGATTATCATAAACATTTGTAGCCAAACAGTTCTGTGAGAACCCTGCTGAAAAACACTGATGAATAGTTGTGTTTGCTTGCAATCATGTTGCATTAATCGAAATTCAGCAAACATCATACACATGTAAGAATACACCCTCAAATACTTCTTGAATCTCAATGATTGTCATCAGCCCTTACACCATGTGTGGGATATGATTGTCATCAGCCCTTACACCATGTGTGGGATAATGTTGATCTATGTCAATTCTCCACATGAGCGGTGGTTCCACAGCACGTTTAGCTAGCCCTCTTGCTGGAAGCGAGATTTGAATAGCTTGATATAAATTGATGCCAGCGTTCACCATTTACATTTTAACATAAGACAGTGTACCTCTGGTACTGTTTAACATTGGACAGTGTACACGCATATAGTGACCACTTCAGCTATATTGATCATGTACATATAACGCACCTTTTCTCTCTTTTTTTTTCATTTTTATTGTTTTACTTATTTATTTATGTATAGGATTGGGAGGTGCACTGGATGCATGTCTCACCTCTATGTGTTTGGCTTTGAGAACTATTCCGTGGGCTCCTTCACCAATACGACCAAGGATGTTGTACTGCTCCATCTCAGTACTGTGCTGCCTGAAAACAACAGCAACAACAAAGAATAACTTAGATCTGTGCACACACGACCGGATTCAACGATCGGCCTTCTTATTTATCCATGTGTTGGTCTAGACAAGACCTACACACAGATAAATAAGAAGGCTACGCATAGATAACACTGTGGCTGGAACAAACCCAAAGTAATTACTTGACTTGTCGCCTTTGCCGGGTGGCGACAAGTCAAATAATTATTTTGAGTTTATTCGTTTTATTTCCACCGATCTTGGTCAGTGCTGTGGACACAAGAACGCACCAAAATTAGGAGGTACAAACACAGTAGGGATCATATCAAGCATATAAATTCGACTATCTTACCACACACATTCCACTATCAAAGCGTATCCAAAGAGTTGTTTACGGTACGTTTTCTTCCTCCACAACTGAGAGCTTTGACATCCGATTGACCTCCCATGCCAGATTGTCTTTCCCGATAGCTCAGCTCCCGATGGCCTGTCATTGATTTGCACGCGGAAGTAATCATAATCCTCCCCCCCCCCCCCCCCCCCCCCGCCCCCCCCTCCACCTTTAGCTGCTGGGACCCTTACCAGCAATTTTGTCGGGGCTCATGATGATCCCTTTTCCACCTCATTTTCATAGTGAGCCTTTTCATTGCGGTATGAGAGCTACTTTTAGAATAAGCGCTTAACAAAAATCTTTTATTATTATTATTATTTCCGGCCGGAATTCAGTTTCTCTCTTTTGAAAATGGGGGGGGGGGGGGGTCTGACATTGTAAATTATGCTCATTTACACCTACGTACTTTTCCCTGCCAAGGGTGACAAAAAGAGATACATTAATATTGCCAGGTGTTTATTTTCATTGTACATACATATCATAACTTGACTTTCCCTTTTCCTTCATTGTTTTATCTTTGTATTCAATATTCAGTCTTTGTTTCTTGTCGCTCACACACGCATGGACACATGTGATGAAGCTCTATGCTTGTGCATAGTGCTCATACAATAGGATTAGTACGGTACGGTTTTTGTTAACGGTTTGTTTGTGCCGAAGGTCCGTGGGGCCAAAGACAGTACATTATATAATGTACTGTCTTTGGTGGGGCCTGCTGCCCACGTGGAATATGTAAGACATGGTTAGCACGGGAATTTTTAGTGAGTTCTGTTTAGTGAGTTCTAGGCGGAAGCTGTGACTGTCAGAGGTCTAGTTTGGTTATTGCGGGCTGTCTTGTCGTATGGAACGGTTGTGTTCGAGTTACCTAGCCCGCATTCCCTGACTCTGAAGCCTAGATTTCAGAGTTCTTGTAACGAGAGTGGAAGACGGACGCCGAGACGTCGAGTCGCAGGACTGAGTGGACCTACGTGAGGTCATCCCTCCAGCTCTTCTGAGTGATTCTGACTGGGACCAAGACACCCAAGTCCAAGCGAGAACTGAGTGTACCGTACGAGAACGAGGACGTCCGTGCCCAAAGAGACAGGACGGCAATACGCGTACTACGAAGGACTTTCACGCCTAGACGTGAGAAGGACCAACGTAACCAGGCAACAACATCAAACAGGTTGGAGACATTGAGAGACTAAAACCTAGCCTGGCAAAGATACTGTGATTTGAGTGTGTGATAGAGAGCCTTGTATATATAGTTTGATAGTTTTTAAAGCGTTTTCTTTTCTTTTATAGTGTATAAAGGTTACTTTAGAAAGGGAGCCCGTGTGTTGTGTTTTACCGCATGAATGCGCCCGTCTGAGTCAGTGGCGGTGTATGCGTCTGTTGCGTGAGAGTCTGTGCGTACGACTGTGGGCAAGTCTGCGTGCGTTACAGTGGTGACCCTGTTTTAGCGGTAGGTTAAAGTATCTGCGGGCGATAGCGATTTTAGAGTAGGATTTGTTGATATGTGCATGTTGTGTTAGATTCCCCTCTCCGATTCTAGGGGGTAAGATCCGTTATTTCTGTAGTTTTCGGGATCTTACGAGGAGTTAGTTCTTGTTTCTTCCTTTTGTATAGGTAGTGTTCTTTTTCCTTGCTCTTCTTTCTATCGTTCTTATTTTTCGTTCCATCTGGACGTCAAAGTAGGTCACTGTTTTCTCCATAGTTTGTTGATTTTGTTGTAAGTTCTTATTTTAAGTTTTGCCGTTGATTTGGTTGTGGTATTTGTTTTTTTTACGTGCTCAAGTTTGGAAAGTTGTAGCAAATATGGAGGTAGACCCGGTAGAGGCTTACATTAAACAGGGTGAAAGGTTAGGACTTAGGGATGAGAAGCTTTTTGATTACGTGGAGAAGTGTAGGGATAGGGAAGATAGAGCGAGAGAAAGAGAAGCTCAGAGAGAAAGGGAAGAAAGAGAAACTCAGAGAGAAGAAAGGGAAGCTCAGAGAGAAAGGGAAGAGAGAGAAAGAGTAATTAAGAAAGAGGAACTAGAGGTTCAGAAAGCCTTAAAGGTGAAGGAGTTAGAAGTTCAGAGGGTGAAAGACGAGAAAGAGTTGGAGATGCGTAGACTTAGAGAGGAGAAAGAGTTGGAAATGCAGATACAGAGGGAGGAGAAAGAGCTAGAAATTCAGAGAGAGAGAGAAGAGAAAGACAGAGTACTTAAGAAAGAGGAAATGGAGCTAAAGGAGAAAGAATTAGAAGCTCAGAGACAGAGAGAAGAGAAAGAAAGAGTCTTAAAGGAGAAAGAATTAGAAGCTCAGAGAGAGAGAGAAGAGAAAGAAAGAGTCTTTAAGGAGAAAGAGTTAGAAGCTCAGAGAGAGCGAGAAGAGAAAGAAAGAGTCTTTAAGGAGAAGGAGTTAGAAGTACAGAGAGAAAGAGAAGATAGAGCGTTTCAGAGAGAGAAAGACGAAAAGGAACGGGCTTTAAAAGAGAAAGAAATTGAAGTTCAGAGGGAGAGAGAAGAAAAAGATAGAATCTTTAGGAAGGAGGAGCTAGAGTATCAGAGAGAGGAAAAGGAGAGGGATAGAGAGGTGGAACTACAGTTAGCTCGAGATGCGGGATCTAGACCAGATAGTGATTCAGTAGGCCGAGGAATACGAAATTTTCCTAAACTGCCGATGTTTAAAGAGTCCGTGGACTCTATTGACGCTTTTTTGTGCCGTTTTGAGTCTCATGCGCAGGCCGTTGAGTTGGCCTCCTGCCAACTGGCCCGTTTTGCTTTCATCTGTGCTTGAGGGACAGGCCTTGAGTCTTTACCATAGTTTGACCGTTTCGGGGACCATAGATTACGAGACTTTGAAGGAGTGTCTCTTGCAGAAGTTCCAGTGTAATGCGGAAGGTTTTAGGGAACGCTTAAGAGCTTGTCGGCCAGAGACAGGGGAATCGTTTATGTCGTTTGGCAAGCGGTTGTCCCATTTGCTCGTACGTTGGGTCGAACTGTCAAAGATCGACCACACGTACGACGCATTGTTCGATCTCATGTTGGCTGAACAGTTCTTTGGAAGCGTTTCCAAGGATCTAGCGGTATTCTTGAGAGAGCGTAATCTCAAGACTACGGACGAGTTAGTACAGCACGCGGAGGCTTTTCGGATGGCGCATCCTACGAAAAACCTCGCGTGTAGGACCGAGACACCGCCAGTCGGGTTGGTCGCTGCTGACACGTCTGGGGGTTACCGGGGAGGCCAGCGGATTAACGGTAGAGGTACTTTGCGTTTTCGACGCGGTGATTGAGGTAACAGCAATGGCGGTAGCGATCCGTACGCACGTGGAGGGACTTCTTTGCGTGGGTACGGGTCGTGGTCGTGTTGCGAGTTCGGACACGCAGTGTTTTTCTTGTCGTGGGTACGGGCACTTTAGTCGGAGCTGTCCGTCCTACAGTGCAGGCGCGCAGTATGCTAGTTATCAGGAGCACGGCCATCTGGTTCATCAAGGTCCTAATAATCCTGGTATGGTGGATGGGGCGGTGCAGCCCACTCAGGTAGCCAGTTTTGCGGTCCCAGTCGGGGAGGAACCACAGCTGGGCGCGGTGTGTTCAGATGACGGAGGTGGTTGCCTACCGCTGGTAGACGGGGTTGTAAATGGATGTCTTGTGGTGACTCCGGTACAACGACCGCGGGGGTCAGGCGTAGCCTTGTTAGACCAGATCAGTTCACAGGCGAGACACAGAAAGTAGTTTCGTTTGGAGGAAAGATAGAAGTTTTTCCGTTAGCTAAGATAGAGATTGACACAGAGTTTTTTACAGGTAGTCTGGTTTCGTGTGTCATCGACGAGCCAGTAGTTGATTTAGTTCTGGGTAACATGAAGGATGTACAGCCAGTCATCGCTAAAGTTGGAGCGATTAAGCGAGCTCACGTTCCTAGCGGTGCAGTCGCGACGAGAGCTCAGAGCAAGCGTGCTCGTGGACAGAGGGAACGTGTTATTTCCGTCCAGAAACAGGGAATTGGTCAGCGGGTGTGGCCCAATAGTCGGGTTGGCTGGAGACGGCATACTTCTGTTGCGGACAGAAATGCGGCTCAGCACCCATTAATATGTAGGTAGATCGGAGATCGAAGTCTCGCGATTGTGTGTTTTGTGTGTGGGCAGCCGTTGGATCGTTTTTCATTTCTGGAGGTTTTGGCGCGTTAATTCGGTTTTCAAGTTCGCTGTGCGATCTGAAGGTGTGCGTTAAGGCTTAAGGCTGTAATATTTTTCTTGTATTCTAGGTAGTAACAGTTAGTCCTTTCCTGTTTTCGGATAATATTACGTCGAGTAGTCTTAAAAAGAAACTCGGTCGTTTCTTTTTTTCCCGAGGAAGGGGGAATTGTGATGAAGCTCTATGCTTGTGCATAGTGCTCATACAATAGGATTAGTACGGTACGGTTTTTGTTAACAGTTTGTTTGTGCCGAAGGTCCGTGGGGCCTGCTGCCCACGTGGAATATGTAAGACATGGTTAGCACGGGAATGGTTTTTAGTGAGTTCTGTTTAGTGAGTTCTAGGCGGAAGCTGTGACTGTCAGTTGAGAGGTCTAGTTTGGTTATTGCGGGCTGTCTTGTCGTATGGAACGGTTGTGTTCGAGTTACCTAGCCCGCATTCCCTGACTCTGAAGCCTAGATTTCAGAGTTCTTGTAACGAGAGTGGAAGACGGACGCCGAGACGTCGAGTCGCAGGAGTGGACCTACGTGAGGTCATCCCTCCAGCTCTTCTGAGTGATTCTGACTGGGACCAAGACACCCAAGTCCAAGCGAGAACTGAGTGTACCGTACGAGAACGAGGACGTCCGTGCCCAAAGAGACAGGACGGCAATACGCGTACAACGAAGGACTTTCACGCCTAGATGTGAGAAGGACCAACGTAACCAGGCAACAACATCAAACAGGTTGGAGACATTGAGAGACTAAAACCTAGCCTGGCAAAGATACTGTGATTTGAGTGTGTGATAGAGAGCCTTGTATATATAGTTTGATAGTTTTTAAAGCGTTTTCTTTTCTTTTAAAGTGTATAAAGGTTACTTTAGAAAGGGAGCCCGTGTGTTGTGTTTAGTACCGCATGAATGCGCCCGTCTGAGTCAGTGGCGGCGTATGCGTCTGTTGCGTGAGAGTCTGTGCGTACGACTGTGGGCAAGTCTGCGTGCGTTACAACACACATACAACGGCCACTGCATATGCACTTCATATGATGTGCAGATAGTTCCATATGGTACCTATATATCTATCGAGTCAGTCCAGCCACACAACATACTCTCCCTGATTGCTTATGTACCAGTGGGGCAGTAAAATAGAAATAAGAAATAGAGAATTCAATCTCTGCGACTTTGTTTAAACAAGCTGATCATGTGTGTAAAATGCGCAGCTTTCACGATCACCTGTAACCTCTTTGGTCACTGCCAAGAAAAACAAAATAATAGACAACCGCAAGAGGGATAGGTCCTCATGAGCCCCCACAGTTGCGGAGGGCTCATGAGGAGCAATGCCTCTTGCAGGCCCTATTTTGCGTCAGTGTTCCTTGGACGAATATGATTCTTGGGTGTTAAAATGTATAACAATTTCAGGAAAACAACTTGCGATCACAGTTACTCTTAAAATGTAATGTGTCATATAATAATTAAGATGTTATGGTTGTTTATGGTGTCATGTAACTTTTCGTCCCAGATTCAGATTTATGCTGAGGTGTTGCTTACCCCTACAAAGTACATGGGGTATTGTGTGGCTGCATGGATACAGCACATGTGGCGTACATTGCCTCCAGAACCAAACAACAGTGGCCATTCAGCACAAATTGCTTGAAACATAACAAAATACAGATGTGGCATTATATCTTTATGTCAGTCTACCACAAAATGTCCTGCAAATACAGTTGTTACAAATGTTCATTCAGTAACAAAATTAATTTGGAAAGTTAATTAGTGTACAGGCTAACTTACATATAATTATCCATAGGATAAAGATATAAAATATATATATGTAGTTTATTATCATTTCTTATAAAGTTTACAACAAAATTCAGAACCAAAAGTTGACTGCCAAGCATGTAAATTTAATTGAATTGAGTTGAATGAAATAAACTTTAATGTCAATATGTAGTAAAACTGTTGCCGCTAGGGTTTCACGTGAAAGAAAAACAGAAGATAGTGGTAGAAAACCCTTTAAAATAGAAACAAACAACGACGTTTCGGATCAAAGATCCTTCCTCAGGTGACATGGAAACATAGAACAGAAAAGAACACGACAGAAAGAAAAGACGTCATCCTGTATAGAGAGAATTTAGAATGATGTAAAAAAAAAAATTAAAAAAAAAAACAAAAAAAAAAAAAACCCACACACACATAATGACGCAAATACACATGCACAAAACACGTAGCACAAAACTTACGTCTATATACATACACGTCACTGCATACATTCGCATTCACTCGTGCCTGCTGCAGCTCACGCACATGCACACACGCGCGCGCACACACACACACACACACACACACACACACTCAAAGGTAGCATCTAGTATCAACAGTGAGGTCAAGTCTGACACCAACTACCCATCAGGCCGAGCATACATCCCTATTCAAGCCGCGCGGATGGTAAGTGCCAAGCCTGTCCGCGAAAAAGGATTCTGTCATTTTGCGGCGGATGAAGTGGGATGTATTTTGCCAAAGGATGCGTATGCTGAAATGTTTGAGGCTATGAGGAGGTTCGTTGAAATGACGTCCAACCTCGTTGTTGTATCCGAGCCGGATCGAACGAACATGCTCCTCGCAGCGTTCAGGGAGTGTACGGTATGTCTCCCCCACATACAACATCTTTGGGCAGTGAGAACATGAGATGACATAGACAATATCCGATGACTGGCATGTGAATGATCGGTGGACATGAAAAGATGACAGGGGTCTGGTGATGACAGGGGATGTGTTGATGTACGGACATGCTTTGCAGTGTGGTTGCTGACAAGGGTGTGTGCCAGGTGGTAAGGTGTTAGATGCGCGAAGTGAACTGTGAACAAGATGATCGCGTAGGTTAGTGTCACGTTTGTAAGCGACCAGCGGAGGCTCAGGAAATATGTCTTTCAATACTGTGTCATTCTGAATGATGTGGAAGTTCCTGAGGAGAATGTTTTTGATGGGGATGTTGTGAGGATGATACGTGATACACAGGACCGGCCGGTCCTCTGCAGCACTGTGAGTTTTCTCCCTCAAAGCTTCACTTCTGCTTGTGGCCTCAGCTTTAGAACGAGCGGTGTTGACAATGTCCATTAAAACACATTCATAAAATAGAACATTTCATTTGGCCCACAGAAATATAAAAAACAAAAGAAAGAATTAATAACTTAGCTAATGTATTGTATGTACATACACACACACACATACCATACAGGCACATGTCAAAATGCAGAGAACATCCCAACGCAGAAAAAATCATGCTTAGATTAAAGACAATTTCAACACACTTTATTAATATTTTAAAACCAAAAATATTAATTAAACGGTGTTATAATTGTTTTCTTCTCAGCGTGTTTCTTCTTTGTTCTCTCAATAAAATATAGGAAACTGTTTGGTGTCATTAAATTCTCACCACAGTCATACATCAAAATTGAAGAAATAAACTTACACAAGAAAGAGATGTAAAACATGTTATCAGAGATACCATGTACATATACTGATGAGCAGAAGAAATTCAACATCATTTGTGTCATCAGAAGCACGGAGGAATATGCCTCTTGCATTTGGGTGTCGCTCATTACATGTGTTCAGGTCTTCTTGGCTTTTGACTTCGCGAACGAAGATTCTATAGGGCTTGCCCACGTCGTCTGCAGGCATTTTCGTGGCTGCGGAGGCCAATCCGGGACAGGCAGGTTCGACCGCAGTGGCTGCAGGGGAAGGTCTGGTCAGGGTTCTGAGTTACGACAGCTCTGTTTTTTCTTCTGAGCCGCTTGTCTTTAAGGTTAGCTCTGCGAGAGTCCTCAAAGGAGACGGCTGCCTTATGAATGGTGGAGCGCCAGGTGTCACGGTCCGCAGCAAGCAAAGACCATTGGTGGTGGTCGATTTGGCAGGCACTAAGTGACTTCTTGAGACCGTCTTTGTATCTCTTCTTTGGTGCCCCTCTGTCTCGGTGTCCAGTGGCGAGCTCGCCGAACAGAGTGATCTTGGGTAGGCGATGATCCTCCATCCTGGAGACGTGCCCCGCCCAGCGAAGCTGTGTCCGCAGCAGCAAAGCCTCGATGCTTACAGTTTCCGCCTGTTCAAGGACCTCGACGTTGGTGACATAGTCACTCCAGTGAATGCTGAGGATGGTACGCAGGCAGCGCTGGTGAAAGCGTTCGAGGAGTCGTAGTTGCCTCCGGATACACATCATAAGCCGCATATCCGGAGGTGGCACATCTGAAATGAGTTAACCCATTACACCCTGAGACTGATTTTTTATAATTTGCTTATTGTGTTCAGGTAGTGAAGAGGTAAACGCAGCAAAATCTAAAAGGCTCACAGCAAAGGTAGGCCAAGTTTTAAACGAAGTGCCTGTGGAATATAAGGATTGGAGTTGCAGTGTCCATGGCGATTGGGGATGTCTGACTCTCGGTAAACATGAATCCTGAGAGTCCCCTGGAGCTCCAGTTCAATCTGTGACCATGCCTGGAGGATAAATAAAGGCAAATATGTATCAAACCACACTCGCACACACACACACACACACCATGTCAAAGAATGTGGCTAATCTGACATATCAATCCGAGTCCATGCCTGGAGGATAAATTAACTAATTTGAGACGTGACGCCTCCGGATACACATCATAAGCCGCATATCCGGAGGTGGCACATCTGAAATGAGTTAACCCATTACACCCTGAGACTGATTTTTTATAATTTGCTTATTGTCCTATGCAGGCCACCTTACAGATTAGGAGATAGATCAACCATTTTAGGTCAGAGGTGGTGCCAGAATAGCTTGGTGCCTGAGGCGCCAAGCTATTCTAGCACCACCCTTGAACTATCATAGTCAAATTAGTTTCATGCAGGAGTGTATCAGGATGAAAAGGCTTAAAGCAAATAGGTATCAAACCGAACACATACATGTCATGTCAAAGTATGTGTCTAATCTGACATATCAACCTCTGCTTAGTTGACAGTCGAAGTGTTTTGCATTCCTAGATGGAAATAATTATGAGTACCTAGGTCTGCTGCATGTAATAAGAAAAAATGAATAAAATTAAAATGTGGGTGCAGTACACACCTACAGTTTAAAATATTAGTAAGGTTTCTCTCCCGCCACCCCCCCCCCCTCCCCCCCAACCCCCTGAATGGGCTTTGACACATTAACCCATTACAACCCGAGGCTGACTTTTCAAAGTTGCTTATTGTCCAATAAAGGCTACATTACAGATTAGGAGATAGATCAACTGTTTTAGTTCAAGGATGGTGCCAGAACAGCTTGGCACCTCAGGCGCCAAGC
Organism: Semisulcospira habei; assembly: GCA_036245525.1. Taxonomy (NCBI): domain Eukaryota; kingdom Metazoa; phylum Mollusca; class Gastropoda; family Semisulcospiridae; genus Semisulcospira; species Semisulcospira habei. The sequence goes on along the minus strand of BTPG01000003.1, from coordinate 176,834,984 downwards.
TATTCTGGCACCACCCTTGAACTATCGGTCAAATTTATTTCAAACAATGGGTGTATGTTTAAGCCGTAAGGTCAAAATTCCCAATAGACTTTTGGAAATCAGAAGTACTCAACAGGTAAAAATTGCACATTTCTCCGCACAATAAGTGGATTAAAAGCACAAACAAACAAGTGGAAATGCATGTACCTCTGGGCTTTTAAGACACTATTTTCATCAAAACACATGCCTTTTTTTTACCTACATGTACTTCTATTCAGAAATCATATTATGAAGACTACACGAAGTACAATACAGTTCAAAAGGTGCACCAACCATGATAGTTCAAGGGTGGTGCCAGAACAGCTGCCCATCTTTAGTTTTATTTTAAGGGATGTGCAAGAACAGCTGAGTGCCTCCAGAATTAGATCAAGTGTAGTTCAAGAACAGAATAGTGATAGTTCAAAGGTGGTGCCAGAACAGCTTGACACCTTCAGATTCAGATCAAGGGTGGCTCCAGAATAGACTGACCATGATAGTTCAAGGATGGTGCAAGATCAGCATGGCACATCAGATTTTACTTCAAAGTGGTGTCAGCTTAACCACTCTGGTGCCACCCTTGAACTATCATGGTTGTTTTGTCTCCTGTTGTAGTGTCAGGACTAAGGGGTTTAACCCTTTGGTTGTCGGTAGCATTTTTTGCCATGTTGATTCCTGCAGGAAGCTTCGTGACAAAAACCGCTACACACAGCCAAAGTTTTAAGGCATTCAAGATGATAATTATGTGCTGCAAGTCCCAAATGAGTTAATGACTCTCATGCTAACCTCCTCTCCCAGAACCTTCTCTAGTTTCCTGGCAAAATCTTTGCCAGGGATGCAAGCATTGCCTCTGGCAAACACTATGTGTTCCTGCCACTGGCCGGTCAGCAGAATCTGCACTTTCTCTGCCAGACAGGGGACATCATTCCCTCGCTCCAGCACAGTTATCTGCTCCAGTAACTGGCTGACTCCCTCGCTACGGTCTGTATAAGTGTTCATCAGGTAACCTGAAGGGAAACAACAAAAAAACGAAACCCATATCAGTTCAAGACAAAATTTCTGAAAAACCTATCTGCACTTCACTCAATCGCCAGAAGTCTTCCCAGAGTTCCATTTGAAATCGTACCAACATGGTCTAAACTGCTATGGATATCTTGTCTCCTTTCAAGTCCAACCAGGGTCCACTCCCCTGTTCTGTGGGTTATCATTTGTGTGGTTTACACAGCTCTGTTCCTGAAAATGCATGTTTCCTCAGGTTTAAATCACATCAATGCTTGTGGCCCATTTCCCACCAAACCTGTTAACCCATATCATATTGAGGCTAAAAGCTTCAAATGTGTACACTGCCATATGCAAGCTACATTATAGTACTTACACATAAGGATATAGACCAATGGCTTTAGTTCAAGGGTGGTGCCAGAATAGCTTGGCACCTAGAGGCACCAAGCTATTCTGACATTACCCTTGAACTATTTTAGTCAAACTTATTTCATACACTGGCATATTCCGAAAGATAAAGGTTAACCCCTCCACTGCCCACACACATACAAACACATGCACACATACACACAGAGCAACAACAACCCACCTGCAAAAGCCATAGATCCTCATGAGCCAATGCAGATTCAGGGGCTCATGAAGATCTGACTCTTACTGGAACCATCTATTTATATCAGTGTTCCTCAGGGAGAGATGGTTGGTCAGTCAGTTACAGCCAAGTCCTGATAAGAACTCCAAGGGATGCCAGACATCGAACCCATTACATCCTGAGGCTGATTCTTGTCAAATTTGCTTATTGACCTATGAAGGCTACATTACAGATTAGGAGATAGGTCAACCAGTTTAACTCAAGGGTGGTGCCAGAATAGCTTGGTGCCTCATGCGCCAAGCTATTCTGGCACCACCCTTGAACTATCAGTCAAATTAATTTTAAGTAGTAGTGTATCAGAATGAAAAGTGTTAACATGAGTTTGTATAAAACAGATTGGGAAGTGAAGGAAAATGTTCCAAGGCAACCAATGAACATTGCTGGTGTTAATGGCCAGCTATCTGCTTCTAGTCTTTTGTTGTGTGGAGTCCCTCAGGGCTCCGTATTAGGGCCTGTTTTGTTCACTCTATATTCACAACCTCTGTCTGATGTAATTGCCGCCCATGGGTGTGATTTTCACAAGTATGCTGACGATACTGAATTGTCAAGAAGTAGCGCGCCTAGCCATTTCAGCTCAGCTAAGTTGAGCGTACAGTGTTGTATAGACGACGTCCTGTCCTGGATGACTAGCAACAAACTTAAGCTTAACACTGACAAAACCTAAGTCATGCCTGCTGGCTTTCAGTCTCGCCTTAGTCTGATTGACGGCGAGTTTGCAAACATTGGTGGCTGCAGCGTTCCCTTCCAGAACTGTGTCAAATATCTGGGTGTGAAGATTGATTCGATGCTCTCCATGCATGATCATATCAGTGGCGTCTGCCGAGCTGGTTTCCTTGAGCTGCGCAGAATTTCTTCCCTCAGACCGTATCTCACAGCAAGTGCAGCGTCAAGACTTGTAAATGCATTCATTATGTCCAGGCTCGATTTTTGCAATTTTGTACTGGCAGGTTTACCAGCGGATCAGATTTCACGCTTGCAGATGATTCAAAACAATGCGGCGCGTCTCATCTTGAAAAAACGAAAGAGAGACCACGTTACGCCTCTACTGAAGCTGCTGCACTAGCTGCCCGTAAAATTCCGCTGCCAGTACAAAATTGCAACTTTCGCCTATCGGCATTTTGACGGATCTCTCTCGCCGTACCTTTCTGTTTAACAGCCATCACGCACCCTCCGTTCCGCCAGTGAAAAACTTTTTTAAATCCCGAAGCTTAACATGAAAACTGTCGGGGAGCGTTCTTTCACCTTTTTAGCCCCAATTGTGTGGAACTCTCTACCAACTGAAATGAGGAATCTTGCCCACATTGTCACAGTTCAAAGCTCACTTAAAGACTTTTCTTTTCTGTCGGGCATTTAACACTTAGCTTATCTTTAGCTAACTGTTGACTGACTGCCTTTTATTCTAATCCTAGAGGAAGTGAATGTAAGATGTTGGGACGGGATCGGGTGGTTTAAAGTAGTGTATAATTGTGCGTGTGTCTGAGAGAGAGAGTGTGTTGTTGTGCATGCGCAGTGAGTCCAGTGTTTTCCTGGAGAACAGCGCTATACAAGAACTATGTATTATTATTATTATTATTAACTATAATTCTGTCATTACTGAACTGACTACATTATGGTGACAGTCAAAGAGTTATGACAACAGCAGAAACCACTAGCAAGACTTTTGCTGTGGGCTGTTGGTAGTGCCTTTTTGTTGCAGGAGTCATCGTGACAAAAAGAGCTACCGAAAGCCAAAGGGTTAAGGTACATACTAACCTATGAAAGCCCAGGGAGTTTCAGCTTGCAGAAGGTAAAAATTGGCCCACTTCCAAAGCAGGTGATACGCTTCCCTGTCCTTGTAGATTTCCTCAAGATGCGCGTGGAAATTTGCCAGTGTAGTGTCAGCAGCATCTGTTGAAACACAAATGTCAATGGATGTGGAAATGTGTCAGTGTAACGTCAACAGCAAATGCTGAAAAAATACATTTAAATGTCCACAAGTATGGACCCTCTTCTCGTCAAGGGCGCAACGTTTCCCCATTCCAGAAGTATGTACACTAGCAACACCAAGGGCTTGCACCGTGTACCATTTGCCAAAGATGGGTCCACCACTTAGATAAATTACTATCTTACTATTTGTATAGTCCACAAAAGTCTTTGATTTCTGATAGTTCAAGGGTAGTTCCTGATTAGCTTGGCACCTGACCCATTTGTACTGCTGTCAATCCATCTCTGTACTCTGCCAAGAGCAAGACACACAACAAAACCCTATATACTTGCCTGGCTTCTTTAGATCCAGCATTCTGTCATTACTGCATGCATCTCGCGCGCGTGAATTTGTGCCATACTGGACGGCCTGACACAAAATGGCCCGGGTCATCCGCATTTTGTTCTGACAGGGGTCGAGGGCGTGGAAGATCATGGGCAGGGTCACCAAACGCCGATGCTCTTGCTGCCTCCTCCGCATCACCTTGAAATAAAAAAAAAATATTTTGTTAACCCATTACATCCTGAGGCTGGTTTTGTAAAATGTGCTTTTTGTCCAATGAAGGCTACATTACACATTAACTGTTTTAGTTCAAGGGTGATGCCAGAATAGTTTGGCGCCTGAGGCGCCAAGCTATTCTGGCATCACCCTTGAACTATAAGTCAATTTTATTTCAAGGAATGGGTTATCAGGATGATAAGGGTTAACTAGGCATTGATGGCAACAGACACAAGCATTGACTGTTATATAGAAACAATAAAGCGCAATGTTTCCCATTCCAAAAGTATATTCACTTTCGAGTAGCACCTGGACTGCTCGGCACCTGGAAGGGTGTCCTGCATGTAGAGAAAGTATTAACCCCTTTGGCTATAATTAGCACTTTTCATCGTGATGATTCTGACAATAAGTGCTAGCGTCCGCCAAAGGATTAAAACCTAGATCATGGCTGATCCACCTCCTGTGACTTGTACACATATGGCAAATGATTAACTCTTTCAGTAATGGTACAGCATTTGGTCAAGGTGATTCCTACGCGACTGGCAGCAAAAGATAAAACAAATTTCCAATTAGACGATTCTGAAAGGGAAGTGTTGAGTCATCCTTTTTCTAACTTTCACCATAAAAGAGATCATTGTGGAATACACCGTGTATAACTCATCACAATCTTATCCCTTCACTACAGGAACGCAGTGAACAACAGGCTAAAGCAAGGGGCACAGATCCTCATGAGCCCCCACAGATGTGGAACGCACCGTGTATAACTCATCACAATCTTATCTCTTCACTACAGGAACACAGTGAACAACAGGCTAATGCAAGGGGCATAGATCCTCATGAGCCCCCACAGATGTGGAACGCACCGTGTATAACTCATCACAATCTTATCCCTTCACTACAGGAACGCAGTGAACAACAGGCTAAAGCAAGGGGCACAGATCCTCATGAGCCCCCACAGATGTGGAACGCACCATGTATAACTCATCACAATCTTATCCCTTCACTACAGGAACACAGTGAACAACAGGCTAAAGCAAGGGGCACAGATCCTCATGAGCCCCCACAGATGTGGAACGCACCGTGTATAACTCATCACAATCTTATCCCTTCACTACAGGAACACAGTGAACAACAGGCTAATGCAAGGGGCATAGATCCTCATGAGCCCCCACAGATGTGGAACGCACCGTGTATAACTCATCACAATCTTATCCCTTCACTACAGGAACACAGTGAACAACAGGCTAATGCAAGGGGCATAGATCCTCATGAGCCCCCACAGATGTGGAACGCACCGTGTATAACTCATCACAATCTTATCCCTTCACTACAGGAACGCAGTGAACAACAGGCTAAAGCAAGGGGCACAGATCCTCATGAGCCCCCACAGATGTGGAACGCACCATGTATAACTCATCACAATCTTATCCCTTCACAACAGGAACACAGTGAACAACAGGCTAATGCAAGGGGCATAGATCCTCATGAGCCCCCACAGATGTGGAACGCACCGTGTATAACTCATCACAATCTTATCCCTTCACTACAGGAACGCAGTGAACAACAGGCTAATGCAAGGGGCACATATCCTCATGAGCCCCCACAGATGTGGAACGCACCGTGTATAACTCATCACAATCTTATCCCTTCACTACAGGAACACAGTGAACAACAGGCTAATGCAAGGGGCATAGATCCTCATGAGCCCCCACAGATGTGGAACGCACCGTGTATAACTCATCACAATCTTATCCCTTCACTACAGGAACACAGTGAACAACAGGCTAATGCAAGGGGCATAGATCCTCATGAGCCCCCACAGATGTGGAACGCACCGTGTATAACTCATCACAATCTTATCCCTTCACTACAGGAACGCAGTGAACAACAGGCTAATGCAAGGGGCATAGATCCTCATGAGCCCCCACAGATGTGGAACGCACCGTGTATAACTCATCACAATCTTATCCCTTCACTACAGGAACACAGTGAACAACAGGCTAATGCAAGGGGCATAGATCCTCATGAGCCCCCACAGATGTGGGAGATCACTGTGGAACGCACCGTGTATAACTCATCACAATCTTATCCCTTCACTACAGGAACACAGTGAACAACAGGCTAATGCAAGGGGCATAGATCCTCATGAGCCCCCACAGATGTGGAACGCACCGTGTATAACTCATCACAATCTTATCCCTTCACTACAGGAACACAGTGAACAACAGGCTAATGCAAGGGGCATAGATCCTCATGAGCCCCACAGATGTGGGAGATCACTGTGGAACGCACCGTGTATAACTCATCACAATCTTATTACTTCACTACAGGAACACAGTGAACAACAGGCTAATGCAAGAGGCATAGATCCTCATGAGCCCCACAGATGTGGGAGTTCATGAGAATCTATGTCTCTTGTTCTCATTGACATCCATATGTCGCAAGCAGACAGAGTTATCCACAAGCTAACCTGTGACTGTTTAACCCCTATACTGCCAAGAAAAAAAAAGCATGATCCAACTGCAAGAGACACAGATCCTCATGAGCCCCCATGAGGTTCTATGCTTCTTGCTGAGACCAGTTTGTTTCCATGTGCCCTTTACAGCTTGGGCTCTTTGGAGTTGAACTGACTTCAGAAATAAAAGAGATATCCAGTAGCTGGAAAGGGGTTAAAACCCTTATCATTCGGAATACACCAGAGTGTGAAATAAGTTTGACTAAAATAGTTCAAGGGTACTGCCAGAAAAGCTTGGCGCCTCTAGGCGCCAAGCTATTCTGGCACTACCCTTGAACTAAAGCCATTGGTCTATATCCTTATCTGTAAGTACTATAATGTAGCTTGCATATGGCAGTGTACAAATTTGAAGCTTTTAGCTTCAGTATGATATGGGTTACAACTGCAACAGACGTACATGAAGTGCATGCAAGTGCCGAGAGCGGCATTTGGTGAATGTTTGGCTGTCAGGGTGTAAACATCACGCTGCCAGCAGGCTGTGTTTACCTGACGGTGAACTGTCTGTTGCAGCCACCAGTACTGTGAACAGCACCGGTGGCTGCCTGCACAAACAGGTTATTAGAAAACATCTAGTTGTTAGCAATGAAGGAGCTAATTTCACAAAGATACCTTGAGTGGGTCATCCTCTTGAAGAAAGTTGTGTTCCTCAAAGTCCCCTTCATCACTGCCCTCCTCCTCTCCATCTGCTGTCCCTTGACCCTTGCGATGGCCGCCTCTCATTGCAGCAGTAGAATCACCCTCACTGTGTTCCACCACTAGAACCTCTGCTGGACCCTCAGCAACACCCGTCACCTGGGCTTGACACTGCTGAACGTAGGCTGAAACACAGATACAAATAAACCACAGTTTCCAAAATACAGTCCTCTGTGAAGATTAACTGCTTTGCTGCTGGACAACAAGCAATGCCTAAATGCAAGAGGCATAGATCCTCATGGGACCCCGCAGATGTAGGGGCTCATGAGGAACTATGCCTCTTGCCGACCCCACTTTGTATCCATGTGCTGTGGATGGAAGAAATTCTCATGAGTTTAGAACAATTTTACAAATACAATCAGCGACCAGTGGCAGCAAAGGGGTTAAAACACAATTACTTGCAAGTATGCACAATGTGCGAGTACTGTGATGATGTTTCTGCTTAACTCATTTACCGATGACACACCAAAGCTAGATACGGATCGACCATGATAGTTCAAGGGTGGTGCCAGAATAGCTTGGCGCCTATAGGCGCCAAGCTATTATGGCGCCTCCCTTGAAGTATCATGGTCGATCTGTCCCCTAGACTGTAATGCAGTCTTCAGAGGACAACATCTGGAGAAGTCGGCCTTAGTGTACAAAGGGTTAAGAGCCAGGTGCCCCACTCTGCTTCATATCTTGCCTACTCTCCATATCTACATTCATACCAACAACTCCCCCCTTCCCCCTCCCCGGGGAGCTGGGTTGCTTGGTGGCATAGCAATGGACTCTCGACCGAAAGGTACAAGGTTCAAATCCAGCTGGGGTAAAAATTTGTTCAGATCCTTTTCGGTGCCCCGTCTTTGAAATCAGCTCATGGTAACAAAAGATGTTAATCCTAAATGTTTAACTTCCCTCCCCCTCCCCCACTACCACCACAAATACACCAGGCCTGTCTGTAAATACAAATCATAAAAAGAATGCTCGTGAAATCTTTAATAGATCATTCACACTTATTAATGAGTTTGGGAGGCATCTACACTAGTCACACATCCAAACTAGGCACTACCTTTGCACTACTTTGCACAATCACACAACATTCATCTCCCACTGTGGTGTCTTAAACCGTTAGTCGGCCTATATAAATGTGCACACAGTCCTGATGAGTCATTTAAATTCTAGCCATCAGCGTGAAAGCATAGCACCGCCTGCTCTGCAGCCAACCCGAAGGTACACCTTCAGGACCCGATCCTTTAACCCTTTTAGCCCCAAGGTCCCATTTCTCAAATTTGGGAGGTGTTGACTAACGACTATGTACCAGTTGTAGGAGATGGATGGATCATGATAATTCAAGGGTAGTGTGCCTTCAGGCGCCAAGCTCATTTGGCACTACCCTTGAATTATTATGATCCATCCATCTCCTGCTGCAGGGTACCGGGGCTAAAAGAGTTAAGGGTGTGGCATCAAAGGAACAGGAAATTTTGGGATGGCTCACCACCAGCCAAACCATCAAATGAATCTAAGACGATGGAGGAACATAATTATGTAGAAAACAAACGTACTCACCATCAATGGTAGAATAGATGTCTGTCACAGCTTTCTTTATGCTTTGTATCCAAGAGTCAGGAGGCAGTCCATCGTTCATCTCTGAAAACGTGTACTGCCCAGTCAACCATGCATGTAGGAATGCGATCGCTCCTGGAATGGATGACAGCTCTGGGAAACAACTATGTGAAATCCTTGTCAGCAACTGTTGGCCAAAGAAATGCAAATAAGAGATATATAGCACACCGAAATGTCTGGGAGTTGTCCATTGAAGAATACATTACAGATAATGAGACAGATAGACTGGGACAGTTTAAGGATGGTGCCAGAAAAAGGAAAACCTAGATTTTAGCATTTCAATTTTTATTTATTTATTTTTTTTTTTTTTTTTTTTGGGGGGGGGGCAGGGGATGGGGGGACAGGGTAAGGGAGAGGGGACAGAACCCATGCAATCACCCTTTTCAGACTTGCAACTTTTTAACAAGAGCAGGCACTGACAAAACCCTGCGCTTTACATGATTGATTATCAACTGAATCTTTTGTTCTTTAACTCGTTCAGTGCCAAGAAAATTTGAACACCACCCAAGTGCAAGAGGTATAGATCCTCATGAGCCCCCACAGTTGTGTCAGATGGCATTGAACAGGTTAACATTGCATACACCAATGTAATGTCATATTGCAAAAAATACAAGCGCTCACCGTGGCAGTGATTTCCAGAGCAGAAGAATCCATGCCATCCAAATCAAAGTTGCTGCCCTTGCTTTTCTCACTTCCACCGGCTGTGGAAACAAACAGCATATCGTTTTCATTGTTCAACTCACGTAGTCCTCAAGTGGGAGACAGATCAAGCACGAAGTTCATGGGTAGAGCCAGATTAGCTTGGTGCCTTTGGCACCAAGCTAATCAGGTACTACCCTTGAACTCTCACAGCTGATCCACCTCCAGCAGCTGTTGCACAGTCAAATGAACAAAACTCCGAACTTTATGCAACTTGCCTCCATATAGATTTATGAGATATTCCCTTGTGCGTGCATCCACTGATGCTATACAGTACCAGTGGCTGCTTGTCCAAGGGGCTTTACCCTTTCAGCCCCAAGGTCCCATTTCTCAAATTTTGGAGGTGTTGCCTAACGACTATGTACCAGTTGCAGGAGATGGCTTGACCATGATAATTCAAGAGTAGTGCCAGATTAGCTTGGCACTACCCTTGAATTATCATGGTCAATGAAGGTGCCAAACTAATCTGGCACTACCCTTGAATTATCATGGTCAAGCCATCTCCTGCTGTAGGGATCCAGGGCTTAAAGGGTCAGGTCCCGAAGGTATATCTTCGGTTGAGCCACAGAGCATGGGGTGCTATGAAACTCGCTGACGGCTAGGATTCAAGTGGCTCATCAGGACTGTGTGTGCATTTATATAGGCCCGCCGACGGTTTAATCCATGGCTGTCCCTCCTTGAACATCCTCCGCTGTTTCAGGATCAGACAACCCTGCAATTTCTCGTCCCTCAGTAACCCACTGCCGCGCTTGTTTCTTGGCTGCTGCCACCTTATCTGCCTGATTTTTGTTCTGGGAAAACCAGGAGACAAAATAACTATGAGTGCACATAATGTCTAAAATCTATAGGTACAGTAGAACCTGTTTTAAGCAACCATCTTTGTTTGCAAGAGGGCACCTGCGCTGCTCGCTCTTGAAGCTCTTGACAGACAAAAAGCGTCACACAATGATGGTCTTGAGTGACAGGTGATTTCACATAAGAGTGGTTGTTCAACAGATAACTCCTGCTCAGTCAATATAGGACCTCACAGTGAATTCATTTTAAAGGCCCACTACCGGCATAACTGTTCAAAAATACACTTCTGTAAAGGATGGTTTCAAAACGCTACACACAGGTCTAGTTATGGTTCATTTAGACACAGGAGAATCCAGTTCAGCACACATCGTCTTTATATTAAGTAACCTGACAATGACTCCACTCTGTTCTATAAATACAACACTATTAGTATGAGAAACAGTTAAAAATAGACTGACACGCTAACAGCTGCGCAGAATATATAAGTGTGATTACGCGTGTGGTTTGCTGCAAGTCCAAACTGCCATAAAAGCTCATTAGGTGTGTTGACAAGGCATAACAAACACAAATAGAGCTGAAATTTGTATTCAGTTTTACGCATAATGGTACTTTAAGTGCTGAGGACAAATCCAAACTGCCAAAGGGTTTAATTATTATACCCCTTGTTCATGCATCCACCAGTAATGTAAACAGTACTGGCAGGTGCATGCACAACAGGATTAAATTGCAATATATGCAAATGGCTGTCTGCAGCAAGCAAACAAAACAACCAACAACTTAATAAAACATTCAAAAGCTCTTTTACCTTTATGAGCCCAGTCTCTGCCTGAGCCCAGATCTCCATGAATTGATCAAGTTTCTTGGAATGTATGAGTTCCACTGGCAGCTGAACTTCCACCTTGCCTTTTTCTGCACTTTTATCGCTCTCGCCATCAGCAGACGGTTCCACTCCCTGAATCTTCAGATCAGCACAGTCCTTGGTTGTCATGGCATTACACATCATGGTGAAGTGGGAGGCAGTTGTTGCAGTTTGAGCAGACAGGTTTACTGTAGCTTCGCTTGAGGTTTGTCCATCGGTGGCTCTGCATGAAGTTTTCACCTCTTGAGCCTTGCTGGCAGAGGCAGCCCTAGTCATAAGACCTTTAAAAATAATGGCCCAAAATTGTCAAATAATCTATCAACCCCTTCACTGCCGGAAAATGTGAACATCACCCAAATGCAAGATGCAAAGAACCTCATGAGCCCCCGCATCTGCGGGGGCTCATGAGGTTCTTTGCATCTTGCTGGTCCTAATCACATCTGTGTTCCTTAATGGGATCATTTGGTGTTTAATTACTGCCCTGCTTCTAAAATCATTATTTTGCATCCATAGGCATGGAAGGGATTAACAATTTCAATCCTAAAACGAAATTCTTATCATAGTCACCTACAAGGCAAGCAAAGCAGAAAATGATTCAGCCATGATCATTAACCCTTTGGCTGTTGGTAGCACTTTTTTTGGGCAACGATTCCTGCAGGAATGATCATGGTAAAAAGTACTCCTGACAGTCAAAGGGTTAAATGGTACTGCCTGATTACCTTGGAACAGATTAGCTTAGCTTTGAGAATACTGGCTGGCGCATCAAGGTATTGCTTGTGACTTTAATTGCTTGATCTAATGCAGTTCCAGACATGGCCAGCAGGCAATTCTGAAATGTGCCCGATTGGTTTTGTGTACTGGGAACAATGAAGAAGAATAGGTCAAGAGAGCAATAGGACATCAATCTGACATCGGCCACAGTCGGCCCGTGCACTGCTGTGCACAGGCCAACTGTGGCTGATGTCGGCCAAATGAACGTTTGCTTACTGGTTACTCACTATTGTTGCGCCCATGAAGGAGAAGGTCGGTGAGGGCATTAAGGTCATGGTCGGAGTATGACTTGAAGCACACACCACCCCCTCTCCTCAGAACCTCCGCAAGCACTGCATACCACAGCTGTACTGGGAACATATCCTGGGCTGACTCTGAGAAATGAATTTTTCCTCTAAAAAGTATTTTTTCGAAAAATAATTACCAATGACATGACTTTGTGGAAGTGTCTACTACTTACTCAATTTTAGCCTAAGAACCCGTTGTGTTCCAACACAACCAGGGAGGCACTCAGGGAACCCCCAAGTGGGGCCGAGAGTAGCCTCCCGTTCCTGCCCATCCGGTTCCGAGTCATGTGGTGACCAACCAGTCGAAATACTTAGCTCGCCAGTGGGGCAGGTGGGAGGGTCCTCCGAGTCATGTCATCGGCAAGTATTTTTCGAAAAAATACATTTTAGAGGAAAAATTCATTTGTTTCCTCAAAATACATTACCGGTGACATGACTTTGTGGAAGAATTGTGAGAAGGAGGAGGGTGCCGTGCCCAAAACACTGCCACAGAGCCATCCTCCCTGCCGCAAACTCCCGACAATTTTAGCTAAGTGCGTAAATATGGCGCCTGTGGCGCCGGGAGGGAGTGTTGCGCTGTGGTGATGTCCCCCACCAGAGCGAGGTTGTCTCGCTGGCCTGCCAGATCCCGGGGGTAGAAGCGGGCGAAGGTCGATCTGCCCGCCAGCCCACAGCTGCCACGATGTCTTGGACAGCACAGTTCTGGTCGAACGCGATGCTCGTGGCCATGGCACGTACCTCGTGTGCGTGTATCTTCAGCCTCTTTGCTCCCTCCGGGGAGAGGTCCCGGAAGGCGGACCGCATGACCCAACATAGCCAGGAAGATATCGTCTGGGCTGTTGAGTCAGTTCTGCCTGGATTCAATGGCAGAAAGAGGCATGAGTGTCCTCTCCGGACAGCTTAGGATCTGCGTAGGCAAACGCGTAGGGCGCGCATGGGATCATGTGGCCTGGTCTCCTGGGGATGTTCACATCTCTCAGCGGCCGTACCTGTGGCGCAGTCAAAGGAGACCTAGTCCTGGCAAGGAAGGCTGGGTCCGTGAGAAGCTGCACGGGACCATCCGTCCGGGAAACTGCAGGCATGCAGGGCGCGCTGACTGCGCGCGTAGCTCGCTTACTCGGGCTGCCGTGGCAAGGGCCAGCAGGAAGCACGTCTTACGCGTCACATCCGCGAAGCGGGCCAAGGACAGCGTTTTGAACCTGTCGGAGGTAAGCCAGGTTTGTACCCACGGGAGGTCCCAGCGAGGAATGAACGAGCGGGGGACTGGACGCTGCAGGCCGAAGAGAGTCATAAGATCGGCGAGGTCCTTGCAGTCGCCTGTGTCTGGGCGGCCGAGGTGACGGTAGGTGTCAGCAATCATGGACAGGTGTCCCCTGATCATGAAGGGGGCCAACCCCTGGTCCCCAAAGAGCCAGAGGAAAAAGTCAGCGAGCTGGGGGTTCGTCAGTTTGGTGGGGGAGAGTTGCTGGTCAGCGCACCAAAACCACAGTACTCGCCATTTCCCCTCGTAGACAAGCCTGGTCGAGGGTCTGCGGGCTGTAGCGATCGCTTCCACTGCTGCACTCGAGAAGCCTACCGGTGTGTCCGACGTGTCATCCATTTCACAAGGTCGGGGCGGGCGCGTGCAATCACGTCTCCGGGAACGGAGGGGGACGGCAATACAGCCAATTGGTCGCTAGACGGCAACAGCGCTCGCGCCGGTAAGGCTCACAGGCAAGGCCACCATAGCTTGGGCCAGGTTGAGCAGACATCCCAGGCGTGGTCAGAAGAGCAACCAGTCCCGCGGAGAATGACCTTGTGGTTATCACCTGGCCATCGTAAGTTGCCGCACTGCGAGCAGGTGAGCCCCTGGCAACTGCAACACATAACAGACATGATAGGCGACCGAGCGTGGGCACCGAGAGGCCCCGCCAACGAAGTCGAGAGTTCTCCGTGAAAGCATAATACGAGCGCAAGAAGCGCCTCTGGTCAACTCAGCTGCCACACATGTCCAACACAACACGCTAACAGTGAGGGCACAAGGGGCCCCGCCAAGCTAAGACGAGCGTCGGGCGCAAAATGGTACAATGAAGTACGAGGAAACGAAGTGCCTCTGAACGAAGCTGGCGCCCAGCCCGGGGGCCAGCCGAGGGCTGTTACCGCTACCTTACCTTTCAGTCGAAGCGGAGATGGGGGAAAGGAACCTCCAAAACACCCTCAACGTGCGACAGTGGGGGGGGGGGGGGGGCCTCCCAACAGAGTCAGCGCCGCGAAAACCGGGCCACTCTGATAAGGCGCAGAAGAGACAGGCCGGTAGCACAGGCAACGAAGCCCTCCCAGAAGGCAGAACAGGCAGCGACGCAGGAGAAGCACCAAAGTCTGAAGCCAGAACAAGTCAAGACGACCGGGTGAAAACCGGTCGCACCAAACACAGTCAGGGTCTGAAGGCTAACGCTGAAAACACATCTGCACAGCGTGAGCTAAGTAGAACGACTGGTTGGTCACAACATGACTCGGAACCGGATGGGCAGGAATGGGAGGCTACTCTCGGCCCCACTTGGGGGTTCCCCGAGTGCCTCCCGGGTTGTGTTGGAACACAACAGGTTCTTAGGCTAAAATTAAGTAAGTAGTAGACACTTCCACAAAGTCATGTCATCGGTAATGTATTTTGAGGAAACAAAGTCAAAATTGCAAACCTCTGGACTCATTACCATGTACAAGAGGCATAGCTATGACCCATGTACATTCTCCGACTGAATGTAACATTGGGAGTCCCTCCCAAGCTATCTTTTTATCTATATGATCGTCAAAAGTCAACAGAGCAAACAAATGCAAACTTCTGTGCCGAGTTCAATCTGCAAGAATTAATGTTTGTATTATCATGGTGCTGATTTACTTTGATTAACTCATTCAGCCCAAACAGACCACAGCAAGACATGGATCAAGCATGACAGTTCAAGGATGGTGCCAGAATAGCTTGGCAACCATAGACACCAAGCTATTCTGGTACCACCCTTGAACTATCATGCTCAATCCTTCTCTTGAATTTTAATTCAGTCCTTCAGAGGGCAACTTCGAAATTTGGGGATTTCGGCCCTGGGGCAGAATGTGTTAACTTTAGTTATGTAGGAGAACGTCGAACCAAAGACCTTCTGCACTAACCCCTTCACTTCTAAAATAGTGAACATGACCCAGACGCTAGCAACATAGATCCTCATGCAGTATCTTTTCCTTGAAAGGTTAACGCTCCTTGGTGTTGAAATAAAAAATTTCAAAAACACAATTGGCATCCACTGAAAGCAAGGGGTAACAGATTTCACACTAACCATTGCAGACCCGCAATATTCATACCTGTGTAGCCAAGCAGGTTGCGAGTGACACTAGAAGGAAGAGCCGCAATGTAGCCAATCAGAGTGTAGAGATTGGGGATCACATTCTTCAGTCGGCCTTTAGGTTCACGCACAAAGTCACGCACCAACCCTGTAAGCCTCTCTGTCAGATTGAAGTCCTCCACGCATGCTGTCGGCAAATATTTGAAAAAAAAAAAAAAAAAAACGGCATTCAATCATGAAGAAAACAATAAATCTATTCCCTGCCAAAGAACAGCTGACAACCTCCAAATGCAAGACACAGAACCTCATGAGCCCCTGCATCCAAAGAGGCTGAAGAGGATCTATGCATCATACTGGAATCATGCACATCTGCAATCCTCAGGCAGACAGGCATGTAAGTCAGCAGCAAATCTGTGATAGCTTCACAGCCATCATTTCAAGCAAATGATGGGGAACTGCTCTTATACATGTATCACAAAAAAATAAACTCATGAAATCAGTAAATCCTGAGGTCAACATTTCAAAAGTTTTCAGTTGTCCTATGAAGGCTGTATTACAGTTCTGGAGACAGACTGACCATGATAGCTAAGGCTGGTGCCAGCACATTTGGCACATCTGGGCTCCAGGCTGTTCTGGCAACACCATTAACCCATTTTGCCCCAACACCCTGCAGCAGCAGGTGGACTGATTGTGATAATTCAAGGGCAGTGCCAGATAAGCTTGGCGCCTGAAGGCACCAAGCTCATCTGGCACTACCCTTAAATTATCATGATCAGTCCATCTCCTACAACTGGCACACACCTCCCAAAAATGCAGCTGTGGGAGTTATCTGGGTTAAACTGTCATGGTCAAATTTACCTCATGTTATAGTGTATCAGAGTTGAAATTACAGTCATAATTACCCATACTGCAATGCTGGAACCTAACCAATGGGTCACTTTACCGGTCTCTGTGACCACTCACATCGTACATAATTCATTTTCAGTTTTCAGAGAGGCTAATTTACCTACCTGGTGGACACATCCATTCCACCTGTATTCAAGGATGATGAAAGTTGGTATAAACATTCTGAAATTTCAGCTTACAATTAATTGTGCAACCATTGCCAGCACGTCTAGTAAGCTCTGAAATTTCTGTTTACTATTGTGCCACATTGCAAGTCAGTAATAAGTCACACATGCAAATTCAGCCTTGACACACTACAAGAAGATATGGGTCAACCATGACAGTTCAAGGGAGGTGCCAAGCTATTGTACGTGGCACCACTCTTGAACTATCATATCTGACCTGTCTCCTGAACTGTACATATACGTAGTCTCCAGAAAATAACTCCCAAATTTAGGAAATTTAATTCACAGTGTGACACACCCGCACAACACACAGCTACTATGGCACTACCTCGGAACTATCAAGCTCCATCAGACTCATGAAATGTGATGTAGTCATCAACAGACATCTCTGTTGATGATTACAAAGACATGCCAAGTCTTGACAGTGTGCACAGAGAATACAGGATTTAACTTTGTTTGGATGAACCAAGGAGTAGGGAATGAAAGGCGCTTTTTGTCTGAGTTTAAGCAGAGACTTGTCGATGTTGTTCGTCAAGAGTGGTTCGCCGGCCTCAGGGACAGTCAACGTTTTCGGCTGTACAGAACGTATAAGTTTACTCTGGAATCTGAATCATATTTTAAAGATATTCGAATAAAATGTTTCAGAGATACCCTGGTGCGCTTTAGGCTCGGAGTAAGTGATATCCAGACACACAGGAATCGTTTTATTCGAAGCGTTACCGATGGAATGAACGACTGTCCCTTTTGCCCACAAACTATCGAAGACGAAGCTCACGTTGTGTTTTACTGTCAGAAGTATATAGACTTGCGCCCGGATTTTTGGGCAACCGTAGATAACAACCGTGAAAGTGTTTTACTCACTCAGTTGTTATCCTGTGAAAATGCATCTAGAACGAGACAGTTTGCATGGTTCCTTTTTAAATGTTTCGAGAGACGAAAAAGAGAAACAACGATATGTTCCAATGATTGATTGCTTATTTCTGTGTCACGTGATACTGTCTTTTATGAGAACTGTCATTTCAACTTTGAATGTCAATATACCCCAGGTTATGTTCTTGCGGTATTGAACTGATATATGTATACGCTCTCCATGTGAAAATGGCCGAAGTGCCAACATCAATAAAAACTCTTGACTCTTGACTCTTGACAGTGTGCACCAACAGCGGCTGCTTAGACGTGCAGGGCTTATTGCACCTGACACTACACACCCGGCTGTCTCTTTAACCTGCTTCCATTTGGTCATTGTTACTCTGCTCTCAAAGCACGGAAAAACCGTTTTAGTAACAGTTTTAATCCTAGTGCTGTCCGAGCCCTTTCACTGTCATAAGCATGAGATGATGTGCTCTGTGGGCCGATCATAGAGTTTCATTGCCAAGGATCGAGTTTACGTGAATGACCGAGTGAGAGCACGCATGTATGTGGAATCGGGTGGCTGACCTACTGAGCATCTCGCCCAACCCTTGTGCTATCCCTATGGCTGTTGGTGATGCTTTTGGTCGAATTGACTCCATGAGTCTCCTCCCCTGGCACACCCCCAATGGTTGAGAGGATAGTGTATGTCAGTAGTAAGCCTAGTCTTATGATATATATAAACCAGTTTTACACCCGACTGTGATCACTAAATTAGTGACATATTTACTCTAAGATATTCTGTTTTCATTTTAAACGATATACCTTTAATTAATTTAGACTTCCTAGATTAATATGCATGTGTGTTGTGAGTGTGTGGGAGATGAGCGTGGCTGTCTAGTTTTAAATTTTTTACAGTGAGTGTAGGGCATTGGGTTTGTG
Source organism: Semisulcospira habei (assembly GCA_036245525.1). Taxonomy (NCBI): domain Eukaryota; kingdom Metazoa; phylum Mollusca; class Gastropoda; family Semisulcospiridae; genus Semisulcospira; species Semisulcospira habei. The sequence continues at coordinate 176,816,467 of BTPG01000003.1, read as the reverse complement.
TGATAGAGTATTAATTATTTCTTATTGTTGACTGTGATCTTCTTCTTCTTCTCAAACGCCGTCACACTTGGAGTTTGGCTCTCAAAATGAAATCTGTGGTCTTCTGTAGCGCCTCCACAGGCCCGTACAGTTTCTCTTGTAGAGTGGCGGGCTTCGGCCATATCTCCTCCCTCAGCGGCTGGTGGTTCCCACAGTCCTGGAGGATGTGCTCTGCGGTCTGCTCTGCTTCTCCACAAGGGCACAGGGGAGATGGCACGAGGTGGAAAGGTGACTGTGATGTTTGTAATTTAAACGACACCAACACACATTCCTATGCATTATGTTTTTTAAGGCAAATGGCAAATAAGCAGTATCTAAATCTATCTAAATCTCCCAAATGTTAGAATTCTGATCTTTGGGCTCAATGTGTTAAACACACCTGCACAAGTGCGCTGGAAGGTGAAGAGGAGTCTCAGCTGATGTTGACCAACCGTGGCTTCGGCCAGCTGACCAATCATGGCCCCCAGCACCATAAATAGTACATCCAGCTGACGCCAGTCAAAGCCCAGTGGGTCCAGGGTGCAAAAGTAACCCAGGCTGGGTTTCAGCAACACCTGAAATAAAGAGAAGATAAGGATTTCATCACAAAGTCTACCATATTATTGTTTTGAGCTCACATGCGATTTTCTTTTAGGAACATTCAGAGTTGTTCCTATTTTATATTACCTCCCCCCTCCCCACCCCGATCCACACAATGACACACACAAACACTGACAGACACACTTCTGATTCTTCTCTCTCAGCCATTAACTTATCCTACACCCTGATCTGCATGGCAATGACACACACAAACACAGACAAAGGGTGCAACGCGCCAGTTATGCATTCTGTGGGCTAGCATAGCCACAGCCGTTCTGAAGAAGAACAAGATGGGATGACCCTTGTCCACAAAGTTTTTCTATATGAGTTTGCGTCCATATTCACACTTTTTCCACAATATGTTTGTAGGCATCATAACAAACTTATAAACAGACTGTCTTCCTAAATCAAATTGTTAGAGAGGAACAGCACTGCGTAAACCCATACACGTATATAACACTGACGCTTTATTTCTGTTAGGAATATTGCATAACACTGACATGTTTGGCACTTTTACATCACTGTCATTGTCTGCATCGAGAAAGACACACAGGGTCTCTTTCACGCCACTTCTTCCAGGGCTAACTGTTTGATGGGCATGAAACGTGGTTCCAAAACTTGCAAAAATAAATTAATTAAAAATAAGAAAAATTACAAACTCTAATGCGGATCAACCAGTTTTTGTGAAACAGGCATTTATTCATTGTCAATGCATATTCTAATTTAAAACAAAAAAGGCAACGCTATTATGGCTCATGTGTATGACCTATTTTCATATGTGTGACCTTTGTGACAACTAATCTGCACCAGCAAAATCCATGTTTTCTCAAAATGTAAGCATTTTTCATACATCTGTCAACCCCCATGACCCTTGACCTTTGTGATGAGTCGACTAAATTAGTATGCATAGGAAGGTCTTATCATCAGCTACCTTTGTGCCAAATTTTATTAAAAGATTTACAAAAACGTTGACAATACCTACCATTTTATCAAAATTGGCATTTTACACACATATGTCGGCCTCTTGTGACCCTTGAACTTTCTGAGGGATCATGCAAATTAGTATGCACAGATAGGTCTTACCGTCAGGTATCTCTGTACCAAATTTGGGTTTGAAGCTGTGAATAGTATTTGAGAAAAAAAACATTTTTTGTCAAAATATGGCTATTTTGGACCTATTTCCTGAGCTCTTGTGACCCTTGACATTTCCGAGGGCACATCCAAATTAGTATGCACAGATAGGTCTTATTATCAGGTATCTCTGTAGCAAGTTTGGTTTTGAAGTTGTGAATAGTATTTTAGAAAAAAACGTCTTTTGTCAAAATATGGCTATTTTTCACCTATTTCCTGAGCCCTTGTGACCCTTGACCTTTCCGAAGGATCAACCAAATTAGTATGCATAGAAAGGTCTTACCATCAGGTATCTTTGTACCAAGTTTTGGTTTGAAGTTGTAAATAGTTTTTGAAAAAAAAATTATGTCAAAATATAGCTATTTTTTAACTATTTCCTTATCCCCTGTGATCTTGACCTTTGTGAGAGGTCACTCAAATTGGTATGTTTAGAAAGGTCTTGCCACAAAGTATCCTTGGGCCAAGTGTGAAGACTGTGGTTTGATTAGACTCCGAGAAAATGCCAACGTTAAAGTTTACCATGGACGACGGACAACGGTGGATGGACTACGGACGGACGACCAATGGCCCAAAACATACTCACATTTGCTTCAACATAGACTCACTTTTGCTTCGCACGTGAGCCAAAAACTGCTTCAAGATAATTCTTTTAAAGATTATATCCTAAAGTTTCAAGCTTGCCTGTCCACAAATGTAGGCTCTAGTCGCTGTCACATATAGCACTGTGAAGCCATAAATCTGTGTTCAACAGTAATGTTAGTGTAGCTAGATGTGACGTAATTTTATCTTGTTACTACACTGTTACAGTGCGACATCTGCCCACTAATGTTATCACGTACTAGGTGTTGAACACACTGAAGCCAGCCCCATTTCAAAGCCTACAGTATTGTCAATACAGCAGACAATAAAAACACAGCTCAGAATATGTGCTAATCATCCGCATTTTCTTGTTTCACTTTTTATGCAGTCAACTTTGCTCACGACAAGATCAAATTTTAAAACACTTAGATATGCAGGTCGGCCTTAGTATCACGCACTCAAGTATATATATAACAGTAGGTGATATAGTGCACAAGTCTCTTGCTCCCACTAGGGATGCCATTCGAGCAAAAGATCTATGCGTGGGTCACTGAAAGCAGATGTCAGCCCAAGGACCTTTGTCTCAGTAAAGTCTGAACTAGAATAATATGATCGCAAGTAACGCGGTCTGACTTTATGTTTCCCCAGTACCACAGTATACAACGGCTGACCTGTAACTATGCTGCTTTAGTGGTGCTCACTCCTTCTGTGTTGAATGACTAGCACATTACAGCAGGAGATTGGTCCATCATCACAGTTTATGGTTGATGCGAGAATAGCCTCAGTCAATCTTTCTCATGAACAGTAATGAAATGCTTGAAAAACAACTGAACTCCCACTTTTGTGAATTTTTTTCTCAATGTCTTAGTGGACAGTGTTGTAGTACCCCATCAACAAGCAAGTATTTGTGTAGAAAAATTAGAATGTTGCAACCTATTGCTGTTTTATCCTGACATTCATATCACACACCTCAACACACACACACACACAAACACACACACACACACACACACACACACTGACCTTCACTCTCTCCCAGTGTGTCTTGGTGACATAGAGTGGCAGCCATGCATTGATAGGCTCTCGACCAGCACCCACTGTAGCATAGCCCATTGTCTTGCTGAGAAACTCAAAGCCATTGTGAGCCTGAAGGTGTCCTGAGACATTAATTTTGAACTCCAGAGCATCAAGCATTGATGTACGACTGACCAGTGTGCCACTAACGAGGCAAAGTCGAATCTGAAAAAAAAATCTTGCATATATCATACCCGACAAGACCTAAAAAACTAAACTTTAAACTTAACATTCCAGCAAATATAAACAAAAGACACATTTAATCCTTTGCCTGTCAGTAGTGTGTATGGTCTGCAGGAATCACCTCAACCAAACATGCTACTGTAAGCAAAAGGGTAAAAACACACTTGTTCACCCCCATATTTGACGCTGAGTAATCAAATCAGGGAAATTAACCAGGATATCAAGAAAAGCATGAAAAAGGCAAAGAATAAGTGGATTGAAGATCAGTGTAAACACATAGAAGAAAATCTGAACAAAAATAATAGCAAAAAAGCATACCAGCTGGTGAAAGACCTGACCAGTGTAAAACAAGGAGGCTCCTCGATCATTCAAGATAGGGAAGGGAACTGTCTTACGGAAGACCAAGACATACTGAAGAGATGGACAGAGTACTGCTCAGATTTGTACAACCACTGAGCTACAGGGGACCCAGGCATACTTGTCGACCCAACCGTGACCAACAATGGCAACTATCCCATCCTCCGAGAAGAAGTAGAGACTGCAGTGAAGTCGCTGAAAAAAGGGAAGGCAGCAGGAGCATACAACATTCCTGCAGAGCTAGTCCAAGAAGGGGGAGAAGACATGATAAGCGCCTTACTAACAATCTGCAATAAGATCTGGCAGTAATAATAATAATAATAATAATACCGTTTGTTATATAGGCGCTTTTTCTCAATTTTTGGGCAAATCGACTCAAAGCGCTGCGAACTGAAACCCAACACGCACACTCACGTAACAGACACGGATTTACGCCATTTAAGACAAATACAGTACAAGACAGACGAAGGGCCAGTTCAGCTACTGAAGTTACAGAGATTTTTGATCGCTTGTATTTGAAATTTGTAAAGTGGCCTGAAACCGGTACCAAAGTGTGGGAGGTGGGGGGGGGGGGGGGGTGGAAGAACCAGAGTACCCGGAGAAAGAACCCCTGACAGCAGTCAGGGGACTGGCCCACACCATGGACCCAATCACTTATAATAACTCTCCCTAAAAAAGGCAACTTACATCAATGCCAGAATTATCGCACGATCAGTCTTATATGCCACCCAAGCAAAGTCATGTTACAGATCCTACTGAACAGGCTGAAGCCACAGGCAGAGGAAATCATAGCTGAGGAACAGGCAGGCTTCAGACCAGGGCGCAGCACAACTGAGCTGATCTTCAACCTGAGAGTTCTATGTGAGAGGTACCTCCAGCACCAGCAAGACCTCTATCATGTCTTTGTGGATTTTAAGAAAGCATTTGACAGGGTGTGGCATGCAACCCTTTGGTCCACCATGAAGCTATACAACATCAATGCCAACCTGATCAAAGTCATAGCAAACCTTTACAACAAGGCCACTAGCGCAGTCTGCTTCAACGGCAAAATAGGAAACTGGTTTAGGACTACAGTCGGAGTCAGACAAGGCTGCTTGCTCTCACCTACTCTTTTCAACATCTTCCTGGAAAGAATCATGACAGACGCTCTGAAAGAGCATGAAGGAACTGTCACGAACTTGCGCTTTGCAGACGACATTGATGGCCTTGCAGGAACAGAGAAAGAGCTAGCTCAGCTGGTGGAAAAGCTGGACAGTACAGCCATTGCGTATGGGATGGAAATCAGTGCAGAGAAGACTAAACTGATGACAAATAACACCAGTGGCATTGCACTGACATCATGATTGGAAGCCAAAAACTGGAAACAGTTAATAAATTCAAATACTTAGGAGCCATTGTGACAGATGAGGGGTCAAAACCAGAAATATTGTCCAGGATTGCGCAGACAACAACAGCACTGACAAGACTGAAGACCATAAGGAAGGACAGAAATATCACACTCTGCTCCAAGATCAGACTGATGCGCTCCTTAGTCATTTCAGTGTTCTTGTATGCCTGTGAGTCATGGACCCTCACAGCAGACCTTGAAAGGAGGATACAAGCCACTGAAATGAGATGTTTTCGAAGGCTGCTTGGCATTTCATACAAAGATCACATCACGAACGAGGAAGTGGGAAGCAGAATCAGGCAAGCCATCGGGCCCTATGAAGACCTATTAGCCATTATGAAAAAACATAAACTGAAGTGGTATGGGCATGTCACGCGTTCAGCGGGGCTTGCCAAAACAATCCTGCAAGGCACTGTGCAAGGAGGACGAAGGAGAGGAAGACAGAGGAAAAGATGGGAGGACAATATCTCAGAGTGGACAGGACTGAGGCTGGGCGATACGCTAAGAATGTCAGAGAACAGAGAGGAATGGAGGGAGCTGGTTGCCAAGTCATCAGTGGTGCCCCAACGGTCGGCAAGACTACGGGATATAGATAGATAGATAGAATCAATTTCAGTATTTTCAGAATGTCAACCAAATTTGGACAGAGCCAGAAATCAACACCTCTAAACTTTAAAAAACTATTACCTAAATCCTGTCGTGCACATCACCAAGTTTAGCACGGTTCTTTAGTAAGCAAATGATGAACGGGCTGACATCAGCTGTTGCTGGGCACATCTAAGCGTGAACTGGCAACAGCCAGTCTACCCAGTCATGCAAGGACCAGAGACAAACAATGCCAGATTGAGGACCATTTGCAAGATAGCAACTTACTGTCGTGGGATCATCCAACACAAATTCCGGACGCTTCACAGCCAGGCCAAAGCCAATGGCATTTTCTCTCTCTTCTGCATTCCGCAGTATGTCTAGGATAGAATCCTGCGATAGCGCACAGAAGAAGAAGCCAACCGCCTCTTGTGATAGCTGCTGCAGTTCTGCTTCATCCACCGTCATGTCTTGGAGTTTGGCTTGGTCGACCTTAGCCTGGTGCATATTCTTCACAGCACGTCTGTCCATCATTCGCTGACGTCGAGACTTGCTGAACTGTGACCCAAACAAATGTATGCAGTCAGGATAATGTGCTATGGGATCTTCCAACTTGCTTTGGTGTAAAAGTCAACTTGAAACTCTCGGAGATAATTATGACGACACACTGAAGCTGGCAAGAACACCCCATAACATACACATAAATTAACTCCTTTATTACAGAGAAATAGTGAGCATAATCTAACTACATGAGACATAGACCCTCATGAATCCCCGCAGTTGCTGGGCTCATGAAGATCTATGTCTTGCTGAAACCACTTGGTATCCAAGTTCTTTTGACGGCTGGCGACCTTTGACATTGAAAACAAAAACAAAACACAATCTGCAGCCACTGGCAGCAAAGGGAGTTAATGCCCTCTTTCATGCTGTCCCAAGTCTTGTAAACAGTACAAGTGGCTGCATGAACAATAAGGTTAATTTCCAAAGGTGTATGTTATTCAGCCCCGCCAAACTACAGCAGGAGAAAATTAATCATGAGTAGTACAAGGTTAGTAATTGATTACCTAAATAACCACGATATTCCAAGGGCAGTGCCAGATCAGCTCAGCAACTTCCTAGCGGGAGTCAGTGGTAGCGCCAGAGTAGTTGTGGCGTGTCATGCACCATAGCTAATCTGGCGCTGCCATTGAATCCAACTGGTAGATAAATATTTCATTTCATGGTGCCCTTTTATTCAAACTGCATGGTTTTGTAAGCTATGAAGTGGTGAGATTCTTTAATTCCACAGAGAACAGCAGAAACAGAGCATGAACTTACGACCCCAGTATTGCTAGGGTACATACTAACAAAACACATACCTGTGCTTCATATCGAAGGTCATGTGCCCTGGCCAAGATGGAGACAGACGATGTCTCTCCTCGTGAATACCGAGCTAGCATGCTGTGCATCCTGTCCAGCTGTAAACAGATGCATCATTGAACCCTTTGGCTGTCAATAGTGTTTTTTGACAAAAAGTGCTGCTGTCAAGGTGTGCGAATAATACACACTTTGGTCAGAGATATAAGAAATGTATTTTTCTCTAAAATGTATTTTTTTCGAAAAATACTTACTGATGGTGTTACTATTAGGAAGGTACACTTAGCTTACCGATTTCAGCCTAAGAACCCGTTGTGTGTTCCTACACAACCAGGGAAGTAGCAAACATTTACCACGAACCCTGAGTAGTCTCCCTTCCTCCTTACGTGAGCAGTGTATTCACGCCAGTCTTACTCTTAGTGTACTGGCAGCAAGCGGGGTAGGTGGGAGGGCACTATGAGTAATGCCATCGGTAAGTATTTTTCGAAAAAATACATTTTAGAGAAAAATACATTTCTTTCTTCAAAAACTATACCGATGGCATTACTATTAGGAAGAATAGCTTGGCAAGGCCCCACTTAGGCACAAACTCCTGACGATTTTAGCTAAGCGTTACCCAAGGCATCCTTGGCGCCAGGAGGGAGTGCGTCACCGCGATGTCCCCCAATGTCCCCCCCCCACCCCCCAGGGCCAGGTTCTCGTGATGTCCAGAGAGGTCTCTGAGGTAGAACCGGGCAAAGGTTGATTCTGCCCGCCAGCCCATGGCTACCACAATGTCCCTCACAGCACAGTCGTGGTCGAAAGCGATGCTCGTGACAACGGTTCTGACCTCATGTGCCCTGATCCGCAGCCTCTTAGCTCCCTCCGGGGAGAGGTCCTCGTACACGGACCGGATGACCCCGCGTAGCCATGTGGAGATCGTCTGAGCGGAGATGTTGTTCTGCCTGGAGCCAAGGGCAGGAAGAGGCGGGATTGTCCCCTCCTGAGAGGCATTGAGGTAAATCTTCCACGCCCGGACCGGGTCCTGCTGTCGGGATTCCCAGGACTGGTAACGGCCCGTGAGTGGCTGAAGGGTTATCGTCTGAGCAGCAGCCGAGGGGAGTCTATTCTTGGCCACGAAGGTCGGGCTGGGTAGGAGCTGCACCATGCCATCGGTCCTCAAGACAGCGTGTGTAGCTCGCACACTCTAGACGCTGTGGTGAGGGCCAGTAGGAAGCAAGTCTTCCTGGTCAAGTCGGCGAACCGCGCCAAGGGGGCGAAGTCCAAGGGCTGGACCGACGCTCTCAAAGCTCTGGTTGTTTCCATCCGGAAGGTTGACGCGACCATGTACCTGTTCAGCGCTGAAAGATCTATGACGGGCCCCCACTTGCTGTCTAGTTTTGGCACGATGAAGAGGAGACTGTAGAAGGCCAGCGAGTCGAGATGAACTACCACCTCCGTGGCGGCCTTCTGGAGCAAAGAGTGCACCTCTCCTTGCAGAGCCTCATGCCTTGACCTGGTCGACCGGCCCCGCTCGTCCAGAGAGGGGAGCGCTAAAAGCGAGCGGAGGCCGGACTAGCGGCGCTGGGCCAGAGGTCCTGGGTCGAGACCTTGACTGTCTTCCAGGTAGGGCCAAATGCAGGGTTGATAGTCATTACTTTTTTCTTTAATGAAATAACTTTTCTTTAATTCTGGTAAAAGGTTAAAGAAATAAATTTTCTTTATTTTTTTTGAAAATTAAAGAAATAAATTTTCTTTAATTTTTCTTTTTAATGAAATAAATTTGCGTTAAATACATGAATGATCATTTATTGCTCACCTCAGACAAAAAAAAGTGGCATGCAGTTGAAAAGTGACACGCCACCAGATTTCCTCCTCTATCCACTATCTAAAACACTATCTGGCCAGATACATGCAGTAGTTATGTGAAGGGGAAGAAAGAAAAAAAAAAACTCGGAAAACTGCACAGCGCAAGAAAAGGTCATGCGGCTAAAAATGGAACATCAGGCTTGTTTGATCTTACAAATCCACTCATCTGCAAGAGCCATAGATCCTCAAGAACCCCAGCAGTCTTGGGTGGGGGGGGGGGGGGCGGGGGGTTGGTGGGTTAATGACGATCTATACCTACTATAATTAAAAATGTATGCATGCACCTGTTCAGGTTTTCACCTGTGCTGTCCAATCGTTGCTGTACCATCTGCCTTCTCACTCCTGAAACGAAAACCACCCAACTGCAAGAGGCATAGATCTATGCCTCTTGCTGGGATAATCTGTGCTCATGTTTCGCTCAAGCAAATTGGATCTCTTAAGTTTTTCACCTGTCCAATCGTTGCTGTACCATCTGACTTTTTACTCCTGAAACGAAAACCACCAAACTGAAAGAGGCATAGATCCTCAAGAGACCCCGCAACTGCGGGGGCTTGTGAGGATCTATGCCTCTTGCTGGGATAATCTACGCTCATGATTTCCTCAAGCAAAGGGGCTCCGTTAAGTTTTTCAACTGTCCAATCTTTGCTGTACGAGTGCCATCTGCCTTCTCACTCCTGAAACGAAAACCACCCAACTGAAAGAGGCATAGATCCTCATGAGCCCCCGCAACTGCAGGGGGCTCGTGAGGATCTATGCCTCTTCCTGGGATAATCTATGCCCATGATTTTCTCAAGCAAAGGGGATCCGTTAAGTTTTTCACCAAGAGGCATAGATCCTCCAAACCGCCTCAAACCGCAACTGGGTCAAACTGGCTTTGCGCATAGACACCTGTTTGTTCGTGGCGGAAAAACAAACTGAAGTAACGAAATTTTTAACGAAAAAAATCGATAATCGTTACTTTTATTTTTTAATTCGTTGAATTTTCTTTAACTTTTTAAAAACATTAACGCGTTAAATTTTCTTTAACCAAAAATTTAATTTGTTAAATCGTTAAATCGTTATATCATTAAATCTTCCAACCCTGGCCAAAAGCAGGGAGCCACCGAGGGGCGCCTGGTGGAGCTGTGACTTTACCGTCGCGGGCAGTCCCATGCAAGTCCTGAGAACGACAGCCCGCTGCAACAAGTCGCAGTTGGCCACAGCGGCCACGGCTTTGGTTGAGGTGTGATAAGCCGCTCGGTTCGCCACTACCGCTAAGGAATGTAAGTCGCGTAACAGGGCTGATGTGTCCGGATCCCAGCTATCCTTCAGTGCCTTGACAAATGCCTGCGTTGCGAGGTGCAGAAAGCCCGTGCAGGCCAAGGCATTGCAGATCAAGCTGTCTGTCTTCTCCAGACCGCGAGGCATCTGTAGCTGAATGCTCCTGCGGCCTCATGCCTGCATACCAGTGCTGATGAAACCTGATGTTGACTCCCACCAGCCACTTGGAGTCGGAGAAAAACCCGCTTCCTGTAAGTTGCCCTGTTACAGATGTGCAGAGAACGCATCCAAGAGATCCCGGAAGCCGGGTGGCTGAGGGAGGGACTTCAGTCTCTTGGCCTGGTGCGGGGCATCCACGGCAGCCGAGGCCTTCCTCTTAAGTGGTGGGGTGGGCAGACAGACCTCCGGAGGTAGGATACCCGTAATCAGCCGCGCTGCCTCTTCCAATGAGCGGAGGGTCTCCGTACTGGTTGCATTGGAGGCGGAAGTAGAGGACAGGCTGCGAGGTGAACGAGCGGGAGGGGGGGGGGGGGGTTTCGGGGACGATGGACGCTGATCGTAAGGAATCGGGGCCGAAGCAGAGTCCTCAGGGTGGAGGCTGAGGGAGTCATCCGTGTCCGACGCGGCCGTGCACCGGGGAGCGAGGGGACTAACGTCTGAAGAGGGAGATCTGCCCCGCGGAGTCCACCTACTCGCAGCATGAGAGAGGGCCAGGGAACTTGGAACTAGGTGAGGCCGAGGGGAAGTCCCCTGGAGCTGGGGGGGGGGGGGGGGGCAGTCTCGACACGAGAACACCAACTGTCCCGAACTCTGTCTGTAAAGAATAACGAGGGCTCACCTGGTGCTGGGGGGGAGGGTGGTGGGGCAACGTGGACGAGGATCCACTCGGTGGCCAGAGGGGTGAGCCGTAGCTCCAGCATGTTGCCCGGCGAGTAAAGGGAGGAGGGCTGCATCGTGTAACGTCCAGCTGCCATGGCCCGTGGCGCAAACCCCGCTGAGGGGAGGCGAGAGACCTAGCCAGCTCCCTCGCTGCCACAAGTAGGTCCTGGTGTTGAAGCGTCGGCACAGAACACCCGGGGCGTCGAGGATCCGTCCGAGGCGCTCATTGAGCAGCGAGAAACTGAGGACACGTGTGGCCCGTGACTGTGACTGTCCCCACGTCTCACCGTCCGGCCCCGAAGCTCTGTTGCTCTGGGAGGGGTCCCCGCAGAGTTATTAGTCTCCCCGCTGAGAGGTGGGGGTTCCGCCACCACCGACCCGTCTTCATGGAGTGGGTATGTGGGAAAACAAGTCAGGGCCTTAGGATCTGCTCACCACATAGCAGGGGGACGTCAGCCGCTGCTGACCACGCTCCTTGGAGCGGGTGGGCCCAGACCCGGATGGCCTAAAGGGGTCATAGAATCCATCCCACATGGAGCTGTGTCCGTTCCCCAGCGAGTGGTAGGGGAACCGCCGCCATCGACCCGTCTCCATGGAGTGGGTGTGCGGGGTCCACTGCTGACCACACTCCTTGGAGCGGATGTGCAGGGTCTCGGGGAGCTTGTTGGGCCCAGAGGAAGTTTCGAGCGCGTAGCGGGTGACTTCAGCCACTGCTGACTCCACTCCCTGAAACGGGCGGGCAAGGTCCGGGGGGCCAAAGGCGTCAACTGGGCCCAATGTGTAGACAACCCGACTATGTCCAGGGTGGCTCGCCTGTGGGGCTCTGGTGTGGCGGGAGGAGCGGGGGGGTGGGGGGGAGGGGGGGTTGCTTAGAGCTCATCGGCCGCTTGCGCCGGTAAAACCCCCACAATTGAGACCAACGCTCTTCCTTCCAGGGTGCGCGCTCCTCACACGTCCGGTCAGAGGCACAACCCGAACAGGGAAGGCACCATGCGTGGGTGTCGCTTGGCCACTGAAAATCCCACAATTGGGACAGGTCCTCACCTGCGCACTGCAACATAGAGCATATTCGTGAAACCCAACCGCACGTAGTGAATGAAGCCACGTGAATTGAGCTCACTACAGTTCACCACTCTTCAAGTCAAAATTCAAAGGCAAAATCAACCATAATTTCCACAAAAAATGCGAGGGCCAGACCGTAATCCCGATGGCTCATTGGCATTATCCTAGGCCCTACCTTGACATATCTAACGAAGGCTGAAAACTGCTAGAAGAAAGGTAATCCAGTCGAAGAATACTTGCGAAGACTGAAACCGGTAACCTTTCCCAAGGAAGCTAAGCGTAAGACTGGCGTGAATATCCTGCTCACGTGAGGAGAAAGGGAGACTACTCAGGGTTCATGGACGGTAACTGCTTGCTAGAGTTACTTCCCTGGTTTTGTAGGAACACACGGGTTCTTAGGCTGAAATCGATAAGCTAACTGTACCTTCCTAATAGTAATGCCATCGGTATAGTTTTTGAAGAAACAAATGTATTTTGAAACTGACATCAGTTTACAAGTACATTTCATCTGTGACCTAATTGTGTATAATACCCACATCTACTATAAACTACAAAGTATAGCTCAACTTAATAAAACAAATTTCCATTATTAGTGATGGTCGACTTTAGACATTTTGTTGCATTGTGAATTGTGCACAACTAATAATGACTCGTTCACACTGATAATAAGTGCCACAATTTCAGAAGGAATCTACAATACTATGTACCAGCAGAAGATAAACAAGTTAACAAGCTTAAATTACCATGTATACACAGCCAAGCCATCTCCGCTGTCATGTAGTGTATGGGGCAAGATTGAGAATGGCCATTATAACCATTGCCAATCCCTTAACCCTTTTAGCCCCATGGGTGAATTTCCCAAATTTTGGAAGTGTTATTTAACGGCAAAGTACCAGTTGCAGGAGGTGCACTGACCATGATAACTCAAGGGTAGTGCCAGACTGGCGCCAAGTTAATCTGGCACTACCCTCGATTATCATAATCAACCAATCTCCTGTTAATCTGGCACTACCCTTGAATTATCATGGTCAATCAATCTCCTGTTGTAGGGACTTGGGGCTAAATGGGTTAAATAAAAAAAAGAAACATTGCGTTTTCTTAAATGGCTATAACGTACAGACATATCTTGTGGCATCGCAAATATAGGAGCATGTTAGTCTGTGAATCTGGACTGTATGTTAAGGAACCCAAAAGTCCCACATTATTATTATTATTATTATTAAAATCACAGATATGGTCATATATGTACCTGTTCCTGAATTTCTTTCACAGTTGAAATAAGTGATTCTCTCAGCTCCTTCCTGATTCCTTTTCCAAACAGCCGAGTGTCTGACAGGCGAGTCTGCAGTCGATGTAGTCGAGTTTGCAGGTTTGTAACGTCTGACACAAAATACACATCATTTTATTTGCAGCGTGTCATACTCATTCAAATGACACATTCCATCATTTCTGAAAGATAACAGTACTTTATGATGCAGACTGACAGGTAGAGATACAGACACATTCAGAGGCTGTTTTGAGCAACCGATGACCTGTCATTAACCCATATCACACTGAGGCTAAAAGCTTCAAATTTGTACTCTGCCATATGCAAGCTACATTATAGTACTTACAGATGAGGAAGTATAGACCAATGGTTTTAGTTCAAGGGTGGTGCCAGAATAGCTTGGCGCCTAGAGGCGCCAAGCTATTCTGGCACTACCCTTGAACTATTTTAGTCAAACCGTTATTTCACACACTGGTGTATTCCGAATGATAAGGGTTAAAGACCATCCTTTGGGTGGCTGTATCCACCTAAAGGATGGTCTTTAATGACAGGTGACACTTTTTGCTCTCATTTCTCGCGAGTGCACCTACATTTTAAGACCAAACTGTACATACATTGTACACATCATTCACAAACACACACCTGAGATGGCCTTAGTCATCTGCTCAGCGTCAAACCCAAATAACTAACTAATATATACACACACACACACACACACAAACCGACACCTAGCACATTTACACAACACTAACACCAAACTTTTGTTAAAAAACAGAATGCACACACAAACCTTTGTTCTCTTCAATTGTTTTGGCGACCTTTGCAGCCAAGATGTCTGTGTTGCGAGACAGGATGTTCAGCCCCCACATGGCCTTCCCTTCATCATCATCAATAATTTGCCTTTCTACACTTGCAAGATGACACGCTAGACGAATTTCTTTTGTGGTGTCATTCTGTTAAAGAGCAATCAAAAGAGACTGTAATCGTGATATTAACTCTTAAACTCCCAGAGCAAACTGACTTCCATTCGATAGAATATAGAGTTAATGTAGGCTCTTTTCTGGTCAGTTTATTTTTCTGCTAATAAATCCCTCAGTCAGTACTTTGGTACACTTTCCACACCGTTTTATTTCACTATTTTAACCCTTTTCATCCTGATACACCCATTGCTTGAAATAAATTTGACTGATAGTTCAAGGGTGGTGCCAGAATAGCTTGGCGCCTCTGTAATGCATTCTTTATAGGACAATACGCAAATTTTACAAAATCAGCCTCAGGATGTAATGGGTTAAACTGCAATATCATCCAATTTCCTGATGTTACATTTGTGATTGTGTTATTCTTTGACAGCATGTTTGTGTTAATCATAGGAAAGATCCGATTTTCATTTGAGTTATTTTGCATAAGAATTACGTCCCTTTTTAGTAGGATTCATTTTCTTTTGCATGGAGAATTGCGATCGATTTTTTGTTGTGAAGCGTATTTTTGCTACAATGTTGTATAGTTTGACTTACATTAGACTGGAAGGTTTAAGCAGGGTTGCGATCTTTCTAGTTACCTCAGATATGACGTAAAAGTTGTTGGCTACATTTTGTAACTTTGTATCAAATGCGCCTAGATGTTAGTCGCTGTAGTTAGTTCTAGAGTGTTCTTTTAAATGAATATTAATTAATTTTGGTTATGTTTTCTTTCTGATTGATTGTGTTATATGAATTTGCTGGATTGTTCTGGAATTCTGTAATATTATAAAAGATGCCTTCGGAAATATGTACTTTTCTTTAAAATGTTTTTGTTTTTTTTTAAATACTTACCGATGACATTACTGTATGGAATGGTTCTTAGCTAGACTAATTTTAGCCAAAATTGTTGTGTACGAGTATGGCAGTGTTGGCAGGTGAGGGGTGCCATAGCCTAGGTGGTAACCCGAGTAGCCTCCCTTCCATTCCATCCGGCATGCGCCCAGGGGAAGCTCACCAGTCAGTTTCTTAGCGGACCAGCGGCAAGCGGGGCAGGTGGGAGGGTCCTTCGAGTAATGTCATCGGTAAGTATTTTTCGAAAAAAAATACATTTTAAAGAAAAAATACATTTGTTTCCTCAAAACACATTACCGATGACATTACAGTATGGAAGAATCCCGAAGAGGAGGCGGGTGCCGCGAGAACACCCCTAACCCCCAATACTGTTCACTAGGCCTGCCCTCCCGAAGCAACCTCCCGATAATTTTAACTAAGATATCTACAGCGCCCAAGGCGCCGGGAGGGAGTGTTGCGCGACCCCGATGTCTCCCAGCAGCGAAGGCTCTGGCGCTGGCTGGAGAGGTCCCTCAGGTAGAAGCGGGCGAAGGCAATCCCTGCTCACCATCCTACGGCCGCCACAACGTCTTAGACAGCACCGTTGCGGGCGAATGCAAGGCTTGCGGCCGAGGCTCTGACCTCGTGCGCCCTGATGTTCATTCGTTTGGCTGCACCAGGGGAGAGGTCTTGGTAGGCGGAGCGTATCACCCATCAGAGCCAAAAGGATATCGTCTGGGCTGAGATATCTTGTCTACCTGGGGACAGAGGGAGAAAAAGGCGGGTGTGTCCCTGGCGGAGCGGCTTGGTTCGGCGTAGGTACACGCGTAAGGCTCTCACCGGGTCCTGTTGTCTGACCACTAGGCGGGCCTGTGGTGGCTGCTGGCTCGGGCTCGCGGCCTAAGCCGCGGCATTGAAGGCTCTACAACCTCTTTCCTTTCCTTTCCGTGGCGCACGAGGTTCCGCAGCCGGGCAGAGACCACTAGACAGGATTGTGGTGCTGCCAGCGCTAGAGCTCAGGCTCGCGGGCCATGCTGCGGCGTTGAAGGCTCTACAACCTCTTTTCCTTTCTTTTCACGGTGCTCGAGGTTCCGCGGCCGGGCAGAGACCACTCGACGGGTTTGTGGTGGCTGCCGGTGCTAGAGCTTGGGCTCACGGGCTCAGCCGCGGCATTGAAGGCTCTACCACCTGGTAAGGGCGACTCGTCGGGTGTGTGGGGCTTACCAGAGTTGGACCCCAAATCCGCGCTGGGTGAGCCACACGTTGACCCTGGAAACAGATGCGAGGCCAGTAAGAAGCAGGTCTTCCGCGTCATGTCCGGTAGCATCGCCAACTGGATCGGTTTGAAGCAGTCAGAGATGAGCCAAATAAGGACCCAAGGCAGATCCCGTCCGGTACCCAGGAGCAAAGGGCGGGACGTTGTAGACCGAAGTGGGCCAACAGGTTGGCGAGAACTTTGCCGTTCCCAGGGTCAGGTCGTGCCAAGTGACCATGGCCAGGAAGCCGTGAAAGGTGATCGGCGCTGAACGCTGGTAGTTAAACAACCAGAGGCCGAAGTCCACCCACTGAGGAACCATCAATGTGTGGGGGCGAGGCGCAGCCTTCAACCAGTCGCACAAGACTCGCCACTCCCCTCTGTAGCCTTGTCTGTTCGAGACTCTGCGGGCTGTAGTGAAAGTTTCCACTGTTGCACCTGCGAAGTGTCTAGTGGCGAGGGTCCACCACACAGCTCCAGGCGGGAAGAGAAGCTGTTCGGGGCATGGGTGGTACAGCGCCTGACGTGGTTGCTTGAGCATTGTGCGCGGGGTGGGAAGGCGCCGCGGTGGAGCGGTGACGAGGCTCAGGCGGTCGGTGGTCCACGACTTGGTCCAGCAGACCGGGTCCGCCAGGAAGAGGATCGCATCGCACCCTCTGAGCTTCAGTAGGGCTTGGGAACAAGCATCGACGGCGGGTAGGCGTAGGCGACCAGGCCATCCCACCGGATGGAGAGAGCGTCAACTGCCCAGGCAAGCGAGTCTGAAATTGGTGAGACGAAGCGGGGAAACTGTTGATTCCACCTCGGCGTGATCATGGGGAAGTGTCCGCAGCACAGATCACCCGCCGATGTCTGGACGGCCCGTCCACTCCGGAGGAGCTGGCCACGACACGCGATGGAGTCGGCCGGTCAAACAGACGCCCCTGGGAGGCTCTTGCACGAAGGCGACATCACGATCTTCGCACCAACGGAGCCCGTGGGAGCGGAGGAAGTACAGGGAGAGGAAGCGTGATCCGCCTTGCTTCTGAAGTAGTCGGCCACCGTGGAGGAGGGAACGAGAGGCTCGTGGCATCGGGGACGTAACACCCGACGCTGGACAAAGAAGACCAGAGGTCATCCGCCGGAGGCAGGGTAGGATCTTGATAGCAGGGAAGCGCTCCCGGTGGCGAGGCTTGCGTCGACGCGAGGGACATCCTGGGAGGAGGGGAGGAAGGGAACTCCCGTCGCATGCCAGACTGGATCAGCCCCATGAAGAAGTTGAGGGTGTAGCAACAGTTGCACAGGAACCTGAGACTCAGGGTCGCCTGTCGAGGGTCGCCCGGGGAGAAGCAGGAGCCGCTGAGGCGGGGGCAGAAGAGACATCCGAGGGGACGAAGGTCCGCTGTGGTGCTGACCAATCCCTGCAGCCGAAGTTCCCGTCTGGCGGAGTACGCCTGCACTGGAGACACCCGCCGCGCTGGGTTCCCCAAGTGCTACGTTCGCTGCTTCGGAAGCTGCTGTTTATGAGGTCGGTGCGAGGTTCCATCCGCAGGCAGAAAAGCGGCGCGAAGGCGAGAGGTAGAACTTGCCCACGTAGACCAGGAACCACGCCTGCCGAGGGATCCCAAGTGCGTCTCGATCCTTCTCCAAGGAGGACTCCGACCGGTTACGCGAGAGGCGATAGTCTACGGAAGTGATGTGGAGCAGGAAGACGTCCAACTAGTCCTGTCAGCGACGGAGTACACACGGTAGAACCCCCAGAGGCTGCGAAGCCCCTGCAGGAAGCACACGGCCCGGGGAGGTCCCGCCATCGAAGGTAAAGCGGAGAGCGACTGGAGCAGTGTCCTCCTCTCCAACTGGAGTCGACCCGAACGCAACACAGACCGTGGAGTTCACCAACCGGCTCCGTATCATCTAGGAAGTCGTTGCGTCCATGCTGAAGGCCCAGTCCAAGTCTGCACTGCAAGGCGAAGTCTCGGGCGGTCTCCCCGCCGAAAAAACGGGTCAGTGACGAACTTGTACAGCGTGGTGTGTGCGATGACTGTCGTAGCCGCAAGCAAGGTTGGGATGTCGAAGACCCCGGGGGCATCCTGACGTCCCCGTCCCCACAAGTTTTAGCCGGCAAGGCGTCAACCCAGGAGTGGTACGCAGCGTGGTAGGAGAAGACCGGCAAGCCGGGAAGCTCGTAACTAGAGGAGGAAGGCTCCGATCCCCGACGCTCGAACGAAGAGGCCCAGCCATGCGTAGGTAAGCGCCGTCTCCGCAGGCAGACGTGCCCCGAGCCGGGGCCGTAGCTAACCAAGCTAACGTCCTGGGGCACCGGCAGGTAACCTGTGTCATCGCCGAAGCTACTACGGAGTAAAACGGATCATTAGCTGACAGCGCTTAACTTACCTTCCAGCTGTAAGCGCTTACGGTGTGTACACGCCACAAACCCTTACTAGTGGTTGGCAGCCGCAGTGATGGTACTTGTAACGGGCTTGAGACGGAAACTTCTGTTGGCCTGTGGCAGGGTCGGTCAGCCAAGTCTTGTCCCGACGGTAGGCCTAGGGAGAGGGATGGGGTCCGAGTCGCGGGACCAGACAGCCATAGCGTCGTACTGCCGCGAGCGCGGCCGCCGTAGCGGAACGACATCCGCTTGATCCTTCTACCACTCCGTGGTCCGTCCACACCGGCTTAAGGGCAGACGGGGCGTGCGAATCAACGTGAACCCGGCTCATCCCTAAATAACCTGGCGAGTGGCCGCACGTAAGCCGAGCAGTCTTGTCCGGACATGAACTCCTTCCACTGACCCTCCGCCGTGAGACGGCCTTAGTCGCCTGGGCGGGGCTAACCAGCAAATAATAATACTTGCTCTTGGAGAGGGACGCCGAAGCTTCAAGCAGCTCAACGTGATCCCGACTCATCGCTTACCCGTCCTCGAGGAGTTGATGCACACAAGTCCAGCAGTCTTGTCCACTCGTGGTCCCCTGTCACTGCCTATGGGCGTGGCGCTGAACGTCTGTGCCGGACTAGAGTCGAGGATTGGAGGGCCTGCACGCCACGGGTTATCCTCATACTGGGTCCTTCCAGTACTACGAGTTAGATATCGTCCTCGTCCTGTGTCACGCAAGCGCCGCATGGTCCAGCATTATCGTCCCGCGGAGGGTAAGTCGACATCTATCTTGTAAGCACTGGCGTATACCCCAGGTTGCAGCGAACGTCGGCCTCGGAGGAAGGTCTCAGGAGGACGCGTCGTGGGAAGACGATCAGCGGGTGCCGGTTCATACCTGGAGGTCACTCGAGAGTGCCGGCTTGCATCTGTGACGGGAAGCCGACCGTCGACGAGTCCACCTGTCCCTTGAGCATGAACGCCGTCGAGCTACGGGAGTCCGCTTGTTCATCACACAGCGCAAGGCTTGTCCATGCCAGGGGGTAGACGGGGCATGTCGTCTCGTTGCGCGCCCAATCTGTCTCCTACTTCCTACCGGGGAGCGGGAGTGCGCCAGGTCAGCAGACTTGTCCAGTCGTGGTCCCCAATCCCTCCTGGAGCGGGGCACCGAATCCCTGTGTCCGCGCTGGCCTCTACGCCTTACCGAGGAGGCGGCATGGACTGAAGCATCGCGAAGCGGGCAAGTCTCCACTGGTAAGCAGCACTTGTCGAGTCTGTGACGACCACCGGTGCTGGAGCTCGCTCTCGAGTCTTATCTCACGCCAAAAGGCGGCAGCACCGGGTAGAGACCACTCGGCAGTAGGCAAAGCATGTCCACATCGTGAGCAGGAGTGGACTTGCCAACTGCAACATAGTGCACAAGAAAAAAGCGAGCGAGTGCGCCCCCACAGACCCGCAATACGAATCCGCACAACAACGTGTACAAACGAAGTTAAGTGCACTGCATAAGCCGACGCCTGGCGCTCTACCCCCTCCCTTGAGCGCCGGTCGTAGGCAAAACCGAGGCTTTACCTTGATAATGGAGAAGCAGGGGAACCCACAAGGTCGCAGACCAACCAGCTCACCGCATCGGAGCCCGACAGCTATGGCGGCGAAGGCAGACTTGACCCAGTCCACGGTCCGTGAGAGGAGACCTTGCAGGCACGATAGTCACGACCGGTCCCTGAAGCTGGGAACAGCACCGAACTGAACACAGACACTCCGAGTGTAGCAGGAGAGCCTCTTCTTTCTCTTACTCTTCCAACTCCGGAAGTAGAAAGTTCAGGACACACGAAGTGCTAACACGCTACGGCCAGACCGGCCCGAGCGAGTAAGCAGAGTTCACAAGGCGCAGCTGTCTCGTCAGGTCTAAGTCACAAACACCGACGAGGAAATCCCCCATGGAAAGCGTCCAAGCCTAACACAAGGCCCAGCGTAGTGTAACCCTTCCAACGACCACTAAGGTTTCCACAACCGAAGTTTACACAGTCCGAAGCTAGAGACTCTGACGTACACAACCTTCCATTGTCTAGCTAAGAAACTGACTGGTGAGCTTCCGCTGGGCGCATGCCGGATGGGATGGAAGGGAGGCTACTCGGGTTACCACCTAGGCTATGGCGCCCCTCACCTGCCAACACTGCCATACTCGTACACAACAATTTTGGCTAAAATTAGTTTAGCTAAGAACCATTCCATACTGTAATGTCATCGGTAATGTGTTTTGAGGAAACAAATGTGTACACGTACATTATATGAGAGACGCAGTGTGTCAAAAGTGTTGATACATTGTAGAGGAGACAGTGTATCAGAGTGGATGCATTTGTGGATGCACTGTGCTGAAATTGCATTGCTGCAATAAAATATTGTTGGAACTGTTACTCCAGTGTGGTCTACAACCTTGTGCCACGTGTGACAAGTTACAGCTGAGTGAAGTTTCTTTAAAAGAACCCTACGTGCGTGCATCTGGTGTGATTGTATCATACTACAACTACGACTACCAAGTAACACCCAACACTTTCAAATCTCACCTGAACTTGCTCTTTGCACTGCGTGCAAGTATAGCTGTACTGTGTTTGTGCTCAGTCTTTGCACTGTGTGCAAGTATAGCTGTGTCTGTGCTCAGTGTACAAGTGATGTGTGTCTTTTATGAGAGCCTGCATGTTGAATGCAGTTCACCCTTTTCGTAGTCCTGTACAGGCCATTTGGACTGCACGCATGACGATACAAGTGCAGAGCTATTTACTCCAAGTTGATTTAACGCGTATATCCTGAACCCATATATAACCCTGAAGGCGCCAAGCTCATCTGGCGCTACCCTTGAATTATCATGATCAATCCATCTCCTACAACTGCTACATAGTCATTTGACAACGCCTCCAAAAGTTTGGAAATGCAGCTGTGGGGTTAAGAGGGTTAACTGATACATCATGTATAAGCAATCTCTCTCTATATCTTAATCACTTCCCTGCTGAAAAATGTTAACATGATTAAACTGCAAGAGACATAGATTCTAATGAGCCCCCACAATTGTGAGGGCTCATGAGGATCTAAGCCTCTTGCTGACGCCACTTTGAATCCATGTTCCTGGGATGACTGGGGTTCTTTGGTGTTGAATGAACAAATATTTAAGAAACAGAATCTGTGTCAACTGGAAGTGAGGGGGTCCAGGGTGGACCTGTACATAGATGAACGTGTCACCATCGCATTCACCTCTCTCTTTCTCTTGACCAATGTGATAGCAGGCTGGGGGAGAACTGCAGGATCAGTCAGAAACACCCACGTGTCAGCTTTTACAACCATCATAACAGAGTCTGCACAACAGAAACAATAAAACAGTTTTCAAAATAGTAAATAAAGCAAACATGCAGGTGCATCAACATGCTGCCATAGTCTGCTGTTGCATGAAAAGACCACAAGTAACAATGTTAGTATATTGTTACATTTTAGTACTTGCAGCATTTTCTCAGGTGAACACATACGCGAAATAAGTAATTCTGATGGCCAACACATAATTACACATAACCGAGTCACATGGCTACTCCATTTGCAAAGAAGGCCATAGTAAAGCCAACAGTCTATTACCATAGTGTTGGATTTTGCTCATTGATTTCTATTTAAATTATAATTTTTGGTGCTGCCTGCTGACACTTGAAAGTAAGGGGCAATTTCTAATGACTGACTTATACTCTCATCTTAGAACGGACCCATTGGTGAAAAAAAGGAATCTGACACTAGAAAACATAATGCACTTGCATGTACATGTACTTAATTATTTTTTCATAGTTTGAAGTACACTGTCATATTAGTGAACATGACATTTGAACCCTTTAACTCCCAGAATTCAGTGACTTCATTCTATAAAATGGAAGTCATTTAGTTCTGGCAGTTAAAAAGTTAGAATCCAAAGTTAAACACTTACCACTTGTGCCGTCACTGCCTTCAGACTCCACGATGTCTGCTTGTACAGTGCAACTCTGTTGCAGTTTGCCGAACCCCACCACTCTGTTTTCTCCATCCATCTTTATCTCCACCTCCACAGAAGGGACAGCCCTGCAAAGGCAAAACAAATGATTTACTAGATATGTTTGGAACTTCATCACTTCTAAAGCTGGTTCTTAATATAGCCAAACAACAGCTTGTGAATAATTATGTTCCAGTACATCAATGATGAATACATGCATTATGCAAGCGCACCTGTGAAACCCAAAGTGTTAGAGAAAACTGCATTTGTTCACAAGTCTTGTGCTGCCAACCCCAAGAAATGATTCTGGCTGGCTCAAAAAAAGTGCAAAAGGGATGTAACTCATTCAATTGAACCTGTTGTGTGCAGAGAAAATGTGAACACCATCCAACTGCAAGAGGTACAGATCCTCATGAACCCCCACAGTTGTGGGGGGTCATAAGAATCTATGCCTCTTGCGAACACCACTTTGAAGCAACGTCCCTGGGACAGCTAGGGTTTTCGAGTGTTGAATTAGGAAGATGGCAGAAACACAGTCTGCATCAAATGGCATTGAACGGGTAAATCACAACCATAAAATTACTGGTGCCAAGCTATTCTGGCACCATCCTTGTACTACCATGGTCCATCCTTATCTTGTTGTATTGTGTCAGAGCTAAACGGTGTAATATCAAATTACTGCAGTAACCTGGACATGGCAAAGTTGAACAGTTCCTCAATCTTCTCCTTGAGAGCGGCCGGCCCATCACTGGACTCACAGTAACGGAACAGACCCTCCACACTGCCCGCTCCACTCAGCTTCTTAAGAAATGTCAGGTTGTGGTCTGCAAACACAAACAATTGCTTCACCTTGATCACAATATTCAATAACTCATTCATTAACCCATTCAGCCCTGACACACTACAACAGGAGATGGGTCGACCATGATAATTCAAGGGTAGTGCCAGATTAGCTTGGTGCCTGTTGGCGCCAAGCTATAATCTGGCACTGCCCTTAAATTATCATGGTCGATCCATCTCCTGCAACTGGTGCAGTCATTAGATGATGCCTCCAAAGTTTGGGAAATACGGCCATCGGGCTGAATGAGTTAAAGTGTGAACAATCAATAGCGAGCATAAAATACCAGCGTGAATCCGCCCACACGTGAAGTACAAATGCAGTTCACCCATAAATCTAGCCAGTGTAAATCTACCCAGCAAGAATCCACCCTGACATGAACCCAAACAAGAAATCCAGGTGTAATGGCGATATTTTAAAGTGCATGGATTAACTCTTGAGTGGATTCACATGGGGTAGATTTAAGCTGGGTAGATTCAACTGGAAAGACCAATGCCTAGTTGCTGACCTCATCCATTAAACCTTCAGCTGTCAGGAGTGCTTTCTGTCGAGCTGATTCCTGCAAGAATCAACTTGACAAAAAGTGCTACTGACAGGCAAAGGGTTGAAATATTTGTAAATGCCACCCAAAAATGAATTTTTCTCTAAAATGTATTAAAAAAAAAACAACTTACCGATGACATTACTATTATGCCTAGCTTACCTAATTTCAGCCTAAGAACCTGTTGTGTTCCCACACAACCAGGGAGGCAACTCAAGAAGGCCATAACCGTCCCTGCCCATCCAGTCACGTGCCACGTGGTGTCACGCCCGTCGGAAATGCTTAGCTTACATGCGGCAAGCGGGGCAGGTGGGAGGGTCCTCCAAGTCATGTCATCGGCAAGTATTTTTCAAAAAAATACATTTTAGAGAAAAATTCATTCTGAAAATACATTCCCGATGACATTACTACTAGGAAGAATAGCGATGAGGAGGAGGGTGCTGCCCACAATATTACCCCTTGTATAAGGGCTTAGCCAGACCCGCCCTCCCCGGAGCAAACTCCCGGCAATTTCAGCTAAGCTATTCCTATGGCGCCTGGAGTGTAGCGCTGCGGCGATGTCCCCCACCAGGGCCAGATTCTCTCGCTGGCCTGCCAGGTCCCTGAGGTAGAGCCGGGCGAAGGGTGATTGTGCCCACCAGCCCACAGCTGCCACGATGTCTCTGACGGCACAGTTGCGGTCGAGGGTGACGCTCATGGCCATGGCTCTAACCTCGTGTGCGCGGATCCTTAGCCTCTTAGCTCTCTCCAGGGAGAGGTCCTGTAGACGGACCGGATGACCCAGCGTAGCCAGGAGGATAACATCTGGGCCGAGACGTCTATTCTGCCTGGGGACAACGGCAGAAAGAGGCGGGGCTTGGATCGGCGCAGGTAGATGCGCAGGGCGCGCACCGGATCTTGCTGCCTGGTCACCCGGGGAAAGGTCAACCCTGCCAGCAGCCAAATGGTGATCACCTGGTGCACGGTCAAGGAAGACCTAGTCTTAGCAAGGAAGGAGTTGCACGGAGCCCTCCGTCCTGAACTGCAGGCAGGCAGGGCATGTGGCGAGCGCGTGCAGCTCGCATACACGGGGAGCCGTGGCGATGGCCATCAGGAAGCAGGTCTTCCAAGTCACGTCCGCGAACTGGGCCAGGGGGGTGGTGGTTCGAATCGGTCTGAATTCAGCCACATAAGCACCCTGGGTAGATCCCCGCATGGGATCAGCGGGCGGGGGACTGGCCACTGTAGGCCGAAGTGGGCCAAGAGGTCGGCGAGGTCTTGGCAGGTGCCGCGGTCCAGGCGGCCCCGGTGGCGATAAGTGTCAGCTATCATGACCAGGTAACCCCTGATGGAGATGGATGTTAATGACTGCTTGCCGAAGAGCCAGAGGAAGAACTTGGTGAGCTGTGGGGTAGTCAGATCTGTGGGAGAGAGGTGCTGGACAGCACAGCAGGACCGTAGGACTCGCCATTTTCCCTCGTAGATGCGCCTGGTCGAGGGTCTGTGGGCTGTAGCGATAGCCTCCACTGTGGCACTCGAGGAACCACTAGAGGCGAGGGTGTGCCGCACAATCTCCAGGCGTGTAGGAGAAGCTGCTCTGGGCGCGGGTGGAACAGCCTCTAGTGGGGTAGCCTGAGCATCGTGCGAGGGGTGGGCAGCAGTAGGGGGAGGGGGGGGGCCCGTGGCGAGACTCAGAAGGTCGGTGGCCCAAGACTTGGTCCAGGAGAACGATGCATCCCCTGCGCTTGAGAAGGACTTTGGGGGACTAGCACTGTCGAACAATACGCGAAAGAGCTGAGGCCGTCCCAAGAGAGGAGAGCGCGTCGACCGCCCAGGCGAGAGGGTCCAGGATGGGGGAGACAAGAGGGGAAGTTGACGATTCCACCTCGTGGCGAAGAGGATGATCACGGGAGTCTCCCACTGAGCGCCGAACATCCAAAAGATATCCAGCCTCTGAGTCCACTCTGTGTGGGGGAGCTGGAAGCGCCGAGAGAGGGAGACGGCTAAGACGTCCAGGTGGCCCAGGACGTGTCGCGTTGGGAGGGAGAAGCCACAGTCTTCGCACCACCGGAAGACCTGACACAGGAGGATGCTGAGGGCGAGGGAGTGCGTCCTGCCCTGCTTCTGGATGTAGGAAACCACGGTAAAGTTGTCTGAGAGGACAAGGAGACCCTGGTGTCGGCGACGTGTCTCCCACACGATGAGGGCTCGCCAAACTGCATTCAGCTCCAACCAGTTGCTGTGCTTGTCCGCGAGGTGCGGTGGCCAGTGGCCGACGCCATGAGGAACATCGGTAGAAGGTGAGCGCCCCAACTGGCGAGACTTGCATCCACGCAGAAGGACAGCTGGGGGGGGGGGGGGCACAGAAAGGCGAGGGGTACTCCCAACGCAAGCCACGCGGGGACCGCCTAGCGGAGCAGATGAGGACAGAGCATCAGCCCAACTGGGACCGGGGTAGCGAGATCGCCGGAGGTCGGCCGCCAGTGGAGAAGCAGATGCACTGGAGCGAACGGGAGTACAGCCAGCTGCGCAGTAAGATCCGCTGCCGCACTCATCAGGCCGAGGAGCTAGAGCCAACTCTGGCAGGGACCGCTTCCTCTTGGGACACCTGACGGGCCAAGGGGGCCCACTGCCGGATCCGGGGCATGGAAGTCCCACCCGGAAGAGGTCAGTCAGGAGCTCCATGCCTAGATGCACAACTGGCGGGAGGGCGTGAGGTCCGACTTGTTCGAGTTGACCAGGGAGCCGAGCCGAGTCAGCAGCACGAGCCGCGCATCTCTGTCCATCCCTAATGAGGCCTCTGACTAGTCCGCAGGAGGAGATCGCCCAAGAAGTAGAGGTCGTACTTGAGGATGGCTGTCTAGCCTTGGCGAAGACGAAGTCCCTGATGCGAGTGCACACCCACGGGCGGAGGTTGAGGCCAAACGGTAGCACCCAAAACTGGTAGACCACACCGTCGAAGGCGAAGCGCAGGCAACGCTGGGAGAAGGGATGCACTGGGACGAGTAGAGACGCGTCTGACAGGTCCAGACTGGTGGCGAAATCCATGGGCTGTACGGCTGCCCTCCGGGCCCCGGCTGTCTCCATGCGGAACAACAGGGCCGCAATGTACTAGTTCAGCGCCGCGAGGTCAATGACGGGGCACCACTTGCAGCCGGGCCTGGGATAAAGGAAGAGGCGGCTGTATAATGCTGGGGAGACGAGCCACGGGACCACCTCCGCGGCGGCATTCTGCAGTAGAGCGGCCACCTCACCGCGAAGAGCACCAGCCTTGAGCTGATCAGGCGGAATACCGGTCTAAAGGGGTGAGCGCCGCAGTGGTTCCTCTCTTGTCCTTCCCTCTTCTGTTTATCGGCGAGTGGAGGGAGCAGCGCCAAGCAGCGCAGGAGTCGCAAGTGTGGTCGGAGGCACAACCGAAAACAGGGGAGGCAGACCGCATGGGTATCGCACGGCCATACGAAGGTGTCGCACTGCAGGGGGGTGCAAACTTGGCAGCTCTGCAACGCAATGCTCGCGCCGGAAAAGGCTCCTCAGCTGAGACGGTAGTTCCTCCGGCCAAGCATCGCAGGAGTCACAAGTGTGGTCAGAAGGGCAGCCAAAAACAGGGGAGGCAGACCGCATGGGTATTGCACGGCCATAGGAAGGCGTTGCACTGCAGGGGGTGTGAACTTGGCAGCTCTGCAACGCAATGCAGACGTAAGACGAGTGGGCGTGGGCTCCCCGTGGCCCTGCCAAACGTGTCCACGCTTTCGGAACGAGTGTCGGACAATCAAACGAGGAGGGCCGGGGGCTGCGTCTGCTGTCGCGTTGCGCATCACGGTCCTTCCAAGGAGTAATATCCGATGAGCAGGGGTGCACGGGGCTCCTGGCGTCGTGCGGCTTGTCAGGTCTGCCATCGGTCATAGGACGAGGCGACAAAGGTCGCTGCAGGCCGGCCTCGATGAGGCGGGTGCTCTGCCGGCTAGACTCCCCGTAGAAGTGAGCGAGCCTGTCTTTGTGCGATACGTCAGGGCCCAGCGTATTGGTCACTGCAATGCAGGATAAAAGCGGGCGAGCCTCAATAAGGCTGGCGCACTGCCGGCCGGACTCCTCCGAGGAGCGAGCGGGCGGGCCAGGTCCAAGGGGGCACAGCGGTAGATGCAGTCCTGAGACCTAAGGTGTAATCACGGGCCCGTGTCGTCCTCTCTCCAGGTCGGAGTGGGCGCGTCTGGTCTCTTCTCCTAGCAAGGAGGGGGGGCACCATGGCAGACGGGCGGTCACGTGCCGGTGTCTGGCACTCGCGCCGCGCCGGTAGAAACTCCAGAGCTGCGACCAAAGTTCCTCCGGCCAGGTGGTGCAGACATCGCAAGAGTGGTCGAAGGCGCAGCCGGAACAGGGGAAGCAGACCGCGTGGGTATCGCTCGGCCATTGGAAGTCGCCGCACTGCCGGCAGGTGCGAACTTGGAAGCTGCAACACATATCAGACGTGAAAGGTGACCGGGTGTGGGCTCCCCTGAGGCCCCGCCAAATGAGTTCGAGCATTCGACGCGAGTTGTCATACGAGCAACATGAAAGCACCCCTGGTTGAAGCCGCCGCCTGGCCCAAGGGCTGATCGAGGGCATGGACCGAGGATTTACCTTGCCATGGCTGTGGGGAGGGGGGGGGGGAGGGGGGAACCTGCCACACGGACCTCAGAATGCACCGGGTGGGAAGGTAAAGTCCCAGAAGGCACACCGTAAGTCCAAGGAACCACACCCGCAACCACGTAACTCCAAGGTACGACGGGGAACCACAAGTAATCCAAGGTACCCCCGTAATCCAAAGGGACACACGTAATCCAAGGAAACACACGTAATCCAAAGCCGACCGCCCAAGAACCGGTCACACCATACACAGCCATAGGTCCTGTAGGCTAGAACACGACCGTTCACAGTAAGCTAAGCAAATAGACTGGCGTGACACCACGTGGCACGTGACCAGGTGGGCAGGGACGGAAGGCTACTCAGGGTCCCTGGTTACGGCCCCCTTGAGTTGTCTCCCTGGTTGTGTAGGAACACAATAGGTTCTTAGGCTGAAACTAGGTAAGCTAGGAATATCTTCCTAATAGTAATGTCATCGGAAATGTATTTTCAGAAAACAAAAAGAAATTGCAAATATGTTCTACTTCTATCTCAGCCAGTGAAGACTTGACACGCATAAGTGCACTGGAAAGAAGTTTAGAAGCGAAATCTGTTCTCTAAAATGATGTCATTAATATACCTGGGGTGAATCCCAGGGTATGTACAATGGCATCATGTCCGACGCTGCAGAGTCTGGCCTTCCAGCTGTCAAGCGCCTTGGTAATGATGTCTTTATTGGATACAGTGTCCTCCCCATCAGTCATAAACATCACTACAGTACTGTCAAATGTTTCCCCTGCAAAAAAAGGAATGAATAGATGCACGCTGACCTCTTTGTGCACGCATACAGTAGCTTTTACAGTAGTGTTTACAGTATCGATGGATGGGTGCATTATGGGGTTAATCATTTAATCCTTTTGCTGCCCTTGGACACAGACTGTGTATCTGAAAGCCTTATTAACGCATTCATCCCAACGCACGTATTTCCCAAATTTTGGAGGCGTCATTTAACTATGCACCAGTTGCAGGAGATGGATCGACCATGATAATTCAAGGGTAGTGCCAGATTTGCTTGGCGCCAACAGGCGCCAAGCGAATCTGGCACTACCTTTGAATTATCATGGTCGACCCATCTCCTGCTGTAGTGCGTCAGGGCTGAATGGGTTAAGCGCAACACCAAAGAGCCCTATCTGTCCCAAGAACATGGATGCAAAGTGGCGTCGGCAAGAGGCATAGAACCTCATGAGCTCCCACAGCTGCGGGGGCTCCTGAGGATCTATACCCCTTGCAGTTGAATAGTGTTCACATTTCCCCAAAGGTCAAAGAGATAATGTAATGTAACCACACAAGCAGACCCTTAGCAGCATGGCAAAAAAACTGCATAACCAGGTCTGTTTAGCCTGACATTTTGACATTTGTTTTAAATTTCTCTCAGGACAGGAGTCGCTGGAGGTCTCTCGTCGACGGCCTATACCCGGGTAGGGGTGACAGACGTAAGTAAGTAAGTTTAAATTTCTCTACCTATCAGTATATATTATAAGTTATTGGTCGGAGGGGTATGCTACCCGGACCCTTGTAGGCCTGAGGGATGTCAAAGGAAACATTGTACCCCGAACGCCCAAGGCCTGAGGGGTACAATGGTTCCTTTGACCTCCCGAAGACCTTCAGAGAACCCCTAAGACCAATAACATATTTGTTTTCATTCCTCCACTATTTTCGTAAAATAAATCAAGAAGACACCTTGCGACCTGGATCATACCAGACATGACTGACGTCAAAGGATTATACCTTTATACAGAATAGACTTATGACGTAATTAAAAATGTCATGAAGTTGCCATCTCCAGTTCCAGTACTGAGTGTGCTTGTTGTGTCGAACAACACTAAGTAACTTTGTTCTTTAGAACGTTTGGTGATCTTTTATAGAACAAAACTGGCATCCAAGATGGTCATTCAGAGGGCTACAAAATGTCTGACATTTTTCGCTACAGGGGTTTTTATATCAAGGTCACATGGTACGTTTTGCGCTAAAGTGACTGGTCGTGTGACATAGGGATCAAGGAAAACATATATATATATATATATATATATATATATATATATATATATATATATATATATATATATATATATATATATATATATATATATATATATATAAATTTTCATTAAATTCTGAGAATGCTGTGCTAATGCCATGAAATTCCAGGATGGTAAGCTTGCATTGTGTCATCAGGGAGGAGGACGGGATATTGTCCAGCGGATGGCGGGGCGCCTGGGGGTATTCCCTATTACTTTATGTAGTAGGTGTTCAGTGGAAGGCTCAAAAGATCTAATAAGTGATGCAGTCACAAAAGGGCAGTTGATGTCCTGATGGCACAATCCAAGCTTGCTTTTCCTCTGTCGTAGATCCGTGGTCCTGTTGTATTTATTTGTAATGTTTCATATCGTCTGTCATGTTTGACTGCGTGTGTTAGCGCAATGAGTTTTTGCCACAAAAAGATTTTGCACTATACAAGAACCATTCATTATTATTATTATTATTAAGCTTACCAGCCTGGAATTCCATGGCATTTGCACAGCATTCTCATAATTTAATGAAAAATTGCCTAGGTGTTGCCTATTCAAAATTAGTCTGTCTTCTTCCACTGCAACACCTCATAAAGCTTTAGGGGTGCAATCCACTCTGTACTAGTGGTGCTACCAGTAAATTCTGGAGGCAGCTTCTAGTACATGTGTCGTGTTTGCAATTTCAGGTTACGCCGTATGCCTACCTGAAGAGCCCCCCCCCCCCCCCCCCCCCCCTTTCCCTTCCTTGGAGCGAAACCGGTCGTGGGCGGCAAAAACTTTAAATCTACTCGCTGGTAAGCTTGCATTGTGTCATCAGGGAGGAAGACGGGATATTCTCCAGCAGATGGCGGCGCCTGGGGGTAGTCCCTATTACTTTGTTTGAATAGGTGTTCAGGGGAAGGCTCAAAAGATCTAATAAGCGATGCAGTCGCAAAAGGGCAGCTGATGTCCTGATGACACAATGCAAGCTTACCAGCCTGGAATCCCATGGCATTAGCACAGCATTCTCAGAATTTAATGAAAAATTACGTCCCTTGGAGCTAATCTGATTGAGTGCACTTTTGGGCTTTGGGCGATGCCTTTGTTAAAAGTAAAGAATATATATATATATATATATATATATATATATATATATATATATATATATATATATATATATATATATATATATATATATATATATATATATATATATATATATGATGAACAACATAATAAGGCGAGACCTGGTGTCGTCCAACATCATTTTTCATTTATTTTCAAGCTGGCTATCGGTGAAAAGGCC
Organism: Semisulcospira habei; assembly: GCA_036245525.1. Taxonomy (NCBI): domain Eukaryota; kingdom Metazoa; phylum Mollusca; class Gastropoda; family Semisulcospiridae; genus Semisulcospira; species Semisulcospira habei. The sequence goes on along the minus strand of BTPG01000003.1, from coordinate 176,784,175 downwards.
TTCATCAGGCCTGCAACACAAGAGCAGCAACCATGTAGACTCGAAACTATACAAATGAAGGTCTTTCGACAGAAAGCTAAAAAAAAAATGAATAAAAAATGATGTTGGACAACACCAGGCCTTGCTTTATTATTTTGTTCCTATTCGTGTCTATCTGGTCCCTGGTCGTTCTGGGAGATGCCTTGCCAGCACCAAACAGGGGATATTTCCATGTGTGAAATAAAATTATTTTAAACACTGATTAAAAATTGTATGACAATGTGCATCAGGGATAATTAATGGATTTTGTATGTAGTAGTAGTAGTAGTAGTAGTAGTAGTAGTATTGTGAGGACAAAATAGGCTGTGAGGCCTTTACAAATGTCCCTTCTTTCTTTAGTTACTTTATAAGTCATATTTCTACATTCTTTGACCAGCTTTGTTGCTCGTCTCTGTACCCTTTCGAGTGCAGCTGATTGTCTCTTTAAACCTGGGTACCATACAGTGTTTGCATATTCTAAATGTGGTCTGACTAGTGATTTATACAGTTTACTAAAAATGTCCTTGTCCAAATAATTAAAAGCTCTCTTAACTACTCCAACCATTTTGTTGGCCTTATTGATGCAGTTCTGAATATGGGGGTCAAAAGATAGAACTTGTTAAAATGCAAGTCCCATGTGTCGGACCACTCTTGCAAGTGATCCAAATCATGCTGCAACACGTCTTTATTGCTCGATTCATTATAGATTTTAGCATAATCTGCGAAAATTTTGCACATGCTATTAACACAGTCGGGCAAATTATTTATAAATATCGTAAATAATATAGGTCCTAAAATGCTATCTTGAGGTATACCGCTCAGTACCTTTATTTTGTCTGATTTTGCTTCTCCAACCTTTACCACTTGTTCTCTTGCATATAAACAAATTCTTATCCAGTTGGAAATGTTTCCACATACACCATAGGCCTCTAGTTTCTGAAGAAGCCGTTCATGAGGAACAGTGTCAAATGCTTTTCTAAAGTCTAAGTATATGATGTCAACCGTTTTTTTTTTTTGTTGTTGTTGTCAAGTAAGGAGGTTATATCATCCATAACCTGTAGTAACACATGATCGTTTCCTTCTAAAACCATGTTGGCATTCAGTGTACATATTATTCACCGTAAAATGATTAACGATCTCAGCTCGGACTATAGACTCTAAAACTTTACATACTATATACACGTTAAGCTTACTGGCCTGTAGATTCCTGCATCTGACCTAAAACCTTTTTAAAAAATCGCACTTACCTCTGCGGTTCGCCAGTCTTGCGGTACAATACCTGATTCAAGGGAAAATGTAAACACCAGTTTTTCTTTCATTAGATTAAATTATAGCTTAATTTTCAGATGCCCAGAATCCGCCGTGAGATGGCCTTAGTCGCCTGCTCGGCGTTAAACCCCAATAACTAAAACTAAACTAATTGCCAGAAGGTGTTACTATCATGGTTGACCAAACTCTATGCATAAAAAAGCACTTCCAGTCCTGATTCATCTGTTTTTAGTAGTTGAGATCATGGTAAAATGACTGAATATACACTAGAAATAACATGGGATACACATTTTGAGAGGTTTGGTGACTGCATGATCAAAATGTTGGCCAAGGCTGAAAATTTCTCTTGCCAGAAAGCATCTGCGATCGACCTCGTGTGAGCGATGTGATGGTGTGCAAAGAACAGGTCGACCTACTGGTTTCATATCATCAATTCTGTGAGGCAAGACATGTATAAATATTCACCAGTTAAAAACAGATATTTTCATGTGCAAAATATTGCGGTTTTGCCTATTAAAAAAACGGCATGTTGAACGTCAGTTGTGTTGTAATTATTTTTGCGACACAAAGTCTCTTCCCTGAACTTCGCACACCGTGAATCTCATAGCAGACGAATTATGACCATCACTTCTTCTTCTGTACTAATTCTCTTGGCTTGACTTCGCGAACGAAGATTTTATAGGAGTTGCCCACGACGTCTGCAGGCTTGTTCGTGGCTGCGGAGGCCAATCCGAGACAGGCAGGTTCGACCGCAGTGGCTGCAGGGGAAGGTATGGCCAGGGTTCTGAGCTGCGGCATCTCTGTTTTTTCTCCTGAGCCGCTTGTCCTTAAGGCTAGCTCTGTGAGAGTCCTCAAAGGAGACAGCTGCCTTGTAAATGGTGGAGCGCCAGGTATCACGGTCTGCAGCAAGCGAAGACCACTGGTGGTGATCGATTTGGCAGGCACTAAGTGATTTCTTGAGACAGTCTTTGTATCTCTTCTTTGGTGCCCCTCTGTCACGGTGTCCAGTAGCAAGCTCGCCGGACAGTGTGATCTTTGGTAGGCGATGATCCTCCATCCTGGAGACATGCCCCGCCCAGCGGAGCTGTGTCCGCAGCAGCAAAGCCTCGATGCTCACAGTTTCAGCCTGTTCAAGGACCTCGACGTTGGTGACATAGTCACTCCAGTGAATGCCCAGGATGGTACGCAGGCAGCGCTGGTGGAAGCATTCGAGGAGTCGTAGTTGGCTGCGGTAGAGGGCCCAGGACTCGGAACCATACAGCAGGGTGGTGAGGACGACAGCTCTGTACACGCTGATCTTGGTGCCTGTTTTCAGCTGTTGATTGTGCCACACCCGCTTGAAAAGTCGCCCGAAAGCGCTGTTCGCTTTTGCCAGCCTGCTGTCAAGCTCCTTGTCCAGCTTGGCGTCCGATGTGATAATGCAGCCAAGGTAGGTAAACTGGTGCACTGACTTTAGTTCAGACTCGCCAATGGTGATGTGAGGAGGGCGATACACTGTCTTGGGTGCCGGCTGATGGAGGACCTCTGTCTTTTTCAGACTGACCTTGAGTCCAAAGAGCTGGGCAGCATCTGCGAAGCAAGACGTGATGCGCTGCAGGGCTCTCTCTGTGTGTGCAACGAGGGCAGCATCATCAGCAAAAAGCAGCTCACGAATCAGTTGGTCTAGGGTTTTCGTGTGGGCCTGCAGTCGTCTGAGGTTGAACAGGTTGCCATCGAGACGATACCTGATGTACACTGCATCGTCATCATCGAGGTCCACTGTGGCCTGCTTCAACATCATGCTAAAAAAGATGGTGAAGAGGGTCGGTGCCAGCACGCAGCCCTGCTTTACGCCGTTGAGAATAGGGAATGGTTCTGAGAGGTCATTGTTGAGTCTGACCTGGCCTTGCTGGTCCTCGTGTAGCTGGACAATCATGTTGAGGAACTTTGGGGGACAGCAAGTCGCTCCAGGATCTGCCACATGCCTTGCCTGCTCACACTGTCGAACGCTTTTGTTAGGTCGACAAATGTTACGTACAGCCCTTTGTTCTGCTCGCGGCACTTCTCCTGTAGCTGTCTCAGCACAAAGACCATATCGGTGGTGCTCCTGTTTGCTCTGAAGCCACACTGGCCCTCTGGGAGTTGGTCTTCAGCGATGGCAGGTACCAGCCGATTCAGGAGCAGCCTTGCAAGGATTTTCCCAGCAATGGACAGCAGGGTAATTCCCCGATAGTTGGAACAGTCAGACTTCTCGCCTTTGTTCTTGTACAGGGTGATAACGACTGCATCACGGAGATCTTTTGCTAGTGTTCCTTCCTCCCAGCAGCAGAGAAAGAGGTCATGGAGCCTGTTGTGCAGTGCTGTGCCTCCATGTTTCCAGATCTCTGGCGGTATTCCATCAATGCCTGCTGCTTTGCCACTCTTGAGCTGGTGGATGGCTGTGAGGGTCTTTTCAGCAGTGGGCGGTTCGTCCAATTCAACCCTCACTGGGAGGTGTGGGATTTGTAGGACGACTGCTTCTTGAACAGTGCGCTCAGCGCTGAAGAGGCTCTGAAAGTATTCCGACCAGCGGTTCAAGTTGGAGGTATTATCTGTGAGGAGTGCCTGGCCAATCGCGCTTCGCAGGGGACTTTGTACCAGGTGCCTGGGGCCATACACTGCTTTCAGTGCTTCGTAGAAGCCCCTGTAGTCACCATTGTCAGCGCAAAGCTGGGTCCTCTGTGCAAGTCTGGTCCACCACTCATTCTGGAGATCTCTGAGCTTGCGCTGGAGACTGCTGCAGACGAGGCGGAAGGCAGACTTCTTCACAGGGCAGGAAGGCTGGGCTAGGTGGGCCTGATGGGCGGCTCTTTTTTTTGCTAGGTGTTCCTGGATCTCTACATCGTTTTCGTCAAACCAGTCTTTGTTCTTTTTTCTGGCGAAACCCAAGACTTCTGCAGAGGATTTTGCAATAGCAGTTTTCAGTTGTTCCCAAAGTGTTTCAGGGGAGGAGTCTACTGGGTCCGCTGTGTCTTTGAGCCTGCGCTGTAAATCTGTCTCAAAGGCAGCTTTCACATCGTCACGCTGAAGGCTGGCAACATCAAGCTTTTTCTTGGGGGGCCCCCATTTCTTGGGTTTTGGCTTGAAGTGGAGCCTGAGTTTGCAGCGGACAAGGCGGTGGTCAGTGTGGCACTCTGCGCTGGGCATCACTCTGGTGAGGAGGACGTCACTGCGGTCCCTCTGACGCACTAGGACATAGTCGATAAGGTGCCAGTGTTTGGAGCGAGGATGCATCCAGGTGGTCTTTCGACTGTCCTTTTGCTGAAAAGTAGTGTTGGTGATGACCAGTTGCTGCTCCGCACAGAACTCCAACAGTAGGCGGCCATTGTCATTGCAGTTCCCCACGCCATGCTTGCCGAGGACTCCTTTCCAGGCTTCAGAGTCCTGGCCCACTCTGGCGTTGAAGTCGCCAAGGATGATGACTTTGTCGTCTGCAGGGGTACTCTGTAGGAGGCTGCGCAGGTCAGTGTAAAACTTGTCCTTTTCAGCAGGCTCTGCCAGGAGGGTTGGGGAGTGCACACTGAGAAGGGTGACGTGTTGCTGGTGTCTCAGTGGGAGGCACATGGACATGATGCGGTCTGAGTGGCCCGTTGGTAGGTTTTCCAGCTTAGTCGCAATGGATGTCTTGACCATGAAACCCACGCCTGAGAGCCATCTTTCTGATGCAGGCCTGCCTGACCAGTAGAGGGTGTACCCAGCACCAAGTTCTTGGAGGCTGCCTTCGTCCGGAAGGCGTACTTCGCTGAGCGCAGCGATGTTGATGTTTAACCTCCGCAATTCATGGGCAATGAGGGCGGAGCGACGTTCAGGGCGTCCGCTGTCTGCTTTGTCGAGCATGGTTCGGACGTTCCAGCATGCTACGTTGAGTCCGGTCGTGGTCGTCATGAGAGTGGATCCGTTATTCTTTCTTGTTTTTTGACCGCAGGAGAAGATGCCCGTTGACCGCGGCTAGCCAACTGGGGTTGCGAGGGGACGAGCTTTGGTTAGGCCACCTTTTCTAGGCCCCTCTCCGTGTGGAGCAAGCAGTGCTGTCCCTAGAGAAGGCTGCTTGGTCGTTCAGGGTGTGCCGAGTGATGTTGTCATCCCCAGGTCAACATCAGGCGACCAATATCCTGAACCGCCTGCATGCAGGTTTGAGACTGCGGCTACTAATTATGCATAACTTGAATTGCACCCACTTCGCATGTTTCAATATAAAAACACAAACAGCTTTTTTTGAAGGGCGAGTTTACTGCCACTGGTTTTCGTTGTAAGAATCGACGTTCGACATAGTTGTCTTTTTTTCTCAACTTGGAAAATGTACCCATCGTTTCTTCGTATCACGTGATGCATAGTAGTCCATAAGCTAGGAAGTTCTACCGTGCACCCCCCCCCCCCCCCCCCCCCCCCCCGTACTCAATAAGATGGGTTTCAAAGTGTTTCTTAGTATGTCCTGAGATGTTTAAGCCATGTCCCCGAAAATCCTTAGGAACACACCAGAGATATAGCCGATGGCGCAAGGGTACCCCATTCACGCTCTTCGCAGGTGCTAAAATGAGGTTGAGAAACATTTTCCTCTAAATAAATCAGAATTCAATCCAGAAGCCCTAATCAGGCAATACGTTGTTTCCGATGCCCTCAGAAATTGTGTATACAACCGATAGGTCTTTTTTAGGTTTTATTGGTTAGGATAGAGTACCACAGTTACTCGCAACCTGATTTTGTGATGCTGTGATGCATTTAGGGGCCACAGTGGCTGAATCTGCTGCCCTACCCCCATTTTACCAGTAGGCAAAGTAACGCAAAACAATCATAAAAAATTGCTTACGTCATACTCTTAAATATTTTTTTGTTGCCATTTTTTTTATTTTTAAAGTATGCATATTGAGCATAAAAAGTTGTGATCATTTCATTAATTTCAATGTAACCCATCCATTTAATTGTAACTATTTTTAACTGGCTGGTCTTTTAGGTGATATTTTACCTAGCTTAAGGCGGGTCTAGTAAGGTCTCCCCTTTTCCTTTCATTTATTTTCATCTAGAAATGTGTAAATATGAATATGTGTAATAAAGTTTCCTGGTTCCTAATAGCCAAAACAATGTTATCAAATACTTAGTTTACACATGTCGACCACGAGATCTCCACTTCCACCTTCTGCAACGTTTAATTTATTTTATGGCCGTCTTTAAATTTTATATTGTTCTGGCTGCCAATAAGTGAGTTGTCAAGAGCTAGGCAGCATGTTTTCAGAGTTTGGTGTATAGGGGCGTGTCTTCTGGTCAGAACTGCCAGCAGACCGCTTCTCTGTATGGACATGTTTAGAGAATGTGCTAAGGAGGCTGATTTTCTACGCCAAATTCGCATAGCACTGTTTCCGCATGACCCAGTCTCAGGAGGTGAGTCCAGCAGGGTCCTTACGATCTGTGAACATTTGTGAAAGTTGTTAAAAAATGACAAGGTTTTTTCAGGGCCCTGGAAAGTCTGTAAATTTCAGTCCTTTTCCTTAAAGTCTGTGAAAGTTTGTAAAAATGACAATGTGCTGGCAAACTTTTGTCTACTTCTTTTTTTTTTTCTCCCCCAATTTGTGACTATTCCATTGCAAAGGATCATGCTGACACTTGTTGCAAGTGGTCTATATTTAGCTCTGATCATAAAGTGACTGCATGGCCTTTCTGCTGAACATTCTGATTGGTTGTTTACGCTTCTACCGAAGTCCGCCATTCACTAAGCATTCTTTTATTTGGGTATCTCTTCATGCATTAGGCACGGAAGCTTCAAATAATTGCTGATACAGAATGATCTGATTAAAGTGTCTAAACCTTCAGGCTTCAGTTTGGGTTTGTGAAACGTTCCTGCTTTTCTGTATGGACCCAGTCCAGAGTAATCAGTGCGTAGATGAAAGATGGTGGCCTGGCTTTCCCTGTTCAGCTTGTTGATGTCATCTGCCCACGGGCTGCAGCTGCCATTCTGCTGTTGCCAATCACTTTGTTGTTGTAGTGTCTCCATTCCCAGCTAGTCCAGAATGCACTGGAATCCACTGCAGCACTATTTTGTGGACAGGGCATCCAGTCTATCTTGAAACTTCCTTATGAGATCAGTGGATCAAGCTGCTGCCTTTCCCTAGCTGGTGCTCTGCTGCTGTATTGAGCACCTGCAGATCTGTATGATAGTTGGAGCTGCTGCCGCCAGCTGGTAAGGAGAGGGAGGTAGTAGTGCGGTCTGCACAACAGATGTACATGCCACTTCCTTCATTCTGCACAGCATCTTGTGTGGTATCACAGCGGCTGTGAGGGTAGCGCTTGTGCACAACCTCCAGAACGATGGCTTTGTGCAGTGCCGCAACCTTTGGCAAAGAGTCCTGGAACATTGTTTATGTTGTCTTGAAGGCCCTTTCGAGATGTCCAGGTATATGAAGGGAGCTGTTCACACATCTTTGGGCTTCGTTCCAGGACGTCAGTGTTAGCCCTTTGCAGGACCTTAAGTTGGCGGTTCAGACTTGGGCATTTCTGACGGTTCTTGGTCTGCTGCTGTTGGTGTTTAGTAAGTCTCTTCATCATCCGCCGTGAGATGACCTTAGTTACCTGCTCGGCGTTAAACCCAAATAACTATAACTAACTAACTAACTCTTCATCGTTGTGCTGTTCTGCATTCCAGTGGCTCCAATGTCCTCCATTTCCTAAATTGGGGTGCTCCAGATGGCTCTAAGAATGTCACTGTATCATGAGAATGACCCATGTTCTGCATCTTGTCAAGCCTGGCTTTTTGGGTTTTGCAGGCAGTGTTTCATGTTGTCGATGTATCATGGTACTGCACAACTGGTCTGACCGAGCAGGTGTTTGCTTGTGCCAGGATGCTGTAATTTGCGCCAATGTGGTACCCACCAGTTTCTTCATCAGAGACTTTTTTTTGCAGCTCTAGCTTCCGTGGCTTCGATGTGAAGCCTCCACGTGAATCCAGTAATTTATTTGTTGCCAGTAAAGTTGGCCTGTCTGTTTTTGGTACTGGATGGTCTCCAGTTTTGAGGTGACCTCTTCCGTCTGATTGCAAGAGATGGTCTAGCTCAGTTTGAGTGGCCTCTTTCAGTCCAGCTGCTGACTCTATTGGCAGCATCCTGGATTCTGGAGGATGCTATTTTTTGATGTTCTGCTGCGCTCCACACTGCAAAGTCATCCGCATGGAGGATGTTCAAGACGAACCTTGGTACTGTTGTACTGATGTCATTAATGTAGACTAAAAACAGCATCAGACACAACATCTCCCTGAGGTACACCTTCCCCGAATTTGACAAGAGTGCTGAATGTGCAGACGGTAGAAGCTTCAGCGGCAGCCCCTGTTAAGCATGCCTTAAATAAAAAGAATTACAATTAAATTGATGGGTCACATTAAAATTAATGAAATGATCACAAATGTTTATGCTCAATATGCATATTTTGTTAAGAAAACTGGCAACAAAAATATTTAAAGAGAGGAGCAATTGTTATGATCATTTTTCGTTCCTTTGCATACTGGTAAAATGGGGGTAGGGCAGTAGATTCAGCCACTGTGGCCCCTAAATGCATCACAGCATCATAAAATCAGGTTGGGAGTAACTGTGGTACTCTATCCTAACCAATAAAACCTAAAAAAAAGACCTATCAGTTGTATACAAAATTTCTGAGGGCATCAGAAACAACGTACGTTTCCCAATTTGGCAATTTTAAATGGGAAGAAGCTATCATTCACCCCGAACATACCATAAAGGATGCTGACTTTCCTTATTTTCTTGCACTTTATGCTCACATTATTGAAACTTAATAGGTAAAGAGAGGTCAAAATAAAATGGAATAACTTAAGTAATTTTTTCTAATTAATTTTGTGTATTTTTACAACTTGGGGGTAGGGATACAAAATCAACCACTGTGGCACTCACAGTGATCACAGCATCACCTAGTCTAGTTTATAATAATTGTGACATCCTCTTTTAATGATGTGAACCTGAAAATGGACTGTCAGTGCTATATAAAATGTCTGAAGGCATCTGACACATTATTTTTCTTTTAGTGCGATTTCGCGGAAATGGTTGTTTACTGGGTGCACAAATACCTTCACCGTGAGCCAGAGATTCAATATTTTTCATTCTGTTTTTTGCAGAGGATGCAGAACGTGTGCCTTGACATAATATTGCCTGATTTGGGCTTCTGGAATGAATTCTGATATATTTAGAGGAAAATGTTTCTCAACCTCATTTTAGCACTTGCGAAGAGCGTGAATGGGGGTACCCTTGCGCCATCGGCTATATCTCTGGTGTGTTCCTAAGGATTTTCGGGGAACATGGCTTAAACATCTCAGGACAGGACATACTAAGGAACACTTTGAAACCCATCTTATTGAGTACTGGGGTGGGGGGGGGGGGGGGTGCACGGTACACCTTCCTAGCTTATGGACTATAGGCGCCATGCTGGATCGATGATTGCGGCAAGCTTCAAACCGACAGAACTCGAAAGGGTGTGTTGTAATATTCGCCTTTGTCCGACGTTCGACATAAAATCAACGTTCAACATGGTTTCTGTATTGTTTTTGCATAACAGTTACCTAGACAAAGGATTGATATGGTATTTGTACCGATAGGATATACAAGTTGTGCAGATTGAAACGAATTTGGCAGTTTGTTGTCGCCAACCATGTGCGTTGAAAATGATCTAGCGAGATTTACGTCCTTACATTACCACAATGCGTGTGTGTTGTAAACATGACGTTCGATCAAAGAAAGTTGATATTTGGTGCAGCATCTTTGTCTAGACCGCTCTCTGGAACGTCGTGTTTGAAGAAAACTGCTAATTTGTAGCATGACAAAATTAACCTATTCAGACAAAATGCGGTCACGCGTGTTTGTAGTTGTTGACAAGCTCTCTTTTCAAGGCGTGTGTTGCGTCGAACGTCAGATTTGCCACACGGCCGATGTTGTAAACCTGACGTTCAATCGCCTGTTAAATGGTAATGTTAGAACGCCTTTCGCACATTGATCGCCATTGTTGATACTTTTCATCTCGTCGAGTCACCCATGGAATTGTGTGAAACAGGCCTTGAGTAAGTTGAGAGGGAAAGTGTCATGTTTGATAGTAGAACATGTATATGAAGTGTTTAAAGTGTACACGCATTTCCATGTGTGAAATAAAATTATTTTAAACACTGATTGGAAATTACTTGTATGACAATGTGCATCAGGGATAATTAATGGATTTTGTATGCACCAGTTTTTCTTTCATTAGATTAAATTATTGCTTAAATTTCAGATGACCAGAACATGATGGAGACCTGTGGGCTGTGTGCATTGAAACGGAAATGTCAAAAGGGAAGAAACCCAAGTCAACAAATGCTGAACGATGTGCAACATATAGGAAAAGAAAAACACAAGACCCAGTTGTTCTGCTGCAAATGAGAGAGGCAGACAGAGAGCGAGCACAGAAGAACCGACAGAAGCCAAAGACAGAAGAAGAAAAAGCGCATCGGCGTGCACTTCAGCGAGAGAGGCAGAAGCGCTATGAGTATGTTTTACAGTTAGCTGGTAATTTTTTTCTGTTATAACTTCAGTTTGCACTTCTCATTTGTGTGTGTGCAATTGAAGTAGCTAAACTCCGTACTCTTAGAAGCACCTTTGGTCCATGCTGAAGCACTGGCCGTGGGCGCTTCAGAGAAAAAAAGATTAAATGCAGTTTGGGGCTTTATTGTTTTCAGAGCAAAGAAGAAAGAAAATGCGCGGCAGACTGCGACAACCCCTTCCAGGCCAACAACAAGACAGGACAAGGAGCGGCTGGAGAAAAAGAGAGCAGCTGTGCGAGAAGCTGTGCGCAAACACCGCGCAGAACAATCTGTGCAGAAGAAACGTTGCGTGAGAGAAAAAAGGATGGACTATTATTACAGGAAAAAGGAAGAGGCAAGGACAGCAGCGGAGGTGGAAGAGGCAAGAAAGACAAAGGACCAAGTGCCTGCACAGCCTTCAGACGATGACCACTCTGCATTATCCCACGAGGAAGTCGTACCTTCAAGCAGTGAGGAGAGTGCGGAAGAGAATCAGGACCACAGGGTTGAAATTTGCACATATGTGCAAGGGTTGATAAAAACAGCGAAGGGACTTCAAAAGCTGCACTAGACAGTCTCGATGTCACGTGCTACTCCCCAAAAGACGCATGTAAAGCTGACGGCGCACATGTCCTCTATAAAATGATGATACTGGAGGCGTCTCGTGTTTAGAGTATTTATTGCAGAACTGGGGCGTTTACTTGAGTGAGATAGAAGAGAGTGGGGAGAGAGAGCATGGCTGGCGGATGTAGCAAGGGTACAACTCATGCTATAGGGGTGAGATACAGGCATCTAAGAGTCAACCCATTACATCTTCCTTTCCATAAAGAAGTTGCTGAGGCAGGCATCTGTTTTCTACTGGCTCTATAGGTTTTCAAATTTAACTTGTATATCACTTTCTCTGTCCTGGGTGACATTTTATGTATGGACATTATGCATATCAACGTGATTTAAAATCTTAGGCAACGTCAAGAACTATCACCAGTTGATATATTATATAGGTGTATGTCATAGTTAGTGACTGTTTTGACAGGGGTAGTCGAAAGTTGCCGAAGCACCGGTCACGCAGGAATAGTGAGTTGTTTACAAGTTGGTAGAGACGGGCTAGCGTTCTTTGTTTTGCACGTGCGGGGCACGCTAGTGGTATGTAGCAGTGTGTTCACTGCCGAGTTTACCTTGTCAGGAGCAAGGGAATGATATTTTAGTTAGCAGCTGTACTCAGTTGGATCAAGTTGTCCTGCTTAGCCGACTGATGGGAGTCAGTGACTGACTGAGGGTGTCAGTGACACAGCGCCGGTCCAGTCCCGGGGTTGGTGGTGGCCGGAGACTGGGGTTGGTTTGCCTGTGGGTGGGTGGCGCGTGTGACGGGTCTCAGAGGAGGTAGGTGCTTAAAAAACTCGCTTGCGTTCGTTTTGTTCTGACATGTTATAGGTGTTTTGTACTATGCGTTAGGGGTAGAAGTATCATGAGGGGGGGGGGTGGGGGGGGGGGAGGGAAGAATGCGATGGGTGGTAAAGGGGAAGTATGGTTTTGGCATTATCGTTTTGGTTCTGTTTAATTGTTTAGCAAAATATTGTATTGTTTTGTTGTGGAAGTGCGGAGAATTGTAGGAAGGTTTGTTTATATGGATGGAATGTTTGAGAACATTGTTTTGGTTTATGTGTATTTTTTGGTTTGGAAAGCATGTGTCACATGGGTGAAGGTCTAGTGTTTTGTAAACCAAGCAGGGTGGGTATGGGAGGTTAGCTGGTAAGGACCCACTGGTTTACGTTACTTATGGGGCCGTTTAGGCTCCTTTTTTTGTTTTGCATTGGCTTTCGGGGTCGGGACCGGTTGGAGGGCCGACAGGCATCGGGGCCAACCCCGCCTCGCTGGACCGGGTATTGGCGTGGGAGGCACGTGGTCACCTATACTGCTGAAGCTGCCATGTCGCCATTGCGGCCAGACCAAGCGCCAGGGAAACAGAGAGAGAGAGAAGACCCGCAAAGCTGAACGACCATCAAAGGAAGCCGGACAGGAGGGATCCACAAGCTTTCATCGACTCACCACGGTGGTCTTATTCCTGTTCGCCTATCCATTACTCACTCTGCCTTGGTGTAGTTCCTTGAATCCTGTGTATGAACAGTTACATTGTAAATGGTGTTTTTTTTAGCCGTCAGCACCGAGAATGGTAAACCGACTTTTATTGTGGTTGTGAAGCAACAGTGCTGCGTAGCGTGGGGGAGTGCTTGTTTCCACCACTCGATGCAATGCTGATGCTGTGAAAGTAGTATTAATTCTAGTTTAACTTTTTCCCATTTTTTTTTTTCCTTTTTCCTTTTCGGAGGGGGGGGAGGGGAGGGGAAGGGTCGGTGGGAAGGAAGAGGAATATTTAATATAATAAAGAGTAAGTGTACGCCTAAAGGAAATGTGTTGTGTTGCTTGTGCTGAGCTGTGACCTGTCTTTGAGGCAAGACACTATGGTTCTTTAGCTGTTCTTCTACCTCTCTTCTAGTTCTACTCCTAACCTTCATTCTCATCTATCTCTCATTAGTCGGGACACTGGGGGCTCTATTTCTAACTTTCACTCTGGTTTGTCTCTCCCTAGTCGTGACAGTGTATATCCAAGAAATGATATTAATTTCCAATCATCTTCCAATGTATAGGTCAGTGTCAACTTGTTTTTGTGAACCTATAGTGTGGATGGATCTTGACAGGGAGGTTGGATCTGAATTTCCTGCCTGTCAGCATCTCACTTGGGCTTGGAAGTTTGGGGGATAGGTGTGGTGCAGGCAAAGCATGGCAAGATCAGGATCGTGTTGGTCTTAGTGCGCCTTCAGAAGGGTTGCTTTGACTGGACTTGGCGCTCAATGAACCTATTTGATTTCGGGTATCGGGGTGAAGATGTTATATGGTCAAAGCCCCATTCCTCAGCGAAAGTCTGGAAAATCTCAGCAGGGAACTGAGGCCCATTGTCTGTCATGAGCTTCTTGGGAATCCCATGCTCGCTGAAGATCTGCTTCATGGCCTTCACAGTGGTGGTTGCTGTGGAGTTGTTCGGGAGTTTTCTAATGATGGGCAATTTACTGTAATAGTCAGCAACAATGAGGTAGTCAGAGTTGTCAAGTGTGAAGAAGTCAGCTCCAAGGACTTCCCCTGGGTGTGTGGGGACTTTGTGGGGCAGTAGGGTCTCTGGAGACTGTGATGGCATTTGTTCCTGGCAGATTGGACACGATTTCACTATCTGCTCAATGTCCTTGTGGATAGAGTTCCAGAAGACTGCTTCTTTGGCTCGGAGTCTGGTCTTCTCCGTAGTGGAGCTGGTCCACGTCTACAAGAGGCACTGCAAAACATCAAGTGCACCAGACTGGTGCTGCAGTGGATCCCTTCACACTGTGGCATCTACGGCAATGAAGAAGCTGACAGAATGGCAAAAGCGGGCGCAGAGAAAGAACAAGATGAAAATGGAGTCAGCTTCACAGAGATGAAGACCATCATTAAGTCTGTGTACAGACCACCACAATGGCCCATAGACAGTTACCATCAGCTGTCCAGACAAGAGCAGGTGACCATCTTTCGTCTGAGGACCGGGCACAACCGACTCAATTTCCACCTGCACAGACGCTTCCACCTTGTGCCATCTCCCCTGTGCCCTTGTGGAGAAGCAGAGCAGACCACAGAGCACATCCTCCAGGACTGTGGGAACCACCAGCCGCTGAGGGAGGAGATATGGCCGAAGCCCGCCACTCTACAAGAGAAACTGTACGGACCTGTGGAGGCACTACAGAAGACCACAGATTTCATTTTGAGAGCCAAACTCCAAGTGTGACGGCGTTCGAGAAGAAGAAGAAGAAGAAGTGGAGCTGGTCAAGGATGGTTTCGTGAAGTGATTCAGGTGTGCTGATGCGTTGTCCCTTTAGGATGATTCCATCTTCAACAGACAGTTCATCTCTGTAGGCCCAGAATGAATGGTCTCAGGAACTTCTTCGATGGTAGAGGGCCAACCAATGACAATGATCTCGGTGAGCTTGCTGAGTGTGGCATCTCGCTTAGTCGTATGTTTGCTGTCCTTTCAGTGCTGAAGTTGACTAGGTCCACTCTAATGTCAAGGTCGATTGGCTGGTTGTCACTGCATGGGAGTCTGGATAGTGTGTCTGCAAGGATGATCTCAGTACCTGACCTGTACTCTAGCTGGAAGTTGTATTCTTGCAGCTTGAGCAGCATTCTCTGTAATCGAGGTGGTGCATTCACCAGGGGTTTCTGCAGGATCATGATCAATGGCTTGTGGTCAGTCAGTACCTTGAAGGGTCTGCCATACAGACGTGTGGAATCTCTGAATACCAAAGATGATGGCAAGTAGCTCACGTTCAATGCAGAGAGGGATTTTGATGTGAATGCCACAGGCTTGTCATTCTGCTAAAGAGTTGCACCAAGGCCTTTTATACTGGCATCTACTTGCAGGACAGGGGTGATACTTGTGTCAAAGTAGACCAGCATAGAGCTCTCAGAGACAGCTTCTTTCAGCATGTTGAAACAGCATTGGTGGTGGTCCTCCCAGATAAAGGGTACATCTTCCTTGAGGAGGTCACGCAGGGGTGCTGCTTTTTTGGCCAGGTTATGGATGAACGGCAACATGTAGGTGATGAAGCTGAGGAACTCTTGAAGCTCCTTCTTACATGTGGGTGCAGGCATGGCTTTGAGGTCACATTTTCTGAGGATCAGGCTGCACACCACATGCTAAGTACGTTGCAGCGAAGAATGTGATGGAGTCTGTTTTTATGTTACATTTGTCCGAGTTAAAAACAGACCACTGTCTGCTGCGACTTTCATTAACTTGTGGAGTGTTCTGTCATGCTCTTCTTCTGTTGTCTCATATACAACATCATCATCAGTGATGCCTGTTGCACCGTCGACTTGTTCTAAGATCTGATCCATCTTCTGGAATATGTCCTGCGAGACAGACAGACCGAATCGTAGTCTCGTAAAGCAGTACCTGCCGTACGGAGACTGAAATGTCGTCAGGAGCTGGCTGTCCTCGTTGAGTTGGATCAACCAGTATCCAGATTTGGCGTCCAACTTTGAAAATATTTTGGCCCCACAAAACTGGTGTGTTAGTTCTTCAAGGGTTGGCGTCTTGTGGTTTGGGCGCTTTAGGGTCGAGATGAAGTGTCTGGGGTCAAGACATGCGAAGGCTGCCATCTTTCTTCTTCGAGTAAGCTAGGCTGGAAACCCAGTCTGATGGCTCGGTAAAACCTTGCGGATGATGCCAATCTCCTCCATGGAGTCCAGTTCCTTCTTGATAGGCTCTTTCAGGGCTATCGGGGTTTTCCTTGGAGGGTCAATGTGGGGTTGGATGTTGGGATTTGTAGCGAGCGTGACTAGACCAGGAATGCACCCAGTTCTATCGAATTGGTTGGGATAGAGGTTGACGAGGTCTTTGATGGAGTTGATGGGAGCCTGCGGCTGCTGCGCCTCAGGTGTCGCCTTAATGCTGCAGTGAAGCGTTACCACCCGGAGCGACTCGCACGATGGTAGACCAATGACGGCTGGTCCTGAAACATCAACGATGAAGAATGCAGTGTCAGTCCAGGTCCCTTTGAAGCTGCACGGAAAGCTGACTCTTCCATGGCAGGTGATTGTAGACCCGTTGTATGCTGCAAGATGGGCGTTGCCGGCTGCATCACCAATCTTTGTTATGGGGAGGCCATTGTCAGTCAGGCTTGGAAACATCTGTGTATACAGTCGAAGTGGTAGGGTGTTGCCCTGTGCACCCGTGTCCACCTTCAGGTTAAGGTTGTGAATGCCCTGGTGGTCGGGAAGTTTTACCTTGAGTGCCACAAATGCTTCGTCTCTACAGGGCTGCTGGAGACTGTAATAGGGCTAAATGTGAGCATCTCAAACTCATGCTCAAGGTGTGAGTCGGTGGCTTGTAGGGCGTGGACTGTCCTCTGGTTGCCCCTGTCAGTAGGCGCTTGCCCACGACCTCTACTGCGGCCACAGCCTCGGGATGTGTGGTTCGGACGCTGGGTAGACATGCAGTCTGGCCCAGTGGTTAGGCTTTCCACATGCATTGCACATTGATCCGTATGCATGGCATTTGTCTTGTCTGGTGTGCTTCCCACCACAGTTGTGGCATGCATTGCCCTGATATTGATTTGCCTTGATGGCACTGATGGAGGGTCCCATCAGCTGACTGTTGTTAATATCCCTGATTTGTTGGACATGGCTCGCAGTCGCTTCGTGTGTCCGATCGAGCTGGATAGTGTCTACTAGGGTGAAACCTTTTTGTTTCTCCAGCAAGGACTTCTGTAGCTCTGACATCGGGGTGCTGGCGATGATCAATTCTATTAGCCATTCTTGTACTTCCTCCTGGGTGAAGTCATATTTCTGCGCCTGGAGACGGGCTCTGTTGACGAAGTCGTCTGTGGACTCTGTTGGCAACTGGCGCATATGCATCAGTCAGAGTCGACTGACGCAGAAATGTTCAGCTGGTTCAAGCTGTTCTTCAAACTAATTTAAAATGACGGATGGCTGTTTCTTTTTATCCTCTGATAGAGTCGTCGCGTTGTACTGTCAGAGACCTTCTTCACCAACTTGTGGGAGGATGTGGGCAGGCTGTTCTTCTTGTCCTAATCTTCTTCGTCGTGAAGTAAAGCTCGATTTGTTCCTTGAAAATTTTAAAGGCGTCCACCTGGTTGGGCACTGACCAGTTCATACAAGGTGTAGCGTAGTCTATGATGGTGGATGTCCGTAGGACTGCTCTGGCACGGGCTGGGGAGTTGCAGCGGCAGGCTCTGACTATGGCGGGTATTAGCAGTGACAAAATGGTGAAGCAGGCAAAACGTCTTTCTTCATGCACAAAGTGAAAATGTGAGTCTAACAACTTGCAGGCAGGCACACACTGTCAGGGCTGGAGAATGTGATTTTTTTACCGCTGCAACCATGTAAAATGATGATACTGGAGGCGTCTTGTGTTGAGAGTATTTATTGCAGAACTAGAGCATTTAGATGAGTGTGATAGAAGAGAGTGGGGAGGGAGAGCATGCTGGCGGATGTAGCAAGAGTGCAGCTCATTTTGCTAAAGGGGGAAAATACAGGCATCTAAGTCGACTCATTACATCCTCTTTGTCTAAAAATGAATTTTTCTCTAAAATGTATTTTTTCGAAAAATACTTACCGATGACATTACTGTTATAAATGGTGTCCTAGCTAGCATACTTTTAGCCAAAATTGTTGTGTACCTACATACATGGTAGGGGAGGCAACAAGGGGCACTATAGCGTAACTCAGGTAGCCTCCCTTCCATCCCCATCCGGTCATGCGCCCGCCAGTCTGTTTGTTTAGCTGACCAGTGGCAAGGGGGCAGGTGGGAGGGTGATCTGAATAATGTCATCGGTAAGTATTTTTCGAAAAAATATATTTTAGAGAAAAATTCGTTTATTTTCTCAAAATACATTACCGATGACATTACTGTTAGGAAGAATAGCGAAGAGGAGGTGGGTGCCGCTAATAACGCCCCCAGGCCCTAAATACGCCTACGAGACCCGCCCTCCCTGGAGCAACCTCCTGATAATTTTAGCTAAGATACCTACGGCACCTGTGGTGCAGGGGGAGAGTGTTGCGCCGCTGCGAAGTCTCCCAGCAGCGACAGGTTCTCTGGCTGGAGAGGTCCCTCGGGTAGAATCGGGCGAAGGTTGGCTCTGCTCGCCAGCCCACGGCCGCCACAATGTCTTTGACAGCGCAGTTGCGGTCAAATGCGAGGCTTGCGGGAATGGCTCTGACCTCGTGCGCCCTGAAGTTCATTCGTTTGGCTGCATCAGGGGCGAGGTCCCGGTAAGTGGAGCATATCACCCATCGGAGCCAGTAGAAATCGTCTGGGCTGAGATGTCATTTCTACCTGGGGACAGAGGGAGGAATAGGCGGGTGCGTCCCCTGCGTAGCGACTTGGTCCGGCGCAGGTATACACGTAAGGCTCTCACCGGGTCCTGCTGTCTGGTCTCTCGGGTAGAGCCTAAATCCCTCAAGGGTCGATTGGTGACCATCTGTGGGGCGGCCAATGGAGACCGGGTCTTGGCTAGGAAAGCCGGGTCGGGCAGCAGTTGTACGGAGCCGTCCGTCTGGAACTGCAATCATGAGGGGCGTGCTGATAGAGTGTGCAGTTCACTGACCCTGGAAGCAGTCGCGAGGGCCAGCAGGAAGCAGGCCTTCCACGTCACGTTGGGTAACCACACCAACTGGAGTGGTTCAAAGAGGTCTGAGTTGAGCCACGTAAGCACCCAGGGTAGGTCCCATCGAGGCACCAGCGAGCGAAGAGCCGGACGTTGCAGACCGAAGTGGGCCATCAGATCAGCGAGGTCTTTGCGGCCACCAGGGTCGGGTCGACCTAAATGCCGGTACGTGTCGGCGATCATGGCCAGGTAGCCTCAAATGGCGATTGGCGCCAAAATCTGGTTGGTGAAGAGCCATAGGAAGAACTCTGCCAGATCCGTGGGGGAGAGGTGGTTGTCGTCACACCAGTCGCACAGGACTCTCCACTTTCTCTCGTAAACTCGTCGAGGGTCTGCGGGCTGTAGCGATAGCTTCCACTGCTGCACTTGAGTAGCCTCTAGTGGTGAGGGCTTGCCGCACAACCTCCAAAGCGTGGAGGAGGAGTTGCTTGGGGCACTGATGGTACAGCGCCTGCCGCGGTTGCTTGAGCATCGTGCGTGGGGTGGGGAGCCGCAGAGGACCGGTGGCGAGGTTCAGGAGGTCGGTGGTCCACGACTTAGTCCAGCAGAACGGGGTCACCAGGAACAGGACCGTGTTGCAACCTCAGAGCTTGAGCAGGATCTTGGGGACGAGCACTGTCGGTGGGTAGGCGTCCGCGACGAGGCCATCCCACGAGATGGAGAGAGCGTCGACTGCCCAGGCGAGCGGGTCTGGAATTGGGGAGACGAAGAGAGGAAGCTGGCGATTCCACCTCATCGCAAAGAGGTCGATCATGGGAGCCTCCCATTTGCGCCGATCATCTGGAAGATGTCCGGGTGTAGCGCCCATTCGGTGTTGAG
Source organism: Semisulcospira habei (assembly GCA_036245525.1). Classification (NCBI taxonomy): domain Eukaryota; kingdom Metazoa; phylum Mollusca; class Gastropoda; family Semisulcospiridae; genus Semisulcospira; species Semisulcospira habei. The sequence goes on along the minus strand of BTPG01000003.1, from coordinate 176,764,306 downwards.
AAGCTGGCCGCGTCGAGAGAGGGAGTCGGCTAGAACGTTCAGATGTCCCGGGATGTCTCACGCGAAGAGCAATGCCTCAGTCTTCGCACCATCGGAGCACCTGGTAGAGGAGGATGCAGAGGGAGGGGAGAGTGGGTCCTGCCCTGCTTTTGGATGTAGGTGACGACTGTGGAGTTGTCTGAGAGGACTAAAAAGCTCCTGGTGTCGCAGCCAAGACTCCCACGCCATGAGGGCTTGCCAAACCGCTTTCAGCTCTAACCAGTTGAAGTGTCAGGTCACGAGGTCTGGGGGCCATACGCCAGAGGCTGTGGGGAACATTGGTAGCAGGTGTGCGCCCCAGCCGGAGAGGCTTGCATCGACGCAAAGGGACAGCTGGGGAGGAGACGAGTAGAGGGAAACTCCCGTCGCTAGCCAGCCAGGATCTCCCCAGTGAAGAAGGTGAGGACTGAGCATCGGCAGCACCGGAACCTGAGAGTCGAGGTCATCCTTCGAGGGTCGCCAGTGAAGAAGCAGGTGCAGCTGAAGCGGACGGGGGTAGAGACGTCCTAAGGGAAGTAGATCCACTGCCGCACTCGTCAGGCCCAGGAGCTGAAGCCACACTCTGGCGGGGATAGCCTCCTCTTGAGACACCTAGGTTCGCCAACTTCTGAATACACTTCTCCGGTAGCCGGACTTCGATGAGGCCGGTGCGAAAGTCCATTCCTAGGTGGACAAAGCGACGAGACGGCGTGAGGTCGGACTTGCCCACATTGACCATGAAGCCAAGTCTGTCGAGCAGATCTACGAGCGCATCTCGGTCCTTTTCCAAGGAGGTCTCTGACTGGTTCCGCAAGAGAAGATCGTCCAGGTAGTTCAACGTGGGGCTGGAGGACATCCGCCTGACCCTGGCTACTATGGCGTCCATGATGCAGGTGAAGACCCAAGGGCTGAGGTTGATGCCGAAAGGAAGCACAAGGAACTGGTAGACCACGCTGCAGAAGCCAAAGTAGCGTCTGGCCGCGGGGTGCATGAGGATGTGTAGATACGCATCCGACAGGTCTAAGCTGACGGCAAAGTCAATAGGTTGCACCGCAGCGTGAAGGGCTCGGGCGGTCTCCATTCGGAAGGATGGGGCGACGATGAACTTGTTCAGCGCGGATAGGTCGATGACGGGGTGCCACTTGCCGCTCGGCTTGGGAACCACGAAGAGGAGGCTGTAGAAGGCTGGGGAGTCGTGCCGAGTCACCACCTCTGACGAAAGGAGATGTCCAAGTCCACTGGCCACCTGGCGTCGGAGCAGAAACCCGCGTCACCCAAGGAGCCCTGCAGGAGATGAGCGGAGAACGCGTCGCGCAGGTCCCGGAATCCAGGAGGCTGGGGGAGAGACTTGAAACGCTTGTTCTGTCGCTCCACATCCACGAAGGCCGACGCTTTCCTCTTGAGTGGGGGAGGGGGGGGGGGGGCAGTCTTCCGCAGGGAGAGAATCTGCGATGAGACGTGCCCAGGGTAGCCAGCTGCAAATCTACGTCATCCAGTGAGCGTCCGGATGGAGTGGGGCTGTCATCCCAGAGAAGTGCCGACACCGAATCGTCTGGGGCCAAGCTGAGGGCGGCATCCTCTAACCGCGCGGGGAAGCCGCGTGGGACCAATTCTGCTCTATGTCGGCGAGTAGGAATCTTGTAGCGGTGTCCCGTCTAGTGGTCGTCGCGCTGGGGGGTGTCTTCTCACCTGGGAGCGGTGACGCGAGGAGTGAACCGAAGAAGAGACCTCGCTCCGCAGTGACGTGGTTGCTGATCACTGGGTGCCAAACCACTTTGTGCCCATCGTTCCCTGCACACACACTCAAGCTCCAGTGGTTGGAACTGAATGTGTTGGGCAAGTTAGTGACGTTGACGAACTTCTGCAGGTTGCCTGTGTGAGTTTCATGTCGAAGCGCTGGCATTTGTACTTTTGGCCTAGCCACTTTGACTACTCCTGGGAACCATATGATTCATTTTTGAGGAGCAGGGGTCTCTCTCAACCTTGATAAAAGCACATCCAGTCCGAGGCATCAGTTTCTCACAGTTATTTAGGACAGATACTGCATAGAAATTGCAGAAGAAATGGATATAAAATTAAATCGGTGATGTCAAGGTGTTTGTGTTTTCCTACACATTTCAGTACATTTACTGACATGTAGCAAACCGAACGTGACATCGCTGTATTTGTCTGTTTCTCCTGCAATTTCCAGTTGCTTGAAACCCATATTGACCATCTGTCACTATATTAATAGATCTCTGAGCGGAGTATGTCTTGAGACACATACGAAAGGGTTTTAGCCCCAATGTAAAAAAACAAAATAACATATAGTCATATGAATGTATGAATTTTTTTTTTTTTACACTGTTTTAACCTTCATTGTGGTGAGCCACATTTGAGAAGAAATGAGTGTAGAACGAGATGTGATTTGCAGTTTTAAAGATTGATGAGCAGTTCAAATAAATGAAGAATAGTGCAAAACGATATGTGATTTAGCATTACGGATTGATCAGCAGTTCAGGTAAATGAGGAAATGTGTATATTATGCAGCGTTTGTAGGGGAAGAAAAGTGACTTGTGGGCAGACCTCTGGTTTTAGATGGATAAATGTTAAACCTCCGTTCAATTTGTTGTAATTATGATGTTCGACATATCTGTTTTCCTGAATTTGCATTGATCTTCCTGTACTTGAAATAAAATGATCATTAGACATGTTGCTGGCTATTACCAGTTCCTGACATCTTGCTGGACTTGACCGCCCACACGAAGGATTGTACTCCAACAGCCATATACCAACAGAGCCTCAATGAACTCCTTTCAAGTTTTCCTGGCTATTCTATTTATACGGATGGGTCCAAATCTGAGGATGGGAGAGTGGCTGCGGCTGCAGTGTCTTCTCGCCATCCTAGACGCCCATTTAAGCTCCGCCTCCCTGACCATTCCTCTGTATTTAGTGCAGAACTGCAGGCAATTCTGCTGGCACTCAAGCATGCCTATCAGTCTTGGGAAAGGAACTTCCTGATTCTGTCTGACTCTTTCTGCCCTGCAGGCCCTTCAGGGCGCGGGAACAGACCACCCCCCTGCTGGTGCAGATTAGAGAGCTTTACTCAGACTTGATGAAGAAATATTGTGACATCATTTTTATTTGGGTCCCAGGGCATGTGGGCATCGAAGGCAACAGGATCGCAGATTCTGCTGCCAACTGTGCCCGCAATGACCCTGTCCCTGACACACAGACTGTTCATAGTGATTTTAAACCTGTGATTAGTGCGTACATAGCCTGCGAGTGGCAGTCCGATTGGGACAAAGAGGAAGGGAACAAGCTGCATGTGTCCGACAGTCTACCTCATCATATTTCGAATGTAACCATGTGTGGGCTGCACTCTGTGGACATTTTTGTTCTAAGTGATGCAGTTTATTTGGCAAAATCTGCATTTATACATTTGACATCATGGACTTCCCATATATAACTTCCCAGGATGCAAGCCCATGAGTACCGAGGTGGGGCCGATCCAGGCTCTGAGTGGTTTGCCTGTGGCTATCTGGTGTCCGCGTCGGCCCCACCTCTGTACTCATGGGCTTACAGGCTGGGTTGACTCTCATAACATTCAAATGATGCTTCCTTTTGTGTCCCAAACTTTGAGGTCACGCATGTATCCATTTGTTGTGCGAATTCACACGGTCCAGAGGCTGGTTGCACAACAAGGTTCCATGTAGATTCCATGGAGAATGTTGGTGTAAGACAGAAACAACTAAGCATTTTGCCGACTATGACCGAGTTATCCAAGAGATGTTAAACTATTCGGTGGGAGCATTTATTTTCATGTAATCTGTATCAATGTTATGCAGTGAATGAAAGGAGTGTGATGTAGCACAGTGCTTGTATAGATGGAAATGAAATCAAAGACTAGATACTGTGAGCTACAATCAGACAAATGCAATGGTCATTTCTTTACACCTTAACTTGGTTCCAACTGTTATTAGTGCTGCTCGGAGCAACTATAACGTTTCCATGCTAATTTAGCTGTCATGCTACGGTTCCATAAGCACGAATCTGATATGATCTAAACTGGATGCAGTGATGCAATTTTCTTTCACAAATTGCGTCATTTTCGTTCAAAGCTGGATGCAAATTTGTTTACGCATCTGGCATATAATGGAAAAACACAAACATGACAAGGACTTGCACAAACTTTTCTGTTTTGGACCCACTTCAGATTCGGATCGAGTTCATATCGGATTCATGTATATGGGTAGCTCACCTTAGTCTAAAATGTGTCTGTGTAACGGCAGTTTGACTATGTTGTTACTAAGTTCAGATTTAGCTGATGCTGGCTAGAGGAGTAACTGCATGTTGTGCAACCGATAGGAGGTTCGTCTGCTTGCAGACACTGAATGAAAAGTTTAGGACATAATGGTTGACCAGTATTGCTGATGTGAAAGGTTCTGTAAACCAAAAGCGGAGTGTTCGTATACTATCATTTCTAGACAGACCTCGCGACTCCCATTTTCACGCCAGCATCCAACTACAGTTAAATTTTAAAAGCCTTGTTGTGCACACACTTTCCTATATCAAACTCTTAACCCCTTCACTGCTAGTGGACAAAGACTGTGAAATCGGTGCACATTCATTCCACTGCCTGGTCCAAGTGAGGACGCTGCACTCTGAACTTTGTGAACTTCAACTAGAGAGATACATTTTTAACCCTTATCATTCGGAATACACCAGTGTGTGAAATAAGTTTGACTAAAATAGTTCAAGGGTAGTGCCAGAATAGCTTGGCGCCTATAGGCACCAAGCTATTCTGGCACCACCCTTGAACTAAAGCCTTTGGTCTATATCTTTATCTGTAAGTACTATAATGTAGATTGCATATGGCAGTGTACAAATTTGAAGCTTTTAGCCTCGGTATGATATGGGTTAACACGTTCAGTGCCAGTGGAGGCAGACTGTTTTTGAAATCATTGCATATTTAATGTCAAATATCCCCAGCCACCAAATGAACGTGGATACAAAAGGGGGGGGGAGGGGGGGAGGCTCATGAGAATCTACACCTCTTTCACTTTTTCTCAGCAGTGAATGGGTTAATTCTATTGGCTCAGCTGCAAAACAGAGAGTAATGCTGCCTAAGCGCAGTTACCACGATTCACTATGCAAGACTCACTGCATTGTGTGTTGATGACATCTGTGACCTTCTCAAAAGCAGCAACGAAGCTTGTGACATCTGCAGCCTTAAGACCAGAGATCACCGACTGATAATTTTGACTTGTAAATTCGACAACACGGGCAGTGTGAGCATAAACAATAATGTCAACAACAATGTTGTCTGCCTGAAGGCTTGTTTTCACAATGTGAATGAGGGCTGACTTGACCTGAAAACAGTATCATATTATATTAACACAGTGACAACAAACTATGGTATACAACAGAAAATAAAGGGATAAAAAGTGATTTTAAAACTAATCAGCAGAACCTGCTAATTCTGACACCCTTGGGACAAAATGAAAACAACTGGCTGGCACAATCAGTCATTAAATGTATCACAAACAGTGCATGACTGCAAGAAACTACAACAAAACTGTGCAATTGTAAGTTTTTCACTACAGTTAATGACACACCCAATTTAAAGAACACTGATGTCAGCCTGAGGACGTCTTGTTTACCAAATGGTCTCTTTGCAAGTCACCAGCACTACAATAATGTGATCACCAATAATGTGAATAATGCAGTTGCAGTCTTTTGTGATATACTGAGGCTGACTTGTAGTCATGTAAGATGCTGAGAATCTACACCTTTTGCAGACGCACCCACTCCCCCAGCCCCCACACTTTGGTACCGGTTTCAGGCCACTTTACGAATTTCAAATACAAGCGATCAAAAATCTATGTAACTTCAGTAGCTGAACTGGCCCTTCGTCTGTCTTGTACTGTGTTTGTCTTAAATGGCGTAAATCCATGTCTGTTACGTGAGTGTGTGTGTTGGGTTTCAGTTTGTGGTGCTTTGAGTCGATTTGCCCAAAAATTGAGAAAAAGCGCCTATATAATAACGGTATTATTTTATTTTAGATGGTGGCTTTGGCAGGGGGAAATATGACGTGTATCTCTATAGCATCATGGTATTGCATTTACATCTGTTCTGTTTCCACTTTGTGTGTGTGTGCGCGTTGGTGGGGGTGGGGGAAGGCTGTGAGACAGAAGGTTCAGGGAGGCGTGGGGGGTGGGGGGGGGGGGGTGGAGGAGGAGACACAGTGGGGGTCAGCGTGGTGGTGGGGGAACCTGAACCCTTAGAGCCCCACCCACTCTCCACCCCCCCCCCCCCCACCCACCCACCAATCTGCCTCAGGGGTCCTGCAGTGACTTGCCTGATCCCAAGGGCTTCCAGACATGGATCCACTGCAGTCGGCCACAACAATGATGTGTGAACGACAAACCTTGGAATTCAAGTGACTTCCAAGTGAGGCAGGAATAGGGATTTCAACTCGCAGATACTGCTCCCTGCCCTTGCTTCCATGTGTCTCTGCAGAGGATGTATTAATAGTATAAGGATTCACCCTTTGGCTGTTGGCAGCATCCTTCATCGTAGTGATTCCTGCAGCAACCACCGTGACTACCCTTGAACTATTTTAGTCAAACTTATTTCACACATTGGTGTATTCCGAATGATAAGGGTTAATAGCCGGCAGATCCAATAAAGTGTTGTGTGTTTGTTCTATTTGCATGAGACATGCATGTATTTCTAATCAATTCCTTGTTAATGCATTTAGCCCTGATGCACGTACTACAGCATGAGATGGATCGACCATGATAATTTAAGTATAGTGCCAGATAAGCTTGGTGCCTGGCAGTGCCAAGCTCATCTGGTACTACCCTTTAATTATCATGGTTGATCCATCTCATGCTGTAGTATGTGCATCAGGGCTAAATGCATTAATAGGGAATTGATTAGAAATACATGCATGTCTCATGCAAATAGAACAAACACACAACACTTTATTGGATCTGCCGGCTATTAACCCTTGTCATTCGGAATACACCATTGTGTAAAATAAGTTTGACTAAAATAGTTCAAGGGTAGTGCCAGAATAGCTTGGCGCCTCTATGCGCCAAGCTATTCTGGCACTACCCTTAAACTAAAGCCATCTGTATCCTTATCTGTAAGTACTATAATGTAGCTTGCATATGGCAGTGTACAAATTTAAAGCTTTTAGCCTCGGTATGATATGGGTTAAGTAATATCTTTGGAATGAAAATAAGTTGTTGAACAAGGAAATTACATAACAGAATAGTAACATACATCTGAACTATGTTTTTCATATATATATATATATATATATATATACATAAAGATAATGGACTAGTGCTGAGCTGAGCTGTCACTACCGCTAACCTTCAAGTGATCTGTCTCAGGGTGAGTTTTGATTGCCAAAATTTACAGACACAACACCTTAATGTTATCTGAATTGCTTCGACTAGGAATTTTCTACACACAAACCCCAATCCATGTAAGCAGGCACAAATAAGACAGAACATGGGAGAACTTTCCTAAAAGAGTAAATGATAAAAGACCACATTTTTATTTTACAACATTCAAACTTCATAAGTTAATGTTAGCACTTCAGTCCAGCATTATTGCAAGACATACTGAGAACGTTTATAAAGGAGATATATATTGCAAACTATTAACCTCTTCACTGCCAGTGGACGCAAATTGTGTTTGTTAAATCATTGTAAATTCAGTGCCCATCCGTCGAAGGTGCATAAGAGGCATAGATCAACTGCGGGGGCTCGGCAGGTTCTGTACCACTTGCAGACTTTGGGAGGTGTTCAGATTTTCTTGGATCCCTTTATAGTCGGTCCATCTCGGACAAATCTAAAATAAAAAACTTAAAGGCCCACTACAGCCATAACCGTTCAACGGTACACTTCTGTAACGATGGTTACAAAATGCTACACACAGGTCTAATTATGGTTCATTCAGACACGGGAGAATCTAGTTCAGCACATATCGTCTTTATATCAAGTAACCTGACAATGTCTCCACTCCATCCTATAAATAGAATGCTATCGGTACAAGAAACAGCTAAAAATAGATTTGACACACTAACAGCTGTGCAGAATAATAGTGCGATTATGCATGTGCAGCTTTTGATGCATGTCCCAACTGCTGTTAAAGTTCATTAGGTGTGTCGACAAGGCATAATAAACACAAATGGTGCTGAAATGTGTCTTCAAATTTACATGTAATGGTACTTAAAATTCAAACTGGGCCCAGAAAGGTCCAAATACTTAAAAATTGATTTGAGGGGTTTCCTCTGAAGCCTACACGACAGCTAGCTTTTACAGATACATGTCAAAGACAATTTCTTTGGTAGCCTTATGCTGAAGGGGTCAACTGTTTTATACTGAGGTAAGAATCAATACACTCGTATTGAGTCGATCTAGCGAGAATCTTTCATGATGGAATCCACCTCTAGAGACTAGATCAGTTCTCGAGGCGGCATGAATCTAAACAGGTTTTTGAAATTTGGCTCGCCAACGCGATTTCAAGCTCTGAAGCAAACAATCACTTCCGTTTTTAACACCAGATTTTAAATGCTCGCTAGTCTACATACCGGTACTATCATTATTGTCGCCTTCTCCGTTACCCGCGGAACACACGTACTCCAGCAGTGCACTTGCACGTAAGGGATTTAGAGTAGCCTCCCTTTCAAAATCTTCCAGGGGATTCCCCGTCTCCATAGTGATGTGCGTACTGCCCGTTGCACCACAGGGTGATCTTGTTGCAAGTGTATGTGAATCAGACGCACACACAAACTTTATAGTTTATATTTTTTTCCCCCAGTAATTTCACACAGAAATAAAAGGCTCCGATCCTGGATGCTGTTCAGGCCGGGAAACCCGCCTTCAGTTTGAAGCGGCCACAGCGCCGATCGCCGGGACGGCCAATATCTCGAGCAGTCAACTAAAGCCAGCTGATAACTGAATGACCGTGTGACATGGACTGGGCTTGAAAAATATGCTCAATCGAGGCTGACTTGTCGTTGGCAGGGGTTTTACTCTGTTTCAGTTACTGTTATACCATCAACTTAATCACACGATTCTTCTTAGAGTAAGACACAACATGATTTGATCAGCACTGATAAACAATGAACCTCTTGAAAACGCGAGTTTCGGCGCACATAGCTATCCAGGTGTACTCCATCGTGTGACTTTACTGCGGAAATGAAGAACTTATAATGATCACAGGATTTTTCTATCAGTGCTTTTAGATATAGAAGGTCAGTAAGCACTGGAGAGTGTTGCAATACAAGTGAAATGCGGTCGGCTTCCGGCTGACCTGCGCCGAATAACCCGGCAGTGAGGCCGATCAGTCAGTCAGATACCGCTTACATTAATCTACTGAGCCACGTGATACCAAAGACAGTATATACTGTCTCTGGTGATATTATGCAACTGACACTGTTGCACACGTAATATCACGGGCGCGGAATGGTCAGTCACTGTGACGTCGTTGCGTCATAATAATAATAATAAAACTGAGATTTCAGTGTTAAGCGCTTATTCTAAAAGTAGCTCTAAGCGCTGATACAATGAAACAGCTAACACTATGCGGGGGCACACACACACACAACAACAACAACAAAAGCACGTGCGCGCGCGCACACACACACACACACACACACACACACACACACACACACACACACACACACACACACACACACACACACAATCGCTCCTAAAAATGAAACCACGGGAACGTTGCCTTTTACTACTTCATTTTCCCAGCCATGCACAATTCATGTGTGTGTGTGTGTTTTGACTATGACGCAACGATTGAACATCCCGCGCCTGTGGGCAATATGCATTATTTCATCATGCTTGTGAAATTTACCGTCAAACTGAACCAACAATAAGAACTATGAAAAACGAAGTCACAATTATCCACGAGTGTGTGTGTGTGTGGGGGGTGGGGGGGTTCGCTTGGACACACGCCAGGAGAGGTATCGACCATGATAGTTCAAGGGTAGTATACCACTGAGATTAGCTTGGTGCGTGTGGCCCCAAGCCGATCTGGCAAGCAGGCTACCCTTGACTGAATTATAATCGATCCATCTCCTGCAACTGGTGCATAGTCGTTAGGTGAAACTTCTAGCATTTCGGACATCTCCAGTCTTGGGGTTAAATGGGCTTAACAATTCATTCTCTGAAAAGGAAAAACTGTAAAACGACCCTATAGATTATACCCTTTTGATTTCTTCACAAAAACGGTAAGACCTATTACACTGTTACACTTCGGGCTTTAAAAGTAAACTGTTTCGCAAAACGAAGACGGTAGAGAAAGATGCAGTCGTTGCTTGACTGAAATGCTGGTCGGATGAGGAGATATGAAAGATTGGACTGGAAAATATCAGGTGGTCTGAGACGATAGCACTCATGTTTTGGTCAAGATGTTCATGGTCTTTCTTCAAGTCTATTTTTCTCATTTGACGTGTCTGTGTCTTAGAAAGTACTGGATAGGCAGGCAAGCATGCAGGGTAGACAATCTCATTAAGTATGTGTTGAATGTCTGGTGTTGTTTGCCGTACGGTCGTTGTGTCATATATTCAGCTATAAGAAAAGTTTGTTTTTGATTGAGATGGGAGAGGTTTTTGCAGGGTTGATCCTCCACGTTTCCTCGTCTGAATTCTGTCTGACAGCACCCTCAAGTGTTTGTCGAAATAAAATTAAAAGCAACCGAATCTTTTTTTCTTTTTTTTTTTCAATGTGATTTTCTTTTGTCTATGGTAAGTAAAAAATAAATAAATACAATAATAATAATAATAATAATATAATGATAAGTGTTTGTATCGTTTTCCTTATTTACAAGTACATAACAACGACCAGAAAGACATACAACACAAAATACATTGTCTTTCCTATTTTAGGCAGTGAAAACCAAACGAGTTGGCACGCTGAAAAATTCGCCTGCTACCTGGCAAAGAGTTGTCGTTCTTGTTGTAGACTAAAACAGTTATTTCAAAGAATCCGTCGAAAATATCATCCATAAATCAATTTAGTTTACTATGCTGAAAATGTCTTTGCCTATCACATAAACATGTGTGACGTACTCAGATGCGCAATGTTAGTCACCTTGCAAATAGTCACAAGCGGTTGAAAGTTTGCGTCATCGTTGAAAAATGTCCCGGACGTCCTTGGTTGTGTTTACCGTGTTGGGGTGTCAATTTCAAAGCCAAGTAATGCACAAATCCAAGATTTGATCGTCCCGGTCTGATGACTATAACGATCCGAAGGATCAGTTTTGAATGCGCTTTTCACCGGTAGCTGGCGCATGTGCTCGCGGTCATCAGATCGAATGAGTAAACTGAAAAATTGAAAATTTCACATCAAAATCTGATGCAATTTTCCCTTGAATTCAAACATGCTCCAGGTACTGTGAAAAGGGGCATGTGAAAAGATCTTTTCTACGGTACCCAGGGCCGGGCGGATCAGTGGGGAGGCCGGGGTGGGGGTGCGGGGTGGGGGTGGGGGGGGGAGTGGGGTTCCAACTTTTTGTTTGGGACCTTCACCTAATACAAAAAGCCTCCCCGACGCTGGACTGACCTTGCTTCCAGGGGCCGAAACTGAATCGAAAAGCAGGGCGGTGGGGGTGGGGGTGTGGGGGGGGGGGGGGAGCGGTGGAGAGAAGGCGCGTGCGTTTTAAGACTGTGACTCTCACCATTCGCCAAAATATCAAACAACGGGGGAAGGGGCCCGCCGGGTGGAGGGTTCCGGCCAAACACCCCAACTAAGGGAATTTCAGTGTCATACCATTTTAAACTGAGAAATCATGTCAGTTTCGGTCGGGGGGGGGGGGGCGGGGGAGGGGAGGCAGCAGGGGGGAGGCAAGGGGGGTCCGGAACCCCTGTCAGTGCCGGGTACAGGTATACTGGCGGGTCGTTGGCCAGCCGGCCGGACCCGCCGGACGGAGACTGCACCGGCTGACTCGGGACGGCTGTACTGCCGCTGGCCAAACTCTGACGGAGTTGACGGCCGATTTTTGGACGGCAGGTGCTATTTCGACCAGGTGCTATTAAAAAAAAAAAAAAAAAAAAAAAAAAAATGCCGGTTGTCAAAACCGTAGTAGCGCGAACTCACTGGGATCATAAACATTTTGATCACAACACCGCTCTTTTCCAGTACACCATAGAGCTACCAGCTGTGTACATCCTGTCAAAACGAGGCTGTGTACGAAAATGGCGGACGTTAGGAGCTGACCGACAATCGATCGAAGTATGCGTTCTTGGTAACCGCGATGAAGAAGTTCTTCAAAAATATTCGAAAGAAATCTCCGGCCCGGGGAGGCCCACCGCCCGGAGGATCGCCCGTTTTGGGTGCATCCCGAGGTTCGACAGCATCGCTTGTGCTTGGATACGATGTTCGGGAAAAGGAACTCGGAAAACTGCACAAAGCCGCTTGGAACGGCGATTTAGCGAAAGTGCAACAACTAGCCAAAAAGGATCCAAGTCCGTTGGACAAAGAAAACAGGTACGCATTTAGTTTCAGTCTGTCAATGAATTTTCGTGTAAGTGAATGCCCACCCATACTAACGGCAAGGGTAGATCTATATCGTCTAGGTCTGGAATTGTTGCTGAACATGATTTGACACGATCGCCAGCCTGCGTGGTACGCACTAGGGGCAGCATGTTTCGTGTGTGTGTGTGCGTGCGTGTGTGTACATCAGGATGATGGAGGGTGTTCAACACTCCAAGGTCCAACAAATTCCCCCCTCCCCCCTTCCCTCCCGCACACGCACGCGCGCGCGCGCACACACACACACACACACACACACACACACACACACACACACACACACACACACACCGATCAGAAGAACTCAGCTGACCACAAAACAAAACACACACACAGTTTGATCAGAAGAACTCAGCTGACCACAAAACAGTTCAGGAGAACCATATTTTTGTTTTGTTTGTTTTTGTCCATTGTGCTAGTGCAAAAACTGCACAATTGTCAACTCTGAAAGTGATTAAGAGTAGTGTAAGAATATGCCATCCTGAAAGAGTCATGGTCAGTCCAACTTCTGCTGCAGTTTGTCAGTGCTGAATACATTAAGTGATTGTTGTTTCTTTTTCTCTTTAGAACACCCCTTCATCTTGCATGTGCTCAGGGCCATGACCAGATTGTGCAAGAATTGTTGGAATGGAAAGCAAAGACCAACATTGGAGATGCTGATTCACGGACACCTCTCATGAAGGTGAAGCTTATTGTTTTGAACACTTCACATGTCTTTAGCATTTTTATGTTTCAATGATTCATGTAGGAAACATCGGACATGCAAACGGGTAATGCTGCTTGTGTGCTGGTGATTTGTGCAGCCACAATCAAATTTTTTCTTTTGTTACTGGTGTACATGATGGAGGAAGGTGGTGAGCATGGTGTATTGTTTATGTTAGGCCATGTAGTCTGTTGAAAATCTTGATTTGTTATGAAATTATTTATATATAGAGATCCTTGGTAATATGCATTGATTCAATGATTGTGAATGTGATTCTGTAAGATATGGCTAGCTAACGGTCTTACCTTGTTGCTAAATCTTCGCAAGAAGATTGACACTTTTGGTATTGTCAGCACACAATCAGCAGATCAAATGCCTCCTTGAGGCATTGAATTTGGTTGTCAACTTACTGTATAGCTGTGTGCTGGTCTATGATTTTGAACTTTACAGCTCAGCAAGCTGTAAGGTCCAAAATCACAGTACAGCATGCAGCACAAAAGCCCCTGTGGCTTTGGGGCGGAGGGGGGGGGGGGGGGGGGACACAACCATAATGTTATTGCCTCTTGTATAGAGGTATCATTTGTTCTTGTCATGGTTTAACCCATTTAGCCCCAACACCCTTCAGCAGGTGAAGGATCGACCATGATAATTCAAGGGTAGTGCCAGATTAGCTTAGCACCTAATGGCGCCAAGCTAATCTGGCGCTGCCCTTGAATTATCACGGTCGATCCATCGCCAGTAAATAGTACATAGTCATTTAGTAACATCTAAATTTGGGAAATACAGCTTTGGGGTTAAATAGGCTCAAGTGCTCAGATTGATCTTATAAAGTGCACTACCTGCGTAAGTCATCACTTGTTTTGTCCCTTACTGTTTCTTACCCAGCGTGCTTAAATATTGTCAGTTGACAGCAGCTGTTTGCACTAGCTGTTTTGTTGGTCTGGAATGCCATTTGTAATCATGTATGTGCCCTACTTTCATGCCCCTATTTACTCCTCTTCACAACACTGGCCATGACCCTGCTGTGCTTTTGAATGGAGACCATTCTGCCAGACTGCCTGTGTCGTGCACAAAATGACCGCCCACCATTGGTTTACAAAAGACACAGATCCTCATGAGCCCCAGCTGTCTGCAGGGGCTCATAAGGATCCGTGTCTTTTGTTAGCTTGTTTGCCCTCTTGCACAGCTTTGTTTTCCTCAGTCTCCCCTTTTCTTTTAATTTTTTTGTTTTCCTCAGTTGGTGAATGTTGTCATTCAGTCGATCATGAAAGTGGGCCACTGCAGAAATTAACACTGAATGCGAGAAGGTGTGGCTGGCTTTCAAGGGCATGCCACTTGGAATTTAGCTCTTGCACTGCCAGGGAAAAGTAAATTTTATGCAACCCAGTGGCAAGAGGCATAGATCCTCATGAGCACCCACAGTTGAGGGGGTGCATGAGGATCTATGCCTCTTGCTTGTTCCACTTCTGTTCATGTTCTTTGCATGGATGTGGTTGAACTGTGGCAATGAAGAGAGAAATAACTTATGACCACTGGCAGTGGAGGGGTTGATTAGTTTGTGTCTTGGCTATCAATGACATTAGGGTCAAGTGGCAGTCCTGATCAATTGATCTGTGTGACCTTATATCTGGGGCAGTTCCGGGGAATGAGACAAGTGCAGTAGAAAATTATGCAGTCACTGCAGAGACATGTCGGGGCAGTGTGGGGGTTCTTGGATGGTTGTTTGGTTTCATTGTAATAAAGTGAAGTTTATTATTATTTTCTTCACCTGCTCACTGCACCCCCTCCTTGCCCCTACCCCTCCTGCCACTACTAAGCTGCTTTTCCCCCCCCACCCCCCCCCCAACCCCCCCCACCCCCCTCCCCAACATACCCCCCTCCCACCCCCCCCACCCCACCCCCACCCCCCACCCCCCCACACACACACACACCCGACCCTCTATAAAAAACAGATAAAAAGAAGATTTAAAAATAAAAGTAAATAAATAAATAGACTAATATTACTAATAAATACATAAATATGGACCGGTACATGAGAGAGGAAAACTGTTGATCTTTTTTGCTTATTTTGGGACCATCACTTTTTCAAAAAGAGTCACACTTCCGAGTCAGATCAACATATGGATGTACCCCACCCCTACTCTTCTCACCACCCAGGCATGCCTAGCCAACCTTTTGTGTTGTCCTCCTCTCCTTGTGGCACTGCAAATTTATTGCAGTAGACCTAGAACATTTTGTAAATAGAATGAAAAGAACTGATCCATGTTTGTTCCTGATACTACAGCATTGACTCCTGATGTTTGTACAACACCCCCTCAGGCTTGATTGTCGTTTTATTGATCTGTCTCACTGTGGGTCCATGTGGGACAATAATTGCAAGGGGACTTGTTACCAGATTACCTGTCCTGATACCATCCATTATTGATGAGGTGCCTTCTGTTGTCCCTCAGCCTCTACCTTCTGCATAGGTCTGCAACAGTCATAGATTCTCATGAGCCCCTGCACCTGCAGGGGCACATGATAATCAATACCTCTTGCTGCATGGTGTCATGAGAAATTTATATCCACATCTTCACAGATGTAAGGGGTTGTCCAAATATGAATAAATTTAGGAGATACCTACTGTTATTGTGGGGACTCATTGAAGGCAGGAAGCAAAATGTCCTCAGGTTCATTTGGCCTTTGTTAGATAGCAAGGGCATTGCTGTTCGTGGGCCAGCGAACTCCGATGTATGCATGAGAATCTCTTGCTCACAGTGAAGACCATGTTCACTCATCCATAATTAAGGGCCTGAGGAGCAGGTGTATCATTGTTGAATGCAGGTTTACAGTCATGTAAATTGAGCAGCCACAGGGGGGAGGGGGGTGGAGTGTGGGAGACCTGTGCGACATTTGAGCATGATATATTTTAAAGATATATTTAATTCCTATCTTAAGACTTTTCTTTTAGTCTGGCAGGCCAGATTTTTATCCATCCCACTGTGAGATGGCCTTAGTCACCTGCTCAGTGCTGAACCCAAATAACTATCTATCTAACCAAAATAGCCATATTTTGACAAAAACTGTTTATTTTCAAGAACTATTTTCAACTACAAACCGAAACTTGGAGATACCTGATGAAAAGGCCTTTCTATGCATACAAATTTGGATTACCGCTAGGAAAGGTCAGGGGTCACAAGAGGTCAGCAAGTGTGTGGAAAATGCGTTTTGTGTGTGTAGAATTGTAGTTTTTATAAATATTTTTGCTAACTTTTCAATCAAACTTGGCATAAAAGTCACACCTTTCTACGCATGCTATTTGAGTCACCCCCTCACAAAGGTCAAAGGTCACGGAGGGTCTTTAAATTTGAAAAATTCATACATTTTGAGAAAATCAGATTTCGCTGGTACAAAGGCCAACCCTTTACAGTTTACTTATATTTAGACACTTGAACACTTCAGTGACCTGTTGGAAAGGTCACAAAGGTCACACACATTATGTGGATTGGTCATACACATGAGAAATAAGGGCTTTGCCTTCTTGTTTTTATTGGTTTGGTGATTTACTGATTTATACAGAACTGTCTATCAAAATCAGAGTGCATGGATTCAAATGAGCACTACACAACAGGATCAAAAAGCAAATCTGCTTCCATATCACCAAACATGAGGAGATGTATTGTCAGATGAGGCAGTCATGTTTCTGGAAGCAGCAAATAGCGAATGCAAATTTTACCCCTTCACTGCTGAGAACATATGAACACAGTCCAGCTGCAGGAGACATAGATCATCATGAGCTCATGAGGATTTGTGCCTCTTTTTCTGACACCGTTTTGTACCAGTGTCCCTTGGACGACTGGGACTCTTCAGTGCTGAATTAACCCTTTAGTTTTAGCCCCATATCCTGCAACTGGTACATAGTCGTTAGGCAACACCTTCAAAATTTGAGAAATGGGACCGTGGGGTTAAAAGGGTTAACAAAGGTTGCAGAAACACAGTCTGTGAAGGGTTGCAGTGTTGCGCACACATGCAACATTGCTCGGGCTACCAGAAGAAAAAAAAAATTGGGCACCCACATTTGACTTGGATGGCTCAGGTTGTCCTCCGAAAGGCTTCCAGGGTCCAAGAACATTTGAACTGCCAGAAAAAGTTGTTAGAAGCTGTGGTCGGCAGAAATCATGAAAATTATTCTGTTTGTCCCTTTGTGTTCCAGGCAGTGGAATGTCGTCAGGAGAAGTGTGTGGAATTGCTGCTGCATGACAAAGTGGAACTGGACTCAGTGGACAGTGCTGGCAACACCAGTCTTCACATTGCTGCCAATGATGGCACGACAAAAATCGTCAAACTGCTCTGTCAGGCTGGCGCCAACACGACTATTAAAAATAAGGTGAGAGACTCTGATTGGTTAGGGTTTTTGTGCGCCAAGTGTGACGTCACTCGTGATCATTCTGTCACAGTTGTTATGTAAATGGAAGGTTGTCTTTTTGTGGTCATTGCCGGTACATGTGTACTATTACTGTATACATGTACTTGTACTGCTGGGTTGAAGGGTACTGATATGTTCTGTGTTTGGCATAATTGTGTTCTAGTCGGTGAATTGGACCTAACAGCCCAAAGTTTAAAGTCCATAATCACAGACCGTACAGCATATGAGCATAAGGTAAAAAAAAAATAGCAGATCCGCACACATTAGGACATGAATTCCGCAGGTTAACATTGAGCTGTAATACATGTATCTTTACCCATTTAGCCCCAATGAGCACACTGCAGCATGAGATGGATCAAACCATAATAATTAAAGGGTAGTGCCAGATTAGCTTGGTGCCATCAGGCCCCAAGCTAATCTGGCACTACCCATAAATTAAATTACAGTATTATGGTTGATCCATCTCCTGCAGCTAATACATACCTCCAAAATTTTGCAAAGGCGGCCTTGGGGCTAAATAGGTTTGTTTTTGTCTGTCCGCTGTGAGATGGCTGTAGTCGCCTGCTTAGGATTAAACCCTAATAACTGACTACATGTAGCTAACTGAATTTTGTCTGTGCTGTACAGGAGGGTCTTGCCCCACTGCATGTGGCCGTGAAGGGAAAACATGAGGACGTCTGTCTTGTCATTCTTAGCATGCGGGGACAGGTGGACATCGAGGATAACAACCTCAGGTAAGCCGTTTATTTCAAAGCAGTGATCCATGATACATTTTTGGCTCACGTGCGAAGCAAAAGTGAGTATGTACTGAGCCAGTGGTCGTCCGTCCGTCATCTGTGGTAAACTTTAACATTGGCATTTTCTCGGAGACTATTCAAGCTACAGTCTTCAAACTTGGCTGAAAGATACTATGTGGCAAGACCTTTCTAAACATACCAATTTCAGTGACCTCTTACAAAGGTCAAGGTCACAGGGGATCAGGAAATATATCAAAAATAGCTATTTTTGGACATAATTTATTTTTTCTCAAATACTATTCACAACTTCAAACTCAAACTTGGCTCAAAGATACCTGATGGTAAGACCTTTATACGCTCACTAATTTGGTTGATCCCTCAGGAAAGGTCAAGGGTCACAAGAGCTCAGGAAACTGGTCCAAAATAGCCATATTTTTACAAAATTGATTTTTTTCTCAAATACTATTCACAACTTCAAACCCAAACTTGGTACAAAAATACCTGATGGTAAGACCTATCTATGCATACTAATTTGGTTGATTCCATGGAAAGGTCAAGGGTCACAATTGGTCAAGAAATAGGTCCAAAATCATCATATTTTGACAAAAGATGTTTTTTTTCTAAAATACTATTCACAACTTCAAACCCAAACTTGCTGCAGAGATACCTGATGGTAAGATCCATCTATGCATACTAATTTGGATGACCCTTCGGAAAGGTCAACGGTCACAAGAGCTCGGGAAATAGATATAAAAAATAGCCATATTTAGACAAGAAATGTTTTTTTCTCAATTATTATTCACAACTCCAAACCCAAAC
Organism: Semisulcospira habei; assembly: GCA_036245525.1. Classification (NCBI taxonomy): domain Eukaryota; kingdom Metazoa; phylum Mollusca; class Gastropoda; family Semisulcospiridae; genus Semisulcospira; species Semisulcospira habei. The sequence continues at coordinate 176,745,073 of BTPG01000003.1, read as the reverse complement.
TTGCTACAGAGATACCTGATGGTAAGACCTATCTATGCATACTAAGTTGGATGATCCCTTAGAAAGGTCAAGGGTCACAAGAGCTCAGGAAATACATGCAGGTAACAAATGTTTTTTCTTAATTACTATTCACAACTTCAAACCCAAACTTGCTACAGAGATACCTGATGATAAGACCTATCTATGCATACTAATTTGGATGACCCCTCAGAAAGGTCGCAAGAGGTTGACAAATGTGTATAAAATGCCATATAATTATTATAAACATTTTTACAAACTTTTCAATCATTTTTTTGGCACAAAGGTAGCTGATGATAAGACCTTCCTATGTATCCTTAATGTAGTCGACTCATCGCAGAGGTCAAGGGTCATGGGGGTGTCACAGTTGTGTGAAAACTGACTACATTTTGAGAAAACATGGATTTTGGTTAGGGCAGAAGCCATCCCTTTACTTATTGTCAGACATGTGTGGATCGGTCATACACGTGAGCCATAAGGGCGTTGCCGTTCTTGTTTTTTGTTAATGTTTATTCAATGGGTTTGTAGTTATCCGACAAACCATAGCTGCTGTTTGTGTTCCTGGACTGAATGCTTCGAGGATCATCTAGCAGGGCGAGATGTGTGGCTCTCTAGCCCATTAAACCCCACGGCCACATTTCCCAAATTTAGAGGTGTCACCTAATGACCACATTGCAGGAGATAGATCGACCATAATTTAAGGATCGTGCCAGATTAGCTTGGCGCCTAATGGCGCCAAGCTAATCTGGCACGACCCTTGAATTATCATGGCTGATCCATCTCCTGCTGTAGTGCATCAGGTTTAATTTATTTCACTTTGGGGAATTTCACCTTTGTAATGAAAGTTATAATGTTGGGTACTTGCCATGGATGAAAATGAAAAACCATGTAACAATGCTACAGCTAGTGTTGCAGTAAAGAGATTCTCAAGAAAGTAAACAGACACTTAGGACAAGTACAACACAATTGATCAAAATTTTGTGTCAGAAGCCTTTTTTCAAAGTAAGACATACAGACAGAAATGAACTGTGTGTACTTACCTTTGTTTCCTCAAAACACATTACCGACGACATTACTATTAGGAATGCCTCTTAGCTAGCACAATTTCAGCCAAAATTGGTTGTGTACCTATATGGCAGGGGAGGCAACCTAGGGGCGCCTTAACCTAGCAAGTATCTCGAGTAGTCTCCCGTCCATCCCCATCCGGTCATGTGCCCACCGGATTCCCGCCAGTCTGTTCTCTTAGCTAGCTGTGAACAGTTGTGTACCTACTCTTCTGCGCCTTGGCTGTGTATGGTGTGACTTTGGACTTCCGTGCTCACTGTGATAGCCTAGGATTACTGTTTTCACTGTGAGCTAGCTTGGAGTTTTACCTTCGTTGGAGTTTACCTTCCTGGGGGACTTTGTGGGGCCTCTACTGGTGGGTGGTGCGATGCTTCTCCTCTGCGACATGGTTGGTCCCCTACGGCCTTGGTTGGATTGCTGACCTCTCCGACATGGCAAGGTAAAACCTCGGTTATTGCCCGCGACCGGCACTCAGGGAAGGAAGAGCAGAGCGACGGCACTGGCTGTGGCATTGGCTCTGTATACAAAATTCGCCTTTGCTCGCGTACGCTCGTTTGCATGGCCTCGGAGAGCCACGCTCGCTCACCTCTCACTGTTGACTATGTTTTGCAGTTTACAAGTCCGCACCTGCACGCGCTGTGGGGACTTCCAGTGGCCGAGTGATGAGCATGCCGTGTGCTACCCTGTTCTGGCTGTGCCTCCACTCACCCATGCGTTGTCTGCGCCCCCTGGCTGGAAGAGCAGTGGTCTCGGCTTTGGGGCTTCTATCACCAGTCCGAGATCAGGCGCCTGCTACTGCCCATACCACCTCCGCAGCTGTGGCAGGACGTATTTCCCTGGATGTTGAGACTCAGACTGCATGGGCTACGCCAGGCCTTACCGATTGTAGGACTTCGCCCAGATTGTGCCCCCGCTTGCGTAGTAATGAGAGTATCCATTATGAGCGGGGTCCACAGCGTGCTTGCACGACCCGCTGGTTCGGGGCTCGACACTGCTTCCAGAGTACAGCCCTCCAAACCATTGGGATAAGTCCAGCACAGACGTACATTGTCCCGCCCCAAGGTCAGTGGCAAGTACCCTCGGCCAGACGAGACTGCTGGACCAGTGGGCACCCGCTCGTCAGTTAAAGAAAGAGTAGATGAGCCTGGCCCAAGGCAAGCTCGCTCGCCCTGCCTACCCGCCCGATTGGACAGTATACTGAGTGATAGATGTTCCGAGTGGACACCTGTGCTCAAACCTCGTTCGCGCTCACGGGACAGGCCTCCACGCCCGGGGACTGCTTCCCGCGACTTGGACGCCCGCCGACACACTAGGCCTCCCTCCAGGACTGATGCTGCCCCCGCTGTTCGCCCAACCACGGCGCAACACTCGAAGCCTGGACCATTACCTCGCTCGCTGCAGCGCGCCTTGCCCTGCCGGCCTAGACGTTCACCTCCCTCTACTCTACACCAGCCTCGGCTTTTCTCCCGCTCCAGGCATTTCCCCCGATGCAGCCGCTCTCCGCATGAACGCCAGTCCTTGTGCCGCAGTACGGTCTCTTCGCATGACTCCTCGGTTCACTCCTCGCGGCACCGCTCATGTGGGAGAAGGTCCCCCCCCCCCTCCCTCCCAGCGCGACTACCACACGACAGGACGCCGCTAGAGAGACCTCCACTCACCAACGTAGAGAAGAGTTGCTTCCCCGCCGATCTCCTGCGCGCCCAGACAATGATGACGCCCTCAGCTTGGCCCCGGAAGATTCTATTTCGGCACTTCTCTGTGATGACAGCCCCATAGCTTCCAGGCTTTCGTGCTCTCGGGAGGACTCAGTGTTTCTGCCGGCTTCCCTGGGCCATTGGATGGAGATTCTCCGGTCCCTGGACTAGGCGGCGCGTCTCATCGCTGCGTGTCTTCCACCAGAGGATTGCCCGCCTTCCCCACCACTCAAGAGGAAAGCGTCGGCGTTCGTGGATGCCGAGCGGTGGACCAAGTGTTTCAAGTCTCTTCCCCAGCCTCCTGGATTCTGGGACCTGCGCGACGTGTTCTCCGCTCATCTGCTGCAGGGCTCCTTCGGTGACTCGGGATTCTTCTCCGACTCCAGGTGGCCTGCGGATTTAGATATCGCCTTTCGTCAGCGTTGGTATGCCGGTCACTCGCAAGCCTTCTCCTGCCCCCTCCCGGCGGTGGATACCTTGGCACTGTCTTTGGCGGGTAGCACTCGCCTGCACCTTCTCTTCCCCGGCGTGGACAGGACTGCCACCCTTATTCGCAATGCCCTCGCCTCGGCGGGATTCCTGGACCTGGTCACGCAAGCTATGGTTCGACACGTCGAGGAGGCTTGGCACTCTTTGATCTCACCGCTTTTGGGGGACATCCTGGCTCTGGCGGTTTCTGGCAACCGCGCGGCGTACCACACCTCCGTCAACGCCATGGCTGCTGCCGCTGCTGCTAATTGTAACCTGATACGTCGGGATGCCATACTGCGCCCCTGCGGCTTTCCGACTGATTTGAAGAAGCAGCTTCGGCAGGGTCCACTTGGCGGAGAGCTCCTTTTCAGCCCTACTTGGCAGGCAGTGAAGGACGCTAACAAGGCTCTGCTCTCGCCCGATTTCAGGCAGCCCGCAAGGCCGTGGGTTGCGCCCTGCCAACAGACCCTCCACTCGCCCGCTCACCAGTCACGGCTGTCTGAGCCCCGGGCCTTTGGCCGCTCCCGCCCACTCCCTGGCCCAGGCCCGCCTGTCGCCCTGGGTGGGGCAGGGCCCATTGTCTACCTTCCTTCTCGCCCCCGCCGACCACTTCCGTCAGCAGGAGGCTTGCTCTCCGCAGTGACGTGTGGCAGTCGCTGCTGCCAGATGACCCGTGGATCCTCACCACCATCTCCGAGGGACTGCGGATCTCCTTTCGGTCTCCTCCCCCTCTGCGCCGCTCTCCCCTGTGGTCATGGGTTCCGGCGGACCAGCTCAGAGCCGACGCCGCTTTGCTTCAGAAGGTCGCCACAGAGGTGGTAACCGGGCACGACTCCCCAGCCTTCTACAGCTGCCTCTTCTTGGTCTCCAAGCCCAGCGGCGAGTGGAGCCCCGTCATCGACCTCTCCACGCTGAACAAGTTCATCTCCGCCCCGTTCTTCCGCATGGAGACCGCCCAAGCTCTTTGGGCTGCAGTTCAGCCTATGGACTTTGCCATCAGCCTAGACTTGTTGGATGCGTATCTGCACGTCCCCATGCACCCCGCCTCCAGACGTTACCTACACATCGCCTTCGGCGGTGTGGTCTACCAGTTTTGTGCGCTACCCTAAGGCCTCAACCTCAGCCCCTAGATGTTCACCTGCATCATGGACGGCGTCGTCGCCAGGGCCAGACAGACGTCTTCGAGCCCCATGTCGAACTACCTGGATGATCTTCTCTTGCGAAACCAGTCTGAGGCCTCCTTGGAGACGGACCGAGATGCGCTACTAGATTTGCTCGACTGGCTGGGCTTCCGGGTCAACGTGGGCAAGTCCGACCTCACACCGTCCCGCCACTTCGTTCACCTGGGGATGGAATTTCGCACCGATCTCAACGAGGTGAGGCTTCCGGAGCAACGGATTCAGAAGTTGGCGAACCTTACGTGACAGATGTCTCAAGAGGAAGCGGTCTCCGCCAGAGTGTGGCTTCAGCTCCTGGGCCTGATGAGCTCAGCAGCGGACCTCCTTCCCCTCGGCCGTCTCTACTACCGCCCGCTTCAGCTGCACCTGCTTCTCCACTGGCAACCCTCGGCTGGCGACCTCGAGTCTCAGGTTCTGGTGCTTCCAATGCTCCGTCCTCATCTTCTATGCTGGGCGGATCCCTTCTGGCTCGTGATGGGAGTTCCCCTCTACTCGTCCCCACCCCAGCTGTCTCTGCGTCGATGCAAGTCTCTCCGGCTGGGGCGCACACCTGCTGCCGATGTTCTCCACAGCCTCCGGCGTCTGGCCCCCGGAACTCGCGGCCCGGCACATCAACTGGTTAGAGCTGAAAGCGGTCTGGCAAGCCCTCATCACATGGGAGTCACGCCTGCGGCACCAGGAGCTCCTTGTCCTCTCAGACAACTCCACGGTAGTCTCCTACATCCAGAAGCTGGGCAGGACGCGCTCCCCATCCCTCTGCATCCTCATCTACCAGGTTCTTCGGTGGTGCGAAGATCGAGGCATCTCTCTACGAGCGAGGCACATCCCAGGCCACCTGAATGTCCTGGCCGACTCCCTCTTGCGACGCGGCCAGCTTCTCCACACCGAGTGGGCGCTCCGTCCGGACATCTTTCGGATGATCTGCGCAACGTGGGAGACCCCCATGATCGACCTCTTCGCGATGAGGTGGAATCACCAGCTACCCCTCTTCGTCTCCCCCATTCCAGACCCACTAGCCTGGGCGGTCGACGGTCTCTCCATTCCATGCGACGGCCTTGTCGCATACGCTTACCCACCTACGGTTCTCGTCCCCAGGGTCCTGCTCAAGCTCAAGGGTTGCAACACGGTCCTGTTTCTTGTGGCTCCGTTCTGCTGGACCAAGTCGTGGACCACCAACTTCCTGAACCTCGCCACGGGCCCCCCTCTGCGGCTACCCACCCCACGTACGATGCTAAAGCAACCACGGCAGGCGCTGTACCACCCGTGCCCTGAGCGTCTCCTCCTCCACACCTGGAGATTGTGCGGCACTCCCTCGCCTCTAGAGGCTTCTCAAGTGCAGCAGTGGAAGCTATCACTACAGCCCGCAGGCCCTCGACCCTACGAGTCTACGAGATAAAGTGGCGAGTCCTGGGGTCTTGGTGCGACGACCGACATCTCTCACCCACAGATCTGATTACCCCCCAGCTGGCCAAGTTCTTCCTCTGGCTTTTCGCCGAGCAGCACTTGGCTTCGATCACCATCAGAGGGTACCTGGCCATGATCGCTGACACGTACCGCCATTTGGGCCGGCCGGACCCTGGTGGCTGCAAAGACCTAGCCGACCTGATGGCACACTTTGGCCTCCAGCGACCTGCCCTCCGCTCGCTGATTCCACAATGGGACCTATCCTGGGTGCTGACGTGGCTCAACTCGGACCGCTTGAAACCGCTCCCCTTGGCGCGGTTGGCCGATGTGACCCGAAAGACTTGCTTTCTCCTGGCCCTCGCCACTGCCTCCAGGGTCAGCGAACTGCACGTGCTCTCCACGCGCCCAGCCTGCTTGCAGTTCAGAACAGATGGCTCAGTGCACCTGCCTTCCTGGCCAAGACCCGGTCACCACTGGCCACAGGTGATCACCATTTGGCCGTTGAGGGAACCAAGCCTGGCACAAGAAACCAGACAGCAGGACCCGGTGAGAGCCTTACGAGTATACCTGCGCCGGACCAAACCGCTACGCAGGGGATGCTCCCGCCTATTTCTCCCTCTGTCTCCAGGTAGAACTGACATCTGGGCCCAGACGATATCCTCCTGGCTCCGATGGGTTATACGCTCCGCCTACCAGAACCTCTCCCCTGACGCTGCTAAGCGTATGAACATCAGGGCGCACGAGGTTAGAGCCATGGCCGCAAGCCTCGCCTTCGACCGCAACTGCGCCGTCAAAGACATTGTGGTGGCTGTGGGCTGGCGAGCAGAGTCGACTTTCGCCCGGTTCTACCTGAGGGACCTCTCCGGCCAGCGCGAGAACTTATCGCTGGTGGGAGACATCGCAGCGGCGCAACACTCCCTCCCGGCACCCCAGGTGCCATAGCTAATTCTTAGCTGAAATTGTCGGGAGGTTGCTCCAGGGAGGGTGGGTCTCGTTGGCAGTATTCAGGCGTTAGGGGTGTTTTGCGCGGCACCCACCTCCTATTCGCTATTCTTCCTAATAGTATTGTCATCGATAATATGTTTTGATTAAACAAATGAATTTTTCTCTAAAATGTATTTTTTCAAAAAATACTTACCGATGACATTACTCGAAGGACCTCCCACCTGCCCCGCTTGCCGCTAGTCAGCTAAGCGAACTGACTGGCGGGAATCCAGTGGGCACGTGACAGATGGGGATGGACGGAAGGCTACTCGGGATACTTGCTAGGTTACGGCGCCCCTAGGTTGCCTCCCCTGCCATATAGGTACACAACCAATTTTGGGTAATATTGTGCTAGCTAAGAGGCATTCCTAATAGTAATGTCATCGGTAAGTATTTTTCGACAAAATACAATTTAGGGAAAAATTCATTTTTCAGTGGGGCAAGAAGTAACTTGTTTTATTCATTGTTGTTTGAATCCTATTACAGGACCCCCCTGATGTATGCCTGCCAAGACGGCTCCATTGGCCTGGTGAAGTTGCTGCTGGAAAGCGGTGCAAGTACAGATCACAGAGACACCAAAGGTACAGCATTGTTTAACCCATTCACTTTCAGGAAAAAAAGAGAACACCACCAAATTCCAAGAGGTACAGATTTCGTACCCCCCCCCCCCCCCCCCCCTTGCAAAAATTTGCGGGGGCTCATGAGGATGTACGCCTCTTGCTGAAACCATTTTGTGTCCATGTTCCTTAGATGGCTGGGAATCTTTGACATTGAACTTAATTAAAAATTTACAATCTGCTTCCACTTGTGAAGTGTTTAGTAAGAGAAATTTTGTCCTTTTGTTTGAGGAAAAAAGAATTGGGATGATTCAGAGATGGTTCCAGAATAGCTGTGTGCCCCTAAGATGCCGAGCTATTTTGGCACCACTCTTGAACTATCATGGTTGATCCATCGCCTGATGCAGTGCTGCTCTGTGAAGGCAAAAAAGACTGTTAGTCCGTTTTTGTGAAAAGTGAGATTTCCATGGTATTACAATTACGGTGTCACTTTTCACGAAAATGGACTCTTTTGTCTTCACAGGGCAGAGTTTGCCAGGGCTAAACTTTGCGTGTGACAAGGTCAGATGAGATATTAAAGAAATTAGATGGCAGTGTTTTTTCATGTCCTGACAACTTTTTCAGATTAACCCATTTAACCCAGATGCAGTATAGCAGGAGATGGGGCGACCTGATAATTCAAGGTTGGTGTCAGATTAGCTTGGCACCTTCAGGCTTGAATTATCATGGTCAGTGCTTCTCCTGCAGCTGGCACATAGCTGTTAAGGGAAATGTGGTCTTGAGGTTAAAGGCTAAATGACTTTGCTGGGTTAAGTTAATGGCTGATAGCAGTCTTTGGATTTACATGCAATAACAACAAAAATGTTTATCCTGTTTTGTTTTGTTCAAAGTTTGTACTTTAAAAAATAAAGTTTATTTTATTATTTTATTTTTAAAGCTTATTTTATTTGTCTCAGGCTGGTCTCCGGACGACTGCGCGGTGATCCAGGGTCACCACACCTGCTCGCAACTTATCTCTGATCACATTCACCGTCACCAGCGCACCAGCACCACCAGTACACCGCGAAGCAACACTGGCAGTCGCTCAACGACCCCCCGTGGCCCCTCACCTTTTGCTATCCCAGCTGGGGCCTCAGAGAAGGACAGCATCAGTTTTGGTCTGCCTGCTGCTGATGCCGCAGGTGAGTGAAAGTGTGTGTATGTTGGGGGTGGGGTTGGGGTAGAGGAGGGTGTGTGTTGTATGAGTGTGTTTCTTTACTAGCGTGTGTATAGGTGAGCCTTATTATAGTGATATTTGGGATCCATAAAGTGAAACCGTGTACATTGTGTTCATGTTAACGTGGTGCTGAATCTGTGTAGGCATGTCAAGAAAGAAGACAAAAGTTTGCATCATTGGTTTCATGATAGGGTAGTGTCTGTTTTCTGGAGGGTGTAGTGTGAACGTTGGCTGTGTTTTGGGGACGAAGATTGGTTGTTTTTCCCTCTGAATTCCCACTCTTGTTTCAATGGGAAGCTTGGTGTAGTCATTCAGAAAAGTCTTGGGTTGTGAAAAGTTTTGGAATGGTTGCCTTACATTAACCCAACCATTCACACAGTACCAGTGGCTGCATTAACCCTCTTGTCTTAACCCAACAGCCACATTTCCAAACGTTTGGAGGCATTGTCCAACGACTATGTACAAGTTGTAGGAGCTGGATTGATCATGATAATTCCAGGGTAGTGACAGATGAGCTTGGCGCCTGAAGGCGCCAAGCTCATCTGGCACTACCCTGGAATTATGATCAATCCATCTCCTGCTGCAGGGTCCCGGGGCTAAATGGGTTAACAAGGAGGTTAAAGAAAATTATTTGCTTGATTTTTTTCCCCAGTGTGAATTTATTTATACCTGTTGTTGATTTCTCTTATTTGCAGCTGATGATTCTGGCGATGAGACTATAAGCAAGGCATCGGCCAAAGGAGCTGGATCAGATTCCTGGGGAGATGACACGGACATCAGTGTAGCTGAGGACAAGAAGGGCAAGGTAAGGACCTGCATCAGAGTAAATTTAATTAATAATGCCAACATTATTCCCTTCGTCTGTAGAATGTTGATTGAAATGAGGTCAGTAAGAGGCATAGATCCTCATGAGCCCCTACAGCTGCAGGGGCTCATGAGGATCTATGCATTTTGCAGTTGGGTGCTGTTTGCTGTGGAGGTTACTTTGAGGTTTAACGTCCACAGCATCAGAGTGATAATGGACGTCCCTAACAAGTGGGTTACGGGGGACAGGGACAACTGTGTCTTCCCCCTCCACCCTGTCTAGCAAAACAAGATTTATTGCAATTATTTTCTTTTTTCACGGTACCAGCAGAAAAATGCTAAAAGAATATTCAGTTTTCTTTTTGCATTATTTGAATGTTATTCACATTGTATAGCAGCTAACAAAAGGTGCCTTTGTCATGACTTGCGAATTTGTAATTTACTGCTGCCCAATTATTTTTGTACCACTCTCAGTAGCCCTGAATTAACTTTTTTATAAGCATGGCTTTCGTGCAGTTCTGGCTGTTTTTGCATATTGGCTATATTTGTATTTTTTCTTTTCTCTTAGTCTGATAAAAATGATATTCTGGTGAGCATGGCAAGTTTTGATGGTGTGTTTTTTGTGCTTGTGTGTGGCCGTGGGGAGGGGGATGGAGGAAGTCGAGGGATCATTTGTATATCGTTTGTGCATACATGTATATGATGTATATGCACAGCTGGCATGCCAGATGTCAGTGTACAGTTTGCTCTGGTTCCTAGTGTAAAGATGTTTTTATGATCTGTTATAGCTAGTTGAATCATTTTTTAAACAGTCAAAAACAGAGCTATGTGGCATACATGTCATTAATAATTATAACAGAATCTGAGCAAGGTGTTCAACTTCACCTGTTAATTCATTCAAGGCACCCTGCATCAATAGCTGTGAAAGTGTTGTATAGCATTGCCAATGGCAGTGCTTTTCGACACTTCCACAGCTATTGATGAGGAGTGCCTTGAATGAGTTAAGCTTAGACACAAAATATGCATGGGCCTTAATAGAATAATACATTTAGTTCAAATTTGGTGCTGGAATATTATCAGGGTTGATTTGTCGCTTGAACTGTAGACTTCAGACGGCAGATTCCAGAATTTCCGCATCAGTGCTCACTGTGTTACCCAGGTTGTCATAGGGCATAATGTGCATGTGTGTAGTGTCTATATACATGTTTGCTTTGTCTTCTGTGTCTGTTCTCACTGCCGGAACAGGATGGGTCAGGGTCAGATGTTGATGACCAAATTTGGGATGAGAAGGAGGTCTGTGGCCGTTGTAATGTAAATCTGTTGTTTTGCTGTCGGTATTGGTTGGTGTGAACCCTGTCACCTGCTGGTATGGCCGTCAACGCAGAAGTGCAGGCAGGGGAAGCCTAGGTGAGGCTTTCCATGCCTGCGCTTCTGGTTTGACAGTTACATTAGTTGGCATGGGCCCTTGAAAACTAGCATCCGCTGCCTGTCTGGTTCGGTGTCCTCATCGGCTGGCATTAACCCCTTGACTGCCGAGAGAAAAAGTCAACACGATCCAGCGGCAAGAGACATGGATCCTCATGAGCCCCTCATGGTTGCAGGGGCTGTTGAGGATCCATGCCTCTTGCTGACACTACTTTGAATCTGTGTTCCTTGGATGGCTGGGGCTGATTGGCGCTGAGTTATCAAGATTTCAGAGATACAGTTTGCTTCATCTGCCAGTGAAGGGGTTAACTCTCGCTGACTATGCTTCCCCTGGCTGCATTTCTGGTTTCATATTCATAATGGTTAACCCTTTCAGCCCCAAGGGCCCATTTCTCGAAATTTTTTAGGTGTTGCCTAATGAATATGTACATGTTGTAGGAGATGGATGGATCATGATAATTCAAGGGTAGTGCCAGATGAGCTTGGTGCCTTCAGGCGCCAAGCTCATCTGACACTACCTTTGAATTATCGTGATCCATCCATCTCCTGCTGCAGGGTTGCGGGGCTAAAAGGGTTAAGTGCTGTGGCTCCTGTCGACTAAGCTCCTCCCTGCCTACATTTCAGTTTACTCTTTGCTTTACCGCAGCCTTTATCCTAGCTTTTACTCTGCTGTTTGACTGGTCTGTGTATGTTAACCCCTTCAGAGCCATTGGGGCACATATTGTGGTGGTGAAATCTTTCTTAATTCAACTTGGAAATAAGGCAATCCATGTAATCAGAGTAATCCAGCAAGAGGCTTATATGCTCATGATACCCTGCAATGCCAGGGATCGAGGGGATCTAAGCCTTTTGCATATATGGGTGTTGTTTGCTCAGTGGCCGATTTCTGGAAGCCCGAACTATGGTAGGGAAAAATTGTATGTGTTTCGACGAAACATTGGATTAACCCTTTGCGTGTCGGTAGCGGTTTTAGTCACGATGACTCCTACAGGAATCATCATGACTAAAACCACTACCGACACGCAATTGGTTAAAAGACTGAGCAAACATCACATGTTTATATGGGCTTTTCATCCATTGTTTTGACTTCTGATCTCCGAACGCTATTCCAGCAGTGATGGGCATAATTGTCTTTTCTTAACACACCCTTGGACATGGCTTAGCCTCCCTACCCATCTTTCCTTTTTTGGGGGTTTGGTCTCGGTAAGCTGACCCATTGTTTGTTGCAGATGTCTTTACCACCAAGGGTGTGTGTGCGCTCGCACGCTCATGGACATGTGTTCACATCATTTTGCATGTTGTGGTGCTGAAGCTTTTTTGTGTGTGTAAATATGTGTTAGCAGGCATGCACTCTGGTGTGTGGTAGACCGCACATATTTTTGTAGGTTTGATTGTGTATAAAATTGTTCTTAGTTCAGCTGTATAAAAAATTGTTCTTAGTTCGATCTACACATACTAGACCAATGTATATTTATCAGTGTCAATTACACTGATCAGGCAATATGCCAAGAAAACAGTCGGACCATCTGACCACATTGTTATAAAAGAAGAATATATTTTAGTTTATCGTGCACATTTATCAATCATTTGGCGCCTTGGAAAGCCATAGTATTAACTCATTCGAGATGTGCCGCATCCTGATTCGCAGCACAAAGCCGCGTATCCGGATGCGGCACGTCTCGAAAGAGTCAATTTTCATGACTTGTTATAGCACTGTTTTGCTTTGTTGTTTTGACATGCACTAGTTTTGTGTTGTTGTCCACTGTGTGAATGGCTTTGTCTTGCTTTACTTAGCATAGTATGTTTCCTTAGAATCTTTTTGTTTGTGCTCAGCGCATATGTAATGTGCATGAGCCAGTTGCATGAGCGAGCTTAGACCTGCACCAGCCACTAAGCAAGGTGTGCCGCTATAGCGGTGCACCTTGCTTAGTGGCTGGTGCAGGACTAAGCTCGCTCATGCAACTGGCCCCAGTACTGCAGGTACATGTTTCCATCAGTTGGATTTTGAATGAATATTGTAGTTGTACCTTATCAGTGTCTGTGTGTGTGTGTGTGAACACACTGAGAACGTGCCCTTGCCTGGAGTGAAACCTCAAACTAACCCTTTGGCTGTGGGTAGCATTTTTTGTCATGATGATTCCTGTCGGACCAAAAAACGCCACCAACAGCCAAAAAGGGTTAAGCTCCAGAATCACAATGTGTGCACATCAGAGACATGTTATGAAACCTGCCTCTTTCCTTTTGGAAACAAATGCCCCTGTGCAGACCCTAGGGTTGCAAGGCTTGACCCTTACCATGCCCAAATCATAAAAGGCTTCAGTCGAGTACCCCACAGTGTTGACACAAACGTCAACAGTCTCAGTGCCAACTTAGATTATTTCTTTTATTGCTGGGTAGCCATGTTGACAGTGTAGTACGTTTGCTTAGAAATCAAAATGATAAACCACTTAAGCCATTCAGCCCTGATGCACTACAGCAGGAGATGGGTCGACCATGATATTCAAGGGTAGTGCCGGATTAGCTTGGCGCCTGTTGGTGCCAAACTAATCTGGAACTGCCCTTGAATTATCATGGTCGACCCATCTCCTGCAACTGGTGCATAGTCATTAGAATACGCCTCCAAAATTTGGGAAATACAACTGTCAGGCTGAATGAGTTAAGGTGGTAGGGGCAGATTACTGTGCAAATACCTGGAGATCTATCACATTTCATGTTCTATTTACCACTTTCACTTCTAATGCCAACAGTGGGGATGGATCAACTGATAGGCTTGATTAGCTTGGCACCTTAATGTGTCAAGAGTATTGGGCACTGTCGTTGACCGGTCATAATTCATCTTATATGAGATGTATTTATTGTGTAGCAGATGGTTCTAAAAATTGTTTCAGTTGACTCTGAATTGTTGGGAGTTAGCTCTGAAAGTGAAAGGTCATAAAGGTGAAGAGGTTCATAGCATGTTGTAAGGCAATAGACCACCTTTGACTTTGGCTGAAGATGGTCGTCACGTCTCTGGGGGTCTAAAAATGCATGTTGTGTCAGGAACATTTTTGGACAGGACAAATTATAGCAGTGTGTGACTGATTGTTAACCTGTGCATGTAGAAATACTCGTTTTAACCCATAAAGCCCTGAAAGACTATGACAGGATGTGGATCGACTATCCATGATATTTCAAGGTTGGTGTCAGAATAGCTTGGTGAGTCTAGGCGCCAAGCTATTCTGACACCAGCCTTGAAATATCAAGGTCGATCTGTCTATAGCACTGTGATATAGACCTTAGAGGATATCTACAAAAATTTGACAATTTCGTCCTCAGGGCGTAAGGAGTTAATCATCAGTAGTTTGTGCATGCATACACAAACATACTTCAGTTGTTGCTTCGTTAATGTGATGGAAGAGTTCGTTGTCACAAGATGAAGAACTAGCTTTTGTTTGTGGTAGATGCACAGACTTGTCTTAGCAGGCGTGACTTCAGCAGATGTTTTTTCCCTCCAACTACTGATATTTTACCCCTTCACTGCAAGTGGACGCAGATTGTATTTCTGAAATGTTTGATAGTTTACCGGTAACATAAAAGAGACCCAGGCCTTTCAGTAACATGGATACAAAGTGGTGTCAGCAAGAGGCATAGATCCTCATGAGCCCCTGCAGTTGCGGGGGCTCATGAGGATCTGTGTCTCTTGCGGTTGGACTGTGTTCACTTTTTCTCAGCAGTGAAGGGCTTGACTAATGAGAAATGAATATCCCTTGAGTCGTGGTGCGTTGAAAGGATGGCAGCACAGAAACAGCACCCCGTTCCTGCTTACGCCTCTAACTGGCCTAGTCAGATACCAGTCAAGAAGAGATGTGATCATGGAAAAGCTGCCCAGACTTTCGCAGGAACTGACAGTCAGTGTGATCTGCATCAGTCAGCTCTGGACAGAGTTGCTCCTGCAACTTCAGAAAAGAGCTCAGACAAGATTGTTGTGGAGACTTCAGATAAGGTCTCAGACAAAGTTGTTCTGGAAACGCCAGAAAGAAGCTCAGCCAAAGTTGTTTCAGAAGCTTCAGCATGTAATCAGTTTGGGTTTAGGCCAATCAAAACAGAGAGGTGCCAGTCCAATGGAATCCTCTCAGGAGCTTGTGACACAGTTGCACTTGACATTTCTGAGAGGAAGAAAAAGGAGAAAGAAAAGGTGGTGCAATTGCAAGTGAAGAGAGGTGCACACCGTTTCGGATTCCGAGCAGGATTGGTGTCGTCTGCACAAAGTCACATTGATGGTAATGAGTGTAGGACGCAAAATGGAGTTCTCAGGGGAGCTGCTATGCACTATGGTTTTAATTCAGTGGTACGTTTGTTGGCACTTCTTCTTCTTCTCGAACGCCGTCACACTTGGAGTTTGGCTCTCAAAATGAAATCTGTGGTCTTCTGTAGCGCCTCCACAGGCCCGTACAGTTTCTCTTGTAGAGTGGCGGGCTTCGGCCATATCTCCTCCCTTAGCGGCTGGTGGTTCCCACAGTCCTGGAGGATGTGCTCTGCGGTCTGCTCTGCTTCTCCACAAGGGCACAGGGGAGATGGCACGAGGTGGAAGCGTCTGTGCAGGTGGAAATTGAGTCGGTTGTGCCCGGTCCTCAGACTTATTGTGCGCTTTGTTGGCGCTTTATTTACAGCCACCTAAATGATAGTATTTAACCCTTTGTGTGTCGGTAGCAGTTTTAGTCACGATGATTCCTACAGGAATCATCGCGACTAAACCCGCTACTGACACGTGAAGGGTTAATGATAGATGATCTCTCATAAGGGTGGTCACTCAAAACATGTTCTGCTGTATTACATTTTGTAGATTACTTGTTTGTAACCATGATAAATGGGATTTGTTTTTCCTTGGAGAGTACAGTTCATGTTTCTATACTTTGTCACATGTATTTATGCACTTACATTACCGGTAATTTATCTACTTGATTTTGTATACTTGAAATAATTTCACTTTGTTGGCCAATCAGTATTTGTCAGCCTTGAACAATAATGAGTAATGTTCAGCTGTGCAGTAATGAGTGATCGTCTTTGTGTTTGCAGGGTGGAGGGGTGAAAATCAACCTAGCAAAACTTGTTGGACACCTGCCGTCAGAAAGTGATGATGGTGGAGGTATGAGACATGTTTCACCAAAAGTTTCATCTATTTCATTTTCATTGCTACATCATGCACACTGTGGATTTTTCTGTTTGACACTACATGTGAGACTTTTTATTTCAGCTCAGCTGTTACTTGACAGCCCCTTCTCTTTTTCCCCTGCATCCTCTAGCATCTAGTCTGCCTACCTTCCTACCGCCTCCTCTGTAGACATGCCCCTTAAAGACTGGTATATTTTAGCATGGATTATTATTAAAATATAGTGACATCCTGTGTTAAGAGCTTTCTGTTAGTCTGGCTGGCCAGATTTGTACCCTTCCTGCCATGAGATGGCCTTAGTCGCCTGCTCAGCGTTTAGCCCAAATAGTAAACTAATTATTCCTACCCCGCACTGTCTTTTCTGCAGCTAAATTAAATGTGCCTTTTGTCCCTGACACACAACTGGAAGATATAGATCGACCATGATAGTTCAAGGGTGGTGATAGAACAGATGGCGCCTAGAGGTGCCAAGCTGTTCTGTCACTAACCTTTAACTATCATGGTCGATCCGTCTCCTGAACTGAAATATTTTCTTTTGACCGCAGAACTCAGATTTATTGAATGTACCAATATTTGTTTGCCCAGATTCCCAGAAGATGAGAGATGAAGGTGCAGGCGACGGCTTCGAGGTGAAGGCGGGAATCAAAGCCAAGCGTCCATCCAACAAGTTGCAGCAGTTGGAGACATCCGCTGATGAAAATTCTTGGGCCGCAGCCGATTCCCCCCTCACCCCTCGCAGAAGTGCCGTGCGTGTCTCCTTCAAGGGGGATAAAGAGCTGTCTGAAGTCCGTGACATTGTGAGTGGATAGCTTTAACTCCCTTGCACAGGCAGGGATGGGTATTGTTTATATATAGTACTGCTGGCTGCATGCACAAGTGGGGTTGGGGTGGGGGGTAAATATGCTTTTTAGTGCTTTTTGATTTTTGACATTTTGTAAGTTTGCTGGATTTTAGAGGTGTCTAAATAACTATACACCGGTTGCAGGAGATAGCTGGACTTCAAACGAGTTCTGTGGTAAAAATTGTAGACTTGTCTTCTGAAGTTTGTATTGCAGTGCAAGAGGTGGCTCAACCATGATGTTTCAAGGGTGGTGCCAGAATAGCTTGGCGCCTGAAGGCGCCAAGCTATTCTGGCACCACCCTTAAACTAATTTGGTCGGTCAGTGTCTTTTTGGGGGCACATGAGGGCTGAAGAGGTTAAGCAGAATGTGTCCTTGGTTATGGTAGCAATTTGACAGTGATGTTTGTGATTTCAGACTGCCACAGAGTCGGAGGCAGAATCCGACCATTACTACAGCATCATTCCCACCGAACCCGTCAAGGTGAGGTACCTGGGGCAGGTGATACCTGGTGCAATATTATCCCATGATGAGTATAGTCAGACCTGTTCAAGGCGACCACCTGATTATGCAGACCACCCATTTTGGGACCCATGGTCTCCTGTTACTTAGATGATGCTGTGTCAGGAGACCACCTTTCTAAAGCGACCAATTTTTTGTATAGTGCCTTGTGTGGTCACCTGATACAAGTTCGACTGTAGTTGTGAATGGTGATCAGTGTTTTGGTGATCTGGGCTTTTGATTGTGCTGAGACAGTGTTGGAAGTGGGGGTTGTGTGTTTTCTCATTTAGCTTATTCAGCCTGTCGGCCGTATTTCACAAATTTTGGAGGCGTCATCTAATGACTATGCATCAGTTGCAACTGATGGGTCGACCATGATAATTGAAGGGCAGTGCCAGATTAGCTTGGCGCCGACAGGCTCCAAGCTAATCTGGCACTGCCCTTCAATTATCATGGTCGTCCCATCTCCTGCTGTAGTGTGTCAGTGCTGAATGGGTTAAATACAGGCTGTTGCCCCACAGTTACAAAGCAAAGCAATGCAAAACAAGACAACACAGTCCTACATTATTTTCTACAGCATGGTTGTAAAGTAGAGCCTGTGTTGAACAACCACCTTTTTTGCAAGAAAAAAATGCTTTTAAAAGACAGGTGAGCTTTCAAGAGGATTAAATCTTGAAGAGCTAATAGACGTCATCTGTCATTAAAAACCATCATTTAGGTGGCTGCAGTCACCTACATGATGGTTTTTAATGACAGGTGACACTTTTTGCTCTTTAAGACTTAATTCTTTTGAATGTATAATTGCAACAGATGATCTCTCATAAGGGTGGTCACTCAAAAAAAGGTTCTGCTGTAACAGAAAGGTACTGTCTGGCTCATGATACAATATAAGTTATTGGTAGCAGGGGTTTGCTACACGGGCCCTTGTAGGCCAGAGGGAGGTCAAAGGAGCCATTGTACCCCGGAGGCTGAAGGCCTGAGGGGTACTATGGTTCCTTTGACCTCCCGAAGGCCTACAAGGGTCTGTGCAGCAAGCCCCTGCTACCAATAACGTATTTGTTTTCATTCCTCCATTATTTTCTTAAAAGAAATCAAGAAGAAATCTTCTGACCTGGATCACGCCAGACATGACTGACGTCAAAGGAATATACATTTATACATAATAGACTTATGACGTAATTTAAAATCTTTCATGACATTGCTGTCTCCAGTAGTGTGCCTGTTGTTTCGAACAACACAAAGTAACTTTTTACTTTAGAACATTTTGATGATCTTTTATTGAACAAAACTCTCATCCAAGATGCGTCACAAAGAGGGCTACAAGAAGTCTGCCATTTACTGCTACAAGGGTTTTTGTAGCTCGGTCATGTGGTACAGTTTGTGCTATAGGGATTGGACACCGTAGTAATAATAATAATAATAATAATTACGGTATTTATAATGCGCTTATCTTATAATAATTATAACTCTAAGCGTAGTCAGTGATTTGTTTGCTGTTTCATGAATTTGGACCTATTAGCTTTGAACTGAAAGTCCAAAATCACAGGTGTCTAAATTTACAGACCAGCAGACGTGTGTGCTCGGCTGTGAAGGCAACAGACAGTATGTCCAATTTTGTGAAAAGCACAATTTTATTTGTAGTACAATGAAAATTGCGCTTTTCACGAAACATAGACTCAATACCATCTTTTGCTTTCAGCCTTGATATTTCAAGGGTGGTGCCAGAATAGCTTGGCCCCTATAGACCCAATACACATGTATAATGAAAATTTGCTTTTAATAAAAATGGACTTGGTGCCATATTTTACTTTCAACCATGATATTTCAAGGGTGGTGCGAGAATAGCTTGGCCCACTATAGACCCAATACACATGTACAATGAAAATTTGCTTTTCATAAAAATGGACTTGGTACCATCTTTTACTTTCAACCATGATATTTCAAGGGTGGTGCCAGAATAGCTTGGCGCCTAGAGGCGCCAAGCTATTCTGGCACCACCCTTGAAATATTATGGTTGATGAGCTTTGTGGGGCAGGATGTGTAAAATGCCAACTTGTAAATGATAGCCATTATTATCATTATCAACAACAGTAATTTCTGTAATCGTACAATAGCAATCATGGTAGAAATAACACTGTGGTTGTGTGCCAACAACGGCAGTTACAGAACATGCAGTGCTTACTCTGTCCAAAGTTCATGTACATGTACTTCAATAACAGACAGGTTTGCTTCACCGTAACTAATAAAAATAAACAGCATGTTATGTTGTTCATGTACAACACGTTTGTAAGTGAAGTTTGTCATACAGATGTGTAGATCAGTGTGCGGTAGAAGTCACATTGTTATTGTAATATAATGAGATGGAATCTCCTTTTATATCTCCATACTAATACAATTAATAATATTATACTATCATCAGCAAATGACCTGACAAAGCATTTTTTTATTGTGAAGGATTGGGACATACTGTTCCGTCATGAGAGTTATAATATATGAGCCTCAGTTGAGCAAATATAACAACACTTTATTTTCCAATGATAAATGTTGAGTGATTATGGGCAGATGAGCACCCCAGTTATCTATCTCAGTGTATTTCGGGTCTAAAAACACATTTCCCTGTCATGAGGTAGTAAAGTTTTCTGGCGCTGAAAAAAAAGTTCTGAGTTATATGTACACATAGGCTGACCTGTATATAATTTTCTGTATTCGGTTCTCAGTCATAGGTCTGCACAATCTGACATGTATAATTTTCTGTTTTTAAGGCGGCGCCACCAGCTGGGGCTGGCTATGTTCCCTCGGCATCTGGCAACAGTTCGTCTTTACACCTGTCTCCTGAAAAACAGCGAGGTGAGTGGCTTCGATCACGATTAATGCTTTTTTTTAACACCCTTCTTCACACAGCCACCAGTACTGTTTACTGGTGCCTGCATGCAAGGGGTGGGGAGGGGGGGGGGGGCGGGGTAATTTTTGAGAATCTCTTCTGTTTTGATCCCTGTGACTTTTCATCATTTATCAGAGTTTGAGCCCCTTTCCCCTGCATTGATTGATTTAACCCATTTAGTCCTGACCCACCACTGTACAACAGGAGGTGGATCGAGCATGACAGTTCAAGGGTGGTGCCAGAACAGCTTGGCGCCTTTCGGCGCCAGGCTGTTCTGGCACCACCCTTGAACTATCATGGACAATCCATCTCCTGAACTGTTTAACAGTTTAGAGGACAACTTCATCATTTGGCAGTTTCCATCTCGGTGCGGAGCGTGTTAACATTTTCATTTCGGAATGAAGTGAAAGTCTATCCTTCTGTAATAAACAGTTGCTTTTTCCTCTGCGAGCATTTTGGTTTCAGCTTCTGTTCTGAAGAGTGTGTGCTTTTGCATGCAGTCAGTACATGTACAGGCTGAATTGTTTGTTGACATGCATGGAGGAGTCACTGCATTGTGTCGGTTGCGATTAGATTTAATGCATCTGTTTCGAAAATTGCATTGAGACAAAATTGGTGCATGAACAACAGAGGAGCAGAGAGAATGTAATTAATTACCAAGTGACTTTTTATGGTAATCCATTCAGCCCTGTCACACTGCAACAAGATATGGATTGACCAAAGCAGTTCAGGCATGGTGCCAGAATAGCTTGGCTATTCTGGCACCACCCTTGAACCATCTTTGCCGGTCTGTCCCCTAAACTGTAATATAGTGCCCAACTCCTTAAATTGGGAATTTGAACAGTAGGGCTCAACGGATTAATGCAGCAAGAGCGCGTTTTGGATTGTCTACCAAACTGGTTGTTATGCCAGAACAAATAATGTACATTCTGCTGTTTAAAAATCGACAAAAGTCCACTCCAAATTTTTTTTACCGTGAATGGACGTACCTGACTAGGAAGCAAACGGTCTTCAGGCTGATGTCAGCCTAAGTGGGCCTGTATCTGGTGGCACTGACATCGGTCCAAGGACCTTCACTCACGCGGGTTGAAGTAGGCATACCGTATTTATCTTGGGCACAACATATTCTCATTGCCAACATATTCTTTGGACACTTTTCTTCGAGAACATCAAAAGATCTTATAAAGGTTTTAATTTTCATAGTGGAAAAAATAATGAATTTGAATGTACACATGCTGAGTAATGGGTGCTTCTTTCACCTTTAACCGTTTGGCTGTTGGTAGTGGCTTTTGTCGTGATGATTTCTGCATGAAACATTGCTACACCATTTTCTACCAACAGCCAAAGGATTAAATTCTGTCAATGCAGTTACACTTTTAGCTCTTGGCTCTGTTAATTGCATGTGCTGTGTTGTTTTTGCGAACTTGTCATGCAGAAGGCGGAAAGAAAGGTATGGATTGCAATTTTGTGTGCAGTGGACTTTTTTCCTCCTTTGATATTTCTCTTTTTTCTTGCCCTCTTATGTGATTGAGTACTTTTGATATTTTTGTAGTCTTCGTCTGTGTATGTGTGTGTGCGTGTTTACATTGGCTCACTGGTTTGTAGTGTATTTGTTTGACTTTTATATGTGGAGGTGAAATTACATTTTCAAATTGTAATGTGTTTGTATAATTCTAATATTTCATGTGTGGGTATTCTGTCAGTTCTAAGTTTAACCTTTGGCTGTTGGTAGTGCTTTTTTGTGACAATTCCAACAGGAATCATCACAACAAGAAGCGTTATGGCCAGCCAAAGGGTTAAATCTTTCGAGACTTGCAGCATAAAGCCGCGATTCCAGATGCGGCACGTCTTGAAAGATTTAACCCCTTTACTGCTGAGACACAGTGAACACAGTGCAACTGCAAGAGGCATAGATCCTCATGAACCTTAACAGGTGTTGGGGCTCATGAGGATCTATGCCTCTTGCTATCACCATTTATTTCTGTAGCTTACAGAATCCATGAAAATAATAAACTGTAAGAAAATGAGACATGGTGGGCATACATTTGTCACTACTTCCAATAACGTGCTATTTAGTATTTTTACTTGTAGAATGAAAAGAAAATAAAGTGAAGAAATCTAATCTACAGAAAAAAGGTGTAAGAGTTGTATGTATTCATATTAAAAAGTTAGATTTTAATTGTTATCTGACCCATTACATCCTGAGGCTGATTTTGTAAAATTTGCTCACTGTCCTATGAAGGCTACGTTGCAGATTAGGAGACAGATCTACTGTTTTAATTCAAGGGTGGTGCCAGAATAGCTTGGCGCCTCAGGCACCAAGTGATTCTGGCACCACCCTTGAACTATCAGTCAAATTCGTTTCAAGCACTGGGTCATCAGGATGATAAGGGCTAACCAGACAAGGGAAAAAAATTTTTTTTTTGTTTCTTTGTACTTTGTATGTTCTGTACAGCTGTTTTATAAGTTCTATGTTTTTCACCTTATTTTCTTTCTATCGTCTGTGTGTACATCTGTATACAGTAGAACCTGTTTTGAGCAACCACTTTTTGTGAGAAAAAAATGGTCTTAAAAAGACAGGTGCTCTCTCTCTCTCAAGAGAAGTCTTGAAGGGGCCATTAACCCTTTGGCTGTTGGTAGTGGTTTTTGTCGCAGTGACTCCTGCATAAATCATTGTGACATAAACCGCTACCGACAGCCAAAGGGTTAAAGCCAATCAATCATTCAAGCAGCTCAAAACAGATTCTGCTGTAGTAGATTATTCTTTTTCTTAGAAGTTGATCATCTTTTTTATTTTTTTATTTTTTTAAAATTTGTTTTATTCTTTTTTATTTTATAGCTCAGTGTCCCTTTCCCCTGTCATTTTTGGTAAGGCTGCTTGCGTTTCATGTGCTGCTCTGTGATTGTGGATCTTACTTAACCTGTATTATACTGAGGCTAAAAGCTTCAAATGTGTACACTGCCGTATGCAAGCTACATTATAGTACCCATAGATAAGGATATAGACCAATGGCTTTAGTTCAAGAGTGGTGCCAGAATAGCTTGGCACCTAGAGGCGCCAAGCTATTCTGGCACTACCCTTGAACCATTTTAGTCAAACTTATTTCACACACTGGTGTATTCCGAATGATAAGGGTTAACCCCTTCACTGTCAGTGGACAAAGATTCTTTTTCTGAAGTCTTTGTTAGTTCAACGCGAGACAGCCTCAGCTTCCGCAGAACATCCACACAAGGAGGTGTCAGCAAGAGGCATAGATCCTCATGAGCTCCTGCAGCTGTGGGGGCTTATGAGGGTCTATGTCTCTTGTTGTTGGGTCATGTTAACTTTTTCTCTGCAGTGAAGGGGTAAAGTCAAACGGTTCACAGCAGTACACTTACGCACTATAGCTTTATTTTCCCTCGGCTTTCACATCTTGATGTAAGCAGCCTTTTACGTTCAGCACTTGATGTAAGCGATATGGTAATGCTTATCTCTGTTGACACCATATACATGGAGTCATACAGGTTTTTGTCAGTTTGACTTGGAGGTGATCATGTCATTGATTTTTGCGCCACAAACAAAGTCATTGATACAAATGTGATCCATCAGTTCTATACTACAGAGGCAACTGGTATGTAAGTGTGGCCTGTGAGGCACAATCTCTCTGCACTACAATCAAAGACAATACATTATAAGACAGATCACTCCTTCATAAGGCTTACTGAAAAAAGCGAGGTCAGTGTAGCAGTTGCGTCCCATGGTGTAATCGTGTTGTGGCCGTACGTCTATTACTATCTGGTAATGGACTCGAGCTCTGACGCGAGGTTTTTTGAAGGGTAACATATGCTTTTTGTGTGTGCATTGCGGTAAACTGTTTTAAAATCACATGAGCTTTGCTTCTAAGATATTTGTTTTCTATTCCTAATCGAAAGATTTTTCGGGAAAGTTGTTATTAGCACGGACAGTGCAATAAAATAAATAAATAAATCAGGCATTTCATTGTTGCCTTAAGTGTGAGTTGATGTCTAGTACACACACACACACACACACACACACACACACACACACACACACACACACACACACACACACATACAAACACACACACACACACACACACACACACACACACGTGCAAAGAAACACACATGCACACAAACGAACACACATGCACACAAACGAACACACATACAAACAAACCACTAGCACAGGATTAAATAAGAAATAATTTACAGCAAACATCAGTTGTTTTGAACAATCTCACAAGAAGATCAGCTTATTAATACACGCTCAACTTGCAGCAGGTATTATCAAGAAAACCAAATACACAGGCCACGCTAACCACCTTATGCATACACTCGTTAGAAACTGTAAACAGTACCTGGCGCTGTATGCACAAAGAGATTAATAATAAATTATCACTAATTGCCTGTTCTTTGTCATCCTCTCCATTCATCTCTCCACCCAACACATGTAAATTTATGACAAAATTATTCATCATACACGAAATAGTAGGTCAACATGAATATACGCATTAGGCTGAATTATCATAAGACGTACAACAGACAATACCATCAGTCACATGCCCACCGCTACTCCCTCATTGGGTGCACAAAACCTTTAGATCTAAAAGTCATTACCAGGTAAACAGATAAACATATCACCACCGATCAGAATTATGTTCTCCAACAACCCCCTCCTCCCCTACAAGACTATCGGCTTCTTCCAGGAAAACTAAACCCCATACACCAAAGACAGTCGCATGGTTTGCCACAAGCTTTGTCCTCTCATCCTCCTCTCATCGTCCCCAAAATCCTCTGCTTCTTCTATTTGATCACGTTTTTTTTTGTTTTTTTTTCATTGTGTTTTGTTTTGTAGGTGAGTTGTTCTTCTATTGTCATTTCATCTAGTACTATTACACACAGACTGTCTATTTCACACAGATCTGACTTTGGCGGCAATGCAAACACTTTAATCTGAAGCGCTTTCAGCATCTTGGCATTAAAGCCGGGGCAGACTGAAACCTTTTGCATAGTTTTCCGTAAGGTTGAAACTGACGGGAGGACGATTTTTGCAAATATACGATATGCCTTGGGGCTTGCATGAAACAAAGATAGAACTGTTGTTTTGTCTGTCTCCGGCCTTGTTTCTTTTTGTGTATTTCACGCAACTGTGCTGAAATAAACTGAACACACGAATCAGGCAAAAAAAAAGAAAGAGAATGGGCCAAGCTCTTCACTGCTGCATCCTTCTTCTCTTTGAGTGTTTATGTCTTTTCTTTCCTTGTTTGCCGTCTTTCTGTCGTAACACATTTCTTCTGCAGGCAGTACAATCTGTTGCGCACAGTTTTAATACTTTTCTTCAAAGCCTGCTTTCTTGGTGAATCGCTGTCCTCACCACCTGTTGCTGCAGTTCACTGGACTCATCTGCACACACACAAACAACCGGCCATGCATTAAACCATTAATGATATCGTGATAATCCATAGCATATTTACTCAGATCAAAAAATCAATTCACATTTCATGTGACTGACAAGAAATATATTTTCACAGACACGTGCAGGCGCGAACTGAACACACACAAAAAGGCCATTGAAAATTCATCCAAATTTAAAATCTGCTTGTGTGATTTTAATAGTTAACAGATTTTAGACCACAGTTGTGAAAACAACTCACACAACTAATCTTTTGTGCTGTCATTTTTTGGTAATTTTATATAAATTAAAATTTTCAGCTTACAAATTATAAATCAGATTCATATATATTCATTGAAAGTACCTAGTACCTAGTTGCAGTGACATGCGTGCCCGTGAGGCGGCGATTCTGAATCTGTAGCACTATCCATCTTCCTGGGTGGCTGTCTCTTTGTTGTTAGTTGTGGGGGTGGGTTGGGCACCGAAAACAAAGTCGGCACAGCATTCCATAGCAGCCTGCACCTTTGCGTGGCACACGTGAACCGGTTGTTTTCAAAATGGGCACTGCACAGCCTGCAGCAACGTGAACGCAACTCAGCAGGTGACAGTCAGTCCAAACTCTTCCCTGCGCGTATTTTGCACCCATTTCTGACATCTGTTGGGAGAATAACAAAGACTGAAATACAAGTACTAAAACACCACCAGCGAAACACTGTAGTCTTTAGGCGTAGTTCGTGAGAACAGTAAAGTGGACAGAGTTCTGCATGACCTTTTATACTTTTGTATTCTAAGTCTTGATAGACAATGAAAGCGAAGTAACTTTGCAATGACTGAATTTTATCAACGACCTTACAACTCAAGGTTTCTTTGCTTAATTTCTCACCAGTACTTTCCTGTTTTTGATCGGAACATCGGTCTTAAAACAACTTGATTACTACTTGAAACTTAGACAGGCTTCTCCCTATCAGTCGTATTGCCTTGAACGAAAGGGAAAGGTCCGTGTAGACTAAAGAATACTTTTCCTCGCCCAAGATAAGCACGTGTGGCACACATGACTAGATCTAACTTGGGTTAGTCTAACATTACGTGGATAAAATGGGACAGGAAAACTGGTCTATGTACATATGGCCCTCTTCTACATTTGAAAACAAAATTACTAGAAACTTATAATTACTCTGGATCTAAATGGTCGTTAGACCACTTTTCCACTGACAATTCTCGGAATTCACGGTGTGGAGAGCCGGCTAGGGTCTGTTTGCAGTTGGATCAGTTTTCCACTCTCCCAGATTTAAACCCAAAGATACATATCACACGAGGGACCTTTGCCTGAGGATCGCCCTGGCAACTCTAATTCAGAATCGAAAATTTTCGATAGACATCCTCTGCGCCATGAAATTATTATGGGGCCTACGGACGTAAATTTATGCAAAGATAAGACCACAGAGTAATCGGCTTACCTTGTTTCTTCCTTGGAAAAAAGGAAAAATGATATGCCGGTGCAGCTTAGCGTGTAGCGGGCGTTCAAACAAGAAATTGCGTTGCAAAAGTCAGACCCTTGCCTCGTTCGGTCAGCCATCATTCAACACGATTACAAGGGAGAAAACTCGTAAAACGTGTCCTCGCACTCTCGGGGCGAGTGATTTGTCTTATAATGTATTGTCTTTGCTACAATGGAGTGGCTGGTATTGTGGACAGTCATTACAATGGACAACAGTGACTAATTTTTGTGAAGTGGCACAGATCTGTTATAAAATGATTATGTTTTTGGTGTTTTATTTTCATTTTTGTTAGTATTTGATGTTTTATTACTAAAGCCATATCTTCAAGCCATACTTGTTTTATCAGTACCAGTAGTAGATATTGAAGATTTCTGTGCATATTTTATTTTTAGTGTACTTAAAAAATAAAAATCGACATTTGATCATTAAACCAATTGGTTGAAATGATATTTGGTCTATCAGTATTTGATATTGAAGATGTGTGTACATATTTGTTTCATGTCACTCATTGGTTGGATTGTTCTGTTTGAATAATAAATTCAGTTGTGAAGCAACATGCAACATAACCTGTTTCAGGCTACCACCCTTATGAGAGATCACCTGTCATTAAAGACCCAAATGATGATCTTTAATGACAGGTGACACATTTTGCCCCTCAACACAGGTTCTGCTGTACAGGTCAGCACAGCAGACAAAACTTTTAAGAAAGGCAGATTACAAATTTGGGATTCATGTTGGTACTATGGTTTATTTTCCAGTTTAAAGTTTAAGATACAATTCTAATGCTAAACAATAAATTGACTGGAAGAATCTGTCTAAAAATAACCTCAAACTTGTGACTTATAAAATACAAATTCAAACTGTTTTCGAAATGCTAAATAAAAAAAGAGTGCATGGTGATTGGGAAGGGTGGGGCTTTATACTTTCACTGTTACTTTCCGCACTGAAAAGCAGACATCTTAGGAGCCTCAGCTGGTACTGTTAATTATGGTAGGATAGTGCCTGATTAAGCTGAGCTAGCCATATGCTGAGCTAATCAGACACCAAATAATAATAATAATAATAAAGAGCGTTTATGTTGCACTAAATCCCAAGAAGCAGTGAACTGTAAGAGCATTACAATACTACACTGCCCTTGTTTGGTTAACCCTTTGGCTGTAGGCAGCACTTTTTGTGTAGATGACACCTGTAGGACTCATGACAAAAAAGCACTACCAACAGCCAAACAGTTAACTGGCTACAAGCTGGTTCCAAAAATAAATGAATAATATAGGTGCGATACTGGTACTCAGGGCATGACTCTCGGTGAGCATCAGTGAGCAAAATGTCCTCAGGCTGACATCAGCTGCAGTTGGTTCACGCACAGCTGTGTGTGGGCCAGTTGCAGCAGACATCGGCCCAAGGATGTTTTGCTCATTGTAGTACAAGTATAACCACGACCCTTGCAGAATTCATGGAGGACCTTGGGCTGGGCGATGTTGAGGACATCAGCGAAATGAGCGACCTGTCCGAGGCGAAGCCTGCGCGGCTGACAGAGGCCCCACCCCCTCCACCAGCCCACTCGGACAGCGAGTGGGACTCCACGGTCAAGTCTGACCCACAGACAACCCCAAGGCCCGGCATCCTGAAGAAGTGGAACAAGGTATGTTACAGTTTCTCTTTTGTCCACAGGTTTGTGTTACTTGTAAGTACAGGTCCATCCGTACCAGGACCAGCAGATTCCACAACAGTTTTTGTTTCTTCAAAAACATTACCGATGACATGACTATAAGGAGTGTCTACTCCTTGCTCAATTCTAGCCTAAGAACCGGTTGTGCCACACAACCCGGGAAGCACTCGGGGATCCCGTAGAGGGACCGAGAGTTGTCTCCCGCTCCTACCCATCAGGCCTGTTCACGTGTGAACTCCAGTCACGCTTCTTAGGCTCACGCGCTCAGACGTGTTTTTCTCTAGCCTCTACACTTGGAGTTTTTCGACCGGTCCTACTCTACCGTGCTTCGTTGTTC
Source organism: Semisulcospira habei (assembly GCA_036245525.1). Lineage (NCBI taxonomy): Eukaryota > Metazoa > Mollusca > Gastropoda > Semisulcospiridae > Semisulcospira > Semisulcospira habei. The sequence goes on along the minus strand of BTPG01000003.1, from coordinate 176,715,987 downwards.
ACTGGCCTCTGGCCCTTGGTTCTTCTACCCTTCGGTGGTACTACGTTTTGGTGAAGGCTTCGCTTCCTGACGGCGCCGCTCGTGCAGTGCTTGCCATGGAACCTTCTCCAACTCGTTCCGCGCCGCCAGAGAGGTAAGGTAGTTAGAGGGCTTCGGCCCGTTGCCCGGGCGGGGCACAGGCTTGAGCAGCGTACCTTTCTTGATTCCGCGTCGCTGGCGGTTGGGTCGTCCTAGCGGTGGGCCCTCTGCTTCGCTTCGCCTGGTTGGCTGAAGAATTTTACCGCCCTGGTTTGAGCGGGATGTCGCGCCATGACCAGTGGCGGTGAGTGAGTCGCGGGGCCATGCCGGTTGTACTTGGGCAATCGTTACATGCTTTGTTGATTGTGTGCTTTCGCCAGGGTGGCCTAAGCGGAACGGTTACCAGGCTGGTACTACGCTCCCGCTACGGTCGGCCCCGATACAACGTTCTGTATGTTTTGTGGGTCAGGCGGGCCCTCTCCATCCTTAGGGTGGGCCCTTGAAGACACCCGCCGAGTGCCTTTGTGTTTGTGTGTTGCAGTGGCCTGCTGGGGACCTGCACACAATGCGGAGGATTTCAGTGGCCGTCGGATACCCATGCAGTCTGCCTCCTCTGCGCTGGGTGTGCTTCTGACCACGCATGTGACGTCTGTGCTACCTGGCCGGAGCAGCGCTGGTCCGATCTCTGGAGCTTCTATACTAGAGAGCCCCCTAAGCTGTCGGGTGCGGTGAAGATCCCGGAGACGCCCTCCGACGTGCCACCGGCACCGGACGAACAAGCCCTTCTCGATCCGACGCGACTGACGCCACTGACTTGGCAACGGACGGCTGCTCAAGGTGGGAACTCGTCCGGCAGGTCCGCCACAGCGAGTAAGCACGCCAGGACGCATACGTTGACGAAGCAAAGAACCCGCCTCTCCCTAGAGCCTGGTTTACAGAAGCGCCCTTGGCGCCCTTCGTCTACCTTCGTTCCCCACGTGTCTCTGAGGAAGCCGCAGGGGTCCCCCTGCCGGCTAGAAACCCGCCTCTCCTTAGAGCCTGGTTCACAGAGACCTACGCACTGTCGTCCGGAGCCTCCGGCGGACGAACTTCGCACGCACCGGGACCCTGCTCGCCGTTTTCGTTCGCCTTCACAGAGATCCACGCGCACTCGTCCGAAGCCTGCTACCGAAGTACGCACGCACCGGGACTCTACTCGTCGCTATCGTTCGCCTTCACAGAGACCCGCGCGCGCTCGTCCGGAGCCCCATGCTACAGAAGTACACACGCACCGGGACTCTACTCGTCGCGGTCGTTCGCCTTCTCGGGTTCGTAGGAGGACCTCCGACTCACACCGTTCGACAGGTCAGGATTCCCCGCGTGGTGGACGCGGTTCTCACTCTCGTCGTTCCCGTTCCCGTGCCGATTCCCGCTCGTCCCGTTCCTCTTCCCACCGGCCGCCCCCTTCCCCCTGGCCTCTGCCTCGCCGTCCCGCTCCGTCTCGTCGCAGCCGTTCACCTCGCCGGAACCCTCCTTCGTCGCGCAGGAGACCTTCGCCACGGCCTTCCTCGCTCCGCTCCCCCCTGCGGAGGGGGTCGTCGTCCTCTACCGTTCGCCGTCAACCGGTTTCCCGCTCTAGGAGCCCTCGTCACCCGCCTCGGTCACCGGTGGCCAGACAAGCGGACGGTGATACGCTGAGTTTGGTGGCAGATGATCCCGCGGACTGGCTGCTGGGACGTCGCAGCCGCTCGCCGGCCTCCTCGTCCGCGGCTTCCTATGTCTCCGCTGCTCCCGGACCTGCTTCGGCCCGGATGGACACCCGGCTGGCACTGGACGAGGCTTCCAGACTCATCGCCGCCGCCCTGCCGGTTGAGGTCTGCCCAGTTTCGCCTCCGGTGAAGAGGAGGATCTCCGCCTTTGTGGATGCGGATCGGACCGTCAAGAGATTCAAGTCCCTTCCCCAGCCTCCTAGTTTTTTGGACCTGCGGGACGCCTTCTCGTCTCACCTCCTGTCAGAGACGCGGAACTCGGACTTCTTCACGGAAGGGAGATGGCCCCCCGCTCTCGACATTGCCTTTCAGCAGAGTTGGTACGCCGGTCATTCACAGTCGTTCCTCTGCCCGCTTCCCCCCGTGGACCCTGCCGCTCTGCTCCAAGCTGGAGGTGGTTCCCTACTCAAGCGGTCCTTCCCGCGTGGTTTGGATAGGACGGCGACCCTGGTGCGGAACACGCTCGCCTGCTCGGGGTTCCTGGATTTGCTGACCCAGGCATTCATCCGGCGTCTAGAGGAAGCTTGGCAGCCTGACCTTTCTCCCCTCCTGGGAGACCTACTGGTCATGGCTGAGGCTGGGAATCGAGCAGCTTACCACTCGTCGGTTAACGCGATGGCCGCCGCGTCCAACTGCGACCTTTTGCGACGAGACGCTGTCTTACAGTCCTGCACTGGTATGCCGTCCGACCTGTGTACGCAGCTTCGTCGGGCCCCCCTGGGAGGATCGCTGCTGTTTGGTGAGACATGGCAGGCGGTGAAGGACTCCAACCCCGTCCGTTGGCCTCGCAAGTCCGTCAAGCTTCGTCTCCCCACCGCTCGTGCGGCCCTGGGCCGCTCCTTACGCTCCCGTAGACCTGTCCCCTCGGACCCGGCTGCCCCTCCACGAGCTGCACGACGCCGACGCCCTCTTTTCGGCCGCCCTGGTCCGTCTAGCGCCCCTACCCCCTCCTGGCCCCGGCCCTCCCGCCGCCCTGGGCGCGGGAGGGCCGCCTGACGGATCCCCGGTGCCGCCTCCGCCGACTGTCTTCGGGGCTCCGGTCGGCGGGAGGCTAGCGAGATTCAGCAAGCAGTGGCACTTGCTGTTTCGAGAAGAGCCCTGGGTTTTGGACGTCGTCACCAGAGGTTTGCGGATCTCTTTCCGATCTCCCCCGCCCTTGCGCTCCGCCCCGCTGTGGACGGAGGTACCATATGACGACCTCAAGGCCGCCGCCCTACGCGGAGAAGTTGCGGCTCTCCTGGAGAAACAAGCCATGGAGGTGGTGCAGCGCCCGGACTCGCCCGCCTTATACAGCCGACTGTTTGTGGTCCCCAAACCCGGCGGCAGGTGGCGCCCTGTCATAGACCTGTCGGCGCTGAACGCCTTCATCGCGGCCCCCTCCTTTCGGATGGAGACGACCAGAACTCTCCGCGCGGCGGTCCAACCCATGGACTTTGCGGTCAGTCTAGACCTGGCCGACGCCTACCTGCATGTTCCCATGCACACGACCGCCAGGAAGTACCTGCGCTTTGCGTTCGAGGGAGTGGTTTACCAGTTCTGCGCCCTGCCGTTTGGCCTCAACCTCAGCCCCTGGGTTTTCACCCGCATCATGGACGCAGTAGTCGCCAAGGCAAGGCAGTCGTCTTCCAGCCCGACGTCGAATTACCTCGACGACCTGCTCTTGAGGAATCAAGTGGAAGCCGCCCTTGCCGCGAACAGAGACGCCCTGATGAGGTTACTGCACCAGTTGGGGTTCCTGGTCAACACGGGGAAGTCCGACCTCTCCCCGACGCGCCACTTCATCCATCTCGGCATGGAATTTGTCACGGACAGCAACAGGGTGCTCTTACCAGAAGCGCGGATTGTCAAGTTATCCTCCCTCGCCGCATGGGTCGGGCAGCAGACGACAGCACCCGCCAGGGTCTGGCTACAGCTCCTTGGCCTGATCAACGCAGCGGCGGACCTTATCCCCCTCGGTCGCCTGTACTCCCGGCCGCTGCAGCTCCATCTCCTACTCCTCTCCTCTGGCGTCCCTCCTCGGGCGACCTGACCACCTTGGTCCCCGTCTCACCGCTGGTCCTCCCCCATCTCTTACGATGGTCCGACAGGACGTGGTTGGCCCAGGGAGTTCCCCTCTCTTCCCCTCCCCCGACCCTCTCCCTCTGTGTCGACGCGAGTCGGGCTGGTTGGGGCGCCCACCTGCTCCCACAGTTCTCCACAACGTCCGGCCTCTGGCCCCCGGAGTTTGCGGACAAGCACAGCAACTGGCTGGAGTTACAAGCAGTGTGGCAGGCCATCATCGTTTGGAAGGACCAACTGCGGCACCAGCATCTCCTCGTCCTTTCCGACAACTCGACGGTGGTGGCGTACATACAGAAACAGGGAGGAACCCACTCACCCGAGCTGTGCATGCTTCTTTATCGCTTGATGCGCTGGTGCGAGGACCACGACCTTACACTCGGCGCACGCCACATTCCCGGACGCCTGAATGTGTTGGCGGACTCGTTGTCCCGGCGGGGACAGATGATTCACACGGAATGGACCCTTCGCCAGGACATTTTCCGTTTGATTTGCTCGCACTGGGAGACCCCCGTGGTGGACCTTTTCGCCACGAGGTGGAATCACCAACTTCCCCTCTTCGTGTCTCCAGTCCCGGATCCCCTGGCCTGGGCTGTCGACGCCTTGTCCATCACTTGGGAGGGGCTCATCGCCTACGCATTCCCCCCGACGGTCCTTGTCCCCAAAGTCCTCCAGAAGCTTCGAGGGACAAATGCGATCTTACTCCTGGTCGCCCCGTTCGCTTGGACACGCTCCTGGTCCACCGACCTGATCAGCCTCGCCATGCACCCTCCTCTACTGCTCCCCACCCCCCGCACCATGCTCAAGCAGCCGCGTCAGGCGTTGTTCCACCCTTGCCCGGAACGCCTGCTGCTACACGCCTGGAGATTGTGCGGCAAGCCCTCTCCGCTCGAGGCTTCTCGGGTGCTGCAGTGGAAGCGATCGCTACAGCCCGCAAACCCTCGACTAGGCATGTATACGAGGGAAAGTGGAGGGTTCTCTGTGCCTGGTGCAGTGGACGTGGTCTCTCCCCCACCGATTTGACAATTCCCCAGCTTGCGGACTTCTTCCTCTGGCTCTTCGGAGACCAAGGACTGGCCCCTATTACCATCAGGGGATACCTCTCGATGATCGCCGATACCTACCGGCATCTCGGCCGCGCGGATCCCGGCGCTTGCAAGGACCTAGCGGACCTTATGTCGCACCTTGGCCTACAACGACCTGCCTCGCGTTCGCTACTGCCCCGCTGGGATTTGCCTTGGGTGCTTACCTGGCTTAACTCGCCACGCTTCGAACCCCTACCACTAGCCAACCTCGCAGACCTGACACGGAAGACATGCTTCCTGCTAGCGCTCGCCACCGCGGCTCGAGTCAGCGAGCTCCACGCCCTGTCAGCCCGCCCGTCCTGCCTACAGTTTCGAGCGGATGGTTCCGTCCAGCTGGTGACGGACCCTGCATTTATTGCCAAGACAAGGTCTCCGCTGACGGCACCACAGGTTATCACCTTAAGACCGTTGCGGAACATCCACTTCCCCAAGGAGACCAGGCAGCAAGATCCCGTACGAGCCCTGAGAGTGTACTTGCGCCGCACCAAAGCAGTCAGGAGAGGACGCTCACGCCTCTTCCTACCCTTACGACCTGGCAGAAATGACATTACTGCCCAGACAATCTCTTCATGGCTACGCTGGGTCATCCGCTCAGCCTACGCCGAGCTCTCCCCACAGGGAGCGAAGAGGTTACGAATTCGGGCGCACGAAGTATGAGCTATGGCCACAAGCGTCGCCTTTGACAGGAACTGCGCTGTCAAGGACATCGTGGCTGCAGTGGGCTGGCGGTCGGAATCCACTTTCGCCCGCTTCTACCTACGGGATCTGGCCGGGCAGCGAGACAACCTCGCCCTCTTGGGAGGAATCACGGCGGCACAACACTCCCTCCCGGCGCCGCAGGCGCCGTAGGTATGCACCTTTTGGGGACTATAGAGTGTCCAAGGGGAGGAGGGGGTCATGATCCTAGAAAACACTCTAGACGTGCGGCACCCTCCTCCTGTTCGGCATTCTCCTTATAGTCATGTCATCGGTAATGTTTTTGAAGAAACAAATTCATTTTTCTTTAAAAGGTATTTTTTCGAAAAATACTTACCGATGACATGACTCGAAGGACCCTCCCACCTGCCCCGCTTGCCGCGGGTGAGCCTAACTTCGTGACTGGAGTTCACACGTGAACAGGCCTGATGGGTAGGAGCGGGAGACAACTCTCGGTCCCTCTACGGGATCCCCGAGTGCTTCCCGGGTTGTGTGGCACAACCGGTTCTTAGGCTAGAATTGAGCAAGGAGTAGACACTCCTTATAGTCATGTCATCGGTAAGTATTTTTCGAAAAAATACCTTTTAAAGAAAAATGAATTTTCCCTCTGTCTGTTCACGCTTTCTCTGATTAACTGGACTGGTTGGAGAGAGCGCGAGCGACATGAGAGAACTTGTCGGAATATGTACAGTCAGCGTATAACTGAATCTGAGGCTTGCCAGTTTGCCGTGTTTAATACCAGTATTTGTTTAGTATTTAGCATGAAAATGATATTTTAGAGTTTACTGGTGCGTTAGTGTGTGTGTGTATGTATGTATGTGTGTGGCTGAGAGAGAGAGAGCTTTTTATGTTTGTTATTAATCAAGTTTATTACCAGATTATCTTCGTTTACCTCGCCAGAATAACTCGTTATATTGTGATGGTTGCTGTGGTAACAGTTTTATATGTCCTGTTTTCAAATTATGTATGCTGTGATTATTCATGTGATATTACTTTAGTCTTCAGTAACTGACATCAAGATACATTCCAATGTTTTTATTGTTGTTTTTTTACATGGAAACATATGGCAATAAACTATCTTATAAGGCTTTGACATGCTAGAACAGGATGTGGATTGACCATGATAGTTCAAGGGTGGTGACACTATAGCTTGGCACCTACAGGCACCAAGCTATTCTGACACCACCCTTGAACTATCATGGTTGATCTGTCTCCAGAACTGTGATATAGACTTGAAACAATGTTTGAAAACAATTTTAGTAATTTCATCTCCAGCATGTCATGAGTTAAACTGTAAACATTGATGAATTACTAAGTGCTTACAATGCTAGAAGTACCGGTACATGTATATGACTTGTATTCCCATACAGCTTTTATCGTGGGCTGGTGTAGTAAAATTTTAGCATGGCAAGTGTTAGTCATTCCCACAGATAGACCAGCACACATATCTGTATAAATTACCTTGTTTGTTTCAGGCCAGTCTTGAAGATGAGGATGATGTGGATGCCAAAGGACCAGCTGACAAACAGGAGGTAATCCCCAATTTGTAAAGGCCATTGGGTTGAAGTCAGATCCAGTGGGCCCGCGCACTGTTGTGCGCGGGCCCACTGCGGCCGACCTCAGCCCTATAGCTTTTTTGTGTACTGGGTGTGTACTTAACCTCCACCACCACCCTACTGAAGGGTATATATTATAAGTTATTGGTCGGAGGGGTTTGCTACACGGACCTTTGTAGGCCTTCAGGAGGTCAAAGAAATCATTGTACCCCGAAGGCGGAAGGCCTGAGGGTTACAATGATTCCTTTGACCTCCTGAAGGCCTACAAAGGTCTGTGCAGCGAACCCCTCCGACCAATAACGTATTTGTTTTCATTCCTCCACTATTTTCGTAAAAGAAATCAAGAAGACATCTTGCGATCTGGATCACGCCAGACATGACTGACGTCAAAGGAATATACATTTATACATAATGGACTTATGACGTAATTTAAAATGACGTCAAAGGAATATACATTTATACATAATAGACTTATGACGTAATTTAAAATATGTCATGACATTGTCGTCTCCAGTACTGAGTGTGCTTGTTGTTTCGAACAACACTAAGTAACTTTGTACTTTAGAACGTTTGGCGATCTTTTATAGAACAAAACTGGCATCCAAGATGCATCATCGAGAGGGCTACAAAACGTCCGCCATTTTTTTGCTACAGGGGTTTTTATATCACGGTCACATGGTACGGTTTGTGCTAAAGTGACTGGTCTGTGTGATGTAGGGAGGAAAACAAATATATATATATATATATATATATATATATATATATATATATATATATATATATATATATATATATATATATATATATATATATATATATATATATATATATTGGATTTCTGTATATCTGTCTGTTTGTCTGTTTGGAATTTTGCCCAGGAAATATCTGAAACTTTTAAACTGGCTTGGGTCAAACTGGTGGTGGTGGCCATTTAACCCATGACATCCTTTGGACGACTTTTAAAACATCGCTTATTGTCCTATGAAGGCCACATTACAGATTAGGAGATTGATCAAGCATTTTTTTTTGTTCAAGGGAGTTGCCAGAATAGCTTGGCACCTGAGGCGCCAAGCTATTCTGGCACCACCCTTGAACTATCATAGTCAAATTTATTTCAAGCAATAGTGTAGGTTAAAAAGGAAAAAAACTACTGGATTGATTTGCTTTAGGTGTTGTTTATTGATACATGTAGATTTTAAAATTTTGTGCACGCATCTGTTGTGCAGGAATTAGGTCACTCTCATGAAGATCAAAGTCATGGTGGTCATGTTTTATATACTACCTTTCTAGCACCTATTCCAGTATACTTTCTGCAGTCTACATTGCTTATAACAAGGTCAGATATAACAACAGGCTGATATAAAAAATCTTTTTCAGAGGTCCACGGAGCACTTTTTCTATTCTAATTAGTTCGCTTTTGACAAACTTTGGATAAAACAACAACTAAATACACTCTCCGGGCGATTTCTTATATCTGAAGTTTACTGTATTTTGCTGGATTTGTGTGCTTATGTAAAGTAGTTTCTATTTCAGGTTGATGAGCCAAGTGACTGGGACTCCACTGTAGTGGAGGAGGAGAACCCTGCCCCTCCCCTTCCCAGCACTCCGCAGCCAAAACTCGGCAAGGTCAGTCGCCAGATTTTCCTACAGCAAGCTGACCTGTACTGTCACTTCTGACATCTATACCCTTGACCCCTTCACTGACAGTGGTCGCAGCTTGTATTTCTAAACTCCATTGGTTTAACACGAAAAAAGCTCCATCCATCCAAGGAACATGGGTGCAAAGTTGTGTCAGCAAGAGGCATAGATCTTCATGAACCCTCGCAGCTGCAGCGGCTCATGAGGGTTTATGCCTCTTGCAGGTGAATCATGTTCACTTTTCTCAGCAGTGAAGGGGTTTGTGCATGTGGCCGCTGATACTGCTGGCAGTGCAGGTGGCTGCATGCACAAGGGGCTTAGAACACAGCAGTGGGAGTTGGATAGACAGACCATGGCAGTTCAAGGGCAGTGCTGGATTAGCTTGACGCATAGCTAATCTGGCACTGGAACTATCATGGCCTATCTGCCTGCATTGGCTTAACCCTTGAACAAGCATGGCTGCTCTGTCTCCTGCTGTGGTGTCTTGGGGGGAAATGCATGAAAAGTGTTTGCGTTTGTGGCAGTCTTGAGTCTTTGAAAGCTGTACAGCAGAACCTGTCTTGAGTAACCACCCTTACGAGGCCTCACTGTCACAAAAGACCATCATTTAGGTGTATGCGGCTGTAGCCACCTAAATGATGGCCTTTAATGTCAGTTGACACTTTTTGCCCTTCAAGGTTTATTTGAAAGGGCTCCTGTCTTTTAAGTCCACTTTCTAGTGCAAAAAAGGTTGTCACTCAAAATAGTTCTACATTATTGCATCTTCTGTGGTATTTATTGCATGTGTTAGGATACAGCGCGCTGGAAACGTTCACGAACCATGCTTTTTGCTATATTTTGGGGGGAAAAGAAGGTGCTACTACACCTCTTTTAGATAAATTGAATATTCACAATTACATTGGTTCCCACCTACATTCTCAGAATAATTACTGTCTGCTTGACCCCTTGTGCCTGTTTCGGGTAAAAAGAGCAAAATCTGACGTTTTCGACATTTGTTGTAAGGTAACTCACTTAGTTTATCTCTGAAGTGGGTCAGATGTAAAACAAGTTTTCACCCTGCCACACGCACACTGCATGGCAAACACAGACATTACATGATTGACATCATTTTGTTAGGTGGACATCATTCATCTTAATACTGCAATTTTACACAGGAGAGGATCAGGAGAGGCAGTTTTTCCACTGATTTCCATACTTTGAATCTTATTAGGCCAGAAAGTGCTGACATGCTATGACAGGATGTGAATAAACCAAGATAGTTCAAAGGTGGTGTCAGAATAGCTTGGCACCCACAGGCGCCAAGCTATTCTAACACCACCCTTGAACTATCTTGATCGATCGGTCAGCAGAACTGTGATGTAGACCTCAGAGGATATCTTACAAAAATGATAATTTCATCCTTGGCGTGTAATTAGTTTGACCTAATCATACCTGTGAGCCAGCAGGCATATGTAGACGCACGGGTACTACTGAGGATAATGCTTTTTTTTTTGCATAGAAATATTTGTGAAATGTTCATCGTTTGATTAGCATTCACAGAAAACATTGTTCGTGGGCATAGCAGATGCACTGTACCTTTCTTGGCAACATTGCCTTGCTTAGCATGTCTTTTGCATCTTTTGAGCCTTTTGCTGTGAATTTTCCTGTGTAACTTGCATGTACTACTCTATCTAAAGTTAAAACGTATTGCTCTCAAGCACATGCTGAACACAGACTACTTCTCAGGGTTGATTTCTCTCCCATACAAGTACAGCACAATTGTCTTGTACTTGTCCTTTCTAAGAATGTTTCTTTCTTTCTTGCGAATTTTTTTTTGGGTGAAAAGTATATGCGTGCAGCTGCTGGGGGTTAAAGAAAGGTAAGTAGTAGGTATTGCTGGTATAGGAATAGGTACTGTTAAGGGAGAGAACTGTTATTAAGGGAGAGAACGGTGTCATAAAGGGTAGGTTTGTCTGTGCATGCTGCTGTCAAGGTGTCAGAATGGGATGACGACGATGGTGACAATATCGATGTGGAGGGAATCACCGTGCCCATGCCTATGGGACAGATCCCCAAAGAGGTGAGCCTGTCCCAGTGCATTTCTTAAAAAAACATATTAACCTTTTCACAGCCAGGTGCAAGAAGTGATGTTTCCACTGCTGTCATGGTTTCACTCTTGGATGATTAACCCTTTGACTATCAGTAGCGCTTTTAGTTGCAATGATTCCTGCAGGGATCGTTGTGACGAAGCACTACCGCCAGACAAAGGGTTAAAACCCCTTGTGCATGCAGCCATCAGTATTATTTGTAGTACCAGTGGATACGAATGAGGCTTGCAAGAAGCACAGATCCTCATGAGCCCCTGCTGTTGCGGAGGCTCATGAGGACCTGTGCCTCTTGCATTGGGGTGTGGATCACTTTGCTCTGGCAGTGAAGGGGTTAACACAGGCAGTAAGAATTAATTTTGATAGGACCTGGCCCAAAGGCAAAAACATTAAACATGTAGCGAACAAGACAGGTAACCAGCTTATGTAAGCCAGTGAAACAGCTTTCTTATAGCACGGCAATGTGTGTGTGTGTGTATGTATATCTGTAGTGCGACATTGTGGGGCAGTTCACATATGGAAAAGAGAGTGTGCTGTTACGTTGGAAGCTTCAGCAGTACAACTGATTAGTTTTTGTGTGTCTTTTTTTCATGTTTGCTAGCTTAGTTGTTAGTGTTATAGCGCCAGGGAGCTGGTCGCGATGTGATACTCATGCAAGAAGCTACCTACAGGTCAGCCTCATTATATCGTTATACCTAGCCACCACGTAGTCCGCCCACTGTTCTGTTGGTACGCGTGTTAACCCTCTTAACCCAAAGGCCAAATTTCCAAAATTATGGAGGCATTGTCTAACGACTGTGTACCACTTATAGGAGATGGATTATCATGGCAATTCAAGGGTAGCGCCAGATGAGCTTGGCGCCTGGCGGCAAACGCAGTAAACAAAAAGTCCTCTGGGTGATGTCAGCCTTAGCTGGTTTGCACATAGCCCTGCGCAGGCCTGGTAAGGCTGATGTAAGGCTGGTAAGACTGATGTCATATCAAGTGGACTCTTTGCTTATTGGTCACGTCAAATCTGATTTCACGATGCGCGTAATACTGAACCTGACAACTCACAAGTATTGAGGCCTTCGGCTGACACCCTGTGTTCGCAAAAAGCATTGCTTTTCATGGGCCCCTACAGTTGCAGGGCCTATGAGAAACTATGCTTTTTGCTGACATGGACCATCCTTGTATAAAGTCCTTAGATTTAGCTTTTATCTGGGGTTCACTGTACAGCATAACCGGTAATTCTTGTAAGCTGGGACTTAAAAGCATTAGATTTGGGTGTAACAAGGAGAGCTAACTGTGGCCCCAGGTGGAGGTAATGATGCGGAGACAGCAGGCTGAGGCCCAAGACACGGATGAGGACGACTCCAGCTCTCAGCATAAGGAGGTCAAGGCATTTGGAGCCTCGGACCTGCTCAGTTTCACTATCGAGCAGTCAGCTAAAGAATATTTGGTATTAAAAAGTCTCTTTATAGAGGGCAGCAAACCTGCTATGTAGACCGCCTGTACCGTTTGTGGGAGTACTTCACAGATAGACTCACTTGGGGAGTGTGCAACAAGTGCACTTCTATTCAAATGAGATGCTGTACTCCCGTCGGACTTGCTTGGGGAGTATGCAACTATTACACTTCTATTAAAATTATATTCTCTACTCCCCAGATAGACCCATTCAGGGAGTATGCAATGAGTACTCCCTGTGCAGACCTTCAGGAGTACACCACAAGTACAATTATATTCAAATGATATGCTGTACTCCCCAGACAAACCCATTTGGGGAGTACACCACAAGTACACTTCTATTCAAGTGAGATGATTTCACATCTCATTTGAATAGAAGTGTATTTGTGAAGTACTCCCCAATTTTCTATTTAAATTAGATGTTTAATACCTCTTTTTTTTTAAGTGTACTTGTGGTGTGCTCCCTGAGTAGACCTATCTTAGGAGTGCTCCCACAAACGGTGCAGGCTGCTTTAATTAACCGGTGTGGTAGAGCTAGTGTGTGGAGCTAAAAACCATTGACCTGAGCACAGTTTTTGTTTTCGTTTGTTCACAATGCATACAGTGCTGTTAACTTTGTAGCTCGTTAATGATTAATGAAATCGGATGTGTGAGCTTACTAGCAGAGTGTTAGGTTTTAGCACCAGATGATTTTCGTTATAGTTATTAACACAAGGGTTTGATAGCAGATTAGCAATGCCTTTGAAAAGCTACACTTTCATTTCTGTTTTAGTAACATTTAGATTTAGTTGGATACAGGTTTTTTATTGACTTCTTGACTTCTCTGCACTGGATTGCTTTTTGGTGTGGTTTTTGCCCTTTTTCTTTTTCTTTTTGTTGAATCTGTAAATGTTATTTTGGTGTTTGTAGCATTTGATTGTGCTGGTCTGTGATTTTGGACCTTAACCCTATCGGTTTCACTTTTTGTTGCAATGATTCTAGCAGGAATGTCTCACATGATTTGAAGCTGTAGGTTGTAAAATGAAAATCACACACCAACAAACAACTGTTATTTATTGAAGGTGCATACATTTGTGTAAATTTATGGATGCTTGAGTGTCAGGAGCTTTTGTTAAGAGTTTTTGGCTCACATGCGAAGCAAAAATGAGTCTATGTTCTGGGCCAGTGGTCGTCCGGCCGTTGTCCATCGTCTGTCATCTGTCCACTGTCATCCATCCACCGTCGTCTGTCATCCATGGTAAACTTAAACGTTGGCATTTTTTCTGAGACTATTCAAGCTACAGTCTTCAAACTTGGCCCAAGGATATTTTGTGGCAAGACCTTTCTAAGCATACCAATTTCAGTGACCTTTCACAAAGGTCAAGGTCACAGGGGATCAGGAAATATATCAAAAATATATATTTTGAGACATAATTTATTTTTTCTCAAATACTATTTACAACTTCAAACCCAAACTTAGTACCAAGATACCGTTGTGTAAGACCTTGATATGCACACTAATTTGGTTGATCACTCGGAAAGATCAGGGTCACAAGAGCTCAGGAAATAGGTCCAAATTAGCAATATTTTTACAAAAGATGTTTTTTCTCAAATACTATTCACAACTTAAAACCCAAACTTGGTACAAAGATACCTGATGGTAAGACCTTTCTATGCATACTAATTTGTTGATCCCTCGAAAAGGTCAAGGGTCACAAGAGCTCAAGAAATAGGTCCAAAATTGCCATACTTTGACAAAAGATGTTTTTTTCTCAAATACTATTCACAACTTCAAACCCAAACTTGCTACAGACATACCTGATGGTAAGACCTATCTATGCATACTAATTTGGATGACCCTTCAGAAAGGTCAAAGGTCACAAGAGCTCATGAAATGGGTAAAAATAAAAATAAGACATATTTTGACAGGAAATGTTTTTTCTCAAATACTGTTCACAACTTCAAACCCAAACTTGGTACAGAGGTACCTGATGGTAAGACCTATCTATGCATACTAATTTGGATGACCCCTCAGAAAGGTCAAGGGTCACAAGAGCTCGGGAAATAGGTAAAAAATAGCCATATTGTGACAAAAATGTTTTTTCTCAATTACTATTCACAACTTCAAACCCAAACTTGCTACAGAGATACCTGATAGTAATACCTATCTATGCATACTAATTTGGATGACCCCTTGGAAAAGGTCAAGGGTCACAATAGGTCGACAAATGTGTATACAATGCCAATAATTGTAGTTATTACCAACCTTTTTGCAATCTTTTCAATCAAATTTGGCACAAAGGTGGCTGATGATAAGACCTTCCTATGTATCCTAATTTAGTTGAATCATCGCCAAGGTCAAGTGTCACGGGGGTTTCACAGATGTGTGAAAACTGATTAAACTTTGAGAAAACATGGATTTTGATAGTGCAGAAGCCATCCCTTATTGTCAGATGTGTCATACACCCGAGCCATAAGGGCTTTGCCTTTCTTGTTATATCTTTCTTGTCTAAATAGGATTTTTCAACAAAGGTCAGGTCTTTTTTCATTTACCATTTGGCTGTCAGTAGTGTTTTTTTTTTTTTTTTTTTTTTTTTGTGTGGTCTTAATGATTCCTGCAGGAATCATGACAGAAACAGCTACTGACAGCCAAAGGGTTATGTGGCACCCTAGAAGTAATTTGATCATACGTTATACTGGTAGCTCTTTGCTCATCTGCATATATATATATATATATATATATATATATATATATATATATATATATATATATATATATATATATATATATATATATATATATAAAATCTAGTCACAACAGTGCAGTGCCTGTATTTTGACAGGTTTTAATCATCTCGTGCGAAATGATGTGCAAACAGTGCCGAGTGCATAACCCCATCCATACGACTGGATGCATATTTTGTTTTTGAAATCTTTCTTTACTACTCATTAGCTCTAAAAGCCACAATTGTTCTAGGATCATTGGGAAAAAATGGTGTCAACAAGAGGCATAGATCCTCATGAGCCCCCCCAGTCGCGGGGCTCATGAAGATCTATACCTTGCAGCTGTATTGTGTTCACTTTTTTCCACCAGTGTCAGGGTTAATTGATGACTATTAACTCCCTTGTGTCAGCATCCTCCAGTATTGTAAACGGCATCAGTGACTGCATGCACAAGGGAGAAAATGATGATCGATGTTTGCTTTCCTACTAATATAGATCCTATTCTCTGGTGCTGCACTGTTTTCTGTAGAATTTTGTAGTGCGATTTCATGCAGCCCCCAGTAAGCAAAAGGTCCTTGGGCGGACGTCGGCTGAAGCTGCGGGCGATTTCAGCCACAGGATCTTTTTTGCTCGCTGGGCTGTAGTTGTTGCTTTTTCCTCCTGTTCCCTGCTTGCTTACCTTGCTGCCTTCCCTGCATGTACACAGGGCAATGACTCGTGCGATACCACACCTCAAGGAGACGCTCTCGATAAACCAACTCAGGTACAGTCGCCTCTTGGTCCTTGCCAGTCTCATCTAATATTGCCTCCTCTGAACTCACTCTGTGTACAAGCCAGATGCTAGTGGATGAAGAATGAACCCTTTGGCTCTTGGTAGCATTTTTTGTCGCGATGATTTCTGCAGGAATCATGACAAAAACTGCTTCCAACAGCCAAAGGGTTAACCCTTTTAGCTCTGGATCCATACAGCAGGAGAACCACCATGATAATTCAAGGGTAGTGCCAGATTAGCTTGGCGCCTTCAGGCGCCAAACTAATCTGGCACTACCCTTGAATGATCATGGTCGACCCATCTCCTGCAACTGGTACATCGTCGTTGAGCAACACCTCCAAAATGTGAGAAATGGGACCTTGGGGCTAAAAGGGTTAAGGAATGTTTAGTACACTTACAGTTTATTTAAACCTATGTTCATTTAGCTGCAGAGAGATTAACCCCTTGACTGCTACTGACGCTAGTGTTACTTGGCAGAAAAGATACGTAGTCTTTCCAATCATGTGGTATTGTCAGCAGTAGTAACTGCGTGACTTTTGCTGGCGATACTGCTCGGTGAAAAAAAGGGTGCTCTGCAAATCATGAGACGTTGGTTCAAAAACTGTGCGTCTTGTGTCACGAACAGCGGATGAAAATCCTGGACAAAACACGCTATGTCACAGAAAGCCCGGACAAACGTGATATCTCAGAAGTCCCGAAGAGACGTGATGTTGTTTGTTTGTCAGGGCGTTTTATCCACTGTACTCATCGAAACAGATGCAATTTTGACCTACATCTGATTTCGGAACAAGGTCTGTTAACCCATATCATACTGAGGCTAAAAGCTTCACATTTTTACACTGCCATATGCAAGCTACAGTACTTGTGTATAAGGATATAGACCAATGGCTTTAGTTCAAGGGTGGTGCCAGAATAGCTTGGCGCCTAGAGGCGCCAAGCTATTCTGGCACTACCCTTGGAACAATTTTTGTCAAACTTTTTTCATACACTGGTGTATTCCAAATGATAAGGGTTAATGATTGTACACCAAAGCTAACTATTACTGCCTGAATTGTGACATGTCATAATATGTACATTCAGTTGTGTGATGCTAGCAGCCATCTGTTTAATTTAAGCTGCATTTACACAATTGAAATGCTAGAAATATTCATTACTATGGGTTTCAACATTTATGTGCAGGTCTGTGATTTTGACCTTTCCACTGGAAGCTGCAATGTCTAAAATCACAGACCAGCAAACATTTTGACCTACACATGGGTGACAGTCTTCAGTCCTGGAGGCTGATTCCCCTTTTTCGAAATCCCAGAAAGCTGAATTTCAGCTTTTCGGTTTAGATGGTTCAGCCCTTTTTCAAAATCCCAGAAAGCTGAATTTCAGCTTTTCGGTTTAGATGGTTCAGCCGTCTGCAGGGGCTCATGAGAATTTATGCGTCTTGTGGGCCCTGGATCATGTAACATAGCTAGTCTATTTTCAATTTTTGTGCACTGTCACCCATTCATACACTTAGTTGAATCAGATGGACACACATCCACAGCATTTTGTAATGTGTGTTTACAGGACAGTGAGTGGGACTCCACAACAGAGGTGACCACTCCACGAGTAGCAGCGGCGGTGTCTGGGGCAAAAAAGGCAGAGGATGTCATACAGGTGTGTACAGGAAGTTATAGGTGTTTCCCAGTGTGCCAAGAGTGATCCGAACCCACATTGACTGCAGTTGGCCTGCGCAGGCCAACTGCAGCCAACATCACCCTGATAGCCTTTGTTTGCTTGGTTATCATCAGTGAGAGCTGCAGGAGATGGGTCGTTTACATCTACTTGCCGATGGATTCGAACTGACTTTAAACCGTACAGTGCCAGTTAACCCAACACCAAAAACATCAGACATCCCAAGGACATGGATTCAAAGTGGTGTCAGCAAGAGGCACAGATCCTCATGAGCCCCCGCAACTGCAGGGGCTCATGAGGATCTGTACCTCTTGCAGTTGGGTGGTGTTTATAGGTGTCCCAGGAACATGGATTCAAAGTGATGTCAGCAAGAGGCATAGATCCTCATGAGCCCCCGCAACTGCGCGGGCTCATGAGGATCTGTACCTCTTGCAGTTGGGTGGTGTTCAAATTTTCTGGGCACTAAACGGGTTAAGCCTGAAGGATCATCGAAGTGATCAGTCCCTTTGCTTTTCGTTGTCAGTACAGCTGTGTGAACGAGCATGCATTGTTTGGAAAACTGCCATGAACCTTTGTGGAAGTGAAAAGAACAGCAATTAGTCATTGATTCAGTCACAGGCACAGGAAAGGGGGAGAGGTGATAGGTAAGGCACAGGATACTTTGGACACACTGCACAACAGACGAATTACGAGCTAACTGGCTGACATTCTTGGTGACAAAACACATTGACTTAGATATGAATTTGACAGCAGATGTATCGAACGAAGTGGCAGACTTCGAGTACCCAAAAGTAGTACATCACGTTATGCCAACTCTTTTGTCCCTCAGGCTGTTACCCTTTTCAACAGTAATATCAGTAGATAGTGTCTGTCAGCATTCTTTAGTTCTTTAGTACTAGCCCTTTCAGTAGTTCACTGCAACATTGCTGACACCAGAAGCACAGGGGGAATCTACCATAGTGTTTCTGATGCCAAGAGTGTTACAAAGGTAACAATACGTCTGTTACAGTTCATCTCTTTAATTGAGAGTTATGGGTTATTTAATTATTTTCATGAGTGATTGGTGATGCCATGTGTTGTATGGGCCGACAGTGAATTTCCCCATGAGAGATTAATAAAGTATTATTGTATCGTATTGTAATGGAAGAATTATTTGGCAAGTTACTTCACACTGGTCTAGCGAAAATGAAATGAAATTCGTTCTGGTGTCACCCTTTGCCTGTGGGCTTTGCCAGCACCTTCAACCTGCAAGAGACAGTCATAAGCCCCTCGACACGTATGTAGTAATTGTCTTGCGTCCTGACATCCCACATCCTACACCCTACCCCACCATTCTCCAGCCAACCTCAATATTCCGCAACTGCAGTATAGCAATTCAGACCTGTATTTAACGTAGTGAAGTGATTTTGAAACTTACAACTATAATATACAATTTTTTTTAACTGTTTTTTTAAATATTTTTTTTAACCTTATGACCCGTATTACAGGCCGTAAGGTTAAAACAAAAGTTTAAAAAAAGAAATTCACAGACCAGCACATGTAATATTTTTCTGTTTCCTTTTTTCTTACTAGCACGAGAGCGAGTGGGACTCGACTAATGAGGCCGTCACCCCGCGCACTGGTGCAGGGAACACTCAAAGTGGAGTGCAGGTACTGGGTTCCAGAGATTTTTTTAGCCCTTGGATGCAAAATTGTGTCTTTGACAGCAGAACACATTCAGCACCAAATAATCCATCACTCCAAGGAACAAAGATGTGAATAGGGTCAGCAAGAGGCAATGAACCTCAAGAGCCCCCGCATCTGCATTTGGTGGTGTTCACAGTTCTCCGCCAGTGAAAGGGTTAGTTCATTCCGCGCTGACAGTACAGCTGGAGATGAATCGACTGTGATAGTTCGATGTTGGCGCCAGAATAGCCTGGTGCCTCCATTACATCGATTTTTCATTCACTCAGTGCTGATGCTGTACAACAGAAGCTGAAATGACGGTGATAGTTCAAAGGTGGTGCCAGAATGGCACTACCCTTCCATCACACGGATTCGTAATTCGTTCAGTGCTGGTGCGATGTAACGTGAGATGAATCGGCCATGATAGTTGAAGGTTAGTGCCAGAACAGCTTGGGGCCTGCAGGCGCCAAGCTATTCTGGCATTTTCCTTCAGCTGTCATTGTCAGTCTGGCTCCTGAACTGTAATACAGTTTTCAGATAGACAAGCCAGTATCACAATGAAAGTCTCCCTTTTCACAAAAATGAACTTCAATCTATTGCCTTCACATGGTAGTGTAGTCTTCACAGGACAACTTTCAAATTAAGATGGTTAGTGCTAAATGTGTTAACCAGTCACATCCTAAAGCGGATTTTAAAAAAAAAATGCTTATTGTCCTATGAAGGCTACATTACAGATTAGGAGATAGATCAACCATTTTAGTTAAAGGGTGGTGCCAGAATAGAGTGGAACCTGAGGTGCCAAGCTATTCTGGCACCACACCTGGACTGTCATAGTCAAATTAATTTCAAGCAGTAGTTTACTTACTTACTTACGCCTGTCACCCCTACCCGGGTATAGGCCGTCGACGAGAGACCTCCAGCGACTCCTGTCCTGTGCTTCTCCTTCAGTTCTACTCCAGGTGGTTCCCAGTCTCTTGATGTCTGCTTGGAGGTCTCGACGCCAGGAGTTTCTCGGCCTACCTCTTTTCCTCTTTCCCTGGGGGTTCCATGACAATGCCTGCCTAGTGATACTGGAAGCTGGCTTTCTCAGACTGTGACCGATCCATCCCCATCTTCTTCGCCCAATTTCATTCTCTGCCGTTATCTGCTCTGTTCTCTCCCAGAGTCTGACGTTGCTGATCTTCTCTGGCCAGTGGATTTTCAAAATTCTTCTAAGGCAACTGTTTTTGAAGGTCTGTACTCTGTTGACTGTGGTTTTTGTCAATCTCCCAAGTCTCTGCTCCATATAGGAGAACTGCTTTTACATTGGAGCAAGCAGTAGTTTATCAGGATGAAAAGTGTTAATATTATTCCTCTTTGTTTCATTACCAAAGCAGAACAAGGATGCTGTCCTCAGTGATGAGGATGAGATTGAAGCGGCCGTGGCCCTCTCCTCCTTCGCCCCACCCACAAAGACCGCACCCCCACCCTCCAGCATTTCCACACCAAAGCCGACCCCTGCAGCCATCGTCAAACAGTCATCTGTTGTTGGCATGCGGCCACAAGATGATGATGACAATGAAGACGAGGAGGAATCCGGTTGGGACTCGGATGTGAGTTTTTTTTGTTGTAGTACCGCAGTTTTCATTTCGGAATATTAGGTTACACAGGTGCCTTAATCTCAGCACTTGTTACAGCAGGTCCTGTTTTGTCCTGTTTTGAGTGACCACCCTTGTGAGAGATCACCTGTCATTAAAGACCATCATTTAGGTGGCTGTCGCCACCTAAATGATGGTCTTTAATGACAGGTGGCACTTCATGCCCTTCAAGGCTTCTCTTGAAAGAGCACCTGTCTTTGTTTCCTCAAAAACATTACCGATGACATTACTATATGGAAGTGTCTGCTAGCTTACTTAATTTCAGCCTAAGAACCTGTTGTGTTCCTACACAACCAGGGAGGCAACTCAGAGAACTGTAACCAGGGCCGTGAGTAGCTTCCCGTCCCTGCCCATCCGGTCACGGGCCACGTGGTGTCACGTCAGTCGTTTTACTTAGAGCTTACCGTGAACGGTTGTGTTCTAGCCTAAAGGACCTTGGCTGTGTATGGTGCGACCAGATCTTGGGGCCGGTCGGCTTGGATTACGGTTTGGCCGTGCTTTTCTGTGCTTGTCTTGGGTTGTCCTCGTTCTCTTCGAGTGTGCACGTCTGAAAGAGCCCTTTGTGACAGTCTTGCGGAGACAAAGTGTTCAGTGCGAAAGGTTTCGCCGTGTGGGAGCGGTTGATTCCTTTGGACATAAACAGACTTGGCAGCACTCTGTCACTTCTGACTCGCACGGCTGACTGCTACGTAGTGTTGGAAACTCGTTGACAGTAACAAGCTTTAACTTAGTGATGACAATCGGATGCCTAGCTGGGTGCCTTCTTGGTTGGCGGGGTCTTCGTTGGCTGGGGAGGTGTTGGGCCGTTCTCTGCGGCACACGAGGGACCTTCACCCTTCCGCCTCGCTGGATGAGCTACAGCTTCTTCGTATCGATGACCGACGGCCTTCAAACAGATTTTCTCCCCGGTCTCTCTCGCCATGGCAAGGTAAGGCCTCAGTTCTTGCCCTCGACCAGTGCTTGGTGCGCCGGGCCGGGGTTCGGGCTGTGAATTTGGCTACTTATTGCTGGTTGCCTTCGCATGTGCCAACAAGCGTCCCAGTAGGCAGGCCGGGACTGTCATATTCTGTCTAACGCATCTTTGGCACCTGAGCTTGAGCAGATAGTCCCTTTTAAGCAGAGAAATAAGTGCTGCTCAGTGGCACAGTGGGAGCGGGCTGGGCCCATTACCCGTTGGTCCGTGGACCGAAACACACTCTGCTAAGTGATAGTTTTGTAAAAAAAAAAAAGAAAAGGAGACAGACAATCCGCTCGCCTGACCAAGCCGGTGGTCGGTCGGGGAGGAACTACTGGGACCCTTATACAGTTATAGAGGTGGCTTGTGTCATTTTGCGTGGCGTGGCGGAGCTGCACTCACTCGCCTTGCGCTGCGGCTACCTCCGCATTGTGTTTATGTTATAGCGGTATATGTTGGGTACGGATGCCGTTTACACCTGGCAGAGAGATGGTTTGTATGGTACGCACTTTCGCTTGGCCTGCAGTGTCTCATTATGACATAACCATATGTCTCCGGGAAAAGCGTGGGGTTCTTTTCTGCACTACCGCATGATGGTGATTTTACTCTGTGTAAGTTAGACTAGATTGCACTGGGCCATGCAGCATGCGGTAGGTAAGCTTATGAATGAGTGAAGGTATCAGGCGAACGCGGGGGCGCTTGCTGGCGTGGCCCCCCGGGCCACGGCCGCTCGCCTCTCCCCTTGACTATGTTGCAGTAATAGTCTCCACGCGCGGTGGTGACATCCACTTGTCGGGTGAAACGCATGCGGTGTACCTCCCCTGCTCTGGCTGCACATCCTGCCATGCCTGCGGCACCTGTGCGCCCTGGGTGTAAGAACATGGTCACAGTTTGGGGCTCCTTCGACGTGAACGACCGTCGCCGTCCCAGGTCTGCCCACCCGCTACTGCTACGGACAGGCTTAGCAGACGCGCCGCTTCTCCAACAGGATGCGCCAGCCTCATCGAGACCCGCTCCGACCTTGGGGAACGGACGACACGCCGGACGCGTGACCACAGCTCACGCCCCAGGACTGCATGTACCATTGCACCCTCTCGGACTAAGCCCACTCACTCCTATGGGGAGTCCAATAGCTGGCAGAGCGCCCGCCTCATTGAGGCCGGCCTGCAGCGACCTTCGTCACTTCGTCCGTCAACCACTGACGTCTTGATGTGTCCTGCACAGATAAGCCCGCTCACTCCTACGGGGAGTCAAATAGCTGGCAGAGCGCCCACCTCACTGTGGCCAGCCTGCAGAGACCTTCGTCGCCTCGTCTGCTGACTGTTGGCAGACCCGATAGATCGCACGACGCCAGAGGTCCCATGCATCTCCGCGCTTCCGTCGGCCGCCTCTTTGAGGCCCTCCCGCAGTGACCTTCGTCGCATCGCCCGGTGACCGGTGACGGACCTCACAAGTTCAAGCTCGCTCCCTCCGCCTACCCTGTTCCGGCTGCGCCTCCGACCACTCTTGCGATGTTTGCGCCGCCTGGCCGGAGGATCTTTGGTCGCAGCTCTGGAGTTTCTACCGGCGCGAGTGCCCGTGACCGCCCGTCCACCATGACGCCCCCCCCCCCTCCTTGCTAGGAGAGTGACCAGCCGCACCCACTCCGACTTTGGGGAATTAACGTCACGCGATGGCTGCGGCTTCCACGGTGCCCACACCGAATACGCCCGCTCACTCCTACGGGGAGTCACATAGCTGGCAGAGTGCCCGCCTCACCGAGGATGGCCTGCAGCGACATCATCGACGCGTTCGCTGATCCCTGACGGTCCCCTTGCGAATAAGCCCGCTCACTCCTACGGGGAGTGAAATAGCTGGCAGAGGGCCTGCCTCACTGAGGCCCGCCCACAGCGACCTTCATCACCTCGTCATAGACATCTTGGCAGAGCTGACAGACCGCGCACATAGGCCTGCTCCTACGGGGAGTCATATAGCCGGCACAGGTCCCGCCTCATCGAGGCCCGCCTGCAGCGATCCTCGTCGCCTCATCCATTAACCACTGCCAGTCCTGACGTTCCCCTCGCGGATAAGCCCACTCACTCCTACGGGGAGTCTAATAGCCGGCAGAATGCCCGCCTCTCTGAGGCCCGCCCACAGCGACCTTCGTCGCTTTGTCATAGACATCTTGGCAGATACGACAGACCGCTCCATGCCAGGAGCTCCTGGCGCCCCCACTGTTCAGAAGGCGCCCATGCTACGGACTGTGATGTGCAGCGCGACGACAGACGTAGCCCTCGGCTCTGAACAGGTACTTCTCAGCCCCGTCCTTTAGCATGGAGCCGTGCAGCCCATGGATTTCGTTGTCAGTCTGGACCTGTCCAACACGTATCTCAACGTCCCCATGCACCCCGCCTCCCGACGGTACCTGCGCTTCGCCTTCAACGGCGTGGTCTACCAGTTTTGGGCCCTCCTGTTTGGCCTCAACCTCAGCCCATGGATCTTCACCCACTTCCTGGACGCCGGCGTTGTCAAGGCCAGACAGTCGTTCTCCAGTCCGACCTCGGGCTATTTGGACGATCTCCTTCTGAGGAACCAGTCGTAGACCACCCTAGTGACGGACAGGCATGCGCTTCTCCTGTTGTGGACGCGTCTGGGCTTCCTGTTCAACGCAGGTAAGTCGGTCCTCACACCTTCCTGCTGGTTTATACACCTCGGCATGGAATTTGCGACCGACCTCAACCGGGTGAGACTTCCAAAGCCTCGGATCCAGAAGCTGGCTGCCCTGGCCAACCAGGTGGCCCAAGAGGATGCACGTCCCACCAGAGTTGTCTCCAGCGCCTCAGCCTGATGAATGCAGCGGCGAACCTCCTGCCCCTTGGTCGTCTTTACTCCTGGCCTCTCCAGCTGCAACTCCTTCTCCACTGGCGTCCGTCCTCCGGGAGGTCTCACTGCCCCGGTACCTGTTCCTCAGATGCTTCGTCCCCATCTGCGACGCTGGACGGACCCTTTGTGGCTCGCGTCTGGACTTCCTCTCGCTTCACCCCCGCCCCAGCTTTTGCTCTGCGTGGATGCAAGTCTTGCCGGGTGCTGTGCTCACCTGCTTCTGAGGTCCTCTTCTGGTTGGAACTGAACGCAGTTTGGCAAGCCCTCATCGCGTGGGAGTCTCACCTCCGTTCCCAGGAGCTTCTCGTCCTCTCGGACAACTCAACGGTGGTTTCCTACATCCAGAAGCAGGGTGGGACGCGCTCCCCCAACCTTTGTATACTCCTCTACCAGGTCCTGCGCTGGTGCGAAGACCGAGGCATCGTCCTCCGAGTACGACACTTCCCCAGACACCTGGACGTCCTAGCCGACTCCCAATTGCGGCGCGGCCAGCTACTCCACTCGGAATGGACTCTGCAACCGGACATCTTTCGGATGATCAGCGCTCACTGGGAGACACCCATGATCAACCTCTTCGCCATGAGGTGGAATCACCAATTCCCCCTCTTCGTCTCCCCTATTCCAGACCCGTTGGCCTGGGCAGTCGACGCGCTCTCCATTCCGTGGGACGGGCTCTTCACTTACGCGTTCTCCCGACGGTTCTAGTCCCCTAAGTCCTGCTCAGGCTCAAGGGATGCAATGCGGTGAGGTTACTGGGTGGCCCCATTATCCTGGAACAGATCTTGGACCACCGACCTGCTGAGTCTCGCCACGGGACCTCAACTGCTCCTCCCCACCCCGAGCTCTATGCTCAAGAAGCCCCGCCAGCCGCTGTTCCACCCGGGCCCAGAGCAGCTTCTCCTTCACGCCTGGAGATTGTGCGGCAAGTCCTCGCTGCAAGAGGCTTCTCGAGTGCAGCAGTGGAGGCGATCGCTCCAGCCCGCAGACCCTCGACCAGACGAGTCTAGGAGGGACAGTGGCGATTACTACGGTCATGGTGTGCTGACCAGCAGCTCTCCCCCACCGAACTGACTACCCCTCAGCCCGTCGAGTTCTTCCTCGGGCTCTTCGGCGACCAGGGTTTAGCTCCCATCTCGATCAGAGGATACCTGTCCATGATTGCAGACACTTACCGACACCTCGGCCACTCACACCCCGGCGAATGCAAGACCTCGCCGACCTTATGGCACACTTTGGTCTCTCCGCTTGGCCCGGTTGGCGGATGTGACTCGGAAGACCTGCTTCCTGTTGGCCCTGGCCACGGTGGCCTGAGAAAGCGAGCTACACGCGCTCTCAGCGCGCCCTGCCTGCCTGCAGTTCAGGACGGATGGCTCTGTGCAGCTTCTCACTGACCCTTCCTTCCTCGCCAAGCCTAGGTCTCCCTTGACCACGCCCCACGTGATCACCATACGGCCGCCGAAAGGACTAAGCCTTCCCCGGGAGACCAGGCAGCAAGATCCAGTGCGCGCCCTGCGGGTCTATCTACGCGGATCCAAGCCCGTCCGGAGGGGATGGTCTCGCCTCTTTCTGCCTTTGAACCCAGGCAGAACTGACATTACAGCCCAGACGATATCTTCATAGCTACGCTGGGTCATACAATCCGCCTACTAGGACCTCTCCCCGGAGGGAGCTAAGAGGCTAAGGATCCGCGCACACGAGGTTAGAGCCATGGCCACGAGTGTTGCCTTCGACCGCAGCTGTGCCGTCAGAGACATCGTGGTAACTGTGGGCTGGTGGGCAGAGTCAACCTTCACCCGCTTCTACCTCCGGGATCTGGCAGGCCAGCGAGACAACCTCGCACTGGTGGGGGTGATTGCCGCGGCGCAACACTCCCGACGCCAGAGGCGCCATTGGTAATACTTAGCTGAAATTGTCAGGAGTTTGCTATTGGGAGGGCGGCTCTGGCTAAGCCCTTTACAGGGGGTAATCTTGGGCGGCACCCTCCTCCTTTTCGTAATTCTTCCATATAGTAATGTCATCAGTAATGTTTTTGAGGAAACAAATGATTTTTTTCTCTAAAATGTATTTTTTCGAAAAATACTTACCGATGACATTACTCAGAGGACCCTCCCACCTGCCCCACTTGCCGCTGGTAAGCTAAGCATTCTGACTGGCGTGACACCACTTGGCACGTGACCAGATGGACAGGGACGGGAAACTACTCACAGCCTGGTTACAGTTCTCTGAGTTGCCTCCCTGGTTGTGTAGGAACACAACAGGTTCTTAGGCTGAAATTAAGTAACCTAGTAGACACTTTCATATAGTAATGTCATCAGTAAGTTTGTTTTTTTTTAATACATTTTAGAGAAAAATTCATTTTTGAAACCAGTTCTTTGTTGCAAACAGGTGTTTGCAGAAGACAGTTTCTACTGTATTGTGGGCCAGCTAATGCAGTGGTTGGCCCAGATACCTTTTGCTTAATGGCTTTTTCTTTTCAAAAGCCTATTAACCACTTCATTGCCCAGAAAAAATAGACACCGCCCAACTGCAAGAGGTATAGACCCTCATGAGTCCCCATCGTTGTGGGGGCTCGTGAGGCTCTGTGCCCCCTCTTGCTAAAACCACTTTGTATCCATCTTTCTTTGATGGCTGGAATCTTTGACGTTAAATTTACAATGATTTTTAAAAACTCAGTCCACTGTCAGTGACAGGGTTAATTCAGCACCACATTAACCCTTTGGGTGTCAGCAGTGATTTTGGTCGAGGTGATTCCTGCAGGAATCACCTCGACCAAAACCGCTGCCGACACCCAGAGGGTTAATGTGAACATGGATATCACAGTCTGACTGTGTGACTGTCACAGGTATCACTATAGTAGTCAGGCTAACCTGTATCACAAACGGATGGTGTTGCATTTTCAGGGAGACATGCTGCCGTCAGACACTGCCCCAGCTCCAGCAACCAACACTCAGCAGAAGCAACAACAGCAACGACAGCAACAACATGGGGAGGGTCTGTCCGACACAGATGATGAGATGGAGAGGACAGAGACCATCAGCGAATGGGAAGTCGAACACAGGCAGGCAAAGGTCAGTGCACCTTTTAGTTTTGTGCGACAAGCCAGTTCAGACTAGCACACTTTTATATTTGGCTGCTATGAATCAAATCCAGATCAGAAAGGTGACTGCCAAGCGTGTAAAATGCAAAGAAATCCTCAAGAAAGAAAGAAACTTGCTTAGAAAGGGAAAGTACAACACACTTTATTTAAACTGTGCTGTACTTGGCCTTTCTGTCTTGAGATTTTTTGTTGGGGGGCCCTTTGTAGGAGTTACTGACCATGATATCTCATGTTGCCTCTTCAGGTGCCAAGCAAACTATGTGCTAAACACTATCATTGATTAATTGCAGTCAGTATATGACCTGGTCTGTGATGTCAACAATAGAACCTGTTTTGAGCACTCACTTTTATTTTCAAGAAAATGTCTTTGAAGACAAGTGCTCTGTGAAGAGAAGTCTTGAAGTGCACAAAGTGTCACTTGTCATTAAAGACCATCATGTAGGTGGCCACAGCCACCTCAATGATGGTCTTTAATGACTGGTGAAGTCTTGTAAGGGTGCTCACTCAGCACAGATTCTGCTTTAATACACTAAAAAAAAAAAGAAGTTATTGCTGATTGAGAGCACAAGCTGTTTATGTTGCTGAATTCATGATTTTAACCATTTGTCATTCGTTTTATTCATACTGTTGTCAACATCTACACTTTTGAAAACTTACTGGCTGGGATTTTGAAGCTAGCCTTCCCTTTTATTTCCTCAAAAACATTACCGATGACATGACTACATGGGAATATCTACTTCTAGGCTCAATTTTAGCCTACTTGCCCGTTGTGTGCCCACACAACCCGAGAGGCCCTCGGGGAACCCCCCAGAGGGGCCGAGAGTTATCTCCCCATACCCGTCTTACCAGATCCGGTCACGAGACCATTCAGTCTTTCTACTTCGCTCGTGGAGAGAAGACGTGTCTGGCCCGCGCTCTCGCCGCCTCGACCGGTCTTCTGCCTACCGACGCTGGTTGCCGACTTCGTGTGCTCTGCGCCCGCTTCTACCCTGCCTTCTATCTGGCCTTCTCTTCCTGCTTCGTTGGGCCTCTTGCGGGGATTCTTCTGCTTCTGTGGACGGCGGTTTGACTGCCCTTCCCCCCCCCCCCCCCCTTCCCTTCGTTGCAGAGGTAAGGTAGCGGTAGTTCCCTCGGCCGGCCCTCGGGCTGAGAGCCGGCTGCCTGTGGGTGCTTCCCTGCTTTTGCTTTGGGGTTTGTTTCAGGGCGTAGCGCCTGATTAGCTCACGGTCGGCTGTTGCCGTGTCGCGCCCGTTTTGCACGTGGGCCTTGGGCTCCGTGTGTCTTAGCCTGGTTAAAGCCCCGCTAGCCCTCCGAGAGTGCCCCATTACGCTTTCACCGGGAGCCCGCCTACGCTTCGATAATGTCGTTGTGCTCCCGGTGCGATGACTTAGGTTTGATAATAATAATGATAATAATAATAAGCACGTTAAATAGGCGCTTTTTCCCAATTGAAAATCGGCTCAAAGCGCTGCCCCGAACTGGGCCCAACTAGCGCGCTCACGCGAGTTACGCGCATTCACTCACACACCGAACGTAAACACAGCTTTCACGTGGTGCCAAGGGCAAGCTCAAGCGAGCTGCTGTAATTTTGGAAGTTCAAAATCGTGGTATTTGGTTGGTGGACTGACTCTGATACCAGAGTGTAAGCGGTGTGCGGCCTGGCCTGAGGTTATGTGGGCGGACCTTGGTCCTTTTACCGCCGAGAGCGTGCCCGCCCGGCTTACGAGCGTTCAGCGCCATTGGACACGTTGGCCGCCCTGGCTGTTCCTCGGCTACTCCCGCACGAAACGGTCCCCGCTTCGGGGTTCGCGGTTGTTCTGACCACAGGACCGCCACTGCTGCCACGCCCGCTGACCCTTCCGGAGGGTCTGTTTGCCGGCTTAGCGCACGTCTCACTGAGAGTGACCAGCAGCAGTCGGCCTTGAGCCGTCCGTCGTTGACGAGCCGTCCTCACCACTCTCCCCGCACCAAGCCCGCTGATCCTTCCGGAGGATCGCCTTGCCGGCATAGTGGCCTACTTCCGGAGTAGGGCCCGGAGAGACGTCAGCACCGTCCGTCGCGACGCAGCTGCGACCCTGATCCTCACCGTTCCTCCTCCAGACGCCCGCGCTCTCGCTCGCCTTGCGAGCGCCGTCAGCGGGATTCTCGACGCCCCCTGCAGGACGATGCGCTCAGCCTGCTACCCGAAGTCTCGGTCTCGGCTCTGTTGGACGAGGATCGCTCGACCTCGCACGCGGCAGCTTCCCCGGAGCTGAAGAGGAAGGTCGCCGCCTTCGTTGTCACGGAGAGGCAGGTCAAGAAGTTTAGGTCGCTTCCCCAACCGCCCAGCTTAGGGTCTTCGAGACATCCTTTCGTCGCACCTACAGCTGGCCTCGTCCCAGGAGCCGGTCTTCTTCTCCGACCGTCGCTGGCCCACGGATTTAGACATCTTGTTTCGGCGGGACTGGTATGCTGGACTCTCCCAGGCCTTCTCCATCCCTCTGCCTACGCTGGACCCTTCGGCGGTGTCTCTAGCCGGCGCTCTGACTCGGCTGCGGCGGTCCCCGATGCGGAGCCTGGACAAGACAGCGACCTTGGTCCGTAACACCTTCGCCTGCTCGGGTTTTATGGAGCTCCTCACTCAGTCCTTGGTTCGTCGGGTGGAGGTATCCTGGCATCCTTCCATCTCTCCCCTCCTAGGAGACCTGCTGGTCCTCGCGGAGACCGCCAATTGCGCCGCCTACCATTCCTCGGTCAACGTGATGGTGGCTTCAGCCAACTGCGACCTCATGCGTCGAGATGCCCTGCTCCGCCCCTGCAGTACGTTGCCGCCGGACCTGCGAGCGCAACTTCACCGTGCCCTCTTGGGTGGACCCTTGCTGTTCGGCGACGCAGTCTCTACGGGTCGGCGGTTCGTTCCTCGTGATGTCTGTGCGACTTGGCCGGAGACGCTTCGTCGGACCTCTGGAGTTTTATCGTCGAGAGCGACCTCCGTCTACTATCTCTCGTCCGGATCCTGTGGACACTTCAGCCGCCCCTTCGGTAACGACCGCCCTTCCTCGCATCGGCCCTTGGAACGGTCTGATCGTCGGGACCCGGCGTTGTGCGCTGACCAGAGGATCGCCACTGCTGCCACGCCCGCTGACCCTTCCGGAGGGTCTGTTTACCGGCACAGCGCCCGCCTCACTGAGCCCGGCCTGCAGCAGTCCGCCATGAGCCGTCCCACGTTGACTGGCCTTCATCCTCTCTCTCTCCCCGAGAAGCCCGCTGATCCTTCCGGAGGATCTAGACGCCGGCATAGAGCCCTTCTCACTGAGTCCGGCCAGGAGAGACGTCAGCCTCAACCTGCGCGACACGGTCGCGCCCCCGACTCATCCCGTTCCACCGTCAGTTCGAGACACTCACGCTCGCCCCTCGAGCGTCGCTGGAGGGATCATTCGCCTCGCCGGGATCGTCGCCGCTCCCCCCGGAGGATCTGAACGCCGGCATAGCGCCCTGCTCTCGGAGTCTGGCCGAGAGAGGCTTCAGCCTTAGCTTGCGCGACACGGTCGCGCCCCGACTCCCTCCGTTCCACTTTCAGGTCACTTGATGGCTGATCAGAGGACTGCCACTGCTGCCACGCCCGCTGACCCTTCCGGAGGGTCTGTTTGCCGGCACAGCGCCCGCCTCACTGAGCCCGGCCTGCAGCAGTCCGCCATGTGCCGTCCCACGTGACTGGCCTTCCTCTCCCGTCTCTCCCCGTTAAGCCCGCTGATCCTTCCGGAGGATCGGTACGCCGGCGTAGCGCCCTACTCACTGAGTCCGGCCAGCAGAGACGTCAGCCCTAGCTTGCGCGACTCGGTCGCGCCTCCGACTCCTGCCGTTCCACTTCAGTTCGGGACGCTGATGTGCACCGCTCGAGCGCCTTCGGGAGGATTGCTGTTCGGACTCAACCTCCGCACCTGGGTCTTCACTCGGCTGTTGGACGCCTTAGTCGCCTTAGCCCGACAGTCCTCCTCCAGTCCACGTCGAACTACCTGGACGACCTCCGGTTGCGCAACCAATCGGAGACTGCGCTAGCCACGGACAGAGATGCCCTCCTGCACCCCCTGGCACACCTGGGCTTCCTAGTAGACGACGGCAAGTCGGATCTCTCTCCCTCCCGCCGGGTTGTGCATCTGGGTATGGAATGCGCTACCAACCTCAACACGGTACGCCTTCCGGCGCCCCGGATCAAGAAGATGGCGGATCTAGCCGACCAGTTAGCTCGGGAGGATGCAGCCCCCGCCAGAGTCTGGCTTCAGTTGCTGGGTTTGATGAACGCCGCAGCGGATCTTATCCCACTAGGGCGTCTCTACTCCCGACCAATTCAACTGCTTCTTCTTCTCTATTGGCTCACGTCTTCCGGAGACTTGACGACCGCGGTCCCAGTGTCCCAGATGCTCCATCTGCACCTTCGTCGGTGGACCGACCCTACGTGGCTAGCGTCGGGAGTTCCCTTAGCCTCTCCCCCTCCACAGGTCTCTCCTTGCGTCGATGCCAGCCTTCGGGGTGGGGGGGCCCACCTCCTACCCGGTTCCTCGCGACGGCGGGCTCCTGGCCCTCACACTTGGCGCACACCCTCATCAACTAGCTGGAGATGCAGGCCGTCTGGCGAGCCCTTCAGGCTGGGGATTACCTCCTCGGACACCAGGAGCTTCTCGTGTTTTCGGACGTCACGACGGTGGTCGCTTACATCTAGAAGCAAGGTGGCACACGCTCACCTGACCGGTGTATGCTCCTCTACAGGAAGATGTGTTGGTGCGAGGACCGGAGCAGTATCCTTCAAGCCCGGCACGTTCCCGGATGCCTGAAGGTCTTGGCCGACTCTTGGTCTCGCCGCGACCAACTCCTACACACGGATTGGACCCTGCGACAGGACATCTTCGGATGATCTGCGCCCGCTGGGAGACTCCCCAGGTCGACTTGGTCGCCACGAGGTGGAACCACCAGCTCCCCCTCTTCGTCTCCCCGATTCCCGACCACCTTGCCTAGGCTGTCGATGCGCTCTCCTTTCCCGGGGACGGACTTGTGGCCTATACCTGTCCCCCTACCGTCCTGGTTCTCTAAGTCCTCCTCTAACTTTGGGGCTGTTCGGCGTTCCTCCTGTTGGTCGCGCCGTTCGTCTGGAACCGCTCCTGGACTACCGATCTGCTCAGCCTCGTCACAGACCCGCCCCTGCTGCTGCCCACCCCGCGGGCCATGCTCAAGCTTCCACGCAAGCCGCTGTTCCACCCCTGCCCGGAGTGTCTCCTCCTTCACGCCTGGAGGTTGTGCAGCAAGCTCTCGGAGCTAGAGTCTACTCAGGGGAAGCAATGGAGGCGATCGCTGCGGCCCGGAGACTGTCGACCCTTCGAGTCTACGAGGGAAGTGGCGAGTCCTCTGTTCCTGGTGCACCGATCATGGCCTTACGCCCACGGATCTGACGCATCCTCCGCTGGCGGACTTCTTCTCTGGCTCTTCCGAGACCAAGGCCTAGCCCTCGTCACGGTACGCGGTTCCTTGTCCATGATTGCGGACACCTATCGTCACCTGGGACGACCCGATCCGGGCGCCTGCAAGGACCTAGCCGACCTTATGGGACACTTCGGCATCCAGCGCCCGACACTCCGCTAGTTCCTTCCTCGCTGGGACCTACCCCGGGTGCTCACGTGGTTGAACTCCGCCCGCTTCGTACCATTACCTTTGGCCCAGCTCGCGGACTTGGCACGCACAACCTGCTTCCTGCCGGCACTTGCTACCGCTTCGCGCGGGAGCGAGCTACATGAGCCTTCAGCGCGCCCTGCCGGTCTGCAGTTCCGAACAGACGACTCCGTCCGGCTGCTCACGGACCCGGCCTTTCTGGCAAATAACAGGTCTCCTTTAACTCCGCCTCAGGTGATCACCATTAGGCCGCTGAGAGACCGACCCCGGTCCCAGGAGACCAGGCTACAGGATCCCGTGCGCGCCCTTAAAATCTATCTGCGGCGATCCAATCTCGTCCGCAGGGGGCGGTCGCGCCTCTTCCTACCCTAAGACCCAAACAGCGTGACATTATAGCCCAGACGATCTCTTCCTGGCTCCGCTGGGTCATACGCTCCGCTTATCAAGAGATAGCCCTGAGGGAGCTAAGAGGCTGCACATTCTCGCACACGAGGTACGAGCTATGGCCACGAGCGTCGCGTTTGAGCGAAACGGCACTGTCAAGGACATCGTGGCAGCCGTGGGTTGAAACACCGAGTCGGTCTTGCCCGTTCTACCTCCGGGACCTGGCTAGCCAGCAAGAGAATCTCGCACTGATGGGGGACATCGCCGCGACGCAACACTCCCTCCCGGTGCCACCGGCACCGTAGGTATGCACTTCGCTAAAATTGTCGGGAGTGTGCCACGGGGTGGACGGCGTTGTCCTGTTGGGGGAGTTGTGGGCGGCACCCGCCTCCTCTTCGCAATTCTCCCATGTAGTCATGTCATCGGTAATGTTTTTGAGGAAATAAATTCATTTTTCTCTAAAAGGTATTTTTTCGAAAAATACTTACCGATGACATGACTCGGATAACCCTCCCCCCTGCCCCGCTTGCCGCTTTCGAGCGAAGTATCAGACTGAATGGTCTCGTGACCGGATCTGGTAAGACGGGTATGGGGAGATAACTCTCGGCCCCTCTGGGGGGTTCCCCGAGGGCCTCTCGGGTTGTGTGGGCACACAACGGGCAAGTAGGCTAAAATTGAGCCTAGAAGTAGATATTCCCATGTAGTCATGTCATCGGTAAGTATTTTTCGAAAAAATACCTTTTAGAGAAAAATGAATGTTTTGTTTTTTTGCAGCAACTTCAGCAGCAGCAACAGCGGGATGAAGATGATGATATCACGGACCTCACTGAGGCTGGACGCACACAGCCTTTTGTTCCTCGACTACAGCAACAGGTGTGTTTGTGTGTTTGCTCAGGCATGCTTGGTGTAAGTGATCCAGGGATCACGCACACAAGGATATGTATAACAGTACAGCAGAACCCTTTTTGAGCGACCGTTCTTATGAGAGATCAGCTGTCATTAAAGACCATCATTTAGGTGGCTGTTGCCACCTAAATGATGGTCTTTAATGACAGGTGACACCTATTTGCTTCTCTTGAGAGAGCACCTATCTTTTAAGACCACCTTTGTTGGCAAAAAAGAGGCAAGTTGCTAAATACGATTTCTACTGCAACAAAATTTGAATACAATGCTGGCCAATGACACTTTCCTTATGTATGTTGCTCTCCATGTAACACATTTTCCATATAACAACAATAGAAAGTTTCATTTTGTTGTATCCGGAGTTGACCATACTCAGTTTTCAGAATTCTAACATACACCTTCTTGGGAAACATCTGCATACATGTGCTTCATTGAGATGAACTGTTGGAAATGTTTGGCTTGTGTCACTAGGAGGAGGCTGAAAAGGCCAGACGAGCGAGAGAGGAGGATGAGAGGAGAAAGAGAGAAGAAGAGGAGGAGGAGGAAGCCCACAGACGAGAGGCATGGGAGAGAGAGGAGGCTGCCCGGCAGGAACAACTTCGAGAAGAAGCCGAGGAGGCCCTCAGGGTCAGTAGTCCTTTTATTTGGCCCCACCTAGCTATAACCAAATATGAGTCATTTCTGTCACATGTTCCAGACTGCAGTTCATTCAACCCTTTGGCTGTTTATAGCAGTTTTTGTCATGATATTACCTGCAAGAATCATCGTGACAGAAACCAATACTGACTGCCAAAGGGTTAACAAAAACACAATGTCATGGAGTTATGTTTTTAAGAGACAATTTCCATTAATCAGAAGTAAATAAAAAAAAACCGCACCTCTTTTGACACAAATATTTGGTTGAAATCATGGACAAACGTGCATATGTCTTTTTTTGTCAGGGCTTTTAATCTATTGTTTTGACAAACTTCTGATTTTTTAATGTCCATTGTCAACATCTGCAGTGAAATTTGGATCACAGAGGGTTAGCTTCTTTGCAGTTTACCATAAGCTATTTTCAGTGCTGACAATGCAAGAAGATTTGAATATAGACCATGATAGCTCATCCTTGAGCTATCATGGTCCTGGAGGCGCCAAGCTATTTTGGCACCGTCTTTGAACTATCATGGTTGACCTGTCTCCTGAACTGTAATGTAGTCTTCATGTGACAACACCCAGGTGGGGGATTTCAACCTTAGGCTGGTTAGTTAGTTGTTAGGGTTCAACGCCGAGCAGCCGACTGAGGCCATATGGTGGAAAGGGTAAAACTAAAAGTCTGGCTAGTGAGACTGAAAGGTTAATTGCGTTGATGACAAAGGATTAACTCTTTTGAGACGTGCCGCATCCGTATTCACGGCGTAAAGCCATGAATCCGGATGCGGCACATCTCAAAAGACTTAACAAGGTCTACTCTGCAGAGGAAACACGTTAACAGTTGTACACACATTTGTATTTTGACAGCTGGAACAAGAGGCGATGGAAGAGGAGAAAGAGAGCAGTGAGGAGGAATCACTGGCGCACAAAGAAATTCCGCAAATTGCTCCGTCCCCGTCGCCCACACGACAGGTAAAGGCACCTCTGTGTTTGCGTACTGGCATCGTCATTTTTACCTCATCACTGTCGAGGAAAGATAAACATGGTGCAACTACAAGAGACATAGACCCTCAGGAGCCCCCGCTGTTGCTTCTTGCTGACACCACTTTGTGTCCCTGTTCCTTGGATAGCTGGGGGGATTTTAGGCGGTGAATGATTTAAAAAAATTCAAGAAATGCAATCTGCGTTCAATGATGGTAAAGGGGTTAAGCCTTTTGACTGGTGATGTATCGAGCATGATAAGGTCAGTGCTTGGAAATAAACAACACTGTTTTACTATACATTACCAGTGCCTAAGAAAACTCTTAGAGAGAACTCTCCACATTATGTCTGTTTTTGGCAATACACTTGTGTGCCTGTGTGTTCACTGAGGCTGTCCCTTTTTACAGTTGCTCTGTTTTTCGAATTTCAGATGAGTCAGCCATTTCAGAGGGGACAGCTGTCCCCTGTACTCAATTCTCGTCAAAACAATTCCGTAGTGATGGCTGACAAAACAACCAATCCTGCTCAGGATGTGCAGTCCAAACAGCAAAAGTAAGACATTTTTTTTTTATGCCTTTGTTTGTTTGTATGTCTTATTTTTCTGTTTGTCTTTTTTCGCACTCAATTTATCCCTGATATTGGTGCTGTTGTTCATTTGTGGATTTTTTACTGTTGTTTTACCAGTGTTTGTGTCTGTGTAGGTGCTCACGCACTTGTGTGTGTATGTGTGTGTGTGTGTGTGTGTGTGTGTGTGTGTGTGTGTGTGTGTGTGTGTGTGTGTGTGTGTATTCACAATAAAGTGTGTGTGTCTTAACAATAAAGTCGTTGCTATGTATGCCTGTAGTTTTGTGTAATTTTGTCATTTATGCTTATACATGAACCCATATCATACTGAGGCTAAAAGCTTCAAATCTGTACACTGCCATATGCAACCTACATTATAGTACTTACAGATAAGAATATAGACCAATGGCTTTAGTTCAAGGGTGATGCCAGAATAGCTTGGCGCCACCTAGAGGCGCCAAGCTATTCTGACACTACCCTTGAACTATTTTAGTCAAACTTATTTCACACACTGGTGTATTCCGAATGATTAGGATTAACAATACTTGTGTGTCTGTGAACAGTACCATGCTTTTTCTTCAGCACCTCTAACCCCCCTTCCCCCTGATCTTCTCCCCCCTTACCACCACCATCACCTTTACCCCACTTCCATCCCAGTTCACCATAGGCCATTGGGCTGCCGTTGGTCTGCGCATGACTGCACAGGCCAACCGCAGCCAGCGTCAACCCGACCACCTTTTGCGCATTGGAATACTGTTGACATTTTGTAAGTTTACCCACATGTTTGTTTATCATCACCGCTTCACAGAAGTGCATTAATAATGAAGGCTCAAGTGTTTAAGTTAGCATTTCATTGTTAGGAACGAAGGCTCTACCCTTGCACTGTCATGATTCATTGGTTTGCCGCACCTTAAAGCAGAATGTAGTGCAGGAACTTAAGAACTGCAATAATCAGGGAAGAGAAAAACAGCACACTTGCAAATTGTGTTTCTGTTTTCGTTGTTTGTTTCTTTGCTGTTGACACTCTTGGCAGTCACCGTTTCTGTTCTGAATTACAAACTGCAAGTCAGTTACAGTAGTTATTAGGGTTTAACTCTTTTAATCCCACGGCCGCATTTCCAAACATCTGGAGGCATTGTCTGATGACTGTACCGGTTGTTGGAGATGGATTGATCATAATAATTCAAGGGTAGCGCCAGATGAGCTTGGCGCCTTTAGGCGCCAAGCTCATCTGGCGCTACCCTTGAATTATCATGATCAATCCATCTCCTGTTGCAGGGCCCTGAGGCTAAATGGGTTAAAGAAGAGCCATCTCACAGCAGAACAAATAGCAGGTGATTTAGCTGTGACAGTTACGGGGCATACTAATGCTCATGCACTGCATTGACACCATCGCTTTTACTCTGTGTGCTCATGGACTTTTTTTTCTAGTTCACTGAGCGCATGTAGATCTGTGACTCACCTTTTGTTAGCCTTGGCACACTGATATAAATCAGCACCATTCAAGAGCACTTTGACACCAGGGCCACTTGTTCAGTCAGGAGTTAACCCTTTGGCTGTCGGTAACTCTTTTCGTTTAGGCGATTCCTGCAGGAATCACCTCAATGAAAAGCATTGCCGACAGCCAATAGGTTAATTATTGCATTTCATTTAGGCTCAGCTCCATTAGTTGTTGATTGACTCATTTACCCTGTAGACATGATAGTTCAAAGGTAATGCTAGATCAGCTTGGTGCCTGGAAAGGCACCACACTGATCTGGCGCTGCCCTGTAACTATCATGACAGTCCATCACCAATAGCTGGCACACTGTAGACACCTCCCACAGTTGCGACCATCATCATTAGGTGTGAGTGAGTGAATTATTAGACATTTTTTTTGTTTTGTTTTTGAACAACATGTTCACTACAGTAAAAGAGCCCATTTTGGGAGGTTGTATCTCATAGTTTCCTTTCTGCTTGTGTTTCGGAGTGTCATTGGTTAGGCTTGTATTGTTCAGAAGTGCAGATGCATTTATGTGTAATTTTCTAAACATGGCTGTGAGTTCAATCTCCAAAATAGTTGATGTTTATAAAAATGAAGATTTTTTTAACGCATTCTACCTCAGGACCGAAATCCCCATATTTTAAAGTTGCCCCTTGAAGGACTGTATTACAAGAGACTGATCTAGCATGATAGTTCAAGGGTGGTGCCAGAATAGCTTGGCGCCCATAGGTGCCAAGCTATTCTAGCACCACCCTTGAACTATCATGCACGATCGATGTCTTGCTGGGGCGTGTCTGGGCTGAATGAGTTAAATGAAAGTAAGAATGAGACCCAGTTATAAAGGAAAATAACAAACGTTCCAGGCCATACTATTGGTTTTGGCCATCAACAGGTGATCATGACTGACGATTGACACTTATTACTTGTAATCTGTATGACTGGTACAGTTCTCTTCAACCCTCTGGCTGCCAGTGAAATGGTTAAACAAAGAAAGCTTTGCTTTGTAACTAAATAGTTATGCAGGGATGTGAGAACTGTATTTCTCCACTATTTGCGGCATGAGCATATTGATTCCCCACCGGGTGTGCAATAGATTATTGGGCTGACGTCAGCCCCTGTGGGTCCGCACACTGCTACAGCTGACGTCGGCCCGATGGCCTTTGCTTGCTGGGCAGGCCTGATTTGTTACCTGAAAAGCAGTTCTTATCCAAAGTAAAGGCTAGAAAAGTGAACCTAATTTCCGTCACCCAAACAGGTATGGAACGCTTCACTGAGTGTGCTTGATCAAGCGTACTGCTGTTGCCCCCCCCCCCCCCCCCCTCCCCAATATAAACGGTCCCTCAGCTATCCGTGCCAACTGCAAGAGGCATAGAATCTCATGAGCACCTGTAGCTGTTCTGCGGGGGCGCATAAGAATGTATGCCTCTTCTGTCCCAGGTTCACTATGCATGCTTATCCATAAATCGAGGTACTGATCTACTGCTTATTTTACCACTGTAAGAAAAGGGCAGGCGAGGTGCTTTCTATTGGAGTGCAGACATACAGACATAGTCATAGACTATTGTTCTTCAGCCACTTTTTTAAATCGCACCCATAGCCCGTATCCGGCTAATGGAGTCATGAGGATCTGTGCCGCTTGCTAAAGCCAGTAGGTGCGTTTTCTCAGGCAGGGGAGGTTTTCAGGCGTTCGATCTGACAGTGATGGTAATTGCAAGTCCCCCTTTCTTCCAGGCTTTTACGGGGAGTCGCTAGGGAGAGAGCCCTATATAAAGGGGGCAGTTTATCATGACCTCGACGAGTCCGAAATAGCTCAGTCGGTTAAACGTCGGAGCAGGAGAGCGAAGGGAATCGCCGGTTCGTGGGTTCGAATCCCGTCCCGGTCCCGGTAGCTGGACTCACAATCCAGGGTGGAAAAACGGATTTGTTCGTTGAAAGGTCCTGGTAAATCAAAGTGGCACAGTTGGAGTGCGCCTGAGTTGATCAGTGTTCAGGTCGCACTCCATAGGCAATAGATTTCCCTGCCCCCCCCCCATCACCCGCCCGTCAGGGCCGTCCATGATCACCTCGGTGCTGTGGACGTTAAACCCGAACGAACTAACTAACTAACTAACATGAACTCGACCAGTTCATGTTGTAGGTCAGATGATTTACTTTCAGAGGTACTTTATGAGGTACTGTGCCATTCAGTGCTGTCACGTACACTACAGCAAAAGAAATCAACCATGATAGTTGATGGGTGGTGCCAGAATAGCTTGGCGCCTGTAGGCGCCAAGCTATTCTGGCACCACCCTTCAACTATCATGGTCGATCTGGTCACCTGACTGTGATGTAGCCTTCAGAAGACAATTTGGGAAAGTTGTCCATGGGGGTCAGACTGTGCAAGGTTTTTGATCTTCTCATAACAATTTCCCCCAGTAATCGATTATGCGGGGCGTGAATGGGAGTTTTGTGGATGCCAGGGGTGTATTGGAATGTGCAGTTTGATCTAGCGCTTTAGTAGAGTCTCACAGCTACAGTACACGCACAGTCTGTTCTGGGGACTGGATATTTGTGGGTCTGAAAAGTGAAAGCCAGGTGAGTGTTGATTTTATGTGATCACGCAGTTCGTCAGACATTTTCTTGTCACATGTATGTTTGTTCGTTTGTAGGTTTGTTTTCCTCCCCAATTTATTTTTACTTGTTCAGTTGTGTGTTTTAATTGCTAGAAATGCTGCCTTTCCATAGCGTTTCTTGCTTGCGTATTGTTGTTTGCAAGGTCAGACAGTTGTATTTAGTCTACAGCAGTCATTCTTATCAGTGGTATAAATTTGGGACTCTAAAGAGTAAAGACTGCTTTGCTGTCTCTCAGCAAATAGCCCTTGTCTTCGAGGGCTTAGTTTCTCATGAGCCTTGCAGCTCAGGAGATCGGTCTATTTGATTAATGGATGGATTGATCAATGGAAGGATCGATCGATTATTTTTGGGTTTAATGTCCATAGCACCGGAGTGATAGTGGACAACCCTAATAGGAAGGTTATGGGTAGGGTGTGTGTGGGGGGGGGGGGGGGGGGGAGAGACAGCCATTGTCTGTTTCGTACTGTTTAACCCCATTTGTGCAGCCACCGGTACTTTTGGCTGCTAATACCCGTGTGCATGCAGTCACCGGTACTCTTTACCGCTAACGCCCATACTCGTTCACAATATTGTTGGCTGCATGCACAAGGGTTTTTAACCCTTTAACTGCTAAAAAAAATGTGATTACCACCAACTGCAAGAGGTATAGATCCTCATGAGCAGCCCCCGCAGAGGATCTATGCCTCTTGCCGAATCCACTCTGTTCTCTGACGTTTGACACACAGTCACAAAATGTTTGACTTTGAATTTACGCGGATTTGAGAACACAATCGGCGTCTGTTCACTGGCAGTGAAGGGGTTGAAACACACACACACACATATATATAGGCCCAACAATCAGTCTTAGGTATATATATATATATATATATATATATATATATATATATATATATATATATATATATATATATTATATATATATATATATATATATATATATATATATATATATATATATATCCACCCTTATCCACCCTGAAGCCATTGACTTGTGTAGAGAGATAAAAGATGTTTGTCTTGATACTGAGACGTGTTGGCACCATAGGGTTATTCTAGGGTCGAAGTGTGTACACGGAAAAAGAGGCATAATTATGACTATTTGTCTAATGCTCAGGGCTGGCTTTTCAGCCAACACGTTACGTCAGCCAGAGGCATAGATTCTCATGAGCCCCTCTGCAGCCGCAGGGGCTCAAGAAAATCTATGCCTCGTGTTTTCAGGTACTGGTTATTGACATTCTCAGGTTCAGACCGTCAGTCATTCATGGATTCACGGTGTTTTGGGCATCCGCGACTGAGGCAGTCATTCATTCAGATGTAAATGTATGTTTGTCTTTGGGGGGAGAGGGAGAGGTCATAGATTTACATTAGAATCCTTCCGGCCGCAGGGACTCATGAGAACCTAGGCCTGTCGCTGGCAGAGTTTGGCCCATTTGAATCTAAGACTGATGCAGTCATTTTCGTTCCTTGAGGGTCGCAATTGAGGCATTTATTCCCGTGTGTTTGGGGGGGGGGGGGGGGGGGGGGCGGCGGTATTCATCTTTGTTTACGTAGGTACTTTATGTGTACTTTTATATTACAAACAGGAGGGACAGAGTAGAGTGAGCAATGCT
The DNA here is from genome assembly GCA_036245525.1 of Semisulcospira habei. Taxonomy (NCBI): domain Eukaryota; kingdom Metazoa; phylum Mollusca; class Gastropoda; family Semisulcospiridae; genus Semisulcospira; species Semisulcospira habei. Next base: position 176,673,491 of record BTPG01000003.1, on the reverse strand, counting down.
TAGTGCATTGAGTGGATTTTGCAAAGAGTCCAGGCAAGTTGTTTTGTATCACTGCAGGTAGAAATTTGTATTTTGGTGTTCTTTAACCCTTTTCATCCTGATACACTAATGCTTGAAATAAATTTGACTATGATAGGTCAAGGGTGGTGCCAGAATAGCTTGGCGCCTCTGGCGCCAAGCTATTCTGGCATCACCCTTGAACTTAGATCGTTGATCTAACTCCTAAAGTGTAATGTAGCCTTCATAGAGCAATAAGCAAATGTGTAAACAAGTCGGCCTCAATATGTAATGAGTTAAGAGGCAAATGCAAATCGTCATAAATGTTCACAGCATGTGTACGCACATGTCCACATTGACATGTTCCTTGCTGGCTATAATATTTTGCCCTATAGCTTTGCATGACAGAGACATGTATGACACCTGTGTGTCTGGCTGTGTTTGACAAACTGTGCAGTGGCGTACAATAGGTATTCAAAGTTGGTTGATTTTTACTTCAGTAACAGACTTACACAGCAGGTTAAAAAAAAATAAAAAAATAAATACAGCATAACATGTTTTGAGCGTCCACCCTTTATGAGACTTTATCTGTCATAAAATGATGGTCTGTAATGACAGTTTGCTCTGTTTTGCCTTTCGAGAAGTCTTGAAGGGCAAAAAAGAGTAACCTGTCATTAGAGAACATCAGAAGACCACTTTTGCAACAACCAAAAAAAGTATTTGCTCAAAACAGACTCTACAGTAAACTATATTTCTCAACAGAGACAACTGCATCGTCAGTTCTTTGTACTGTTGTGTCGTAACCCATTACATGTCAGAATTTTGTTAATTTGCTTATTGTCCTATGAAGGCTACATTACAGATTAACCCATATCATGCTGAGGCTAAAAGCTTCAAATGCGTGCACTGCCATATGCAAGCTACATTATAGTACTTACAGATAAGGATATTGACCAATGGCTCTAGTTTAAGGGTGGTGCCAGAAAATGGCTTGGCGGCTAGAGGCACCAAACTGTTCTGGCACTACCCTTGAACTAGTTTAGTCAGACTTATTTCACACACTGGTGTATTCCCAATGATAAGGGTTAAGAGAGATCAACCATTTTAGTTCAAGGATGGTGCCAGAATAGCTTGGCACCTGAGGCGCCAAGCTGTTCTGGCACCATCTTTGAACTATCATAGTCAAACTAAATTCAAGCAGTGGTGTATCAGGATGAAAAGAGTTAAAATAGGGATCCGACTGCACATGCATGGAACCCAGACAAGGGTCAGTGTTGCAGTTACGCTGACGTGTGCTGGTGCGTCTGCGGGCTTGCGGGGAGCACGGGACCAGCACACATGTTAGTATGCAAAAGATATTTGACTGTGCTGTGGGGGTTATTTTGAACTAAAAATCAGGTCCAAGACTGAGCGCCTGGAAAACAGTAGGTTGTGCCCCCTTTATAATAAGGGCTCAAGGGACCGTTTAGCTGGCTCGCTGCAGCGTACATGTATTGTTGTAATACCGGATTACTTCAAACTGTGGATGTGTATGTCAATGCAGCGACTCCTTGCAAGCAAGAGGCATTTATTCTCATGAGCCCCTGGGGGTGCAAGGGCTCGTGAGAATATATGCCGCTTGCAGATGGAGCAGGCTGAATGAATCCACAGAATGTTTGGAGTCTGTGCAAGGTTTGACCTACTTCTGATTTAGGGATTACCACAGTTGGTAGCTGCCAGTATTATTTATATATATGAACCCTTTTTTCACTCTTGAAGTGTTCAGGTGGGCTATGGTTTTCCGCCAAAATATGTAAATTATTTTGTGATATTTGTTCTTCGCAGTGTTGTATTGCATACCAGTCATTGTGATTGTTCATGTTAATCCATAAATCCGCAAAGCATGCTCGCCACAACTGCAGCTCACGATCTGCTAATTTCAGAAAGTTTTCTTGGATTAGGCATAGCCAGCCAAGAGCCAAGGCCGTTTAACCAAAAAATAAATGAAGTTACAGGTGAGGCTAGAACAAAATTACTGACAGCCTTTGTTATGTTTTCGGTTCTCCCATAATGCTGGTTAATCTTTGTTAATCCATAGCGTCAGTGTCCAACAATCAGTCTTAGGTACAGGACTGTTTGTTTGCAGCCAGATAATAACATGAATGAACAAATGGGTCATGCTCTGAGAGGTTTAACCCTGTCACCCCCAGTGCCATAGGTGAGGAACTGATCAGTCATAGCTTAACCCATTACATCCTGAGGCTGTTTTTTTTTTTTATTTGCATATTGTCCTATGTATCATACATTACAGATTAGGGGATAGATAAACTTTTTTTTTTTCAAGGGTGGTGCCAGAATAACTTGGCGCCTCAGGCGCCAAGCTATTCTGGCACCACCCTTGAACTATCATAGTCAAATTAGTTTCAAGCAGTAGTGTATCAGGATGAAAAAAGTTAAGGGTAGTGCTCAGTGAGTTTAGGGGTAGTTCAGGGATTGCTTGAAACCTGTTCCGCAGACAATTGAACCCTATGACTGCTGAGAAAAGGTGCACCCAATTCAAGTGCAAGCAGCATGGATCCTCATGAGCCCCTGCAGTTGCGGGGAGTTGCGGGGACTGATGAGGATCTATGCCTCTTACTGACACCGCGTTTTATCCATGTTTCTTGTGTGGCTGGGACTTTTGCGTTTAATTAACAGATTTCAGAAACATGTTCTGCGTCCACTGGCAAAAGGGTTAAAATGTGAGCCATTGAGCTCTGGATTTAAAGGGTTAAGCTTTCTCCAATGAGTGGTGTATGGTATTTGTTAACGGAGCGTTAGGACCAGGCTTTTGTTGTTTTTATGGAGACCTTTGGATGGCTGCAGACGTGTTTAGGACATCTGCAGAAACCTTTGATTCTTGTTGGTAGCATATATAAGATAGTTTGTCTGTGTGTTGAACCTTCGAGAATTTGCAGCCATGTTTGAGTATCGCCGATTGCTGCCCGGCGATTTGGGTAGAATATTCCTGAGGTGAGAGTGTTGTTTGTTTTTTTCTTGCAGTCAGCATTTATGAAACTGTGCAGTGGCTGTGGAAGGGGGTATGCACTAAAATTTCAGTTCTTGTGGTTTGAGTTTTCAGGCAGTGAAAGAGGTTATGAAAGCGTGATCGTCTCTCTCTTCAGCAAGAAGCATAGATCCTCTTGAGCCCCCACAACTGCAGGGGCTTTTGAGGATGTTCATCTTTAGCTGTTGGATCATGTTTTTTTTATCTCGGCAGTGAAGGGTTGGTGAAAGTTGAAAGGTGGTGTCAGAATAGCTTGAAACTGTCAATGAACTTTAACAGCAGTTTGGACACGCAGCAAAAGCACAAGTGTAATCACGCTTATTTATCCTGTGCAGTTGTTAGCGTGCCAACCTAATTTTAGCTGTTTCTCACACTGGTAGTGTTGTATTTCTAGTATGGAGTGGAGTCATTGTCAGGTTTTTTTTATATAAAGAAGAATTTTGCTGAACTGGATTCTCATGTGTCTAAATGAACCATAACTAGACCTGTGTGTAGTGTTTCATAACCATCTGTAACAGAAGTGTATCTTTAAACAGTTATGGCATCTTTGAACAGTTACGGCGGTAGTGGGCCTTTAATCCTGTGGCTGTCGTGCTCTTGAGTGATTCCTACAGGAATCACCATGACATAAAGCGCTAGCAACAGCCACTCTGGCTGTCGATAGTGCTTTTCGTCAAGATGACAAGTGCTTTTTGTGCAGGAATTTCTTTGAGAAAAAGTACTAGATGAGGTATAGAGGGATCCATTGGCTTGATTGTGTGTACATTGACTATGCTTTTGTATGTCTGTCTGTTACTCATGACGTGGAGTGACAGAGTGTATCTGAAGGGTTTAGGCTCATTAACTCAATCGCGTGTGCTACATCAAGCTGCATAAAGCCACATATTTGAATGCGTGATGTTTCAAATGCATGAACCCGTTTAGCCCCAACGTCCTATAGTGGGAGATGGATTGACCATGATAATTCAAGGGTAGTGCAGATTAGATTGGCGCCTTGAATTATCATGGTCAGTTCATCTCCTGCAACTGGTACATGGTCGTTACATGACACCTCCAGAATTTGGGAAATGCAGCCATGGGGTTAAATGGGTTAACCATTGAACACTGATACTATGCCAGTTCAAGTTTGGTGCCAAAATAGCATGGCAATCTTAGGTGCCAAACTATTAAACATCACCCTTGAACTATCTCAATGTCAGCATGTCTGCTGAAATTTAATGTATCTTAACCTTTTTAACCCCAGATCTCTACAGCAGGAGATGGCTTGACCATGGTAATTCAAGGGTAGTGCCCGATTAGCTTGGCGCCTTCAGGCGTGGCACTACCCTTGAATTATCATGGTCAAGTCATCTCCTGCAACTGGTACATAGTCGTTGGGCAACACCTGCAAAATTTGAGAATTGGGACCTTGGGGCTAAAAGACAGTTTACAATTGTGCGAATTTGTATCTAACCCTTTGGCTGTCCTCAGTGCTTTCTGTCAGGATGATTCCTGCAGGAATCATCGCGAAAACAGTGCTGCAGACAGCCAGATGGTTAAGGAGCTCAGTCTGTTAACAGGACTCGCGCAGTATTATTTTTTTTCATTTTTCCCCCCCAGAGAGGAACTGAAACGTGTGGAGGAGCAGGTACGGGAGGAGGCGCAAATGAAAGAATTCACCAGTGTCTCTTCATCGTCTGCCACAGCAGTCAGTCGCCACTCCCATTATAATGTAGGTGGGGCCATCCTCCACCCCCAGCCCTCGCACGGCGTGCCTCAGGCCTCCCAGTCACACAGCAGTTACCTGCCGGGCCCCACCGCCCTGCAGATCAAACAGCGGCTACAGGTGGGCAACACGACACCCATGGCCTACCACAGCGATGGGATGGAGTCTGACGACTCTCTGGCTTCTGACAATGAGAGGTCAGTGGGATGTGGAGTGTACCCTCAGGCCGACGATGGCTGCATTGGGCCACGCACAGCCGTGCACGGACCCACTGCAGCCATCGTTGGCCTTAGACCTTTGTTTTCTGGGTATGTAGTATACAGTAGAAGTGACCTGTGTTGTCACCAATTGTACAATTTTTGTTGCAGACAAAACTGAAAATGTTTCTCATCAGTGGGGCAGAGTAATTGAGATAGAATTATATAAATTTTGGAGTGTGAATTTTATATTTTATCATGAAAGTCAAGGCCATGACAGCTGTTTTGGGTTGATGTTTGCTTTACCCTTATTAGCCTCAACGCACTGCAGCACGATATGAATTCACCATGATAATTCAAGGATAGTGCCAGGATTAGCTTGGTGCCAGGTGGCACCAAGCTAATCTGGCACTACCCTTGAATTATCGTGGTTGATCTGTCTCCTGCAACTGGCACATGGGCGTTAGGTGACACCTCCAAAATGTGGGAAATTCGGCCTTGGGGTTAAAGGGGTGAATTATTACTAGCTGTCTTAGTCTTCTTCTTCTTCTTGTCGTTCGCAGTAATTGCGGGTTTGCGTGGATGCTCATATGTAGTCTCGGCCCGGGTCCTCCGTCTTCAGCATTCGAGGTTTTTCTGTCGGGGTTACCTCACCCTTAGCTCCTGGTATACGACTTTCCCTGGGAACACAGGGTGGCTAGAGCTTTTTGCGGCTCTTGATCGCATGATAAACCCGTCATTGGACACATGGGGAATTTCAGTGGAGGTAGCAGTGCCACCTGCTACCCCGCCCCGTCCTGGTAAGCTCATCGCCATTTGGTCCGTGACTGCTTGCGCAGCTAACCTCCATATCTGAAGGCCGTTCCCCTATCCGCCACCCGGGGACGCGCTAGGTTGGGGATGGTCGCCCCACTGAAAATCCCACACTGGGTTAAGGAAGTTCAGCATGTCCTAGGTCTTAGTCTAATTATTAGATTCTCAGCTGTGTCTGAATGTGTTGGCATGCGAATGAAACCAGATGCTAAGATGCATTCCAATGTTTCATTGTTGTACAGTGGAACTCGTGGCAATAAGAGATCTTTGTCTTTATCTGTATCTTTAACTCTGCCTTAATCTTATCTTTATCTGTATCCGTATCTTTATCTGTGTAGGTATCTATATCTTTATAGGCATCTTTATCTGTGTCTTCATTTTATCTTTATCTTTACATTGTGCGTAAGCAGTGATAGAGAAACTGAACGTGCAGCAGCAGTCAACTTTAAGGTGAGATGCAAAAAGATGTAATGGTGAGTGTCATGTTCTCTTTCAGGCCCGACAACATCAACTCTTACTACCCAGCTCTGCTGGGCAGCACGCAGAGTTTCAGGCCTGATTTCAACCTGGCTGACGATGACATCTTGTCCTACACGTCAACAGAATTTGAGAACAGTGACTTGGTTCCCACCTCCACTGGGCCATTTTCACGCGACGTCCTGCTCAACATGAATCTGTCCGGTGTGTGTTGGAATCTTAGGTTTTAACCCTTTCGATGTTGGTAGATCTTTTTTGAGGTGATTCCTGCCATAGGAATGTTCAAGGGTGGTGCCAGATGAAAGTTCAAGGGTGGTGCCAGAATAGCTTGGCGCCTCCAGGCGCCAAGCTATTCTGGCACCACCCATGAACTGTCATGGTTGATCTGTCCCCAGCTCATATGTAGTCTCGAAGTTGGGAGTATTGGCTGTATGGCTTCAACCTTTTCGTTAGCATTTTAAACTGGCTGTCATTAGGACAGGCAACATTGAAAAAAATCTGTCATGGGGGCTCTGCAGTCCATGATATACTTTTGCCACTGCTAGGATAAGTACAATAGTACCAACTGCACATGTACACCATTAGTACCATTTTAGAGGGAAGTGGGGTGGGGTTTGTGTCATCTCAGTTCTGCAAATCGCAACAATGTAAACATTCACAATTTGACATTGCAGGCACAAAAGCAGCATCTGTGTTTTGAAACTGACTGGGAGGTTGTTTGTTTTGTTTTTTTTCATAAAATTTGATCTGTCCAGATGACGGATGGCCTTCCGGTTTTTCTGTATCTGTCGAAATGTTTATGTAGATACATTAGAAACACAGAGAATTTTCTGTGAAAGGAAACACAGAGAAATTTTCTGTTAAGCCTTTGGCTGTCGGTAGTGGTTTTTGTGGTGATGATTCCTTTAGGAAACACGGTGACAAAAACCAGTACTGACTGCTACAAGGTCTGACTGATATAATAGTCAGTTACAACAATTTTGCAGATGCCACGACCACAGTTTTACTCTGTAGATTACTTTGGTCATGAATACTTTGAATCTCTAAGAACAAACAAATGGTGGTCCCCTGCCCATTTATCAAATCCAAAGTTCACTGGTATCACTCTTCACTGGTTATCCCATTTAGCCCCGAGTCCCTACAGCAGGAGATGGATTGACCATGTTAATTCAAGGTTAGTGCCAGATTAGCTTGGCGCCATCAGGCGTCAAGCTAATCTGGCACTACCCTTGAATTATCATGGTCAGTCCATCTCCTGCCGCTGGTACATAGTCATTAGGCAACACCTCCAAAATTTGAGAAATGGGATCTTATGGCTATAAGGGTTAACACTTTGAGTCCAGACCTTGTTTTAATCAAAGTTGACTGTATTATTATAATCGTTTTCAGATCCATCCACTTTAGTTCAAGTTCAGGACTACATCCGTGAGACAAAACGACACGTGGAACAAGAGAGGAACCAGCGCACCATGATAGAGAACAAACTCAGGCTGGTCACCAAGGAAAAACAGGACATGCTAAGGTATGTCTGCATTTGTGTTCAGCCTGAAAAATCAGATTATGCATTATCACTTTGACTTGACTCATACTAGGTGTTGAAAAGAAAACCGTCAAACACCATGTCTGCCGTGTGAAGGCAAAAGACAGCAAGTCTATTTTTGTAAAAAGCCAGATTTTCATTGTAAAATGAAAATCTGGCTTTTTACAAAAATATACTTACTGTCTTTGGAACAGGGCTGATTTATGTGGTATGTCTGCTTTATTCGTTTTCAAACCATTGTTGCCATGTGACATATGTTAGTGTGTGAGCAGATTTTTCCTACTGCTTTTGTTTTTCAAGCGCCAAATGATATCTTGGATGAGTGATACTTTTCAAGTATGTCCATGTACTTTGATTTGAGTCACTCTTCATTAGAAAATCATGTTAACATTGTTAACCCCTACTCAGTCAGTGGGTGCAGATTGTGTTTGTGAAATCTGTGTGTTAAAATTCAATGCCAAAGGGCCCATCCATCTGAAGGATATGGATACCAAATGGTGACAAAAGGCATAGGTCATAATGAGCCCATGCGACTGCGGGAGCTCATGAGGTCTCTTGCAGTTGTATCATGTTCATTTTTTTCTCTAGAGTGAAGTGACTAACTATGCTTGTCGTTATTAATTTATGTCATTTTAACCCTGACTCGACCACTACAGCTAGATGTGGATCGATCATGATAGTTCAAGCACAGAGCCAGAATAGCACCACCCTTGGAACTGTCATCTTGGTAGTTCGTCCTCAGAGGTCAAATAACAAATTCGATAATTTCAACAGTAGGGCTCTATGTTTTAACCCTTTGCATGTCGGTAGCGGTTTATGTTGCAGTAATTCCAGTAGGAATCATTGCGCCCCAAAAATGCTAGCGACAGGCAAAGGGTTAACTGATTGGAGACATGCTGCATCTTGGATACATGGCAGAATGTTGTGTATCTGGATACAGGATGTCTAGAATGAGCTAAAGTGTGTGTGGAATGATGGATAGAAATGTTTTGCGTGTGTGCACAGGAAACTGGAGGGCCAGTCAGAAACAAGGCAGTCCTTGGAGCAGAACAAGCTGGACTTGGAAGCCAAAATACGCTCCTTAGAGTGAGTACCATGTCTCGTTCACACCTGATACAGCAGAGCCTGCTTTGAGCAACCAGCTTTTGTATGCAAGAAAAAGTGGCCTTAATCCTTTTTGCCCTGGATCCCTACAGCAGGAGATGGCCTGACCATGATAATTCAAGGGTGGTGCCAGATTAGCGTGGCGCCTGAAGGCACCACGCTAATCTGGCACTACCCTTGAATTATCATGGTCAAGCTGTCTCCTGTAACTGGTCCATGTTGTTAGTCTAACACCTGCAAAATTTGAGAAATGGGACCTTGGGGCTAAAAGGGTTAACTGACAGGTGCTTTCTCAAGAGAAGTCTTGAAGGGCAAACAGGTCGGCTGTCTTTAAATACCATCATTTACAATCGTGCGATCGTGCTTGTTTTCTTGTCCTTATTACTCTTTGGCCATTGGTAGATCTTTTTGTCGAGGATATTCCAACATTTCCTCTTTGGATGCTTAAATAAACACATATCCGTATGCAGCATGTCTTGAATATGTTAACCCTTTGGCTGTCGGTAGCAGTTTCTATCGCAATGTTTCCTGCAGGACTCATCTCGACAAAGAACACTGTAAAGAGCCACAGGGATAAGACATGTCTTAGTGTGTATGACAGCAGAATAGCTGCGCATTTTTGTGAGGCCATGGGAAAGGCATTTGCAGAGTGAAATGTGGAAAAGTTTCTAAGTGAAAACGTTTCCAAGTGAACATTATTTTTGTTACGTTAAGTTTATTGTACATACGTGTAGGTTATTATATTATGATGATAGTATATTGTGTTAAAACATTACAGATGGTTGTGATATTGTATACGTGCAAATACTCGCTGTGATAGGCCAGTGTGTTTTAGGCAGTCTAATGTATCTATTTATTATGTTCACATTTGTTTTTATGTTGATTTTAACCCTTTTCGCCCTAAGGTCCCATTTCTCAAATGTTGGAGGTGTTGCCTAATGACTTATGTACCAGTTGCAGGAGATGGCTTGACCATGATAATTCAAGGGTAGTGCCAGATTAGCTTGGCGCCTGAAGGCGCCAAGCTAATCTGGCACTACCCTTGAATTATCATGGTCAAGCCGTCTCCTGCTGTAGGGATCTGGTGCTAAAAGGGTTAAAATTTGCTGCAAACAAATGTCCTATTTTGGGACAATAAAGTTATTCGTATTCATAGTAGAGTGTCTTTGCTGCTGTTTGGCAGAATCCAGTATGTCAATTTTGTTGAAAAACGAGATTTTTATTGTATGACAATAAATTGAATGAAATTGTCGCTTTTCTCAAAATGGACTTGCTGGCTTTTACCAAATAATAGCAGATCTCTACATGTACTGGTGCATGTATTATGCTGCAGATACAACTACTCTGAGGAGCAGGAGAAGAGGCGCAACGCTGAGCTGCTGTTGACCAAGACAAAAGAGCAGTTGGCCCGAAAGGAACAGAATTTCACCAGGTCAGTATGTGTAAGCATGTGTGCGTGCATATGTGTGTGTGTGTGTGCGCACACAAGTGTGTCCACGTATATGCACGCAGGCATACATAAATATGCATTTGAGCATTGGTGCATGTCATTTTTTGTTATTAAATGTATCTTTTCATTGTAACAGTGAGTTGGAGGCCAAACAGCGAGCAGAGCTGACAATGCGAAACATTCAGCTGGAAATGAGGGCAGCACAAAACACCATCAAAGAGGTACGTGCAGCAAATCAGTGACACCTTGTCAGGTAGGCCTCACACAGCAGAACCTCTTTGAAGTGACTCCCACATGAGAGATCACCTGTCATTAAAGACCATCAATTAGGTGCTGGTATCCAGTAGCCATATTAAAGTTGCACAGTGTTATTCGGGATCACATTATGTTAGTGCTAGGTTTTACTTTTAAATAATAAACACTTTGTAAGCAAGATTAGTTGGTTAGTTATTTGGGTTTAACGCCGAGCAGGCAACTAAGGCTATCTCACAGCGGATTTGTAAGCAAGAGGTCATCTGGCCGATGTCAGCCTTAGCTGGCCCCCGCACAGCCGAGCGCGGGCCAGTTAAGGCTGACAACGGCCAGACAACCTTTTGCTCACTGAGCATTGCACCAGAGACTTGTGCGCATTATATCTGAGACTGTGGTATACTGGAGGGTGTAACACTGAGGCTGAACTGTATGTGGACTCTATTTTGCCTGTTATTTTCAGCTGGAGGAGGAGCGCGAGGAACTGGAGCGACAGCTGCAACATGAACACAACTCACGCATGCTTCAGGAGCAGATCAATGAGGAACAGTCGCGTCTCACGCAGCAGCGCCATCAGGAAACCATGGCCTCTGCTTTCAAAGCCAGCAGGGTGGGTAGTGCTTGTTGCCTGTATTCTAATTCTGTTTTATTCTAATTCTTCAAAGTAGTTTTTGTTTTTGCGTTTGACTTGCGTCTAAAACAGCAGATGTCCCTGCATGTGTCATTTTTTCATTGCCTAAAAATGGGCAGATCAGTTATCTTCCAGGGGAGTGGAGAGATGGGAGTGGGATGTCCCAGCTTTTTGTTTGGACATTTAACCTCAGATGGAAGACGCCCAGAGGCCAGACCTTACGCGGTGGATGGTTTAACTTTCTCTGTGGGGGAGAGGGGGGGGGGGGGGGGGGAGGGAGGGTGTGGGAGGGGGGGGGGGGGGGGGGGGGAAATGTCTTCCAAAACCTCAATCTGCTCATATCAGACCATGTCTTCCAAAGGCAAAGGGGCTTCTGTTCATCCATAAACATGCACAATTGAAGCTTTGGTCATTTTGTAAGGGAGTTGCATTTGTTAGTTTAGTAATTGAAGTTCTGATTTGTTTTGCAGTCGGATGCAAGTCTTGGTGAGGATGCTGCAGATGGTGAGGAAAGGGGGGAGAGAGATAAACTGAACGCTGAGCTCTATGCCATCAAGGTCTGTAAACATTTTAAATGTCATTGTAACGCACGCAGACTTGCCCACAGTCACACGTACAGACTCTCACGCAACAGACGCATACACCGCCACTGACTCAGACGGGCGCATTCATGCGGTAAAACACAACACACGGGCTCCCTTTCTAAAGTAACCTTTATACAATATAAAAGAAAAGAAACGCTTTAAAGACTATCAAACTATATACACTGCTCTACTATCACACACACACACACAAATCACAATATCTTTGCCAGGCTAGGTTTTAGTCTCTCTTTGTCTCCAACCTGTTTGATGTTATTGCCTGGTTACGTTGGTCCTTCTCACATCTAGGCGTGAAAGTCCTTCGTCGTACGCTTCTTTTTGCCGTCCTGTCTCTTTGGCACGGACGTCCTCATTCTCGTACAGTTGCGCAGTTCTCGCTTTGACTCGGGTGTCTTGGTCCCGGTCAGACTCACTCTCAGTGAAGAGCTGGAGGGATGACCTCACGTTAGGTCCCACCTGTGACTCGATGTCTCGGTGTCCGTCGTTCCACTCTTTACAAGAACTCTGAATAGACAACAAAAGTCCCAACGTAACACTTGCTAAACACACAACATATTGGATCAATGAGAAACGTCACGTAACCTGGCTGATACAAATAACTCACACGTTCATTCACACACACACACACGTGCTTCATAAACTGTCTACTTCCGTAACACCCCCATATCTCTGTCACTATCTTGAAACAGACTATAGCCTAACACTCTTGCTATACACCACTCTATACACTGGAAAAGACGATGCTTAACCAACCACGTACTATCTTCATAGCGGCTTAGACATACAACCTCACATTCCTTTAGTTATCTATCTCGGTAAACAACTGTATACAAAAACACCGGTTACTTCCCCGAATTCTAAACATACATAACTAAACCAAACCGGAACACCGCTATACAACCACATTACTCTTAGCAACGCATACTGTCTTTAACTAAGCAACTATCAATACTACATATATAGAAACATACCTGAAATCTAGGCTTCAGAGTCTTGGAATGCGGGCTGAGGTATCTCGCATAACGTCTGTCCAAAATGACAGTCAAGCCCCGCACTACCGTTTCTAAACCTCTGACAGACTAACTTTCGCCTAGAACTCGCTAAACAGAACTCACCAAAACTCCGTGCTAACCATGTCTTACATATTCCACGTGGGCAGCAGGCCCCACGGACTTTCGGCACAAACAAACCGTTAACAAAAACCGTACCGTACTAACCCTACGGTGTGAGCACTATGCACGAGCATAGAGCTTCATCACAGTCATCTTTAATCCCTTTCCTGCCAGTGGATGCTAATTGTGTTTTTAAAATCACTGTAGTCTCACAATGAAAGAGCCACATGGATACAAAGTAGTTTCAGCAATAGGCATAGATTCCCATGTGCCTCCTCAACTGCGGGGCTTATGGGGATCTATACCTCTTGCAATTGGGTGGTGTTCAATTTTTCTGGCCAGTGAAGGGGTTAATGATTTGATATTCTTAAACCGATGTCAGAAAGTAAAATTTTTACTGTAACTTCTTTCACAGCTAGTTTAACATTTCGAAGAATGCGTCTTTGTGTTAGCCTGGCGGCTCTGTCTGCATCAATTGAATTTATCATTGTTAAGGGTTGTGTTGTTTCCAGATGGAGATGGACCGACAGAGGTCAAGGTTCAAAGACGAGATCACCTTGATGGCCACAGAGAATGAGGAGCTTCAGAATCGCGTGGAGGATCTCAAGAATGAAATTGTACGCTGGTTTGCAATTCTCTCACAGTGGTTACATTAATCGGTCTCTCTGAAGTATTTTCGTTGTAATGTGCCTAGTGTGAAGACTTTTTGTTACCCTGGCTAGTTGTGTTTTCAGAGCCAATAACCCATTAAGTAAAAGGCCATCTGGCTGACGTCAGCCTTAGTTGGCCTGTTTGCAGGGGCCAACTTAGGGTATGTAAGCTGTCTAGTCTAGTCTACCTCCTATTAATGTCCCCATAGTACAAAATGTGATTGGGGACAAGAGTTGTAGACCTCACAGGTGTCTCCTATTTGAACCATCAGCAAAGTACTGTGTACCAGTTGTGGGGATGGATTCATGATTGTTCACAAGTAGTGCCTGATTAACCCGTTGCCTGTAGGTTAAGTATTTTGTTGCAATGATTCCTGAAGGAATCATCTTGACAGAATGTGCTACCAACAGCCAAAGGGTTACATCTTTGTGCAGTGTGTTGTCCTTCTCTGCAAAACTTACACAACCATTTCTTTTGTTTCCTCAAAACACATTACCAATGACATTACGGTATGGAATGGTTCTTACCTAGACTAATTTTAGCCAAAATTGTTGTGTACGAATATGGCAGTGTTGGCAGGGGAGGGGCGCCATAGCCTAGGCGGTAACCCGAGTAGCCTCCCTTCCATCCCATCTGGACATGCACCCAGCGGAAGCTCACCAGTCAGTTTCTTAGCTAGACAATGGAAGGTTGTGTACGTCAGTGTCTCTAGCTTCGGACTGTGTAAACTTCAGTTGTGGAAACCTTAGTGTTCGTTGAAGGTGTTACCCTACGCTGTGCCTTGTGTTAGGCTTGGATGCTTTCCATGTGGGATTTTCCTCGTCGGTGTTGTGACTTAGACCTGACGAGTCAGTGGCGCCTTGTGAACTCTGCTTATTCACTCGAGGCCGGTCTGGCTGTAGCGTGTTACGCACTTCGTGTGTCCTGAACTTTCTACTTCCGGGATATGGAAGAGTAAGAGAAAGAAGAGGCTCTCCTGCTACACTCGGAGTGCCTGTGTTCGGCTTGGTGCTGTTCCCAGCTTCAGGGACCGGTCGTGCCTGTGATGCCTGCGTGGTCTCTGCTCACGGACCGTGGACTGGGTCGAGTCTGCCTTTGCCGCCATAGCTGTTGGGCTTCGCTGTGGTGAGCTGGTTGGTCTGCGACCTGTGTGGGTTCCCCTGCTTATACATTATCAAGGTAAAGCCTCGGTTATTGCCTACGACCGGCGCTCAAGGGAGGAGGTAGAGCGCCAGGCATCCGGCTTACGCAGTGCACTTAACTTCGTTTGTATGCGTTGTCATGTGGATTCGTATTGCAGGCCCGCGGGGGCACGCTTGCTCGCTTTCTTTGTGCACTATGTTGCAGTTTGCAAGTCCGCTCCTGCTCACGATGTGGACAGTTCCATTGGCTAGTGACGGACATGCTATTTGCCTACCCTGTTCCGGCTGTGCCTCCACTCACCCGTGCCGGGTCTGCGCCCCTGGCTGGAAGAACAGTGGACCCAGCTATGGAGCTTCTACCGCCGCGATCGGCCGACGCAAGCACGGGTTAGGGGTCCAACACTGGTAAGCCCCACAGACCTGACGAGTGGCCCTTACCAGGTTGTAGAGCCTTCAACGCCGCGGCTTAGGCCGCGAGCCTGAGCTCTAGCGCCGGCAGCCACCACAGTCCCGTCGATTGGTCTCTGCCCGGTCGCGGAACCTCAAGCGCCGCAATATAGGCCTTGAGACAAGCCCCTGCACTGGTAGCCACCACAGTCCCACCGAGTAGTCTCTGCCTGGTTCTGCCGCCTGTTCGGCGTGAGATAAGACTCGAGAGCGAGCTCCAGCACTGGTGGCCGTCACAGACCCAACGAGTGCTGCTTACCAGGTTGTGGAGACTTGCCCGCCACGCGATGCTTCAGTCTCTGCCGCCTCCTCGGCAAGGCAAGAGACCAGCGCGGGCACAGGGATTTGGCAACCTGCTCCAGGAGGGATCGGGGACCACAACCGGACAAGTCTGCTGGCCTGGTGCACTCCTGCTCCCTGGCAGGAAGTAGGAGACACAGCACGGGCGCGCAACGAGACGACATGCCCTTTCTACCCCCTGGCACGGACAAGCCTTGCTCTGTGGGACGAACCAAGTGGACTCCCGTAGCTCGACAGCGTTCGCGCTCAAGGGACAGGTGGACTCACCGACGGTCTGCTTCCCGCGTCTTGGATGCAAGCCGGCACTCTCGAGCGACCTCCAGGTATGACCCGGCACCCGCTGATCGTCTTCCCACGGCACGTCCTCCTGAGACCTCCCTCCGGGCCAACGTCCGCTGCAACCTGGGGTATACGCCAGCACATACAAGATAGATGTCCCGGCCATGGTGAGTGACTTTACCCTCCGCAGGACGAGTATGCTGGACCATGCGGCTCTTGCATGACTTAGGCCACAGGACGGGGACAATACCTAGCTCATCGGCCGGTGCCCGCCATCTCGAAGTACTGGATGACCCGCGACGTGCAGGCCCTCCAATCCTCGACTCTAGTCCAGCACAGCCGTTCGGCGCCCCGCTCATAGGCAGTGACAGGGGACCACGAGTGGACAAGACTGCTGGACTAGGGGACGGGTAAGCGACGAGTCGGGATCACGTTGAGTTTGCTTGAAGCTTCGGCGTCCCACTCCAAGATCAAGTATTATTATTGTTTGTTGGTTAACTCTGCCCAGGCGACCAAGGCAGTCTCGCGGCGGAGGTCAGTGGAAGGAGTTCATGACCGGACAAGACTGCTCGGCTTACGTGCGCCCACTCGCCAGGTTGTTTAGGGATGAGCCGGGTTCACGTCGATTCGCACGCCCCGTCTACCCTTAAGATGGTGTGGACGGACCATGGAGTGGTAGAAGGATCAAGCAGACGTCGTTCCACTACGGAGGCCGCGCTGGCGGGCAGACCAACGCTACTGTTGACTGGTTCCTGCGACTCGGATCCCATCCCTCACCCTAGGCCTGCCGTCGGGACAAGACTTTGGCCGACCGACCCTGCCTCAGGCAACAGAAGTTTTCCGTCTCAAGCCCGTTACAAGTACCATCATCGGTGCAGCTTCCAACCACTGGAAGGGTTTTGTGGCGTGTGCACATCGTAAGTGCTTAGAGCTGGAAGGTAAGTTAAGCGCTGTAAGCTAATGATCCGTTTATTCCTTAGTAGCTTCGGCGACGACACAGGTTACCTGCCGGCGCCCCAGGACGTTAGCTGGGTTAGATACGGCCCCGGCTCGGGGCGCATCTGCCTGCTGAATCGGCGCTTACCTACGCATGACTGGGCCTCTATCGTTCGAGCATCGATGATCGGAGACTTCCTCCTCTAGCTGCGGTTACGAGCTTCCTGGCTTGCCGGTCTTCTCCTACCATGCTGCATACCACTCCTGGGTCGATGCCTTGCCGGCTACCACTTGTGTGGACTGGGATGTCAGGATGCCCCCGGTGCTTCGACATCCCGACCTTGGTAGCGTCTACGACAGTCGTCGCGCGCATCACGCTGTACAAGTTCGTCACCGACCTGTTTTTTGGGCGGGGAGACAGCCCGAGACTTCGCCTCGCAGTGCAGACTTGGACTGGGCCTTCAGCCTGGACACGGTGACTTTCTAGATGATACGGAGCTGGTCGGTGAACTCTGCAGTCTGCGTTGCATTCTGGTCGTCCCCAGATTGAGAAGAGGACACCGCCTCCAGCCGCTCCCTCCGCTTTACCTTCGATGTCGTGACCTGCCCGGGCCGTGCGCTTCCTGCGGAGGCTTCGCAGCCTCTGGGGGTTCTACCGTGGCTGTACTCCTTTGCAGACAGGACTAGTCGGACGGCTTCGTGCTCTACATCGACTTCTGTAGACAATCACCTCTTGTGTAACCGGTCGGAGTCCTCCTGGGAGAAGGATCGAGATGCACTTGGGATCCCCTCGGCAGGCGTGGTTCCCGGTCTACGTGGGCAAGTTCAACCTCTCGCCTTCGCGCCGCTTCTCTACCTGCGGATGGAACCTCGCACCGACCTCTTGAAGGGCAGCTCCTGAAGCGGCGGACGCAGCACATGGCGAACCCAGCGCGGCCGTCATCTCTAGAGCAGGCGTACTCCGCCAGACGGGGACATCAGCTGTGAGAATAGGTGAGTACCACAGCGGACCTTCTTCCCCCCGGATGTCTCTACTGCCCCTGCCTCAGCGGCTCCTGCTTCTCCCCAGGCGATCCTCGACAGGCGACCTCGAGTCTCAGGTTCCGGTGCGACCGTTGCTATGCCCTCACCTTCTTCACGGGGCGGATCCAGACTGGCGCGTGACGGGAGTTCCCCTTCCTCCCTCCTCCCTGGATGTCCCTCGCGTCGACGCAAGCCTCGCCACCGGGAGCGCTCCTCTGCTACCAAGATCCTACCCTGCCTCAAGCGGATGGCCTCCGGACTTCTTGTCCAGCTTCGGGTGTCACGTTCCCGATGCCAGGAGCTTCTCGTTCCCTCCGACAGCGCCACGGTGGTCGACTACTTCAGAAGCAAGGCAGGGCACGCTTCCTCTCCCTGTACTTCCTCCGATCCCATGGGCTCCGTTGGTGCGAAGATTGTGACGTCACCTTCGAGCAAAAGCCTTCCAGGGGCGTCTGATTGACCGGCCGACTCCATCGCGTGTCGCGGCCAGCTTCTCCGCAGAGTGGACGGGCCGTCCAGACATCGTTCGGGTGATCTACGCAGCGGACACTTCCCCATGATCACGCCAAGGTGGAATCGACAGCTTCCCCGCTTCATCTCGCTGATTTCAGACTCGCTTGCTTGGGCAGTCGACGCTCTCTCCATCCCGTGGGACGGCCTGGTCGCCTACGCCTACCCGCCGATGATGCTCGTTCTCAAATCCCTACTTAAGCTCAGAGGTGCAACGCGATCCTGTTCCTGGCGGCCCCAGTCTGCTGGACCAAGTCGTGGACCACCGACCTCCTGAGCCTCGTCACAGCTCCACCGTGGCGGCTTCCCACCCCGTGCACGATGCTCAAGCAACCACGACAGGCGCTGTACCACCTGTGCCCCGAACGGCTTCTCCTTCCCGCCCGAATCTGTGCGGCAAGCCCTCGCCACTAGACGCCTCTCAGGTGCGACCGTGGAAGCTATCACTACAACCCGCAGAATTTCGAACAGACGAGGCTACAGAGAGGAGTGGCGAGTCTTGTGCGACTGGTTGACGGCTGCGGCTCGCCCACACAGATTGATGGTTCCTCAGCTGGTGGACTTCTTCCTCTGGCTGTTCACCTACCAGCGTTCAGCGCCGATCACTTTTCGCGGCTACCTGGCCATGGTCGCTGACACGTACCGATACTTGGGACGACCCGACACTGGTAACTGCAAAGTCCTTGCCGACCTGTTGGCCCACTTCGGTCTACAACGTCCCGCCCTTCACTCCCGGGTGCCGCGATGGGACCTGCCTTGGGTCCTTACTTGGCTCAACTCTGACCGCTTCGAAACCGATCCAGTTGGCGAGGCTACCGGACATGACGCGGAAGATCTGCTTCTTACTGGCCTCGCGTCTGCTTCCAGGGTCAGCGAGCGGCCCAGACGATATCCTCCTGGCTCTGATGGGTGATACGCTCCGCCCACCAAGATCCTTTCCCTGATGCAGCCAAACGAATGAACATCAGGGCGCATGAGGTCAAAACCTTGGCCGCAAGCCTTGCTTTCGACCGCAACTGTGCTGTCTAAGACATTGCGGCAGCCGTAGGATGGCGAGCGGAGATTACCTTCGCCCGCTTCTACCTGAGGGACTTCTCCAGCCAGCGTCAGAACCTTTGCTGGTGGGAGTCATCATGGCGGCGCAACACTCCCTCCCGGCGCCCTGGGCGCCGTAGGTATCTTAGCTAAAATTATCGGGAGGTTGCTTAGAGAGGGTGGGCCTAGTGACCTGTATTGGGGGTTAGGGGCGTTATAGCGGCACCCGCCTCCTCTTCGGGATTCTTCCATACCATAATGTCATCGAAATATGTTTTGAGGAAACAAATGTATTTTTCTTTAAAATGTATTTTTTTGAAAAATACTTAACGATGACATTACTCGAAGGACCCTCCCACCTGTCCCGCTTGCCGCTGGTCCGCTAAGAAACTGACGGATGAGCTTCCGCTGGGCGCATGCCCAGATGGGATGGAAGGGAGGCTACTTGGGTTACTGCCTAGGCTATGGCGCCCCTCACCTGCCAACACTGCCATATTCGTACACAACAATTTTGGCTAAAATTAGTCTAGCTAAGAACCATTCCATACCGTAATGTCATCAGTAAGTATTTTTCGAAAAAATGCATTTTTCTTTAAAAGGTATTTTTTCGAAAAATACTTACCGATGACATGACAAATGGGAGTGTCTACTACGTGCTCAAATTCTAGCCTACGAACCCGTTGTGTGCACACACAACCCGGGAGGCACTCGGGGAACCCTCCAGAGGGGCCAAGAGTTGTCTCCCGGACCTGCCTATCCGGTTCCGAGTCACCTGACTCGCCAGTCAGATACTAGGCTCACCAGCGGCAAGCGGGGCAGGTGGGAGGGTCCTCCGTGTCATGTCATCGGTAAGTATTTTTCGAAAAAATACCTTTTAAAGAAAAATGCATTTATTTCATCAAAAACATTACCGATGACATGACAAATGGGAGAATCACGAATAGGAGGAGGGTGCCGCCCCGGTACTACCGGAGACCAAGACCGTCCTCCCATTGCTAATTCCCAGGTAACGAGCTATGTGCGTACCTACGGCGCCTGCTGCGCCGGGAGGGAGTGCTGTGCCACCGTGAGGTCCCCCAACAAGGCGAGGTTGTCTCGCTGTCCCGCCAGATCCCGAAGGTAGAAACGAGCGAAGGTAGATTCTGCTCGCCAGCCCACCGCGGCCACGATGTCCTTGACAGCGCAGTTCCGATCGAATGCGACGCTCGTGGCCATGGCGCGTACTTCGTGTGCGCGGATCTTCAGTCTCTGCGCTACGCGTGGGGAGAGATCCATGTATGCCGATCGTATTACCCAGCGCAGCCAGGAGGAGATCGTCTGGGCTGTGATATCAGTCTTGCCCTGGCGTATGGGCAGGAAGAGGCGGGAGCGCCCTCTACGGGTAACTTTGGTACGGCGCAGGTAGATGCGTAGGGCACGCACGGGATCCTGTCGCCGAGTCTCCGGAGAGCAGGCAGGCCCTCCCAGGGGCCGCAAGGTGATGATCTGTGGAGCAGTTAGGGGCGACCTTGTTTTGGCAATAAAGCTGGGGTCCGTTAAGAGCTGCACGGAGCGATCTGCCCTGAACTGGAGGCAGTCTGGGCGGGTAGAAAGAGCGTGTAGCTCGCTAACTCTGGACGCGGTGGCCAAGGCTAGAAGGAAGCAGGTCTTGCGTGTCACATTTGCCAGAGGGGCTAGAGCGAGTGGCTCGAACTGGGAAGAATTCAGCCACGTCAGGACCCAAGGTAGGTCCCAGCGAGGAATGAGAGAACGCTGAGTCGGACGTTGGAGGCTGAAGCTGGACATGAGGTCGGAAAGGTCCTTACAGGCGCCGGGGTCTGGAAGGCCGAGATGACGGTACGTGTCGGCGACCATGGATAAGTATCCCCTGATGGTGATGGGCGCCAAACCTTGGACCTCGAAGAGCCATAGGAGAAAGTCCGCTAGCTGTGGGTTAGTCAGTCCGGTGGGTAGGAGGCGACGGGCGTCGCACCAGGCACACAAGACGCGCCACTTCCCTTCGTAAACACGCCGGGTGGAAGGCTTGCGGGCTGCAGCGATTGCCTCCACTGCTGCACCAGAGAAGCCTCGAGCGGAGAGGGCGCGCTGCACAACCTCCAGGCGTGAAGAGACAGGCGTTCGGGACAAGGGTGGAAGAGAGCCTGCCTGGGCTGCTTGAGCATGGAACGGGGCGTGGGAAGGCGCAGGGGAGGAGAGGTGGCGAGGTTGAGTAGGTCGGTGGTCCAGGACCGGGTCCAAGCCAGCGGGGCGACCAGAAGCAGGACTGCGTTGCTCCCTCGAAGTTTGTGGAGGACCTTGGGAATGAGGACTGTTGGGGGGTACGCGTAAGCGATGAGGCCGTCCCAAGGAATCGAGAGGGCATCGACTGCCCAGGCCAGCGGGTCTGGAATCGGGGAGACGAAGAGGGGAAGCTGGCGATTCCACCTCGTAGCAAAGAGGTCGATTAAGGGAGTCTCCCAACGGGCGCAGATCATCTGGAAGATGTCCGGGCGCAACGTCCATTCTGTGTGGAGCAACTGGCCGCGGCGAGAGAGCGAGTCCGCCAACACATTCAAGTGGCCCGGAATGTGTCGTGCGAGGAGTGTAATGTCGCGTTCCTCGGCCCAGCGCATCAAACGGAAGAGGAGCATACAGAGGTCGGGAGATCGGGTGCCCCCCTGTCTCTGGATGTAGGCCACCACCGTCGAGTTGTCGGAGAGGATGAGAAGCCGTTGGTTCCTGAGCTGGTTCTCCCAAACGAAGAGGGCTTGCCAGACTGCCTGCAGCTCTAACCAATTGCTGTGCTTGTCCGCAAACTCCGGGGGCCAGAGGCCGGAAGCCGAGGAGAATTGAGGAAGCAGGTGGGCTCCCCACCCCGAGAGGCTCGCGTCGACACACAGGGAGAGGTGCGGGGGAGGGGAGGACAAAGGGACTCCCGAAGCCAACCAAGCCGTGTCGGTCCAGCGTAGAAGGTGAGGGCGAACCAGGGGGGAAACCGGGACCAGGTGGGTAAGGTCGCCAGAAGAGGGTCTCCAGAGAAGCAGGAGGTGCAGCTGAAGGGGGCGGGCGTAGAGGCGACCCAGGGGGAGAAGGTCCGCCGCTGCGTTGATCAGTCCGAGGAGTTGAAGCCAAACTCGGGCGGGAGCTGCTTCCTGCTGAGCTAGCTGGTTGGCGAAGGTGGCCAACTTCCGAATCCGGGGATCCGGGAGGCGAACAACGTTGAGATCGGTGGCAAAATCCATTCCGAGATGAATGAAGCGGCGCGAGGGCGTGAGATCTGACTTCCCGACGTTGAGGAGGAACCCCAGTCGCGACAGCAGACGCATCAGAGTATCCCTGTCCTCTTCCAAGACGGACTCGACGTGGTTTCTCAGGAAGAGATCGTCGAGGTAGTTGGACATAGGGCTGAGAGACGACTGCCGTGCCTTGGCCATAACTGCATCCATCAAGCGGGTGAAGACCCAGGGGCTGAGGTTGAGGCCGAAGGGTAGGGCTCGAAACTGGTAAACGGTTCCATCGAACGCGAAGCGCAGATACCTCTGGGCGGCCGGATGTATGGGTACGTGTAGGTAAGCATCGGAGAGATCCAGGCTGACGGCGTAATCCATGGGTCGCACCGCGGTACGCAGGGCTCGGGCCGTCTCCATGTGGAAGGAAGGAGCCACGATGAAGCGATTTAGGGCTGAGAGGTCGATCACTGGGCGCCACTTGCCGCCAGGCTTGGGGACGACGAAAAGTCTGCTGTAAAATCCCAGCGAGTCTGCGCGGCGCACAACCTCTGTGGCATCCTTCCTCAAGAGAGAGTCGACTTCCCCCCGTAGGGCGCACTCCTTGAGCGGGTCTGCGGGGATCTCGGTCCACAGCGGAGTCGTACGCAGAGGAGGAGGGGAACGAAAGGAGATCCAAAGGCCGCCGGAAACAGTGTCTAAAATCCACGGGTCTTCTGGAATCAGTAATCGCCACTCGTCGCTGAAGAGGGCGAGCCTGCCGCCGACTGGAGGACCCGAGACGGCCGGCGGAGGCGGAGGAGGGGAGGAGTCACTGAGCCCGCCCGCGCCCAGGGCGACGGGCGGGACGGGGCCAAGCGGGGGCGGGGGCGTTAGCTTGGCCGGGGCGACCGAAGCGGGGCGACGGCGACGCAGGGACTGCAGCTGGGTTGTTGAGGTCGGGGCGACGGGTCTGGAGATCCGCAGGGGGCGACCCACGGCCTTGCGGGCTGACTGAAAGCGCCGAGGAACAGACTTGGGAGGCCACCTGTCCGCATTGGAATCCTTGACGGCTTGCCAGGTGTCACCAAAGAGAAGGGGTCCCCCGAGGGGGGCCCGACGCAGCTGGGTCTTTAGGTCGGCAGGCATTCCCCGGCAGGCCTGCAGGACAGCGTCGCGGCGGAGTAAATCACAATTGGCGGCTGCAGCCATAGCGTTGACCGAAGAGTGATACGCGGCGCGGCTGGCCGCTTCAGCGAGGACGAGGAGGTCGCCAAGAAGGGGGGTCAGGGACGGGTGCCACGAATCTTCCACGCGCCGGAGGAAGGCTTGCGTAAGGAGCTCCATGAAGCCGGCGCAGGCCAAGGAATTCCTGACAAGCGAAGCCGTCTTGTCCAAACCCGCGGGGAGCGCGCGTCTGAGTGCAGAGGCCCCACCCGCCTGAACCACGGCGGCTGGATCCACCGGAGGGAGAGGGCAGAGGAAGGCCTGGGAATGGCCGGCGTACCACTGCTGGCGGAAGTACATATCGAGGTCCGGAGGCCATCTGTGGTCCGAGAAGAAATTACTGTCCCTTGAGTCAGACAACAGGTGGGCCGAGAACACATCCCGAAGCTCACGAAAGGAGGGGGGCTGAGGGAGAGTCTTGAACTTCTTTACCTGTCTACCCGCGTCGACGAAGGCAGAAGGCTTCCTCTTCAGGGGGGGGGATGGAGGGCAGTCCGCTGCCGGAAGCGTGGCGGAGATGAGGCGAGCGACCTCGTCGAGGGCCAGAAGAACCTCTGTGCGGGAGGAGGCCGGTAACCCGTGGGCTGTCGACGCATCCGAAGGAGAGAGCGGCGAAGGAGAGCGGCTGAGACCTCCGAGGAGAACTGAGATGGAATCATCAGGGAGAAGACTCAACGAATCGTCGTCCACGCCGCCGAGAGCCGTCGAAGAGGGACGGCGACCGTGACTCCGAGAGCGATCAGCTCGACGAGGACGAGGGGAGCCATAAGGCGCCGAAGCACGCAGGGGAGAGCGACGTCCGCGACGGCGACGCGACGCACTAGAGGAGCGGGAACGGCGGCGGCGACCAGACGAGCGACTACGAGCTGGAGACCGTGATCCTCGGGAACGAGGAGGAAGGAAAGAGGCTGGGCGAGGGGAAGGGGAACGGGCGGGACGAGGCAGACGGCGGGGAACGTGGGACGAACGCCGCGAAGAGGTAGAGCGCGAAGGTCCATGGTCCAGATGACGAGAAGAATCCCGAACTTTACGACGCTCACACGAAGGAGCGCGAGAGTGGTGGTCAGACTTCGATCGCAAGGAGGAACTGGACACAGGTAGAGGTGTGGTGAGTGTGCGCGAATGTCTCCGCGAGCTGGACTCTGTGGCGAGGCGGGCTCGCAGCGGCCGAGGGGGATCCAAGGCCTTCCTAGGAGACGAGTGGGGACCGGTTGACCATGGACGGCGCGAGGCACGTCTCTCCGAACTGACCTCTGTCTCGAGATGGGTTCTCTGCCTGTCGTAAGGCTTGGTCCAAGCGCGTTCCCTCCTGGGAACCCGCGCCTCGAACTCCCGACTCCGCACACTACCTTGCTGTGTCCGCTGTGGAGATCTTTCCAGACTGGGGCCATCGGGGGCAAGAGCGGTCGGTGTGTCTGAGATGACAGCCGGCACTTCCGCAGGTCTTGCAACAGGCACAGGTGTCGGGCGTTCACGTCGGTAGAAGCTCCAAAGTTGGACCCAGCGGAGCTCTGGCCAGACGGCGCAAACGTCACAAGAACGCTCAGATGTACAGCCGACACACGGCAGGCAGACCTTGTGCGTATCCGAGGGCCACTGGAAACCTCCACACTGCGTGCAGGTCATCAGGAGGGCACTGCAACACACCAAACAAACAACGTGCCGGTACGTGGTCGAGACCAACAGGGCTCGTCCTACCAAGGGGAACCGTATCGAACGATATGGACAAACGGGCTGTGCCCCCAGGCTATACTGCTATAGCGCCCGAAGCTAAGCTTGCGTCTTTAGAACAAAGCCTACCCCAGCCAGGCTGGAGAGGAATGTGCGCCAAACGACAATAGGTTTAGTTTAGTTTAGTTATTTGGGTTCAACGTCGCGCAGGGGACTAAGGCCATCACACGGCGGGCCAAACGACAATAGGGACGAAAGGCCGTGTCCCCCGGCAATAATGCTGTAGCGCTCTAAGCTAAGAGTGCGCTCTCGAAACAAGCATACCCCAGCCAGGCCGGAGATGCAACATGAGCCACGCGCCGCAGCTGGTTTAAACAATGCTCCCCGAAGGCTACCAGGGGAAGCCAGTAATTTCACCCCAAAGGGGAAAGGCGAGGGCACCAGGGCCCCGCCGAGCTAAGAGTCCCCGCTCAACAAAACCCACACAACCCGAACAAGGTAGAGTCCAAAGGCACAGGCCGGTACCCCGCCCGGGGACCGGCTCCGGGCCCAACTAACTATCCTACCTCTCTGCCGAAGCGGTAGCGGGAGAAGAGACGTCCATGTCGCCACCGGCGAAATGGCGGGAAGCAGCAGGTCCGCCAAGCGAAGCCAACCAAGGAGGACGCCAAGCGAAGAAGCGCAAGCGAAGCTGCAGCGAAGCAAGAAGCGAAGCAGAAGCGAAGCAACAGGCGAAGCCAAAGTCACGGTGAACTCGAGCACCAAGACCGACCGGTCGAAGGGAGCGCGAGGCTAGAACACGTCCGAAGGTCGTGAGCCTACGTAGCTGACTGGCGAGTCAGGTGACTCGGAACCGGATAGGCAGGTCCGGGAGACAACTCTTGGCCCCTCTGGAGGGTTCCCCGAGTGCCTCCCGGGTTGTGTGTGCACACAACGGGTTCGTAGGCTAGAATTTGAGCACGTAGTAGACACTCCCATTTGTCATGTCATCGGTAATGTTTTTGATGAAATAAATACATTTTAAAGAAAAATACATTTTTTTGTTTTGTTTTGTTTTGTAGTATGACATACTAAGTGACTTGGAGATATTCAGTGCTATCAAATGTTGTTTCATGTTGCACTGGCAGGTTGATGGTGGTAAAAGTCTGTTATTCTAGAGTTTCATGCAATTCCTGTGCCGGTGGCATTAATTTTCAACTTGTTTTCTGCTCCACAGAAACTGAATGAAGAGGCTTTAGCCCATGCTACCATGCAGTACAACATGCAGCTGGGCAACCTCCGTTCCGAGGCCTCCACTGCCTCTGCGGTGGTTGAGAAGGAGAGGGCCGCACGGGAGAAATTGGAGACAGAGGTGAGCCACCCCTCAGCAAGTTATTGCCGTCTGCAAGAGGCATAGAGTTGCATGAGCTCTGCAGTTGCAGGGGCTCATGAGACTCTGTACCTCTTGCTGACTTTGATTGGCCCTATCTTTTCTTCATGTCGAGGATGTCGTTGGAGTCGTGAGGTCAGCGAACACAGATCAGGGCACAGAGTATTTCTTTGTTTTCTCAAAACACATTACCGATGGTATTACACTTAGGGAATGGTTCTTAGCTAGCCTAATTTTAGCCAAATTTGGTTGTGTCCGTATACGGTATCGTTGGCAGGAGTGGGGCGCCATAGAATAGGCCCTCGCCAGAATAGCCTCCCCTTCTTCCCATCCGGTGCGAAAATACCCGTCATACCTCAGTTTAGTTCTTAGCTGGCGCCGAGTTCGGTTGTGTCCACTTCGTGCTCCGTGCTGACTTGAACCGGTCTTCGACCTTGGTTGGATTGCGCCTTCACTCGGCGGCTACTTGTCTTCGCCTGGGTCTGTTCGACACTGTGCCTGGCGGTTTCTGGTGACGGGAAGCTTAGCAGTGGGGACTGGGCCTTGCGGTTTCTGAGCACTGCTTCGACTTGCTGCCCGGTCGGACTTCGCGGCGAGCGATCCCTTGCGTCGGGGTCTTCACTTCGCTGGACAGACGTGGGTTGACACCGGTCTCGACATGGCCAGGTAACATCTCGGTACATGCCCTCGACCGGCGCTCTGGGGGGGAAAGAGCGCCGAGCGTCGGCACGTTTGGTGCACTCGCTTCGTTTTTCGAGTAGGCTCGATACATTTTGCGCGCAGTCACTTCTTGCGTGTCCTTAGAGGCCACGCTCGCTCGTCCTTCATTCTGCTATCTTGTTTCAGATACCAGGTTCGTACCTGCACGATGTGTCAGGATTTTCAGTGGCCCTCAGATGAACACGAGTTTTGCCTTCCCTGCTCCGGCTGCGATTCCAACCATACTTGTGATGTCTGCGCCTCATGGCCGGAAGAAGCGTGGTCAGACCTGTGGCGTTTCTACTGCAGGGAGCGTCCGACGCCTATGCAAGACCGACCGACGCGGACGGCCAGCCCTAAGGAGAGAACCCAGTCAGTCACAGGGACTTCGTTGTCCCGCAGAGACTATTCCAGGCCTAGCAGAAATAACCCGGCTGAGACGACCGGAGGCCCACAGGTGGAACCTCAGTCAGTAACAGGGACTTCGTTGTCCCGCAGTGACTACCCCAGGCCTAGCAGAAGTAGACTGGCTGAGACGACCGGAGGCCCACAGGTGGAACCAAAGTCAGTAACAGGGACTTCGTTATCCCGCAGAGACTATTCCAGGCCTCGCAAAAGTGACCGGTCTCAGACGACCGGTGGCCCAAAGGTGGGACCTAAGCCAGTGACAGGGACTTCGTTGTCCCGCAGAGATCATTCCAGTCCTGGCAGTAGTCACGGGGCAGAGACGGCCAAATGTACGAAGGTGGGCCCCAAGTCGGTGACAGAGACTGTGTTGGCCCGCGGAGAGTGTACAAAGCCTACCAGAGAGCGCCGGTCAGAGGCCTCTAGAGGTTACATAGGGACTTCGTTGTCCCGCAGAGACCATAGGTCTCCTCCGAGAGATCGATCCTTAGAGACGACCACGGACACCTTTGGGGGGCCCAAGGCAGGGCCTTTACCTGTGGCGGAGAAGGCACCGGAACCTGGAAATGCGTCAGCGGGTGAGTTAGCTGACACGTCGTTAGTGCTAGTAACGGCTACCATTGATAAGACCGCAGAGATGGCGGCTCTTGGCGACACCATGACGCTACCAGACTTCGCTCGCTCAGAAGATCGCAGGCTCGACAAGTATAAGCGCCTGCGGGAGGGACGGCTGTCCGGGACTCTGGTCCATTATGAGCAGAGATACACGCCCTCGAGTGCGACCTTGGTAGCCACCTCGCCACACGATAGAGCGGACAAACGACAGACAGAGAGATTTCCGCCTTTGCGAGACGCAGGCCCCCGCAGGGTGGACAGGCCGGGTTTGGACACGCGCACTACCTCCAGATCCCAGGTTAGGGGTGATGCTTCTGTTTCGCCTTTCCGAGCGCGGGGCCACAGCACACGCGGCAGATATAGTTTGGACAGACGACCCTCGACGTCACGTCGGGATCCTGATCGCCGCTTTCGTTCGAGAGAGCTTAGCTCTTCGGACTCGAGTTGCTACCCCTTACCACGCAGAGACACTCAAAGGAGATCGAGTCCGAGACGGCACGCCAGTACAGTGGACTCTTACCGTCATGTTAGCCCTCTTTCCTTTCGTCATCACGCCTCACGGGAACCCCGTGATAGGCGCCGCTCAGCGACTCGGACAAAACAGGACTCACGTCGGTCCCGGCGGACTTCGCACAGTTCCCGCTCTTCGCGTCACAGCCGCTCGCCGCGGGGGCACCCAGTGGAAGACCTCCTCTTCCCAACATGGCTTCGTCGCCGCGGCGCCACACGACACCTCTGGCACCCGCGGATCCCGGGAGGGCTTCAGACAAGCTTGGAAGCTCCGCTCGTGTTCTGGACTCCGTCAGCCTGACTCCTGGAGACTCGGTGTCCGCCTGGTTGGACGCCGCACCGAGCCTGCACTCGGATTCTCCGGGGGAAACGGATGTTCCCCCGGCGTCGTTCGGACACAGAACGGAGACCATGCGTGCGTTAGACGAAGCGGCGAGACTTATTGCCGCTACCTTACCGGCGGAAGACTGCCCTCCTTCTCCACCGGCGAAGAAGAGAGCCTCGGCCTTTGTGGACGCGGAGCGTCACGCCAAGCGCTTCAAGTCTCTACCGCAACCGCCTGGATTTCGCGACATCCGGGATGCCCTGTTGACTCATCTACTGCAGGGTTCGCTTGGAGATACGGGATTCTTCTCGGACCACAAGTGGCCGGCGGACCTCATGATAGCTTTCCAGCAGAAGTGGTACGCAGGACACTCTCAGGCCTTTGCTTGCCCTCTGCCGGAGGTGGATCCCTCAGCGACTTCCTGTGCGGGCCTTACTCGACAAAAAGAAAGAGCGGTACTCCCTCCTGGACTGACTAAGACGGCGGTACTCATCCGCAATGCGCTAGCTTCGGCAGGGTTCTTGGACTTGGCGACTCAGGCGATAGTTCGACGGGTGGAGGAAGCTTGGAGCCCTACCATCGCACCGCTCTTGACCGACATCTTGGCCTTGACCGTGTCTTGCAACCGCGCAGCCTACCACACCTCGGTCAACGCGATGACGGCGGCGGCAAACTGCGACCTCATGCGGCGAGATGCTGTTTTACAAGCCTGCTCACTGCCGTCGGAGATCAAGAACCAGCTGCGGCGGGCCCCGCTGGGCAACGAGCTCCTCTTCGGCCCTCATTGGCAGGCGGTTAAGGAATCCAGCAAGGAATTGTGGCCCACCAGGTTCGCCCCGCCCCGCTTTCCTACAACCCGCAGGCCCGCGGGTCGAGGCTTGCGGACCACCAGACCCAGCGGTCGCCCCTTTACCAGTCGTGGACG
Source organism: Semisulcospira habei (assembly GCA_036245525.1). NCBI lineage: Eukaryota > Metazoa > Mollusca > Gastropoda > Semisulcospiridae > Semisulcospira > Semisulcospira habei. Next base: position 176,643,335 of record BTPG01000003.1, on the reverse strand, counting down.
TCTTCCCCCCCGCCAACCGGCCTTTGGTCGCCCCCGACGACCTAAACCTGGCCCCGCAGACGCCCCCGTCCCCGCCCCCGCTTGGCCTAGACCTGCCCGCCGTCCTTTCGGGCGTGGTAGGGCCCGATGACTACACTCCGCTCACGTCTCCCCCGACCGCTTCCGGGTCCCCTGTCGGCGGGAGACTAGCTCTTCACAGCGACGCTTGGACCTCGCTGTTTTCCGACGACCCGTGGATCCTCTCGACAGTTTGCCAAGGACTACAGCTGTCATTCCGCTCACCCCCTCCACTGCGCCGTTCTCCACTTTGGACGTCGATGCCCGCCGACTCGCTCAGAGCAGAGGCGCTACGCAACGAGGTGGCGGCACTTCTCCAGAAGAACGCCACAGAGGTAGTCAGACGCCACGACTCTCCGGCCTTCTACAGTCGCCTGTTCGTGGTTCCCAAGCCGGGGGGCAAGTGGCGGCCGGTCATCGACCTCTCCGCACTAAACAAGTTCCTCGTCGCCCCGCCGTTCCGGATGGAAACCGCTCGAGCTCTGCGTTCCGCGGTGCAGCCGTTCGATTTCGCCATCAGCCTCGACCTCGCAGACGCCTATCTACATGTTCCAATGCACCCGGCGTCCAGACGCTTCCTTCGTTTCGCCTTTGCCGGAATCGTCTACCAGTTCCGCGCTCTACCCTTTGGTCTCAACCTCAGCCCGTGGGTGTTCACCAGGATCATGGATGCGGTCGTCGCCAGGGCCAGAAGGACGAGCTCAAGCCCTACGTCCAACTACCTCGACGATCTTCTCCTACGAAACCAGGTGGACTCCGCCTTGGAGAGAGACCGAGACGCACTCCTGGACCTCCTCGACTTCCTCGGGTTCATCGTCAACAGGGGCAAGTCCGACCTCTCCCCGTCCCGCTGTTTCGTCCACCTGGGAATGGAGTTCCACACCGATTTCAACTTAGTGCGACTCCCGGAGACACGTATACAGAAGATCAGCGATCTGGCGCGACAGGTGGCTCAGCAGGACAGGGTCTCTGCACGGGTGTGGCTACAGTTGCTGGGCCTGATGAGTGCGGCTGCAGACCTGATTCCCCTGGGACGTCTCTATTCCCGACCGCTCCAGTTGCACCTACTACTTCATTGGCGACCCTCGACGGACGACATCGACGCTCTGATTCCGGTTCCCCCGATGTTACTCCCACACCTGAGGCGCTGGGCGGACCACAACTGGCTGGCTTCGGGAGTCTCCCTTTACACACCGCCTCCCAGCTTGTCCCTTTGCGTCGACGCAAGTCTCACCGGTTGGGGAGCCCATCTGCTACCGGCATTCACGACAGCCTCGGGGGTATGGCCCACGGATCTTCTGACCCGACACATCAACTGGTTGGAGTTGCAGGCGGTGTGGCAGGCGTTGTTGACGTGGGACTCTCAGCTCCAGGGTCAGGAACTGCTCGTGCTGTCCGACAACTCCACAGTCGTCGCTTACCTACAGAAGCAGGGCGGTACGCGCTCCCCTTCTCTGTGCATCCTCCTGTACCAGCTGCTTCGTTGGTGCGAAGATCGGGGCATCACTCTGCGCGCCAGACACATCCCAGGTCATCTCAACGTGCTGGCCGACTCCTTATCACGCCGCGGACAGCTCCTACACACAGAATGGACACTGCGGCCGGACATCTTCCAGTTGATCGCGGCCAGATGGGAAGCTCCTATGATCGACCTGTTCGCCACCCGTTGGAACCACCAGTTGCCGCTGTTCGTCTCGCCGGTTCCAGATCCTCTAGCTTGGGCGGTCGACGCACTGTCCATTCCCTGGGACGGGCTCATCGCCTACGCTTATCCGCCGACGGTGCTGGTTCCCAAAGTCCTCCACAAGCTTCGCGGCTGCAACACGATTCTGTTCCTGGTGGCGCCCTTCTGCTGGAGCAAGTCGTGGACAACGGACCTGCTCAACCTAGCCACCAGTCCACCTCTTCAGCTTCCTACGCCTCGCACGATGCTCAAGCAACCTCGACAGCCGCTGTTTCACCCTTGCCCGGAGCGCCTCCTTCTACACGCTTGGAGGTTGTGCGGCAGGCCCTCACCAGAAGAGGCTTCTCAGGTGACGCAGTGGAAGCTATCGCTGCTGCACGCAGACCCTCTACCAGACGAGTCTACGAGGGGAAGTGGAAGGTGCTGTGCGACTGGTGTGGTGACAACAACCTTAACCCCACCGAGTTGACGATGCCCCAGCTGGCGGAGTTCTTCCTCTGGCTGTTCAACTTCCAGAGTTTGGCGCCTATTACCATCCGGGGTTACCTGGCAATGATTGCTGACACCTACCGCCACCTGGGCCGGACAGACCCAGGTGCCTGCAAAGACCTGGCTGATCTCATGATGCACTTCGGTTTACAAGGCCCGGCGCTACGGTCACTGTTGCCTAGATGGGACCTGCCTTGGGTGCTGACCTGGCTCAACTCTGCCCGTTTTGAACCCCTACAGTTGGCAAGCTTACCGGATGTAACTAGAAAGACGTGCTTCCTGTTGGCCCTTGCTACCGCTTCCAGGGTCAGTGAGCTTCACGCGCTGTCCACACGATCAGATTGTCTGCAGTTCCGGACTGACGGCTCGGTGCAACTGCTACCTGAACCATCCTTTCTCGCCAAGACGCGGTCGCCTCTGACGACCCCACAGATGATGACCATCCGACCTTTACGTGTGACAGAATCCACCCGGGAGTCCAGACAACAGGACCCGGTGAGAGCCTTGCGTGTGTACCTGCGACGGACCAGACCGCTGCGCAGAAGACGGACCCGCCTTTTTCTCCCTCTGTCCCCAGGTAGACAGGACATATCCGCCCAGACCATCTCCTCATGGATTCGTTGGGTGATCCGCTCGGCCTATCAAGACCTCGCGCCAGAAGTAGCCCAACGTATGCACATCAGGGCGCACGAGGTCCGAGCCATGGCCACAAGTCTCGCCTTCGACCGCAATTGTGCAGTGAAAGACATTGTGGCGGCCGTGGGATGGCGAGCGGAGTCCACATTTGCCCGATTCTACCTGAGGGACCTCTCCACCCAGCGGCAAAACCTCACGCTGGTGGGAGACATCGCAGCGGCGCAACACTCCCTCCCGGCGCCCTAGGCGCCGTAAGTACCTTAGCTAAAATTATCGGGAGTTTGCTGTACGAGGGCGGGTCTGTGGGCTGTGTCGTTGGCAGTGGGGGCGATAGGGCGGCACCCACCTCCTCTTTGTGATTCTCCCTAAGTGTAATACCATCGGTAATGTGTTTTGAGAAAACAAATAAATTTTTCAATTAAAATATATTTTTTTGAAAAATACTTACCGATGGTATTACTCGAAGGTCCCTCCCACCGGCCCCGCTTGCCGCGGTTGGCTAAGAAGCTAAACTGAGGTATGACGGGTATTTTCGCACCGGATGGGAAGAAGGGGAGGCTATTCTGGCGAGGGCCTATTCTATGGCGCCCCACTCCTGCCAACGATACCGTATACGGACACAACCAAATTTGGCTAAAATTAGGCTAGCTAAGAACCATTCCCTAAGTGTAATACCATCGGTAAGTATTTTTCAAAAAAATATATTTTAATTGAAAAATTTATTTTTCAGCTGGAGTCCCTGCAGAAGCGCCTGCTGAGTGCCAACACCGAGAAAGACAAGGCGGTGCAAGCTCGCAACGATATGGAACGAGAGTACCAGCGCGAGAAGCAGTCTGGCGTGCGGGACAAAGAACGCAGGGACGAAGAGCTAGTCATGCTCAAAGACAACAATCAGGTGGGCACACTTTCTGGTATTGCAATTTCCGCTGTGATTTTGCAAAAGCAAGTATGTTGGTTTTTCATAACAGTGAGATTTTCATTGTCTTGATGTTTTTAAAAAGAGACATACTGACTTTTGCCAAACCACTCAATTGCCCTGTCTTACTTCTTTCGCATTTGGGAGGAGGGGGACGGGAGGGCGTGGGGAGGGGTGGTTAAGGGGTCTTTTTAACCCTTATCATTGGGAATACACCCGTATGTGAAAAAAGTTTGACTAAAATAGTTCAAATGTGGTGCCAGAATAGTTTGGCGCCTCTAGGCGCCAAGCAATTCTGGCACCACCCTTGAACTAAAGCCATTGGTCAATATCCTTATCTGTAAGTACTATAATGTACCTTGCACATGGCAGTGTTTAAATTTGTAGCTTTTAGCCTCTGTATGATATGGGTTAAGCCCTTTGCTGCCAGTGATGAACTGCACGTCTGAAACGACTGCGCACAGCTCAACATTCATGTGAAGCACACACGTGTAAATATAACCAAAATATAAGCATAAAGAACACAGGACTAACAAGAGACATAAACCCTCATGAACCCCCGCAACTGCGGGGGCTCATGAGGGTTTATGTCTCTTGCAACTAGGTAACGTTCACGTTCTTACCCCAGCAGTTAGGGTGTTAAAAGAGGATGGGGGAGGGGGAGGGGTCCTGATGAATGCATTGTGTTAATACCCACATTGGTTCAGAAAACATTTTGTTTATTCATGCATTTTTACCGGTTCTGTTTTTATTTTAATTTTTTAAAATATTTTTACAGCATCTCAGCCAGAGGTTACAAGCAATGGAAGCAAAGCTGAATGCAATGGAGAATGAGGTAATACATATGTGTGTGTGCATGGTTTGCATATGTATAGCTCTTGGAGGGGAGGGGGAGTTTCACGTTAGTGATGAAAAATTCAATACAACCGTCTTCCTTGTCAGAAACGTACAAGTCTGTAATAATTTTCAGGTGTTGTACTAAAAGCTTTATCACACATAAGTTGCATCTCTGCCATGGCGGCTAACCACTTTGTGGTTCAGCCACACAATGGCAAACAGAGGCAGAAATGGAGACTTGCAAAACACTGCAGTAGTTGACATCACTTTCAGTGAAATTCCAAAGTAGGTATCACAGTTTGAAACAGTAAAAGAAGAAAATTGCCAAGAAGTGCATTAAAACAATGTTTGTTGGGAATTCAAACAGACATATCAGGTTCCTTTCTTGGATGGACTGAAAGGACTAGGACAACGATTGCAAGTGAGACGTTGACCATATAAAAATCACTTGTGAACAGGTTGACGGATAAAATGGGAGTTGGCAGAAAGAGCTGCTGACAGCCAAAGGGTCAAAGCCCACCGTACACTGTACAGGCGATCACAGCGTTTCCAGCGTTGATCGCTTGTACACGGTGTATGGCAGGCTTTAAGGCCCACCACCAGTGCTTGTATTGTGATCGTCATTTTGTTTTGCACTTGCAGCTTCATGTGTCCAACACGTCGTTGATGGAGAGGACCAACCAGCTGCAGCAGCTGAGACAAGAGGCCGAGCGCCACAAGATGGCCCACGACAACTATGATACCAACATTCGCCTTGAGAAGGTAGGGTTTTGTTTTTTGGGGGTTGTTTTTTTGTTGCTATCAGTGCCACTCAAAGTATTGTTGACAACCTTTAACCCATTTAGCCCCAACACCCTACAGCAGGAGATGGATTGACCATAATAATTCAAGGGTAGTGCCAGATTAGCTTGGCGCCTTTAGGCGCCAAGCTAATTTGGCACTAGCCTTCAATTATCATGGTCAATCCATCTCCTGCAACTGTTATATAGTCATGAGGTAACACCTCCCAAAAATTGGAAATATGACCTTGGGGTTTAATGGGTTAAACCACAGTAGACCCTGTTTTGAGCAAGCACTTTATTTTTTTTTTGGGGGGGGGGGGGGGGGGGGGCAAAAGACAGAGAAAAAGTGGTCATAAAAACGGGTACTGCCTCCAGGTCCTGAAGGGTTAAAAGTGTCACCTGTCATTTAAGACCATCATTTAGGTAGCTACAGCCAACAGAAATGATGGTCTTTAATGACAGGTGATCTCGCCTAAGGGTGGCCATTCTGAACATGTTTCTGCTGTATGTGTAAAATGTTGCACAACGTTCACTGACAGCCAGGTTAGCTCACGTTGGCCATTTTTATCCGTCAAAAACTAATTTGACTTGACTTTGGAAATCTCTTCTTGTTTTCACATGGATGCCGCAATTAGTGCATGCTGTTATGTTAACATGCCCCTTTATGCCCAAACATGTCATATCACACTGTGATACGTTATGCAACGTCTGTTGATGAACTTTCAAACTACTGTGTCTTCTTCGTGTTATTGACTACTTGATGCTGAGATACTGTAATACCTTTTACATTCGTAGTGCAGGATAAAGATAAAGGTACTGACCTGTAAGTTAGATTTTACTGCTTGTATGGGTGCTTGTATGGTTGACGTTAGATCAAGGCGATCGCCTTCACTCACCGAGTGTTTAATTTCTTCAATCATTCATTTCATTCCAGCACAATTCAGAGTACAAGTGTTATTGTTGTTTTCCAGGAACTGAACACCAAGCTTCAAGTGAAGATGGAGAGTTTGCAAGAAAAGTGAGTATGGATTTGTGGGTACAAAGTTGTTGGTTTGACATTTCACATCTGTAAGATTGCCGTCATAAATGACTCGGAACAAGAACGGCAGAACAGGATTTCCCAAGCACAGTGGTATTATCTTCGCATTAGTGGCAGGTGTTATCTGTGAACAAGCACCTTGGAACCTGTTTTCAGTGGAAACCTATATGAGAGACAACCTGTCATTCAGGACCATCATTTAGGTATCTGTAAAAAACATTGTCACCTGTCATGAAAGACCATCATTTAGGTGGCTGTCGCCACCTAAACGATGGTCTTTAATGACAGGTGAATCTTTTTGCCCCTCAAGACTTCTCTTGAGAGAGTACCTGTCTTGTTAAACCTTTGTGTGTTGGTAGCGGTTTTTGTCTTCGATGATTCCTACTGAAATCATCACAACATAAACGGCTACCGACATGCAAAGGGTTAAGATCACCTTTTATTTTGCAATAGAGGTGGGTGTTCAATACAGGTTCTACTGTACCTTTCACTTCAGTAAGTACCTTCACTGCCAGAAACAAGTCGATAAATGCCTGCGTGCAGGTTGTCGCAGTCGCAACACGAGGTGCTGTCCCTGAAGCAGCAGGTGGAGAATCTACGCACGGCCGGACTCAGCAGTGCATCCTCCGACTCTCATGAACAGCTGACTGCCATCATCGCTAGTCTGCGCTCCGATAGCGATCGGGTAAGTGCACCAGCAGAAGTTCCGTTTATGTGCAGTACAACCTGTGTACCACCCTTTTTTGGGCCAGGAAAAATGCATTTTTCTTTAAAAGGTATTTTTTCGAAAAATACTTACCGATGACATGACAAATGGGAGTGTCTACTACGTGCTCAAATTCTAGCCTACGAACCCGTTGTGTGCACACACAACCCGGGAGGCACTCGGGGAACCCTCCAGAGGGGCCAAGAGTTGTCTCCCGGACCTGCCTATCCGGTTCCGAGTCACCTGACTCGCCAGTCAGATACTAGGCTCACCAGCGGCAAGCGGGGCAGGTGGGAGGGTCCTCCGTGTCATGTCATCGGTAAGTATTTTTCGAAAAAATACCTTTTAAAGAAAAATGCATTTATTTCATCAAAAACATTACCGATGACATGACAAATGGGAGAATCACGAATAGGAGGAGGGTGCCGCCCCGGTACTACCGGAGACCAAGACCGTCCTCCCATTGCTAATTCCCAGGTAACGAGATAGGTGCGTACCTACGGCGCCTGCTGCGCCGGGAGGGAGTGCTGTGCCACCGTGAGGTCCCCCAACAAGGCGAGGTTGTCTCGCTGTCCCGCCAGATCCCGAAGGTAGAAACGAGCGAAGGTAGATTCTGCTCGCCAGCCCACCGCGGCCACGATGTCCTTGACAGCGCAGTTCCGATCGAATGCGACGCTCGTGGCCATGGCACGTACTTCGTGTGCGCGGATCTTCAGTCTCTGCGCTACGCGTGGGGAGAGATCCATGTATGCCGATCGTATTACCCAGCGCAGCCAGGAGGAGATCGTCTGGGCTGTGATATCAGTCTTGCCCTGGCGTATGGGCAGGAAGAGGCGGGAGCGCCCTCTACGGGTAACTTTGGTACGGCGCAGGTAGATGCGTAGGGCACGCACGGGATCCTGTCGCCGAGTCTCCGGAGAGCAGGCAGGCCCTCCCAGGGGCCGCAAGGTGATGATCTGTGGAGCAGTTAGGGGCGACCTTGTTTTGGCAATAAAGCTGGGGTCCGTTAAGAGCTGCACGGAGCGATCTGCCCTGAACTGGAGGCAGTCTGGGCGGGCAGAAAGAGCGTGTAGCTCGCTAACTCTGGACGCGGTGGCCAAGGCTAGAAGGAAGCAGGTCTTGCGTGTCACATTTGCCAGAGGGGCTAGAGCGAGTGGCTCGAACTGGGAAGAATTCAGCCACGTCAGGACCCAAGGTAGGTCCCAGCGAGGAACGAGAGAACGCTGAGTCGGACGTTGGAGGCTGAAGCTGGACATGAGGTCGGAGAGGTCCTTACAGGCGCCGGGGTCTGGAAGGCCGAGATGACGGTACGTGTCGGCGACCATGGATAAGTATCCCCTGATGGTGATGGGCGCCAAACCTTGGACCTCGAAGAGCCATAGGAGAAAGTCCGCTAGCTGTGGGTTAGTCAGTCCGGTGGGTAGGAGGCGACGGGCGTCGCACCAGGCACACAAGACGCGCCACTTCCCTTCGTAAACACGCCAGGTGGATGGCTTGCGGGCTGCAGCGATTGCCTCCACTGCTGCACCAGAGAAGCCTCGAGCGGTGAGGGCGCGCTGCACAACCTCCAGGCGTGAAGAGACAGGCGTTCGGGACAAGGGTGGAAGAGAGCCTGCCTGGGCTGCTTGAGCATGGAACGGGGCGTGGGCAGGCGCAGGGGAGGAGAGGTGGCGAGGTTGAGTAGGTCGGTGGTCCAGGACCGGGCCCAAGCCAGCGGGGCGACCAGAAGCAGGACTGCGTTGCTCCCTCGAAGTTTGTGGAGGACCTTGGGAATGAGGACTGTCGGGGGGTACGCGTAAGCGATGAGGCCGTCCCAAGGAATCGAGAGGGCATCGACTGCCCAGGCCAGCGGGTCTGGAATCGGGGAGACGAAGAGGGGAAGCTGGCGGTTCCACCTCGTAGCAAAGAGGTCGATTAAGGGAGTCTCCCAACGGGCGCAGATCATCTGGAAGATATCCGGGCGCAACGTCCATTCTGTGTGGAGCAACTGGCCGCGGCGAGAGAGCGAGTCCGCCAACACATTCAAGTGGCCAGGAATGTGTCGTGCGAGGAGTGTAATGTCGCGTTCCTCGGCCCAGCGCATCAAACGGAAGAGGAGCATACAGAGGTCGGGAGATCGGGTGCCCCCCTGTCTCTGGATGTAGGCCACCACCGTCGAGTTGTCGGAGAGGACGAGAAGCCGCTGGTTCCTGAGCTGGTTCTCCCAAACGAAGAGGGCTTGCCAGACTGCCTGCAGCTCTAACCAATTGCTGTGCTTGTCCGCAAACTCCGGGGGCCAGAGGCCGGAAGCCGAGGAGAATTGAGGAAGCAGGTGGGCTCCCCACCCCGAGAGGCTCGCGTCGACACACAGGGAGAGGTGCGGGGGGGGGGAGGACAAAGGGACTCCCGAAGCCAACCAAGCCGTGTCGGTCCAGCGTAGAAGGTGAGGGCGAACCAGGGGGGAAACCGGGACCAGGTGGGTAAGGTCGCCAGAAGAGGGTCTCCAGAGAAGCAGGAGGTGCAGCTGAAGGGGGCGGGCGTAGAGGCGACCCAGGGGGAGAAGGTCCGCCGCTGCGTTGATCAGTCCGAGGAGTTGAAGCCAAACTCGGGCGGGAGCTGCTTCCTGCTGAGCTAGCTGGTTGGCGAAGGTGGCCAACTTCCGAATCCGGGGATCCGGGAGGCGAACAACGTTGAGATCGGTGGCAAAATCCATTCCGAGATGAATGAAGCGGCGCGAGGGCGTGAGATCTGACTTCCCGACGTTGAGGAGGAACCCCAGTCGCGACAGCAGACGCATCAGAGTATCCCTGTCCTCTTCCAAGACGGACTCGACGTGGTTTCTCAGGAAGAGATCGTCGAGGTAGTTGGACATAGGGCTGAGAGACGACTGCCGTGCCTTGGCCATAACTGCATCCATCAAGCGGGTGAAGACCCAGGGGCTGAGGTTGAGGCCGAAGGGTAGGGCTTGAAACTGGTAAACGGTTCCATCGAACGCGAAGCGCAGATACCTCTGGGCGGCCGGATGTATGGGTACGTGTAGGTAAGCGTCGGAGAGATCCAGGCTGACGGCGTAATCCATGGGTCGCACCGCGGTACGCAGGGCTCGGGCCGTCTCCATGTGGAAGGAAGGAGCCACGATGAAGCGATTTAGGGCTGAGAGGTCGATCACTGGGCGCCACTTGCCGCCAGGCTTGGGGACGACGAAAAGTCTGCTGTAAAAGCCCAGCGAGTCTGCGTGGCGCACAACCTCTGTGGCATCCTTCCTCAAGAGAGAGTCGACTTCCCCCCGTAGGGCGCACTCCTTGAGCGGGTCTGCGGGGATCTCGGTCCACAGCGGAGTCGTACGCAGAGGAGGAGGGGAACGAAAGGAGATCCGTAGGCCGCCGGAAACAGTGTCTAAAATCCACGGGTCTTCTGGAATCAGTAATCGCCACTCGTCGCTGAAGAGGGCGAGCCTGCCGCCGACTGGAGGACCCGAGACGGCCGGCGGAGGCGGAGGAGGGGAGGAGTCACTGAGCCCGCCCGCGCCCAGGGCGACGGGCGGGACGGGGCCAAGCGGGGGCGGGGGCGTTAGCTTGGCCGGGGCGACCGAAGGCGGGGCGACGGCGACGCAGGGACTGCAGCTGGGTTGTTGACGTCGGGGCGACGGGTCTGGAGATCCGCAGGGGGCGACCCACGGCCTTGCGGGCTGACTGAAAGCGCCGAGGAACAGACTTGGGAGGCCACCTGTCCGCATTGGAATCCTTGACGGCTTGCCAGGTGTCACCAAAGAGAAGGGGTCCCCCGAGGGGGGCCCGACGCAGCTGGGTCTTCAGGTCGGCAGGCATTCCCCGGCAGGCCTGCAGGACAGCGTCGCGGCGGAGTAAATCACAATTGGCGGCTGCAGCCATAGCGTTGACCGAAGAGTGATACGCGGCGCGACTGGCCGCTTCAGCGAGGACGAGGAGGTCGCCAAGAAGGGGGGTCAGGGACGGGTGCCACGAATCTTCCACGCGCCGGAGGAAGGCTTGCGTAAGGAGCTCCATGAAGCCGGCGCAGGCCAAGGAATTCCTGACAAGCGAAGCCGTCTTGTCTAAACCCGCGGGGAGCGCGCGTCTGAGTGCAGAGGCCCCACCCGCCTGAACCACGGCGGCTGGATCCACCGGAGGGAGAGGGCAGAGGAAGGCCTGGGAATGGCCGGCGTACCACTGCTGGCGGAAGTACATATCGAGGTCCGGAGGCCATCTGTGGTCCGAGAAGAAATTACTGTCTCTTGAGTCAGACAACAGGTGGGCCGAGAACACATCCCGAAGCTCACGAAAGGAGGGGGGCTGAGGGAGAGTCTTGAACTTCTTTACCTGTCTACCCGCGTCGACGAAGGCAGAAGGCTTCCTCTTCAGGGGGGGGGATGGAGGGCAGTCCGCTGCCGGAAGCGTGGCGGAGATGAGGCGAGCGACCTCGTCGAGGGCCAGAAGAACCTCTGTGCGGGAGGAGGCCGGTAACCCGTGGGCTGTCGACGCATCCGAAGGAGAGAGCGGCGAAGGAGAGCGGCTGAGACCTCCGAGGAGAACTGAGATGGAATCATCAGGGAGAAGACTCAACGAATCGTCGTCCACGCCGCCGAGAGCCGTCGAAGAGGGACGGCGACCGTGACTCCGAGAGCGAGCAGCTCGACGAGGACGAGGGGAGCCATAAGGCGCCGAAGCACGCAGGGGAGAGCGACGTCCGCGACGGCGACGCGACGCACTAGAGGAGCGGGAACGGCGGCGGCGACCAGACGAGCGACTACGAGCTGGAGACCGTGATCCCCGGGAACGAGGAGGAAGGAAAGAGGCTGGGCGAGGGGAAGGGGAATGGGCGGGACGAGGCAGACGGCGGGGAACGTGGGACGAACGCCGCGAAGAGGTAGAGCGCGAAGGTCCATGGTCCAGATGACGAGAAGAATCCCGAACTTTACGACGCTCACACGAAGGAGCGCGAGAGTGGTGGTCAGACTTCGATCGCAAGGAGGAACTGGACACAGGTAGTGGTGTGGTGAGTGTGCGCGAATGTCTCCGCGAGCCGGACTCTGTGGCGAGGCGGGCACGCAGCGGCCGAGGGGGATCCAAGGCCTTCCTAGGAGACGAGTGGGGACCGGTTGACCATGGACGGCGCGAGGCACGTCTCTCCGAACTGACCTCTGTCTCGAGATGGGTTCTCTGCCTGTCGTAAGGCTTGGTCCAAGCGCGTTCCCTCCTGGGAATCCGCGCCTCGAACTCCCGACTCCGCACACTACCTTGCTGTGTCCGCTGTGGAGATCTTTCCAGACTGGGGCCATCGGGGGCAAGAGCGGTCGGTGTGTCTGAGATGACAGCCGGCACTTCCGCAGGTCTTGCAACAGGCACAGGTGTCGGGCGTTCACGTCGGTAGAAGCTCCAAAGTTGGACCCAGCGGAGCTCCGGCCAGACGGCGCAAACGTCACAAGAACGCTCAGATGTACAGCCGACACACGGCAGGCAGACCTTGTGCGAATCCGAGGGCCACTGGAAACCTCCACACTGCGTGCAGGTCATCAGGAGGGCACTGCAACACACCAAACAAACAACGTGCCGGTACGTGGTCGAGACCAACAGGGCTCGTCCTACCAAGGGGAACCGTACCGAACGATATGGACAAACGGGCTGTGCCCCCAGGCTATACTGTTATAGCGCCCGAAGCTAAGCTTGCGTCTTTAGAACAAAGCCTACCCCAGCCAGGCTGGAGAGGAATGTGCGCCAAACGACAATAGGTTTAGTTCAGTTTAGTTATTTGGGTTTAACGCCGCGCAGGCGACTAAGGCCATCACACGGCGGGCCAAACGACAATAGGGACGAAAGGCCGTGCCCCCAGGCAATAATGCTGTAGCGCTCTAAGCTAAGAGCGCGCTCTCGAAACAAGCATACCCCAGCCAGGCCGGAGATGCAACATGAGCCACGCGCCGCAGCTGGTTTAAACAATGCTCCCCGAAGGCTACCAGGGGAAGCCAGTAATTTCACCCCAAAAGGGGAAAGGCGAGGGCACCAGGGCCCCGCCGAGCTAAGAGTCCCCGCTCAACGAAACCTACACAACACGAACAAGGTAGAGTCCAAAGGCACAGGCCGGTACCCCGCCCGGGGACCGGCTCCGGGCCCAACTAACTATCCTACCTCTCTGCCGAAGCGGTAGCGGGAGAAGAGACGTCCATGTCGCCACCGGCGAAATGGCGGGAACCAGCAGGTCCGCCAAGCGAAGCCAACCAAGGAGGACGCCAAGCGAAGAAGCGCAAGCGAAGCTGCAGCGAAGCAAGAAGCGAAGCAGAAGCGAAGCAACAGGCGAAGCCAAAGTCACGGCGAACTCGAGCACCAAGACCGACCGGTCGAAGGGAGCGCGAGGCTAGAACACGTCCGAAGGTCGTGAGCCTACGTAGCTGACTGGCGAGTCAGGTGACTCGGAACCGGATAGGCAGGTCCGGGAGACAACTCTTGGCCCCTCTGGAGGGTTCCCCGAGTGCCTCCCGGGTTGTGTGTGCACACAACGGGTTCGTAGGCTAGAATTTGAGCACGTAGTAGACACTCCCATTTGTCATGTCATCGGTAATGTTTTTGATGAAATAAAGTGGTCTTTATAACCCGTTTAACCCCATGGCCGCTTTTCCCAAATTGTGGAGGTGTCACCTAACGACTATGTACCAGTAGCAGGAGATGGATTGACCATGATAATTTCAAGGGTAGTGCCAGATTAGCTTGGCGCCTGCCGGCGCCAAGCTAATCTGGCACTACCCTTGAAATTATCATGGTCAGTCCATCTCATTCTGTAGGGCGTCGGGGCTAAATGGGTTAAAGACAGCTGCTCTCTCAAGGGAAGTCTTGAAGGGCAAAACGTGTCACCTGTCACCTGCTGTAGCCACCTAAATAATAGTCTTTAATGACAGGTGATCCCTCGTGAGGGTGGTTATTCAAAACAGGTTCTGCTGTATTCCAGACCCTTTTGTTTAGATGTTTATGTGTTTACGTTAGTGACTTGTTCAACCTTCTGATTTCTGTGTTGTAATTTAGTGGCTCTTTTACTCTTTTAAAAATTATGAGTGTTTTCTCTGAATGTTATTCAATTTTTGTTCAGTCTGCTTGTTGAACAGTTGGTAAGAAGAGAATCATGATCTTGTATACAGTCAACTTGCTTCTAAGAACCTCAGATGGAACAACAGTTGGATATAATGATGCCATTTCAGAGGTCTTAACTAGACTTTGTACACCTAATTTACACTGCTCATAAAACAATTCACAGGTAGCAACATTTTTTCCCCTTTTCGACCTACATTTTAAGGTAAAAATTCAGACTAGCATGCATTTCATTTTTGTTGATTTTGTTGTGTTTTCCCGCAGGTAAAGGTGACTCTGGAGGAGCGTAACAACAACCTGATGGAGCAGGTTCAGCATCTAAAGGAGGAGGCACGCAACGCGGACAACCGTCGCAACACCCTAGAAACAGACCTCCGCCGCCTGCAGGCAGAGCACACCGACGTCCGACACAAACTGGCGCTGGCAGACGCTCAGCTGCAGATGATACAGAAGGTAAATTAACTTCCTGGACTGTTGGAGTACAGCGAGCAACACATTTGCAAGAGGCATAGATCCTCATGTGCCCCCGAGTCAGCGGGGGCACATGAGGATCTATGCCTCTTGCTGGAATCATCACATCCGTGCGTCTTGGGCAGGGACCTAGGATGGGTTTTGCAGACCTCATCTCTGATCTCCTGCAGAGATACAGCGTGTGCAGCCATTAGTACTGTAATCAGCACCAGAAGTGGCAAAAGGGGTTATGTCACAATTCATGAAAGGGACAGAGTCATTTTCATCACTGTGCAGTAGTTTGCTGCTCGTCTGTATAAATGTCGTTGCTTTCAGGTACTCATGTGTTGGTCAGAGAAAGGGTCAGCAGACATATGCTCATAGGTCAAAACTTTACTGACAGGAGACATTAACCCATTTAGCCCCGACACTATGGCAGGAGGTGGATCAAATGTAATAATTCAAGGGTAATGCCAGATTAGCGTGATGCCTGATGCGCCGAGCTAATCTGGCACTAAGCTTGAATTATGGTAGTCGATCTGTCAACTGATACATAGTCGCTTGGTGACACCTCCAAAATTTAGGAAATGCAGTCGGGTTAAATGGGTTAATGGGAAGTACACCAACTTGAGGAATTGAAAAATCAACTACCACTTGTGGTTAGCACATGAAAACTCATTTAAAATGATTTTATTTTAGTCTTTGTTCAAAACGTGAACGACACTGATACATTGTATTTGTGACACTGAAAGATCTTTGTGGTCATGTGCAGGTACTAACAGAGTTCTGTGTGAACATTGTCAGCAAAGTGGAAAAGACACGTATAAGTGTCTTTTTCACCGAACCATATCATCAGTAGCGGTTAAGGGGTTAAAGAGCTTATTATCAGTTAACTCGTTCAGCCCCGACACCACAGCAAGACATGGATTGAGCATGATAGTTCAAGGGTGGTGCCAGAATAGCTTGGCGCCCACAGGCGCCAAGCTATTCTGGCACCGTCCTTGAACTATCATGCTTGATCTGGCTCTTATATTATAATCAAATATCACTTGTAAGAGAAAACTGTAGATTTTATGAACAGATACAACTACTCTTTTTTCAGGCCAAAGATCAGTTGGAGCAGGAGAGAGTGCAGCTGAAACTGGAGCTTGAGAAGTCCAGTGAGCGTCATCGCCTGAGTCAGGAAAAAGCAGTCGAGGCGCAGGCCAGGGTCAGCGAGATGACTGACCGCCTGGACCGTGCCGAACGCACATCTCAGCTGTCCACCCAGAATCTGGCCAACACCTCTGCTAATTTCTCTGCTGTTGCTCGATCCAAGGTGAGCGATCAGTGCTGTTCTGGTTGCAGGATTATTCATGTGTCAGTTTTTATTCCAATTTCCGTTCAGAAAATAGTAAATTATGACCATTTTATTGTGTATGCACGTGGATACAGATCTCTTAAGACCCCGGTCTCTGAATTGTACATTTCAGCGACCAATATACACACAAAAACACACGCACGCATGCACACACGTGCATGCATGTGCACACACTCGCACACCTCAGTAGTTTTATACTACAAAGGGCTGTACATAAAATGCATACCTGATGTTACATTTTAAAATAAGCACTTAACAAATCTCTTTTATTATTATTATTATTATTATATTAACCCCTGTACTGCAGAGAAAAAGTGAGCACAATCCAGCTGCATGAGACATAGATCCTCATGAGCCCCCGCAATTGCGGGGGCTCATGAGGAACTATGCCTCTTGTTCAATTCAGTTCAGCTTTATTTATCCCTTAAAGGGCAATTACGATTTTGTAGTTATCGCTACTTAGTGTTCAGGTTCCTTGGACAGATCTTTGGCGTAAAATTTAAACCAGGTTTTATAAATACCATCTTCTTCCACTGGCAGCAAATGGGTTTATATTTTTCACAACCACACGCATGCTTTAGACACTCTTCATTTGTGTTCAAACAGTTTCTGCAGGATTTTAAGACAAGAACCATTTCGTACGATTATGGCTAAGATTTCAAGTTTTCTGTCAAGATTGCAGGAAAGGTAACAAAATATTTGAAAAACTCAAATATGTTTTTTTGTTTTTGTTTTCTTTGCCAACGTGGCTGGCTCCTGTATGCCGGCCTGTCTTACCGTATTTTCAAAATAGACAATTTCGGGAAATAAGAAGTAGGTCAATATTGCGCTTTTCACTGAAAACTGTGGATTAAAAGTCTGGACAAACATGCGATATTTTATGTTTGTCCAGGCCTTTAATCCACTGTTTTTGGTGAACCATGCGCAATGTTGAACTACTTTCATTGTTTCCTCAAAAAACATTACCGATGGCATTACTGTATGGAAGTAGCACTTAGCCTAACAATTTCAGCCCAGGGATCATTGTGTACAGCAACGCCACCAGGGAACCACCCAAGTGAGCTGTACCAACCTCCCTGAATAGCTTCCCTTTATTGAGTAGCCTCCCTTACCTCATAAACTGTGGATTAAAAGTCTGGACAAACATGCGATATTTCATGTTGTCCAGGCTTTTAATCCACTGTTTTTTGTGAACCATGTGCAATGTTGGAACTACTTATAATTTCCGAACAACTTATATTGGTACATTTGAATGGGAAGTTTTGTGACATGTTGTCTCCTCACCAGGGGGAGATGGAGGAGTTGGTTCAACGGCTGCAGGTGGAGAATGCTCGCTTGGACGCAGACCTGAGGCATGAACGCGAGAGAGCCGAAATGCTGCAAGGGGAACTCACAGACTCCATTAAGGTTCGTTCATTGATTTCTGTTCTTTCACTTCTTTTCTTGGGCTCTTCCTACAAGCTACGTTGTAAGATTTGTCTCGGAACTCTTCGGTGACATGGAAGTGTGATCTCTGGCATTATCTTGCATAAGTCAGGATGTTCCTTTTTGAGAAAAGCGCGATTTTCATTGTTATGCAATGAAAATCTTGCTTTTCTCAAAAATGGACATCCTGACTTTTGCCCATTAACTCATTCGAGATGTGCCGTGCCTAGATACGTGGCTATAGCTAGTATCCGGGTGCAGCATATCTCAAATGAGTTAACAACAGAACTGTTCACCCCCCACTCCCAGCGACAGGAAATGACATCACTGATTCCATGGAAGATTCACTGCTGTCAAGGCCTGCGGAGACACATGAGGATTTAATGTCTTTTGCATTTTGGTGCTTTTGGCTGCATTCTCACAGTGATCGAGTCGATCATGGCCAGTAAATATAGTTCCTCATGAGCCCCCACAAATGCGAAGGGGGGGGGGCCTCATGAGGATCTATGCCTTTTGCTGGCTTCTCTTTTTGTCCATGCTGCTTGGACAGCTGGCGTTCAGTTAACCCATATCCTACTGAGGCTAAAAGCTTCAAATTTGTACACTGCCATATGCAAGCCACATTATAGTACTTACAGATAAGGATATAGACCAGTGGCTTTAGTTTTAAGGGTGGTGCCAGAATAGCTTGGCACCTCTAGGCGCCAAGCTATTCTGGCACTGCCCTTGAACTATTTTAGTCCAACTTATTTCACACTGGTGTATTCCGAATGATAAGGGTTAAACAAAGATTTCAGGAACGCAGTCTGCATCCACCGGCAGTGAAGGGGTTAACCCCTTGTGCACGCTGTCAACAGTGCTCTCGACAGCACGGGTGTGGCTGTATGCACAAGGGGCTTGATACTTTTGCACATCAGTTGAACCCCTCTGGCGCGAAGCTGCACGTACAAGTGGCTTAATCGTGATGCAGGGTCAGCAGGCTCACTGCGGGTTTTGCAGGGGCTTCTTGTGCCTGATAGCGTTGTAGCGCTCGTCGATGATGGTGATGATGGTTCGGAGAGCGATGGTCCACGAATCTCGCATCATCGTGGTCATTTTGCTGCGTCCCGTCTGCTCCTCGATGTACACCAGGAGCAGAGACAGAATGTCCTGTTTGGAAGCAAATACACTGAGGAGCAAAAGAAATGTGACATTTTTGGAATCATCGGAAACACCAAGTGTTTCCGATGATTCCAAAAATGTCGCATTTCATTCGTGTTTCCAATGATTCTAGAAATGTTGCATTTCTTTTGCTCCTCAGTATACATATATTGACGTAGAATTTTATTGTGTGATGATGTACATTTTTTTGAAAGTCCTTTTAGGCATTTCATGTTCTTTTTTGTCATTGCCAAAGCTGCCTATTGTTTTAAATGGATAATTTACCTGTTTATTATGTGAATGGATGACAAACTTAAGAATTTAAAATTGTCGGTTGAAATTTGAATTGAAGCTTCTTTTTTGTACAGGCATCAGGCATACACACACACACACACACACACACACACACACACCATCTTTCATACCTGGTGGCGCTGACTGACGATGCCGCACCGAATGTGCATGTCAGTTAGCTTGTACCATCCGTAGCAAAATGTCCTCAGGCTGAAGACAGCCGCAGTTGGCATGCGCACAGCCGTGCCCTGGCCAGCTGGGGCCATTCTTGGCCCAAGGACCTTTGCGCACAGAGACAGGACACGGTACCTGAAAGTGTAGGCTGAGGATGCCCCGTGGAACGTGCCGGTCAGTCAGGTTGTACAGGATGTGGGTCAGCTCCTGCTGGTTGTCCAGCAAGTTGAGGATGGTGCTCATCCCGTCCATAAACATGAGGGCTATTTCCTCCAGCTCCAGGCTCGTCTGCAGCGCAGCCAGCTCCACCTCATTTTTAGCCAGGTCCATGCTATCCCTAGAGGGGAGATTGAGCACTTTGGAAATCGAACAACCGAGTGTCAGAATTTTGTCATCTTTTTATTCTAAGGATGTCGGTAGTGCTTTTTGTCGATGTGTTTCTTGCAGGAATCACCTCAACAAAATGGGCTACCAACAGTGAAAGGGATAGCCCTCCTTACTGTTTACAGTACCTGTGGCAGTGTGTGCAAGATGGTTAAACCATTTAGCCTCGAGTCCCTACAGCAGGAGATCGATTGACCATGATAATTCAAGGGTAGTGCCAGATTAGCTTGGCGCCCCTACAGCAGGAGATCGATTGACCATGATAATTCAAGGGTAGTGCCAGATTAGCTTGGCGCCTTCAGGCGCCAAGCTATTTTGGCACTACCCTTGAATTATCATGGTCAATCCACCTCCGGCAACCGGTACATAGTCGTTCAGTAACACTTCCCAAATTTGGTAAAAGCACCCATGGGGCTAAAAGGGTTACAGATGCTTGTACTATCCCAAAGATTTACACATCTCAACAGTGTTCCTAAAAGTTGCGGGCACTCATGAGGATCTAGGCCTCTTGCTGAAACCACTGTGTATCACTTTGGATTGCGCTGATTATATATATTATATAGTCTGGCATCTTTTCAACTACATGTACCAAAACCCACATTTCATTCATCATTCATATCCCACCCAGTTATCCAAAATATGTGTATACTGACGAGCAAAAGAAATGCCACATCATTGGAATCCTGTTAAACACTTTTATGTGTTATAATGACCTAAAATAATGCCACATCATTTGAATCATTGAAAAGTGTTTCCAACGATTCCAGTGGTGTCATATTTTTTTGGCTTGTCATTAAGCATTTCAGATGATTCCAGTGTCATTTCTTTTGCATGTCAGTATATAAATGTAAAGAAAAGATGCAGTAGTCAAAAATGGACAGACAACCAGTAAACATTATGAGTGTGATGAAACCCTCCATACCCCTCTCCACGCAGCGTGGGGAAGAAGTTGCGATAGTCGGGGTTCTCACGGAAAAACTTCATCAGGAAGCCCATGCCGAAAGCTTTGGGGTTGGCACTAGTCACAACGTTCCAGTTTTGCAGCGCCGTCTCGCAATGGCTTGTTTTCAGGCCGGTCAGCAGGTTGACCGTGCTGGGTTTCCGCAGTCGGAACAGAGGGGCCTGGAACTCGCGCCGCGTCGGAGGAGCACTGATTTTCTTGTACATGTCGTCAAAGTGGAAGGTTTCTGTAATCAGAATTTTTAACCCTATCACTGATGAGAAAAACTGAACCACGCCCAACGACAAGCGGTACGGTACCTCATGAGCCCCACGCAAACAGGATCCAACTGCAAGAGGCATAGATCCTCATGAGCCCCCGCAGTTGCGGGGGCTCATGAGGATCTATGCCTCTTGCAGAAATCTCTTCATATCCACGTTCCTTTGACAGGTGCGGACTTTGACGTTGAATTTCCAGTGATTTTGAAAACACCGTCTGCGTGCGCTGGCAATGAAAGGGTTTAGGCTGTTCAACGTCAGTGTGGGTGAACATTTGCAAATTATGGTAGATATATATTAACCCATATCATACTGAGGCTAAAATCTTCAAATTTGTACACTGCCATATATATGCAAGCTACATTATAGTGCTTACAGACAAGGATACAGACCAATGGCTTTAGTTCAAGGCTGGAGCCAGAACAGCTTGCCGCCTAGTGTGCGCCAAGCCATTCTGGCACCACCCCTGAATTATTTTGGTCAAACTTATTTCGCACACTGGTGTATTCCGAATGATAAAGGGTTAACCCTTTGGCTGTCAGTAGCACTTCTTTTTGTGTGGCCGTGCGCTGACCCACTGCAGATGACATCGGCACAAGGATCTTTGCTCACCGTCATAGACCCTCATGAGCCCCTGCTAGTGCGGGGGTTCGTGATCTATGTCTCGCAGTTGGATCCAGTTGATTTTTTCTTGGCAGGGAAGGAAGAGTTAATCACACAATACCAAATAATTATGTGCCTTTTATTAGAGATGTGCCACTTTGCTTTGCATAAGGATTTTTTTTGGTGGGGGGTGGGGGGAGACATGTCAGCAGTGAGCTGATTTTGGATGTTTCCAGCTCATGAATTAGGTCAAGCTGACAGACATGTAGTTTTGATGGCTGTGTCAAACAAAATTTAACTTGTTTGCACTTGTCAGCACCACCACCACCGATGAGGGCAATATGTTATGTAATATGTACAATACGTTATGAGTGACATCATTTTGCCCAGTGTAACAATGTATGTGAAAATATTGTATCAGCTACATGGTGCATGGTCTAGTTACGGTCTATAAGAAATTGATTTGATTGATGGCCACACCCTCTACAGGGCACTGCAATGGTGTTTCCCAATTCTGGGCTGATGTCATGGTGACCGCTGTGCTGTGTGAAACATCTCCACTATTCAGCGCAGGATTTCTGTACAAACCTTCTTCACTATAACTTTGAATATCAGGCAAGAAGCCTGCCATGTCGTTAGATTGATCACTTTGGGCTGTTTCGTCTTCAGATCTTGATGTAGGGGTCTTGTTGGGTGGGATTTGGCGACCCAGCTTAGCACCCATCCTGGCGTGGACGATGTTATATTTTTACATCAGTGAAAATATGATCGGACACGTGATGAGTCACTGTTCATTGTAACTCAGCAGAGTCTTCATACATGAGTTCAACACCACTTGGATCATGTTCTGAAACCACAGAGACTTGAAATTAAAAACACCCAGATAATTGTCTGACTGCGACCACTTTACGCACTCTACCATGGTGAATGGAATGAAACACAAATAACTGTCTGATTGCTGCCACTCTACACATTTTGTGCATAAAATGGCAGCAAACAGTTAATTGTCTTTATTCCAATCACTTTGAATAAAATCCAAATAATTGCCTGACTGCTGCCACTATACTGTACACACTTTGTGTGTAGAGTGGCAGGAGTCAGACAATTATTTGGATTTTATTCTAATCACTGTGCTGAAACTATGAACAGTTCACATTGGGTTATGATGGTCCAGAAGGTTCTGTGCCTGACTTGTTCACTCTTTCCTGAATGTTTCCTTTCAACCAGCAAGGTTGTAGTAGGCTTGAAACAGTTCCATAATTCAGATGTTTTAGTGGTAATTGTGTAAGCTGTATGCAGAAACCTCCTGTGCCATGCCATGAACTCATTTCCTGTGTTTTTGTTGTCAGTGCTGGTGATGTCATCCTTTGGAGTGTATGATGTCATAATTGAGTGACATCACAGCGTGGTGACATCATACAGTAGCATTACAATGTCCTACTTTGTAGCTCA
The DNA here is from genome assembly GCA_036245525.1 of Semisulcospira habei. Lineage (NCBI taxonomy): Eukaryota > Metazoa > Mollusca > Gastropoda > Semisulcospiridae > Semisulcospira > Semisulcospira habei. The sequence continues at coordinate 176,620,616 of BTPG01000003.1, read as the reverse complement.
CTGAAGTCATATTTTCCAAACCAAGAGGAACCTGCCATTGTGCACAGTCATGGCTCCTCAATGACATTTCAAGTATTGTACATTTTGCCTTGTACATGTACTTTTGTGTTATCATTTTATGGTGACACATTTGCTGCATGCACTTTTCAAGTCTGTGAACTTTTTTCCTTTGTTTTTTTTTTGGTTGTTTTTGTTGCTTTTTTATTCTTCTCCATTTTTTTAGGGCAGTCTGTTTTTTCCATGAATATTTCCCAGCTTGGAATCAAAACGGTCCTGTAATGCAAGGTTTTCCATCTGCAAGAGGCATAGATCCTCATGAACCCCTGCAGATGCAGGGGCTCATGAGGATCTATGCCTCTTGATGCCAGACACTGGCCGTATTTAACATCCTCATATTGAGGGAGATGAAGTGTAGGTACGACTGTAGCAGTGTATGTGACCTGTCATTTCAACAACAGGTGCGCAGTTCCTTGGAGGCGCTGTGCTCGAACCTCAAGTCCACCACGGCTCATCTAGAAGAAAAACTAGGGGTAAGCGTCAAACTGCAGCAAAAGCAAGTCACACAGGCTTAGTTTTTTGGGTTTAATTACTGCATGATCTGCCTTCGATCTTTAGCTTACCACCAAATTGTTTTGGACTTACGGGTACATGTACTTTTCGACATACAGCAAAACTAATTGCAGCACGTCTGAATTTTATATAAATTCTGTTAATAATTATGTATTCATGACAGAAAATCGAATGTTTAGAAAATCAAATGTTTTTTCTCTATAGCAGCATTTTTTTATTGGAAAAAATAGGTATTGTATGCATCTTTCATCCCTGGCTGGAAAGTAAATTTTTGTAGTAACTGAGAATGAAGACATGGATTGAGCGATTGCAAAAAAAGGGCAGAATTTTAGTGATGTGTGGGTTGGTGGGGTGGAATGGGGCAGGTGTAGTGTCCAAACTGTACCCCCCAAAACTCATCTAGCTATTATTTTGGAGACTTCTATTAACTTCTAACTCATCTGAGATGTGCTGAATCTGGATGCCTGGCTTAAAGCCGGGTATGCCGATGTGGCAGGTCGCAGATGAGTTAACCCATTTAACCCCTGGGCTGCATTTCCCAAATGTTAGGGAGGTCACTTAATAACTATGCACCGCATCCAGGAGATGGACCGACTGTGATAATTCAAGGGCAGCGCCAGATCAGCTTGGCGCCGTCAGGCACCAAGCTGATCTGGCACTACCCTTGAATTAACATGGTCGGTCCATTTCCTGCTGTAGCACTTTAAGGTTAAATGAGGTCATCTGTCAATATTCCCCTTGCATTGTTCCCTATGTAGGAGGAGACCGCTACTAGAGTAGTGTTTGCCCATGAGGCTCGTGACTCTAAGAACCTCTTGGATCAGGAGTTGGTCGCCCGAAGGCAGCTTGGGTTGAAAGTGAGTCTGGAATGCATGGACCGTCAGTTGCTTCTTAGCATTTTTAACCCCTTGACTGCTGATGATGTTATTTGGCAGAAAAGGTGCGTATTTTCTGCTAAATTGAATTGTCAGTAGTGGTCAAGGGATTGCATGAATTTTTGTTCATTTTTTAATGGTTACTTATTTTGATGTTTGCATTTTTTGGATTTTTGGGAATTTCTTTTTTTTTTTCATTTTAGAAAGATGTGTATAGTTGCGCGTGCACATCCATGTTGTCATAATTTGCGTGTATTGGCCTGTGATTTTTTTACCTTTCAACAAAAGCTGTATGGTTAAAAATCACAAACCAGCTCATAGTTTGACTTTAGGAATGACATCTTGTTCTTTTGGGTGGAATGTTTGTCAATTTTTAAAGTTATTGCTATGTAAAAACAGGATTCTGATGTCCCTGCTTGTTTTTGAGCTCTAACAATTTTCTTATATGCATGGCTATGCATGCAGTTGTTTAGTTTTTATTTCCTGCGATATTTTTTACTTGTTCTTGCACTGGTCTGTTGAGTTTGCATGTCTTTTGAAATAAATTGTATGTATCGATTGAGTTTGCATGTTCAGATTTGTTTGGAATGAACTGTACATTATAACTAGTTGTTTTCACTTCTTGTGTATTGTTTGAATGATCTTTTGATGGCATGTGTTGTTGTTTGATTGTGAGGTTTGCAACCTCCTATAATGTATTGAGGTGAATCTGCAGGTGGAAATTTGTAACTTGTCATGCGTATGGTCTATGTGGTGGAATTATTGCATGACTTGCTTTTTACTATGTATTGCTTAACCCTTTTAAGCCCAAGGTTCCATTTCTCAAATTTTGGAGGTGTTGCCTAACGACTATGTACCAGTTGCAGGAGATGGCTTGACCATGATAATTCAAGGGTAGTGCCTTGAATTATCATGGTCAGGCCATCTTCTGCTGTAGGGATCCGGGGCTAAAAGGGTAAAATATCAGCTAAAACCAAACCCCAGGAGGGTGCTGCTTTTGCCTGACACTCGGCAAAGAAAATGTCAGTTGTCCACACAAAAAGACAGTGCCGGCGCTGATCACATTATCTAGCTTTGTTTTGTTGTACAGGTCTGTCATGCATTGTAATTACTAACACTTCATTTTTCTCAACGCAATGTAAAACACTTCACCAGCTTATTATTGTGCCTTCACGCCAGTCTTGTTTTTGTTTGCGCTATGCAGTAGGATTTCCTTTCTTGTTTCTGTGTAATTGTTGGTTAATTCATTCAGCCCCAACACACCGTAGCAAGACATGGATCGAGCATGATAGTTCAAGGGTTGTGCCAGAATAGCTTGGCGCCCATAGGCACCAAGCTATTTTGGCACCACCCTTGAACTATCACGCTCAATCTGTCTCTAGAATTGTAATGCAGTCCTTTGAGGGCAACTTCAGAACTTTGGGGATTTCGGTCCTGGGGCAGAATGTGTTAAATTCTGCTTGTGTTTCCATGTTCGATGTGTGCATTGAACCTCTTCGTGGCCATTCGGACCCAGACTGTCTCTCTAGAATCCTGATCATTTCAACACCGATGAGCCCCGTCCGTCCAGAGAACATAGACACAAAGTGGTACCAGCAACAGGCATAGAGCCACATGAGCCCCCACGACTGCAAAGACTTATGAGGAACTATGTCTCTTGTGGTTGGATTGTGTTTGCTCTTTCTCAGCAGTGAAGGGGTGAATTACCGATAACCTTTGGCTGTCGGTAGTACTGTTGGTCGAGTTGATTCCAGAGGAATCACCTTGAACAAAGGGCTTCCAACGGGCCAAACGGTTAAGAAGCTTTCAGATGTACATGTTTTTTTCAGAATTGTGTCTTCTTCTTCTTGGGCATGCATAATGATTAATTTTCTATCTGATTTGAGCGTAATTTTGCGTGTAGTTAGTTGTTAACTCATTCATCCCAAACACCATACAGTGTAAGACAGTGTGCTAGTGGGAGTGCAATAGTTCAAGGGTAGTGCCATTTTAGCTTGGCGCCCATCAGGCGCCAAGCTAATCTGACACTACCCTTGAACTCTCATGTTCCATCTGTCTTATGTAAGTGATGTGTATTCGACATAGGACGCCTTCAAAATGTTGGAAGGTCGGTGCCACGCTTAATCCTCATAACCTCATGGCTGCATTTCTAAACTTTTGGTGGCGATGTCTGACGACTATGTACCAGTTGTAGGAGATGGATTGATCATGATAATTCAAGGGTAGCGCCAGATGAGCTTGGCGCCTTCAGGCGCCAAGCTCATCTGGCACTACCCTTGAGTTATCATGATCAGTCCATCTCCTGCTGCAGGGTCCCGGGGGCTAAATGGGTAAAAAGAGTTAATCCACGCGCATATTATTGTAACTGCATTGTTTGTTTTTTCAGATTGTAAAATTAGAGAGAGCACAGAAACAGGCACAGGTCAAATTCCAGGAGGTGACGTCTTGAGTGTTGTTATGCATGTCTTTGTGTCGTTCGTTCCTCACCTAGTGTCTCACCTGAATACGCACGAGCTGCAACTTCAAACATGAAGACGTGTCTACCAAGTTGTACCAATATTGTAATTGCATGTGTGCGATGCCCATCTATGAACAGTCTCGCAAAAGTAGCTTTCTACTGCAAACCTCAAAGTGTGAAATCGTGATGCACTAATTTTGTCATTTTTGTCGTCAGCATGTACGTACGTACGTATGTGTAGCAATTGACTGATGTGGGCCCAGTCAGCAGCAGGTCCTCGGTTTGCAAAAGGTTCGACCTTTCTCGTAGTCAGCAGGGTCCAACAAAGGTCTTTGCGCTTTGGGCTGATGCTAGTCGGCCTGCAGCACAAGGTCCTGTGTAGACTGGTCGTCTTCCTCGATTTGCTACCTCTGATCAGCAGTAGCAAATTGAGGGAGATCACCAGTGCAGATTGCGTGCAGGCCAGCTCTAGCCTACGTCAGCCCTGCATATTTGTGAACAACTTGCATGAATGAAACTGAAAATGTGTGTGTTCTAAGTGTTTTGTGCCTGATGTCTGGAATAAATTCCATCTGAACTCCTTGACAGTGCATGCGCTTGTAGAGTAACCTTGGAGGATGTAATTGTTGCCAGACCCATCCCACAAGAGGCATAAATTCTCATGAGCCCCTGCGACAGCAGGGGCTGATGAGAATTTATGCCTCTTGCAGATGAAGCAAGCAAACTGAAAGACTGCTTGATGATGATGATGTCATGTTTTCACGTCTCACATTTCAGCACTCTGATATTCACTTGGCACTGGACTGCTATTAACAACCTGCAACCATCCTGACAGTTATTTGACTTTTGTTACAATTCCTCTTCCCCCTCCCCCCCCCCCCCCCCCCCCCCCCCCAAGTGTTCAAGTGATTGTAACGCATCTGGTGTATTCAAGCATCTGGTGTATACAAGCGGATGCGTCTACATGTGACCAAAAGCCACGAGTGTGTTGCAGATGTGAACAGCTAATAATATTTAACCCTCATCATTCTGATACACCCATTGCTTGAAATAAATTTGACTGATAGTTCAAGGGTGGTGCCAGAATAGAGTAGAGTAACCTTGGAGGATGTAATTGTTGCCAGACCCAACCCACAAGAGGCATAAATTCTCATGAGCCTCTGGCGCCAAGCTATTCTGGCACCACCCTTGAACTAAAACAGTTGATCTTTCTCCTAATCTGTAATGTAGCCTTCATAGGACAATAAGCATATTTTACCAAATCAGCCTCAGGATGTTATGGGTTAAAAAGCATGTCGTGGTTGTATTCTCTTGCTATGTACATGTGCAGCTCTGGCGGCAGTTTACTTTGGCGTACCTTGATCTGACAAGCATGATTGGTTGTCTTGCATTCATATTTTCTCTCGGTGTTTTCACCCACAGACACTATGAACTTGCAGGTGTTTGTCAGAAGAGTCCTTTTCCCTGGAATCTGATTATATCGAGACCTTTTCCCTTGAGTCTGATTATATCCTGTGTGTTGCAGACTGTATGTGACATTGAACTCATTTGAAACGTGTCGCATTCGGATATGCCGCGAGAAGGCGTGTGAAAATATTTCAGTCAGAAGCTGCCAGCAAGAGACGTAGATTCTCTGCAACAGGCAAGGATTCTCATGAGCCCCTGCATCCGCAGGGGCTCATGAGAATCTTTGGCTGTTGCAGACCGAAAGGCCTGGCATTTATCTATGGCGTTTTGTCACGTAGTTGTGTGTGTCACGTCTCAAATGGTTTGACTTTCTGTACTCTGGTCATGTTGCGTTCAATGTGGATAGGAGGAGAACAGGCCTTTTTCAAGCTGATTCTAATACACATCAGTGTATATTTTACAAGTACCAACATTTTATTGCGTTCTATAGAACTATGGATTAGCTTCTGTAGCACACTGAGGCCTGAAGGTGAAAAATTGTGAAATTGGGAGTTGACCCCGGAAGACCGCATATAAATACCCTTGAACCCTTTGGCCGTCATTAATGGTTTTTGTCAAGATAATTCCTGCAGAATTCATTGCGATAAAAAAAACCGCTACCAACAGCCTAAGGGTTAACAATTCAGGAGATAGTGCGACCGTGATAGTTTAAAGGGTTGTGCCAGAATAGCTTGACCCCTGAACTTTCATGTTTGACCCGTCTCCTTTTTGTTTAGTTTGTATGTCAGGACTGATGGGTTAAGAAATGGAGGATGTTAACCCCTTGACTCTACCGACAGTACCCTTAAGTGGAAAAGACGTGTATAAGCGTCTTTTCCACCAAACGGTATCATCAGTGGTGGTCAAGGGGTTAATAGGCTTATTATCAGTTAACTCATTCAGCCCCGATGCACCACAGCAAGACATGGATCCAGCATGATAGTTGAAGGGTGGTGCCAGAATAGCTTGGCGCCCATAGGAGCCAAGCTATTCTGGCACCGCCCTTGAACTATCATGCTCGATCTGTCTCTTATATCATAATCACTCTATCACTTTATTTAATAAGGGCATGTCCATTTCTCTGTGTGTGCAGGCCAAGCGATCCAGCTTTGAGGCGGAGGGCCACAAGAGTGTTATGGAGTCGCAGCTCATGGAAGAGTCACAGAAGTATGTACAGCATCTAGCTCTGTTTACTTTGGTCCATGATTTTTTTGGGGGGTGCAGAAGCCGCAGGATAAGGAGGAAGTGAATGTTCCTTTGCAGGCACCAAGCCAATCTGGCACCCCCCTCAAATTGCAGTAGTCAGTCAACCTGTATTAGAAACTTTCTCTTGTGCTTCCCAGACAGTTTTGAAGTTCGTTATTCCAAATTTGCGAGCTGTCCTTCAATGACTTCATTATAGGAGACAGATGAACCATGATAGTTCAAGGGTGGTGCCAGAGTAGCTTGGCGCTGACAGGCGCCAAGCTACTCTGGCACCACCCTTGCACTGTCATGGTCAATCAGTATCCTGTTGCGAGTCAGGTCTAAATATGTTCATAGGTTTTCGGAAAAAATTGATTTTTTTTTTACCCCTCCACCACTACTGATGATACCGTTTGACAAAATAATAGCGTAACTCCTTCACCGCTACTGAGTGGAAAAAGATGCATAATTATGTCTTTTCTGCTGAAGTGTATCATCAGTAGCAGTAAAGGAGTTAATGCCATTTATTGAAGAGTATGTGAAAATGTGCAGAAACAGAATGATGTGTAATGATTTGTTTCAGTTTTATTCTGTGAAGAAAAAAATTAAATCTTTGGTCTTTATTTCTTGATTTAAAAAAAAACAACACGTGTCCGCATTAAATTTCTTGTGTGATTTACTGTAAATAAACAAATTTCAGGAATCAGCAGCTGCAGAAGGAAGTGACCAACTTGAAATCTCTCCTCAAGGCTGCCAAGAAGAAACTGAAGGTGAGCTTGCGTTAAGTGAATAATTTAACACAACGTTCATCGGTTGCTGTAATCAATGTACTTTACATACCTGCAGATCATTTTTGCAGTCTCAGATACAATGTACATTTAAAATCCGCTCTTCTCTCTCTTCGTAATCTGATCTATCTTATGGTTATGGTGTGTGATAGGCAATACAGTAGAACCTGCTTTGAGCAACAGCACCGATTTTGGCAAGAAAACTGGTCTTAACAGACAGGTGTCTTGCATGGCATGAAGTGTCACCTGTCATTAAAAACCATCATTCAGGTGGCGACAGCCACCTAAATGATGGCCTTTGATGACAGGGTGATCTCTTGTAAGGGCAGTGGCTCAAGACAGGTACTGCTGTAGAGCGTGGCATGAACTCTGACAGTGATATGGCACTGGTGATGGGCATAATGCTTTAACCCCTTCACTGCTGAGGCAAAGTGAACATGAACCAACTGCAAGAGACATAGATCCTCATGAGCCCCCGCAGTTGCGGGGGCTCATGAGGATCTATGCCTCTTACTGTGACCCCATTTTGTAGTTTTGTATCCATGTTCCTTAGACAGCTGTGGTGGCTATTTTGCGTTTAACCCATTTAGCCCTGAGTCCCAACAGAAGGAGATTGATTGACCATGATAATTCAAGGGTAGTACCAGACTAGCTTGGTGCCTGAAGGTGCCAAGCTAATCTGGCACTACACTTAAATTATCACGGTCAATCCACCTCCAGCAGCTGGTACATAATCATTAGGCAACACCTTCAGAATTTGAGAAATGAGATCTTGGGGCTAAAAGGGTTAAATAGCAAAGAGTTTAGAAACAGTCTGCATCCACTTGCAGTGAAAGGGTTAATTTGTGATGGTGGGGGGTGGGGTGGGGGCTGCAACCGCATGCTGCATCTACATATACAGTGCTCTCCTCTGATATGTGCTACCTAATCTGTGTGTAAATTAATCCATGCCTGCATACCGTAATACTGCTTGCTTTTGATGCTCGCGAACCATGTGGGAAGAATATAGATTAATTTATGATGGATGGGCAATACTTCCCTGTTATATGGCCACGTACTCCATTTCCTGGGATGCACAATGGTGCAGCTTGCCAGTAACCCTTTGAAAGCTAGAGATGCACAAAGTCTTCCAAGACTTGGACAAGATTCTGAGGAGGTCACCAGTTTATTATGGATTAGTGACTGAAAACTTGGAGTGCAGCTGCTGGTGCTGGTGATGGTGCAACACTTCAGTCTGTTTCTTATGGCTGAAAGTGCATAGATGAAAAGGTAGAAATTTAAAATCTCTCATGGGATAATTCTTTATGTGGCTGACAGTGGATAGATGAAACGGTACAAATTACAAATCTCACATGGGATATTTCCCCCTGTGACTGAGAGTGGATAGATAAAAAGATAGAGAGAAAAAAAGCTCACCTGGGATATTTCCCTATATGGCTGACAGTGGATAGATGAAAAGATAGAAATTAAAAAATCTCTTATGGGATAATTCCCTATGTGGCTGACAGTGCCTAGATAAAAAGGTAGAAATTCAAAATCTCACATGGGACAATTTACTATTCTCATGAGCGACAGTCTTCAGTCCTGGAGACTGATTCAGCTTTTTTAAGATCCTAGAAAGATGAAAGCTTTTTGATTCGGACAGGACAGACCTTCAGTCTTTCCATCTGCAAGAGGCATACATTCTCATGAGCCCCCACATCCATAGGGGCTCATGAGAATGTATGTATCTTGCTGGCCATGGATTTATGGGGCATAGTTAGTCAGAGGATGATTTTAGTCATTTCAATTTTTCACACTGTCACCCATGTATTCCCTAAAGGCCATTCTTAATTGGACGAACCTACCCGTACATTTGTTCGCCAACTCTGACGATCTACAGTTCACGATCTCGGGCGAACCAGGTTGGTTCTTAAATTGGACGATCTAAAGATATGGCGAACTAGTTCGCGAACCTCAGCAAACCATAGTTCGCTGTCGGAAAAAGATCACATGACATGTTGAGCAATCCAAGGTGATCCTTTTCTCTGATTGGTCAAAACTTTTACGCTCTTCTGCGTTGGAGATAAAAAGATAGTCACCGATCCAACAACCATGGTGGATGGCGATATTTCACTTTCGTGCGAAGAACAAGACCTATTTTATTGATTTATGGGAGGTGCAACGCTGTTTGTGGGATCCCTCCTGCAAGGAGTACAAAAGCAAAAATCTTCCAAATCGCGAAGCAGCATGGCGGCAGCCATTTTGAACACCTTCACAAACCTACTTCCGCCGAACCAAGCACTTCAATTAAGAAAGAGAACCATGGCGAACCTAGTTTGCTCAAGTTCGCCTAGGTCTGTTCAGGTTCGTTCAACTTCAATTAAGAAAGAAATCAAAAGATCGCCGATCTTTTCCAATCTAGGTTTGCTCATCAAAGGTTTGTCCAATTAAGAACGGGCTTAAAAGGAACCCTTTTCTTCCTAAACTGCAAAACAGACCCGCCATGGAGAAGCCAAAAAGATGCTTGAAAAATACTCTCTTTATTTTGCCCACCGCCAACTTTGACCTATCATGCATTTTAATCCCAGCTAGTGACTCAGCTTGTGATGTGCGTATTCGCTAACAGGATGTGGGCGTGGCTCCCTCCCCTAGGGGGCAGGGCGGAGGCCAGTATGCGGAGTTCCGCCGGGAGATTTCCACGGAGGGGGGCAAAGTTTCCACCCCTAGGGGTAGTGACTCTAACAGTCACCACCACTTCCATCACGTGGTTAAGGTACCTGGACGCTCTCTCATCATTCTGCGCACTCTGTTTCGCAGTCTCACAGTGTGCTTGTATGGTGCAGTGGTGCTGTGATATATAACCAACAAGAAGAAACATGCTTCCAAGGCAGGTAAAGGTCTTCAGGCTGACGATGGGTGTAGTTAGCCCAGCGCACAGCCGTGCATTGGCCAACTATGGCTGACTGTGGCCTGAGGACCTCTTGCTCTTTAGGTTTGGAATGACATCGGCAAAATGGTGTAATGATCTTTTAGGCTGTCTGCAGAACACTCGGTACATTTGTTTTGTGCTCGGTGTTTCTAAGCGTATTTTTCTTTGTTGGTTATGTGACCCTTTGGCTGTAGTGCTTCGAAGCAGTGTAACAGCCAAAGGGTTAACCCTTTTAGCCTGGGACCCAGCAGTAGGAGATGGATTGATCATGATATTCAAGAGTAGTGCCAGATGAGCTTGGCGCCTTCAGGCGCCAAGCTCATCTGGCACTACCCTTGAATTATCATGATCAATCCATCTCCTGCAAATGGTACAGAGTTAGGCAACACCTCCAAAATTTGAGAAATGGGACCTTGGGGCTAAAAGGGTCAATGCAGTTTGCACACTTGGCAGTCACTTTAGTGGTCTTGATTTTGTAACACAGTATGTAGAACCCTGTTTTGAGTGACCGCATTCTTGGCAAGAAGTAATTGGTCTTAGGAGACGCAGGCAAGAGAAGTCTCGAAGGACGAAAAGTGTCACCTGTCATTGAAGGCCATCATTTGATGGTCTTTAATGACAGGTGATCTCATAAGTCAAGTAAAAAAACTTTATTTATCCCACGAAGGGGCAATTGCAGTTTGGACGGGAGCAAATAAATATATCAAGTGAAGTAAGAAATGGATAAGACGGACGTTCGCACGCACATAGACACAGGCACGCATGCATGCAAAATTAAGAACTATACTACATGTAATACTGACAGCTAAGGATGGTCACTCAAAACAGGTTCTGCTGTAGTAGAGGCAGTGTTGTGCAGAGCAAGATGGTGCTTCTAGAATATGTGATACTAGTGGCACGTCGCTGTTTCTCGTGTGCGTTCTTCACTGTGTGCTGGCGAGTTGTATCTAACATAGCAGGTATACCCTGTCTTCAAGTCTTACATGTGAACTTAACTTTCAGCTGAACTGGCCTTTCCTGTATGCTGATGGCTCAGTTATTACTGTTCAGTTTTTGTGGCTCACTTCTACTCTGTTCTTAGTGCTTTTCCAAATTTTATTAATTTTTTTAGTGTTTTTTTTTGGTGTGCTTACTACATTTAGAAAAGATTAATTTCTCTACTTGCAATGCCATGAAAATGCTATGTGTGTTATTTTGTCAACAGTTTGCTGTTTGTACACAATATTTTCACACTGTATGTGAGTTCCGTTGTGCAGACAATCCACTATTTCTGTGTCCACTTTTACAGAGAAACCTGTTTTGAACAACCACCTGTTTTGCAAGGGAAAAAAGGTCTTGTTGCTCTCTTTAGAGCAGTGTTGAAGGACAGAAAGTGTCACCTATCATAAAAGACCACCATGTAGGTGGCTACAGCCACCTAAATGAAGGGCTTTAATGATGGGTGATCTCTCACAAGGCTGGTCGCTCAAGACAGGTGCACAGACTTCTGTCAACACAAGAAACATTTATGGTCACCTGAAAGGAAGATCAGGAAGATGAGAGGAGAGCCTGGAAGAAAAAGAGAGGCCAAGACCTCACATCAGCAAACAAGTACAGACTTGTCAACAAGAAGATCAGGAAGAGGATGAAAGAAGCCAAAGAAGATTGGATTGAAGACCAGTGTTGTAGCGTGGAAGAGGGCATGGCAAACGGCAACAGCAAGAAGGCTTATGAAACGCTAAGGACCCTCACCAAGACTCAACAGCGAACAGCCACAGTCATCGAAGACAGCAGCGGCCAACTCCTTACGGAAAACACTGCTGTACTAAACAGATGGACTGAGTACTGCCGAGACTTGTATGACTACAAGGCTGAGCCAGACACCAGCATCCTCCAAAACAACCAGGCTGGGGCCAGGAAGGCTGAAGACCTGCCAGTGTTAGCTGAAGAGGTGGAAGCAGCCGTACGCGGCCTGAAGGGAGGAAAGTCTCCAGGTGTAGACAACGTACCTGCTGAACTGTTGAAACATGGAGGAGAAGTAACAACGAAGGTCCTCACTACACTCTGTCAAAAGATCTGGGAGCAAAAGAAATGGCCAATAGAATGGACACAGTCTCTAGTGATCCCGCTCCCCAAGAAAGGAAACCTGAAACAGTGCCAGAACTACAGAACTATCAGTCTGATAAGTCACCCTAGCAAAGTAATGCTTAGAATCATTCTCAACCGCCTCAAAACTTTCGCCGAGGAACTGCTGGCAGAAGAACAGGCTGGCTTCAGAGTTGGAAGAAGCACTGTAGAGCAGATTTTCAACTGCCGCGTCCTGATCGAGAAACATCTGCAGCATCAGCGCGAACTCTACCACAACTTCATTGATTTCAGGAAAGCATTTGATCGCGTCTGGCACGACGGACTCTGGCAAGTCATGAGATCGTTCAACATAGAGGAGGGACTGATCCAAATGATAGAAGCGCTTTACAAGAACGCCTGCAGCGCGGTTCTACTTAACAATCAGTCAGGCGAGTTCTTCAGGACGACGATCGGTGTCCGTCAAGGATGCCTGCTCTCTCCTGTCCTTTTCAACATATTCCTGGAGAAGATCATGCAGGAAACCCTCCACGACCACCATACTTCAATCTCTATTGGTGGCAGATCCCTGTGCAATCTTCGATTCGCAGACGACATTGACCTCATGGCAGGCAGCAATAGTGAGCTCCAAAACCTGACAGACAAACTTTCAAGTAGCGCAGGGTCTTATGGCATGGAGATCAGTACGGATAAAAGCAAAGTGATGATCAACACCACAAGCGACAGCAGCAGCAACATTCACATGAACGGCCAGAAGCTAGAAGAGGTCAATAGCTTCAAGTACTTGGGAGCCACCCTGTCCAAAGACGGTAGTTGCATAGCAGAGATCCGTATCAGGATAGGTACAGCAACATCCGCAATGGCCAGGCTGGACAGGATATGGCGAAGTAACTCCATCAGCTTCACCATCAAGTACAGGCTTTACAAGTCCCTCGTAGTGTCTATTCTATTCTACGGCTGTGAGACTTGGACACTGCTTGCAGACTCAGAAAAGAAAATCCAGGCCTTTGAGAACAAGTGCCTGAGGAAGTTGCTCCGCATCTCGTACCTCGAGCACAAGACCAACGAATATGTACGGAGCATCGTCACTTCCCTGGTGGGCCCACATGAACCCCTTCTGGCAACCGTGAAACGGCGCAAGCTTGCTTGGTTTGGCCACGTGACCCGACACAACACCTTGTCCAAGACTATCCTCCAAGGCACTCTCGAAGGAAGTCGTCGGCGAGGTCGTCAGAGAAAGAGTTGGGTCGCAAACATAAAAGAATGGACCGAACTCGAGATGCCAGACTTGCTTGCCACCGCCCAAAATAGAACTCAGTGGAGAGCACTGTCTGTTGCTGCTGCCTTTCAGTCCCCCCAACGCCCAGTTCGGGCAAGGGACTGATGATGATGATGATGATGATGAAAGGAAGATAAACCACTAAATGTAGATGTCAAGTTATCCTCCGTGGGTTAACCCGTATCACACCGATAACGATACAGACCAAAGGCTTTAGTTCAAGGGTGGTGCCAGAATAGCTTGGCGCCTAGAGGCGCCAAGCTATTCTGGCACTACCCTTGAACTGTTTTAGTCAAACATATTTCACAGACTGGTGTATTCCGAATGATGAGGGTTAATCCCATCACTGCTGAGAAAGAGTGAACTCGGTCTGACTGCAAGAGGCATAGATCCTCATGAGCCCCCGCAGTTGCGGGGGCTCATGAGGATCTGTGCCTTTTGTTGTTACCTCTATGTCTCTGTGGGCCTCAAGGCGGTTGAGTTCTTTGGTGTTGAATTTATGAAGATTGCATAACATGCTGGAGAGCACTGGCAGTGAATTGGCTGCATGTTGATGTAAATGGTAGGGTTTGAGAATGGGCTTTGCCTGGCGGCCCACGACCAGCAGTTTTCTGTCAAGACGTGACCCCTATTATGTGGTTTGTAAGTATAAGAGAGTGCAGGGGTGGAGGGGCCATTTGGTTATGGGAATTCTGGTTTTGATAATGATTTTCACACACACACACCCACACATGTATGCAATTGCAAACACACAGTCACATAGTCGCATGCACACATGCTCCTACTGTCTTCATCCTTACAAAATAAAGGTTCAGTTCATCTCTCTCTCTCTCTCTCTCTCTCTCTCTCTCTCTCTCTCTCTCTCTCTCTCTCTCTCTCTCTCTCTCTCTCTCTCTCTCATACACACACACACACACACAAATACCTACAGCAGAACCTGTTTTGAGTGACCACCCTTATGTGGCACCATCATTATGCTCATTGCAGCCACCTGAAGGATGTTTCTTAACGACATGATGCCTTTTGCCCTTTCAATACTTCTCAGTGTTTAACCCTTTTAGCCCCAAGGTCCCATTTCTAAAATTTTGGAGGTGTTACCTAATGACTGTGTACCAGTTGCAGGAGATGGATTGATCATGATAATTCAAAGGTAGTGCCAGATTAGCTTGGCGCCTGAAGGCGCCAAGCTAATCTGGCACTACCCTTAAATTATAATGGTCAATCCATCTCCGGCTGTAGGGACTTGGGGCTAAATGGGTTAAATGTGGTTGCTCCAAACAGACTCTGCTGTAGCGTAATTGAAGATCACCTGTACAGTGACATCAAAATCCACCCTTTGCAAGGCTTTTTGGCTCATGTGTAGTAGTGTAAGTGAGTCTGTGTATTGAGACATCCACTGCCCATCTGTCCTCCCATCATCCGTAACTATATATGTCAGTTAATTTTAGTGTTCTGTCTAAACATTGTCATCATCTTAGTGTCCAGATATTTTTATGTATTAACATCTTCGTGCTGCGTTTATGTTTTGCGGGCATTGTGTGACATTGTATGTGCTTGTGATTGCTTTTGTGCTTGCTGCCTGTCTCACTGGTTGTCTCCCTCTATTGGCTACCACGGGAGACAACCAGCGTGGCGTTCTCTGCATGCATGTGTGCCTCAATTCGCTACTGCGGGAGACAACCAGCGTGGCTTTTTCTGCATGCATGCCTGGATTCGCTACAGTGGGAGACAACTAGCGTGGCTTTCTCTGCATGCATGCATGCCTCGATTCCCTACTGCAGGAGACAACCAGCGTGGCTTTCTCTGCATGCATGCATGCCACCGAGCTTGTTTGTCATTGGCAGGGTGCAACGTTTGATTGTGAAATGGAGGTAGGAGACGGGGACAGGATAGTGTACAGACGCACGCAGTGTGAGCATGCCCCTTGTGTTAGGTGTGGGGGACGTTGCCTCCATTCACACGTCCGTGCACAAGTTAGAGCACTTTGTGAACAGTCTGCAGGCAAAAGTAGCGGTGGCTGTGGGGCACAGCAGGTACCAAATGAAATAACGGGTGGTTTGCCGTGAAAATGTTTGCTGTGCCGAGTGAAATAGTTTGCTGTGCTAAACGAAACCAGTGTTTTTGGTTGTTTTTTTCAGAAATTTTTCCTGAAAGGGTAAAGACATTAAAAATGACAGACATTGGAGGATGATCAACGGAGAGACACTAGATATTATTTGTAACCCCAATTTGCATGCAGGTGTCCATGCTGTTTACAGTACTGGCGCACGCGGGCACCACAGGCTTAACTCATTCAACCCCAAGACCACATTTCCCAAATTCTGGAGGTGCTACTTAAGGACTATGTATCTGTTGAAGGAGATGGATTGACCATGATAATTCAAGGGTAGTGCCAGATGAGCTTGGCGCCTTCATTGACCATGATAATTCAAGGGTAGTGCCAGATGAGCTTGGCACCCTTGAATTATCACAGTCAATCCATCTCCGGCTGTAGGGCGTTGGGGCTGAATGGGTTAACTAAGAGTTTTGTTTGTTATGTAAAAGAAAGAAAGCACTGTACATGAATTCCCAGTTTAACCGCTTCCCTACCAGAGAACAGTGAGCAACACACCCTAATGTGAGAGGCACGCATACATCCTCATGAACCTCCTGAGCATGTGGGGGCTCATGAGGCTCTATGTCTCTCGCTGTCTCTGTTTTGTATGCGTGGGACGGCTGAGATTCTTTGACATTAAATGTATACAGATTTCAAAAACAGTCTGCGTCCGCTGGCGGCAGAGGGGCTAACCAAACAACAGCAGACAGTCGGCGAAGCTGTGAACACTAAACATAGTTGAGCTGAACGAACATTTACACAGTAATGAGTTGCCACCCAAATACTATGTACCCCCCTTTAGCCCTGTTTACTCTTGACCTTTTAACCCTTTTCATCCTGATACACCCATTGCTTGAAATAAATTTGATTGATAGTTCAAGGGTGGCGCCAGAATAGCTTGGCGCCAAGCTATTCTGGCGCCACCCTTGAACTTAAAATGGTTGATCTATCTCCTAATCTGTAATGTAGCCTTCATAGGACAGTAAGCACGTTTTTAAAAAAATCATGTAATTGGTTAAGTCTGTTCCCATATCAAACCGGCTGGCCCCTAAATCTCAATTCTCAATGAGCTGCATGGAAAATGGTACTGACACATTCAGTGTTTGTGTTGTTTGTGATCTATGTGCAGTTTATCTGTATGTTTGTCGTTTTTCTTTTTTTAATTTTTGTCTCGCGTGTGAAGCAAAAGTTAGTCTATGTTCTGGGCCAGTCGTCCGTCCACAGTCATCCATCCGCTGTTGTCCATCATCCGTGGTAAACTTTAACGTTGTCATTTTCTTGGAGACTATTCAAGCTAGTCTTCAAACTTGGCCCAAGGATACTTTGTGGCAAGACCTTTCAAAACATACGAATTCCAGTGACCTCTCACAAAGGTCAAGGTCACAGGGTATCAGGAAATATATCAAAAAAATTATTTCGGGACATAACTTATTTTTTCTCAAATACTATTCACAACTTCAAACCCAAACTTGGTACAAAGATACCTGATGGTAAGACCTTTATATGCACACTAATTTGGTTGATCCCTCGGAAAGGTCAAGGGTCACAAGAGCTCAGGAAATTGGTCCAAAATAGCCATATTTTTACAAAAGATGTTTTTTCTCAAATAATATTCACAACTTCAAACCCAAACTTGGTACAAACATACCTGATGGTAAGACCTTTCTATGCATACTAATTTGGTTGATCCCTCAGAAAGCAAAAGGGTCAAAAGAGCTCGAGAAATAAGTCTCACCATATTGACAAAAGATGTTTTTCTCAAATACTATTCACAACTCCAGACTCAAACTTGCTGCAGAGATACCCGATGGTAAGACCTATCAATGCATACTAATTTGGATGACCCCTTGGAAAGGTCAAGGGGCACAAGAGCTCAGGAAATAGGTAAAAAAATAGCCATATTTTGACAAGAAATGTTTTTTTTCTCAATTACTGTTCACAACTTCAAATCCAAACTTGCTACAGAGATACCTAATGGTAAGACCTATCTATGCATACTAATTTCGATGACCCCTCAGAAAAGGTCAAGGGTCACAAGAGGTTGACAAATGTGTATAAAATGCCAATAATTGTAGTTATTATCAACATTTTTGCAAACTTTTCAATCAAATTTGGCACAAAGGTAGCTGATGATAAGACCTTCCTATGTATCCTAATTTAGTTGACTCGTCGCAAAGGTCAAATGTCATTGGGGTTTCACAGATGTGTGAAAACTGATTAAATTTTAAGAAAACATGGATTTTGTTAGTGCAGAAGTAATCCCTTTACTTATTGTCAGACGTATGGATCGGCCATACATGTGAGCCATAAGGCCTTTCTTGTTTAAAAACTGTTTATCCTTTGGCTGTCAGTAGCATTTTTTGTTGAGGTGATTCCTGCAAGAATCACTTTGAAGAAGTGCTACCAACAGCCAATGGGTTACTTTACCAAGTGCATGTTTCATCCTTTAACTGCAGCAGTTTACCTGTATATTTTACTTATGTCTAGAATTAGATTGAAAATCTTATTCATTATTTCTTATCATATATGACTCATCATTTGTTTTTGAAAATTTTCACATTTATTAAATGTATACTACGTTTTAGCATACATTGTACAATGTCATTGTAACTATTTCATTTAGCAGAATTACATCCAAAGTCTGTTTTATTAATTGGCGTGTCCTTGAGGAATGCTAGCCAAAGAACTGTGGGATGAACACCTGGGATGTGAATTAAATTCAGGAATGAATATATGGGGTGTGAATGAAATTGAAGTGACTGTGTAGTCCATGAAAAGTAGAGCTGTACACAGCAGGCAAGAGATATACGTGCATGTCTGTCGGCAGAATTCTTCCTGCGTTCATGCAGCCCTTTTGAACTTGACTGCTGCTGACAATATCACTGTTGACCATACCCCAGGTGATGTTGTCGGTAGCAGTCACGGGGGTAAGTATAAAATAACTGAAAAGCTTTCTTTTTCATTGGGCTCTGTAGACCTTGTCAGTTTTCCGTCGCAGGTCGAAGATAGTTTTCTGGGTCTGCAAGAGACAAAGATCCATAGTAGGGATGCAATCGTTAAAATTTGTACCTTTTGCTGACATATTTACACCCTTGAGTTGAGACAATGTTCAGGTATCGATATATGAATCTTGTCAAGTTTCAGCCATGTGGAGAGTGGCTGTGTGAGTCTTTAACCCATATCATACTGAGGCTAAAAGCTTCAAATTTGTACACTGCCATATGCAAGCTACATTAAGTACTTACAGATAAGGATATAGACCAATGGCTTTAGTTCAAGGGTGGTGCCAGAATAGCTTGGCGCCTAGAGGTTCCAATCTATTCTGGCACTACCCTTGAACTGTTTTAGTCAAACTTATTTCACGCACTAATTTAGACTTCTTAGATTAATAGGCGTGTGTGTGTGTGGGAGATGAGCGTGGGTGTGTGAATGGGTACATATTGGTGTGAGATTAGTTGTTTAGTTTTTAAAGTTTTGACAGTGTGTGTGGAGCATTGGATTTATGTGATAGAGTATTAATTATTTTTATTGTTGACTGTGATGTTTGTAATTGTAACGACACCAACACACATTCCAATGCTTTATGTTCTTAAGGCAAATGGCAATAAACATTATTATTATTATTATTATTCTTGCTACATGTCCGGCAGTCATCAGGTTATTGAAACTTGTGTCTCGTCAATTTTCAGTCGCAGGCGGAGGGTGGTTACGTGGACGTTGATGGATTGCAGCAAGATATGGAGGCCAGGTACCGGCGGGAGCTGAACCGTAAACTGGACGAGGTCAACGCATACCTAGAGACACAGACGCGTGCCAGAGACCGCCTGGACTCGTCACGTTCAGAAAACGAAGCCAGGCTCACAGCTGATAAACGCAGGCTGGAGGTAAAGCACAACAAATAACACACACAAAAACAAAACCATGAGAGGCATAATTCACATACATCATTGACAGCTGTGGGAGCTCATGAGAATACATGGGGATGTAGCTTAGTGGATAAGACACTGTGTTGGCAGTCATAAGATCCCAGGTTCAAATCCCCTGGTGGGCAGGAATGGGATGTGGACTTTTCTTCCATTCCCATCGAGTCAAATTTACGCACAAACTCGGCTTACGGTTGCCTGTCTCGCCTTCATGTGTACAGCACGCATAATCATCAAGTGCACAAGTTAAAAAGCCCATTACCACTATTCGAAAAGAAAAGGCCCAGTAGGGCCGATGAAATGGAAACAAAAATATATCACATGCACTGAAGTTAATAGTAGGGTGGAGATTTGCACATAAAGTAGCGCTTAGTAGCAGCAGGCTTTCAAAACTTCAGCATCCATCCCTACGGCGCCTTGAGCATCTTTAATTAGATGGATATGTGTGCCTCAGAGACACCCATGCCATACCATACCAATACATGCCTCTTCAGATGGAACGCGCAGACGACTGCCGCGCAATATCCGTGAAATATGTGATATAGCCTGACCTACTTCTGATTTACGGTTAACCCATTTAACCTTAAGGGCACTTTCCGCAAATTTTAGAGGCGTCACTTCACAACTGTGTACCAGTCCCAGGAGAGGGAACCAACATGATAATTCAAAGGTAGTGCCAGATTAGCTTAGCGCCATCAGGCGCCGTCCGGGCTATGTGGCTAAACGTCTATGACTGATTTATTTTTCCCCCTTCAGGAGGAGAATTCCAACCTGCGGCTGCAGTATGAGCAGGCCCTGGCCCAGCAGGAGAGCCGGGAGATGGAGGCCCGGAGGTTCAAGCAGCTGTACGACAGCGAGATGCAGTGGCGCATGCGCCTCAGTGATCAACTACAGCACTACACGGACAGGTCCGCCCAGCTCAAGCCACGGCTCATGGCGTATGTATATTGGTGCACATTCAGAAAATCACACTGGTTGATTCCCAGGAGTAATGTTGCTTCCGCTTACGGTGAAGTCGAGGGAGACAACAAGTGTGCCAGTAGATGTGCGTTGGTCTGTGATTTTGGACCTTATGTATCTACATAATTATGCAGACCAGGTGCGGCGGATGTCAGCCCGAGGACCTTTTGCTGATTGGTTAGATTCCCTGACCAATCAATAAAAGGTCCTCGGGCTGACATACGCCGCCCCTGGTCTGCGTCCATGGAGCCAATGGCTTTGTCATTCACACAGTTTAACCCATTTGAGATGTGCCACCTATGGATATGCGGCATAAGCCCCGTATCTGTAGGCGGCACGTCTCGAATGAGTTAACTTAGTTTTGTGTATGATAACTGGTATCATCATTATCATATTGTTATGATTATCATCATTATTATTATTGTTGTTATCATTATTATCATCATCCTCATCATTGTTCTTATAATTATTCACAGTTCTGACCGTGTGAAGAGCCGACTGCACAGCAGTGTGGGCAACCTAAACATGTCTGCCATCTCCAGCGCTTCCATCGACGTCGGTCGCATCAACGGTGACCGAGATGAAGCCCTCAGCAACAAGATACGGGCAGAACTTGATCGCAGCATTGCAAAACACTTAGAAGCAGGTGAGTTCCCGTTTGCACTTGTTGAACTAGTCCGAGCTGAAGTGAACGTTAGTGTCTTACTTCATGCACTGATATCTTCACCCTTTGGCTGTCAAAAGCATTTTGCATCGAGGCAATTCCTGCAATGAAGAGCGTTACTGATATGCAAAGGGTTTACATCACAGACCGATTTCAGCTCTCCTTCATCTTTCATGAGCAGTTTTTATTTTTTTACATCTCATTGTTAACAGTGTGCCTGTCTTCTTTTTTTTAAATTTATTTAGTTATTTGTATTTTTTATTTCTTTTACATCTCAGTGATAGCAGTGTGCCTGTCTTCTTGTTTATATATTTATTTGGTTATTTGTATTTTTTTATTTCTTTTACATCTCAGCCTTAGCAGTGTGCTTGTCTTCTTTTTTATTTATTTATTTGGTTATTTGTATTTTTTATTTCTTTTACTTTGGAAAGTGTCTAGTATGAATGCTTTGCCCTTTCACTGCTGAGAAAATGTGAGCACGGTCCAACTGCAAGAGGCATAGATCTTCATGAGCCCTCATGACTGCGGGGGCTCATGAGGATCTATGCTTCTTGTTGAGACCAGTTTGTATCCCTGTTTCTTGAACGGTTTCGGCTTTTGTTTGTCGAATGAACAAAGACTTCAGAAACAGAAATGTACGTACTAAGGCAGGGAAGGGGGTTAATCATTATTCTTTCACTTGCAGCACCACACAGTGACATTGTTCCTGTCATTCGAGAGACGGAGGGAGCACTCTTGAACCAGTCCCTGGCCAAGTCCAGCAGAGACTACATCGAGGTGCTCAAGCGAAAGTACTGCATTTAACCAAACGCTTCCATTTTCACGCCCCAGTGGACAAGTCTTTTTTTCACGCCAAAGTCGTGAAGTCAGTCAGTGCTTTGTCTTGACCACTTCGCCTTGGAAAGGAACCAGCATGGCAGTCTTCGTTTGTCAGTCAACCCTTCCTCACAGCCAAAGAAATCAGCATTACAGTCAAAACAACAAAATATTCAATTTGAAAATGAAGTTCACTTTTGAGAAGACAGTCAGATGCCACTAGGCTCAAAGAGGCTTAGATCCTCATGAGCCCCCGCAGCCACAGACTGTGGGGGCTCATGAGGATCTATGCCGCTTCCTGGCGTGGCCCCATTGTAAACCTATTCTCTCAAAGGAAAAGTACATAAGGTGTTATATCAATGGTGGAAGTGTGTAAGGGGTTTCTTTCCTCACACTCTAACAGACTGAAGAAATGAAGAGCCAATCATTGCCGATTTCCTTCCTGATGTGCAGTAACATATCTTTGAAGAGTTACATTGTACTCGTCTTCCTTAATGTTTTCAGTGTGTGAAAAATGTTTAACGTTTCGGGATTTAGGGCCACAACTATTTTTGCCACCGCTAAGGTGCAGGTGGTCGTGATGAAATGGTATGATCAGTGCAATGTAATGTGTGATGTTAGAGACCACACTGCGCACAGCGATTTTCTTCTCCCACCTTCAGTCTCTGCTGCAGTTAGTTGTTACTACGTGAATTTGCTGCAAGCCTGCACTGTACGCTTCTCTTGTACTTGTACCCTTCGCTGGTGCACTCCTAAAACTTCTTTTTGGACTTTGTCACTAAGCTGGCTGTTTCGTCAAGCACAGCCTAGCACTTTAACAGTTCTGCAAGGAAAAGTCTTCGAAGTACAGGCTGCAACCAGGTTGTTTCACAGGGTACCCATTCAAAATCTTTACCCTGAACTCTTGATGATTTTGACGTCGACACCAAGTAGTTCCTTCATAATGTGCACCTGATTAGGTTATTGTCGGTCAGAACTACCTGTAAATAGCATTTATGTTAACCATTTCAGCCCCGACACCATACAGCCAGAGATGGACCGACCATGATAATTCAAGGGTAGTGCCAGATTAGCTTGGCGCCTGTCAGCGCCAAGCTAATCTGGCACTACCCTTGAATTATCATGGCCGGTCCATCTCCTGCAACTGGTGCATAGTCGTGAGATGACACCTCAGAAATTTGGGAAATGCAGCAATGGGGCTGAATGAGTTAATATATGAAGACACAAATGCAACCCGCATGAAAACGTGTGTCGTGTATTAACAAAAGTCTGCTAACAGTGGCCGAGACTGAAGGGAGGATGACGTCAAGGCGGAAGTGAGGTGTGTGGTCAGAGCCCTTACATCAGTGTCTCTTTACCCTTTAGCTGTCGGTAGTGCTTTTGTTGAGGTGATTCCAAAGGGTTTCAACAAAGATAGTCTCGCAGAAATTAAAAATGAAGGCCGCTAAACTAGTAGCAGTGGTGTTCATACTAGTGTTCAGTGAAAAAGAATTTCTTGCAAAATTTGATGTCTGAAAGGATATTGAGAGAGAAAAAGAATGATGTTGGAAAACTTTCAGTGAATTGTATGTATCAGGTATGCTACCGTATGATTGTATGGTTTCAAGTATTTACAGAATACTCATGTACATTATACACTATTTTTGGTCGAATTTCTATCAGGAGAGGTTTATGTGTCACAAATATATGTGTGCTGGACTGTGATTTTGGACCTCAGGCTGTAAGGTAAAAAAAAACACTAAAAAACGACCAGCACGTTCGTTTCAGATTTTTCAGATTTCTGTTGTGTCTCCAGGCAACTGTGATTCTATATTATATGCAATGATGTCATAATCAAAATATTGAAAAGTGTGTTTTGAGGTGGCTGCCATCTGATGATCAAAGGTCTGAATTGTTCCGCCGTTTCGAGGATTTCCTCGGTAATCTCGCCGATTTCCGCTCCTCAAACTACCATACTACTACTGTTTCCGTGTATAATTTCTTGCGCCTTTTTAATTTCCGCTTTTTTTTTCAAAGTCAATTCAGACCTTTGGATGATGCATTAAAACTTGAGTCTCAACCGTGATTCGTCACTTTAGGTCGTACGGGAAAAGATTAACCCCTTTACTGCTGTGAAAATGTGGACAGGATCCAGTGCAAGAGACATAGGTCCTCATGAGCCCCCGCAATTGCGGGGGCTCATGAGGATCTATGCCTCTTGCTGAAACCACCTTGTTGCAGACATGTCCCTTGGTCGGCTGGGAACCTTTGCTGTTACTTTCACGATCATTTCAAAAACTCCATCTGAGTGCCTTGGCGGTGAAGGGGTGAAGGCGCATGAGTGTGCGCGCATGTCTTAACCCATTCCATCCTGCGGCTGATTTTGTAAAATCTGCTTATTGTCCTATGAAGGCCACATTACAGATTAGGAGACGGATCAACTGTTTTAGTTCAAGGGTGGTGCCAGAATAGCTTGGCATCTTAGAGCTGTTCTTAATTGGACGAACTTTTGATCGGCAAACCTAGATCGGAGAAGATCGGCGATCGTTTGGTTTGTTTCTTAATTGAGGTTGAACGAACCTAGGCAAACTTCAGCAAACCAGGTTTGCCATGGTTCTCTTTCTTAACTGAAGTGCTTGATTCGGCGTACTTACTGTCTGCGAAGGTGTTCAAAATGGCTGCCGCTATGCCGCTTCGCAATTTGAACGATGTTTGTTTTTGTACTCCTTGCAGTAGCGACCCCACAAACAGCGTTGCGCCTCCCACTGATCAATAAAAATAGGTCTTGTTCTTCGCACAAGTGAAATATCGCCGTCCGCCATATTTGTTTGTATCGGTGACTGTCTTCTTAACTCCAACGCAGAAGAGGGTAAAAGTTTTGACCAATCAGAGAAAAGGTTCGGCTTGGTTCGCTCAACACGTTGAGCGAACGTTTTCCGACAGCGAACTATCGTTTGCCAAGTTTCGTGAACTACTTCGAACTAGGTTCGCCATATCTTTAGATCATCCAATTAAAAACCAACCTGGTTCGCCCGAGATCGTGAACTCTAGATCGTCAGAGTTCGCGAACTAAAGGTCGTTTAATTAAGAACATGCTTTAGGCGCCAAGCTATTCTGGCACCACCCTTGAACCATCGGTCAAATTTATTTCAAGCAATGGGTGTATCAGGATGAAAAGGGTAAACATGCTTCTGTTTGTGAGTAAGTGATTATTTTTCAGAGTTCCACGTTTGTCTTTGTGTGCTTTTTGGATGTGAGAAGAATGTTACCTTGTACCTCTGTAAACATGTCTGTGTGCAAAATAGTCCTATCTACGTACAGTTGAATCTGTTTGGAGTGACCACCCTTCTGAGAGATCACCTGTCATATAGTTTCCACCAAAAGGATGGCCTTTCACGACAGGGTGACACTTTTTGCTCTTCAAGACTTCTCTTGAGAGAGCATCTGGTCTTGTAGCACTTTGTCTTTAATGACAGGTGAAACTGTTTTGCCCTTTAAGGCTTGTCTTGAGAGAGCACCTGATCTTGTAGCACTTTGTCTTTAATGACAGGTGAAACTGTTTTGCCCTTTAAGGCTTGTCTTGAGAGAGCACCTGGTCTTGTAGCACTTTGTCTTTAATGACAGGTGAAACTGTTTTGCCCTTTAAGGCTTGTCTTGAGAGTGCACCTGTCTTTTAAGACCTTTTGTTTTGCAAAAGAAGTGCTTGCTTAAAATAGGTTCTGCTGCACTGGTATATGTGTATAGGGGGTTCTTTCTCCGGGTACTCCGGTTCTTCCACCCATTCCCCCACCCCCCACACTTTGGTACAGGTTTTAGGCCACTTTACAAATTTCAAATACAAGCGAGAAAAAATCTCTGTAACTTCAGTAGCTGAACTGGCCCTTCTTCGTCTGTCTTGAACTGTGTTTGTCTTAAATGGCGTAAATCCGTGTCTGTTACGTGAGTGTGCGTGTTGGGTTTCAGTTCGCGGCGCTTTGAGTCGATTTGCCCCAAAATTGAGAAAAAGCGCCTATATAATAACGGTATTATTATTATAAAATATACTTAGCAATATAGTCTCATGAAATCCCATAGGCTCTAAGTTGTTTGTTCATTCAAGGCCGTTAACACCACCCAACTGCAAGAGGCAAAGAACCTCATGAGCCCCCGCAGATGCGGGGGCTCATGAGGTTCTTTGCCTCTTGCCAACCCTATTCATATCTGTGTTCCTTGGATTGATGGGATTATTCAGTGTTGAATTTGCTTTGCTTGCATGCAGACATAATTTTGCATCTGCTGGCAGCGAAAAGGGTTACTGGTGTTGCGCTGAAATACAAGTACACTTTGCAATATATATCTGTGATAATTATTGTTCCATTCATATACACTGCATTTAGCCATTCTCCAACATTCAGTGTAGCCGTGTAGTAGTTGTCAGATGTGGCAGTTGGCCGTTTAGTTGAAGTCTAGACCCAAAAGGTCACCTGCCAAGCGTGTAAAATGCAGAGAATAACCCAACGAAGATTGTTGCACGCTTAGAAAAGACAGTTACAACACAATTTATTAATATTTCAGGTAAAAATCCTTTTTCAAATAAAGACAAACAAGAATACATTTCACTACCTATTGGTGCGATATCTTTTACACGCACCGATACGTTGAGTAGTAAAATGAAGTATGTGTACACAACATTATTTTTGTTAATGGGCAACAACATGACATTTCATTTCCCTTCATCACAATATATGCAATATATGTACATGTGTGTGTGTGTCTGTGTGTGTGCACACACTTGATAGAGACTGCATGCTTGCTTGTATGTACACACAGTACTGGGGCACCCGTCATCGAGATGCAGAAATATGTTTGTTGTCTGTGGTTGTGGTTCAGTAATAAGCTTAGTTTTATATTTATTGTGTCTGCATTGTGTTTCCCTGATGGTGTGAAAAATCAGGGGTGTGAAAAATCTGGGGACCCGTGCCTGTCATAGAGATGCAGATATGTTTGAAGTCTGTGGTTGCGGGTCAGTAAGCTTTGCTGTGTATGTATTACATCAGCATTGTGTTTTCCACATTGTGTGAAAAATCGCTTGAAACCCAGACCGAAACAGTGACTGCCAAGCAAGCAAAATGCAACAAAATAACCGAGATCAAAAGAAACATGCTTTGGAATGTGTCTGAAACATGAGCGCAGTCCATCTGCAAGAGACATAGATCCTCATGGGCCCTCGCAACTGCGGGGGCTCATGAGGATCTATGCCTCTTGTTAACACCATTTGTGTTGACCATTTTCCTCCAAATCGTGTTTTGGTTTTCTTGGTCACCTGTCGTCTGTTTTCCCATCAAAAGTAGAGGGGTCGTTGCCCTCTCAGGCCATCTCTGATAATCTTTGTGTATCCATCCGTTTGTTTTAAGCCTATGATCACTACAGATAAAAACTTTGGGTGTTGAAGATGTGTAGTTGACTGCTATTGACCATGGGGCATAATCAACGCTTCTTTTCTACCAAACGGCATCATCGGTAGCAGTCAAAGGGATGAACGCGAGTTCTCGGCACAACACTGAAATGTCAGAGTATTTTACTACTGACTCTCTCTCACTCTCTTTTGCCAGTGCACTTTTTGCACTAGAGGTTTTTGTCAATGGCACACATCCATTCATTTTTTGTCAGCGACACGCGTCCATACATTTTGTAGCAGCACTGCTACTTTGTTTGTCACATCCGTCCATTTGTTCATCTCTCTTGATGACAGCTATTTTAACTTTTGTGGTTGACTTTTTTTTTTCTTTTTATTCCTGTGGACTTGCACAGTATTCAGAGTATCTATATAGTTATGTGCATGTACTGTAAGTGGTGGCGCTAAGGTGTATGCTGTGTCTGGACAGCTTTC
The DNA here is from genome assembly GCA_036245525.1 of Semisulcospira habei. Taxonomy (NCBI): domain Eukaryota; kingdom Metazoa; phylum Mollusca; class Gastropoda; family Semisulcospiridae; genus Semisulcospira; species Semisulcospira habei. The sequence goes on along the minus strand of BTPG01000003.1, from coordinate 176,592,734 downwards.
ATGGAGCGTTGTTAACCCATATAACCCTAACGCCCTACAGCAAGAGGTGGATCGACCATGACAATTCAAGGGTAGTGCCAGATTAGCTTGGCGCCGTCAGGCGCCAAGCTAATCTAGCACTGCCCATGAATTGTCAGTCGATCCATCTCCTGCAAATGGAACAGTCATTAGGTGACACCTCCAACGTTTTTTAAATGATGCCATTGGGTTGAATGCATTAAAGACAGCAGGACTTTCAAAGCATTTCGTCGGAGTAACGGGAAAGTTGTGAGCATGAACTTTTTGTGCATTTGTAAACAGATTTTGGTTTGTGCACAAGCTGAGGTGTGTAGCTGTGTGTATGGCAGCACCCACAGTTCCAGTGTGTTTGTGAGAAATATGAGTGAAGGCATCAAGTGTTTTACAACCTCCTGCATTGTAGCATTAATGCAATAATATCAAGGACCGACATGTTACTTTGACTCGGCCAGGGTTTCAGAAGAAAAAGAAAGCGTCCTTTGCATTTCAGTCTGTCAGTGAAAGTTTCACTCTTTGCTGTCGGCAATGCATATATCGTTGAGGTGATTTCTGTAGGAATTACCCTGACGGTAAGGGTTGCTGGCAGCAAAGAATTTATGTTCAGTTGGAGATTGGATGTTTCATGCACGGCCACTTGAATTAAATGAGGTGTTGCGTGTATGGTTAGCAAATGTTTCACACAGACTGGTTGTCATATACTGATGCCTTCTTTGTCTGTGCGGAGGAAACTCTCAGTTCTCATCGTTTTCGACTTTCATAGCTGCTCTTCAGCAGATGAGAAATACGAGGGAAACCTGCTGCTGCTGATTTGTTTCCTCAAAAACATTACCGATGACATGACTTTGTGGAAATGTCTACTACTAGCTCAATTTTAGCCTACTTACCCGTTGTGTGCCTACACAACCCGCTAGGCACTTGGGGAACCCCAGAGGGGCCGAGAGTTATCTCCCGCTCCTTCCTTACCAGTTCCTGTCACGAGACCAACCAGTCTTGCTACTTCGCTCGTGCCGAGAAGACGTGTCGGGCTTTGCTCCGCTGTGCCTCGACCGGTCTTCGTCTTGCCTACGCTCGTTTCGACTTCTCTTCCGTGCCTGCCGCCTTCTAGCGCTGCCTGCTTCTTCCTTGGCGCCGTTCCGGGTTCCCTCGGCTCTCCTCCGTGCTGTGACGGCTGTATGGCTACCCTTTCCCCCGTTCCCGCTTCGGCTTGGAGGTAAGGTAACGGTAGCTACCCACAGCCGGCCCTCGGGTCGAGAGCCAGCTGCCGTGGGACTCGTCTTTCGTTGGGGTTACGACATAAGGGCACCAACTATTGAAATAATTTCCGTGCCTTGCACAGCCTTCTTGCGACTCTCCTAGCGGGACGTCGCCTTCTCTCTCCTGGTTATGCCTCGTTAGCTTACGAGTAGATTTTGCCTTTCAGACGCTGGTTTTCGTAGGGCCTGGCGGCACTCACGTTCCGTTCGTCCAGCTTAAAGGCCCTTTAGCCCTTGGAGAGTATAACCATTGTTTCACGCGCCGGCGGTCACGGCGCCTGGGGTTCCTTGGTGGACAGGGGGAGGTAGCTTAGTGGATAAGACACTGTGCTGGCAGTCGTAAGATAATAATAATAATAATAATAACAATAATAATAAGCGCATTAAATAGGTGCTTTATCCCAATTGAAATTCGGCTCAAAGCGCCGCCGCGTACTGAACCCAACAAGCACGCTCACGTGAATCACGCGCATTCGCTCACACACTGTACGTAGACACAGAACATTCACGTGGTGCTGGGGGCAAGCTCAGGCGAGCTTCTGTAGTTTTTGGAAATTCAAAATCGTTTGTATTTGAAATTTGATTAAGGGGGCTGAAACTGATACCAAAGATCCCGGGTTCGTATCCCCGGGGGGGCAGGAATGGGATATGGACTTTCCTCATTCCATCTAGTCAATTTCTACAGACTCGGCTTACGTTTGCCTGTCTCGCCTTCATGTACACAGCACGCATAATCAAGGGCATATGATCAAAATGTCATTCCCACTAATTGAAAAGAGAATGCCCGGTCGGGCTGGTGAGATGAAACAATGATATCACAAAGGAGGGCTCGGCGCCCTCTTGCCTGTGTTTGCGACCTTGCTATGCCCTTTGTCTGTTACAGAACCAAAATGCTTATGTGCGCACGAGGTACGAGCCATGGCCACGAGCGCCACGTTGTTAGAAAATGCGCTGTCACGGACATCGTGGCTACCTTGGACGGGAAGACTGAATCTGTATTCGCCCGCTTCTACCCAGGGACCTGGCGGGCCAGCGAGAGAATCTCGCAATGGTGGGGGACATCGCCGCGGCACAACACTCCCTCCCGGCGCCACCTGCGCCGTTGGTATGCACTTCGCTAAAATTGTCAGGAGTTTGCGACTGGGAGGACGGCTCTTTTCCCTCCTAGGGAGTTGTCATGCGGCACCCTCCGCCTCATCGCAATTCTTCCACAAAGTCATGTCATCGGTAATGTTTTTGAGGAAACAAATTCATTTTTCTCTAAAAGGTATTTTTTCGAAAAATACTTACCGATGACATGACTCGGATGGCCCTCCCACCTGCCCCGCTTGCCGCTTTCGAGCGAAGTATCTGACTGGTTGGTCTCGTGACAGGAACTGGTAAGGAAGGAGCGGGAGATAACTCTCGGCCCCTCTGGGGTTCCCCGAGTGCCTAGCGGGTTGTGTAGGCACACAACGGGTAAGTAGGCTAAAATTGAGCTAGTAGTAGACATTTCCACAAAGTCATGTCATCGGTAAGTATTTTTCGAAAAAATACCTTTTAGAGAAAAATGAATTTTTCATGGATGTTTCTGGTTACAGTCTGTCACCAGGCCTTTCTCAAGCACAGTTACCCGAGAGCTGCTGAGAACAACTATAAGAGAATACAAACCAGATGCAAGAGACATAGATCTTCATGAGCCCCCGCAACTGCAGGGGCTCATGAGGATCTATGTCTCTTGTAGTTGGATAGTGTTTACTGTATTTTTCTCATCAGAGTTCATTTTATTAAGTGCATTCCTTGATCTTGGCAGATGAGGCATCTTACAAAGTGGAATATTGGAAACTTTTTACTTGAAGTTTACTTGGTTGAAATGTGAGCTCGCATTTCTCACACGAAATAAATTTAAAGTGGATAATTTAATGATAAACCAGGAGACAGCCATCGAGTAACTGCTTCGTACATCTCTTGAGACTTAGTCTGGGTGGAGGCAAAAGGCAGTAAATCCATTTTGTGAAAAGCTTTTCACAAAAACGGACTTACTGTTTTTTGCCTTCTCAGGATGGAATTGTCATGTGCATGGTCCAAGTGGCTAAATAGATTTTATGATTCATCAGGTGTGTCACAAGTAGTACATGTAAATCATTTTTAAATGCTGAATGCCTGTGTATGATTGCGTGACTTTGAGCTCCTGTACTGGTATGCTTACTCAGTGTTACATTTATCAAAATAATGAATATTCAAGAGGTACACGCAATATTTACAGGGAAACTACTTATTGAATGTAAATGACAATAAATGTGGTATATACTTAAAATATGTTCAGTGTTTTGTTATTGGATCGAATGCGTTATATGCTAGTTTTTATTTTTATTTTCTGGCCTATGCTCCTCTTTCTTTTTGTTGCTATTATTTGTAAAAATAGGCACAACTTTTCAATAGGGCACGGTGGAGCGCATTCGATCCATAGGAAGTGTACTGGCGCAATGGAGACCACCTCTCTCCCCTCGGTGCTCACAGCCAAAACTTAGAAACACATGGGACATTGGCAGTCAGGGAAAAAAAGCTTGAAAATCTCTTGCACAGACAAGGACCAATTCACTTAACGGTGTCATGTACTGGCGTCGCCAAAAGCACCATATCTAATTGGCTAGTAAAACGGCGCTGCTGACTTGTTGTTCTAGCATATTAAGTGCCCAGACTTTGCATGTGCTGTTTTGATATGAGCGTTTGGTTACAAGAAATCTGGAAACATACTCACTTTTCTAGTTTCGGGTAAGAAAAAGTATATCATGCTGTCGCCATCCCCTGAAATGTTCTGGATTGAACTCAATACATCCAGAGGACAAAATTACCAAATTTTGTTACATGTCCTTTGAAGACTACAGCACAGTTCTGGAGACAGATCGACCATGATAGTTCAAGGGTGGGGTCAGAATCGCTTGGTGCTTCAGGCGCCAAGCTATTCTGACACCACCCTTGAACTATCATGGTCGATGCACATCCTGTCGTAGCATGTCATGGCTTTATGGGTCAAGATCACCAAAGACAGTGTTGTAGGAACCCGGCAGCCTGGCCAACCCTCTGAACATTGTATGTGAGTGCACGCAAACACCCCCCAACACCCTGAATTGTACAGGAAAAATGCATTGTTTACATGACATAAAAATAGCAATATGTCACAGGACCCAACATTTTATTATGCGTTTCATCTGTCAATAGGTCTACCTACTATGTACTCTTGACGTCCTGTCTCAAAATAGACATCAATTCTGTCAATAGATCTACCTACTATGTACTCTTGACGTCCTGTCTCAAAATAGACATCAATTCCAGAAAATACTTGACACCTGCAACATTACGCATCGACCTTAGTTGTTTCCTCAAAACACATTACCGATGACATGACTAACTGGAAATAGTCTACTTGCTTACCAATTTTAGCCTAAGACCCAAAGGGTCCCCCCAGGAGGCTCTCGGGGATCCCTGATAGGGACGAGAGAGCTTTCGGGGATCCCTAACAGGGACGAGAGTAGCCTCCCCTGCCCATCCGGTCAGGCGCCCGGTGGTGTCTCCTTTAGCCAGTTGTCTACTTCGCTGTTAGCGTTCGGACGCAAAAGTACCTGAGCCTCTGACCCTTGGAAAGACTGTGTACGGTTCGACCGTCCCTTACCGGCCTGCCTTCGCCTAGCCTCTCGTCTACCGCTTCTGGCGTGGCCTCCGTCTTCTCTGCTAGCCCTCGTCTGTGCCTCGTGCTCTTGGCTGGCCCTGGAACCTTCTAGGCTCCCGTCGTCGTCTCCCTGCCTTTCCGCCATGGACAGGTAAAGTCTCGGCCGTTTCCGACGTCTCGCCTGGCTGGGTCGGACGTCGGGCTTCGCTCGAGCTACTGTTGGTTTCTCTCCGCATTTCACGGTGAGTTTCGAGTGTTTCTTGATTTCAAAGCTTTATATGGCGGGGTTCGTTACCCGCCCCTGGTCGCCTTTCATGTTTGGGTATGGGCTGCAGTTATCTAGTGCGCCTCTCCCCAGTACGTCGACCTCCAGTGACCTACTGTCTGGTACTTTGTGCTTCGTCACTCTGCCGTTCCGCCATGGAAAGGTGGAGTATCGGCCACTTCCTACGTCTCGCCTGGCTGGGCCGGACGTCGGGCTGCGCTCGAGCTCCTGTTTGTCTTTGCATTCACCGTCAGTTTCGCGTGTCTCTTAATTTTCGAAGCCTTAAATGGCGGGGTTTGTTACCCGCCGCCGGTCGCCTTTCATGTTTGGGTTTGGGTTGCAGTTGCCAAGTGCGCCTCTTCCCCGTTCGGCGACTTCCAGTGACCTAGTGTCCGGTGCTTTGTGCTTCGTCCCTCTGCAGTTCCGCCATGTAAAGGTAAAGTCTTGTCCGCTACATACGTCTCCCCCGGCGGGGCCGGACGTTGTGCTTGGCTCGGACTTCTGTTTGTTTTCTCTCCGCATTTAACGGTGAGTTTTGCTCGTTAATTCGGAGCTTTATCTGGCGGCGTTAGTTGCCCGCCGCCCGTCACCTTTCATGTATGGGTATGTGTTGCAGTACCAAGTGCGTTGCTGCCCAGGACGGCGGCTTCCAGTGGCCTGGTGTCCGCCATACTGTAGACCGGGTGCCACCTGCTCCTCTGTCATCGGCTGCGCTGGCTGCCCTGCTTGACTGGAGGTTCTTGGTCTCTACTCCGGTGTTCCACCGCCGAGCGACCCGCGACTTCCGCCTCCTTGGGACCTTCCGCGGCACGGCGGAATTGTTCCAGCTGCCCTCGGACATGGGATAGCCACTCCTCTCGTCCCTGGTAAGTTTGTAGCTTATTCATAGACGCGTTAAGCCCGCTGACTCCTCCGGCGAGTCGCCAAGCTGGCTACGTGCCCCCCTCCCGTAAAAAGGAGCCCCGGGCACCGCGACCATGTCGCCTTAGTTCACGCGTCGGCCCCTCGGCCAAACCTCAAGCCCGCTGACTCCTCCGGCGAGTCGCCAAGCCGGCTACGTGCCCCCCTCCTTGAGCCGCGGGCACCGCGACCTTGGTCGCTAATTAGTTAAGCGTCGGCCTTTGGCCCTTCTTCTAAGCCCGCTGACTCCTCCGGCGAGTCGCCTAGCTGGCTACGTGCCCCCCTCCTTGAGCCCCGGGCACCGCGACCTTGTCGCCTGTTACATACAAAAAAAAAAAAAAAAAAAAAAAAAGAAGAAGTTGACGCTTGGCCTCGCGGCCCCTCTTGAGCCCGCTGACTCCTCCGGCGAGTCGCCAAGCCGGCTACGTGCCCCCCTCCATGAGCCCCGGGCACCGCGACCTTGTCGCTAATTAGCTTAAGCACCGGCCTTCGGCCCATCTAAGCCCGCTGACTCCTCCGGCGAGTCGCCTAGCTGGCTACGTGCCCCCCTCCTTGAGCCCCGGGCACCGCGACTTTGTCGCTAACTAGTCTACGCGTCGGCCTTCGGACCTGCTCAGCCCGCTGACTCCTCCGGCGAGTCACCAAGCCGGCTACGTGCCCCCCTCCTTGAGCCTCGGGCACTGCGACCTTGTCGCCTATTGTTGACGCGTTGGCCTCACGGCCCCTCCTAAGCCTGCGGACTCCTCCGGCGAATCGCCGAGCCGCTTTGTGCCCCCACCTTGAGCCCTGGGCACCGCGTCCTGGTCGCCAATTAGTTCGCGCTTCGGCCCCAGCTTAAGTCCGTGTGCCCCCCTCCTTGAGCCGGGCACCGCGACCTTGTCTCCTTCGTTCTCACTTCGGCACTTCGACCTCAGTCTCTGGGCCCGCTGACTCCTACGGCGAGTCGCCTAGCCGCTTGTGCCCCCTCCTTGAGCCCCGGGCACCGCGACCCTTATCGCCTGTTGGTACCCTACGCGGCTTAGGGCCCCTCCCTCCAACCCGCTGACTCCGCCGTCGAGTCCCCAGCCAGCTTCGTGCCCCCTACTTGAGCTTCGCGCACTGCGTCTGGATCGGCCTTCGTGTACCTCGGGACTTCGGGCCGTTTCCCCTGGCGCCTACGGCCTTCCACGTTTCACCGGTTCTCGTCTGTTCACCGAAGTGAAGCTACGTCGCGCTGTTAGCGCTTGGTTGGGTGCCCCTAGGGGTACACCCAGTGCAGTGGGGTTCGACTTCCTCGCCCTCGTCGCCTGGATAGTTGCGGCGCCCGACGGTCGTCTCCCGCCCCTCGACTCCCTCCGGGGTCCCTGTCGACCTTTGCCTGGTGCGGCGCTGTCGTTCTCCTCGGGACATCCTCTTCCCCGCTCCCTGCACCCTTCGCCTCCGGCGTCTCCCCGACCCTCTCCGGGGGATGACTCGGCGTCCTGCGTTCGTCTCTGGCCTGCTGGCGTCTTAGCCTTCGGCTCCCCGGTTCGCTGGCCTCTCGCTCCCTTCGTGCTCGCGGCCTCCGGTGGTTCCGCCGGCGCCCGTGCTTGCGGCAACCCTTCCCAGCTCTAGCGGATCTTCCGCGTGGCTTCGAACCCTCCGCCCCTTGCCTTCCTTCGTTCGTGGCGGCCTGGCTCCTTCTTGACCATCTCCCCTGATGCGACGTCGCAGCTCTACCGTGCTCCTGTGGGTACCCGCGCCCGTCGGCCCTGCCTGGCAGTCTCTGAAGGAACCCTTCTAGGCCTGTGGGCCCAACGCCACCCTTGTGGATTGGGTTCCCGCCCTTTCGGACCAAGGCCCTCGCCCTTCGCGCGCAGGTCTCCGCTCTTCTTTGGGAAGTTGCGATGCTGCTCATCGCTCGGCACGGCTCCCCCGCCTCGGACCCTTTGCGTCGCCTTCAGCCCTTGGTTGTCGCCGCCAGCCTGGACCTACCCGTTGCTTCTACGCGTCCCCATGCCTCCCGCCCCCGCCTTTGTCTTCGCTTGCCGTCGACGGGACCGTTTCCAGCTCGGCCTCCTTGGTGTGGTCTCCCCTCAGCCCTGGGTCCTTGCGTGGATCGTGGATGCCTTGGTTGCCCGGGACCTTCGATCTTCCGCCAGCCATTCTCCTCCTTGGTCGACCTGCTTCTGCGGTATCAGTCGGTGGTTCCTCCTCGTAGGGCAGGGATGCTCTCCTCCTCCGGTTGCTCGCCTGGTCGCCCTGGTCAGCGCCTACGGTCCGACCTCTCGCCCTCGCCGTCTGTTCACCGGGGAATGGTTTTGGTGACCGTCCGCAACTTGGTGCGTCTTCACGAGCCTCGGATCCAGTCCTTGCCGTTCTAGCCCGTGGGTGGCTGCGGGCGCGGCGGTCCCCTCCTGACTGCGGCTCCAGCTCCTCCTCCTGATGAGTGCAGCGGCTGATCTCCTTCCCTCGGTCTTCTGTACTCCGCCTCTGGAGGCTGTCCTCCGGCGATCTCTCTACCCTGGTGCCGATCTCCCCTGTGCTGCGCCACATCGGCTTCGCTGGACGGACATTCTTAGCTCGGCTCCCGGATCCCCCCTGACCTCGCCACTGCCCCTCTCTCTCTGCGTGATTGCCGGTCTCGACGGTTGGGGCATGTTGTAGGTTTATTTAATGTATTTGACCGGCTGGCGACGTACATTCAATTTTCTGTTTAGTTTTTTTTCACAAGCAGTGCAGGCACGTCCTGAGAAAGCCTTGTTGCTGTCGGGACGTTAAGCAATGTACAATCAATCGACGGTTGGGGCGCTCTTCTTCTCCCGAATTCCGCTCGTCGGCCGGCCGCTGGCCCGCGAACCTGACTTCGCGGCACGTCAACCCGCTGGGACTGGTTGCAGTTGGCCGGCCCTCTGCGCTTGGCGATACGATCTTGGACACAGGACCTCCTCGTCCTTCCGACAACCCCTCTTCGTGGCTTGCCTTCAGACGCAGGAGGAACCCGCTCTCCCGACTTCTGCTTCCTCCTCTATCGCCCCCTTCGCTGGTGCGCGGACAGCGACTTCTCCCTCCCAGACCGCCTCAGTCCAGGTCTCCTGTTCGTACTGGCAGACTACCTCTTGCGACGGAGGCAGCTTCTTCACACGGATTGCGCCCTACGCTGGGACATCCTTCGCTGGTTCTGCGCTCGTTGGGAGACTCCCCCCTTGTCCTCTTCGCCACGAAGTGGACCCTCCGGCTTCCCTCTTCATCTCCCCGTTCCTGACCTCTGGCCTGGGCAGTCGATGCGCTTGACCCCTTGGGACGGTCTGGTCCTTTACACCTACCCTCCGGCGGTCCTGGTCCTCAAGTCCTGCTCAGCCTCAGGGGATGCAACGCAGTCCTTCTCCGGGTAGCCGTTCTCCCGGACCGGATCGTGGACTTCCGACCTTCTCAGTCTCGCCACGGGCTCACCCTCCCTCTTCCCACCCCCCGCACGATGCTCGAGCAGCGCCGACAGCCGCTCTTCCACCCCTGCCGTGAGCGACTTCTCCTACACGCCTGAGTGCGACAGCGGACGCTATCGCTTCAGCCCGCAGTCCTACCAGACGTGTCTACGAGGGAAAGTGGCGTGCTTCGTGCCTGGTGCTCTGACCCCGCCGCCTCTCCACCGTCGGCCTGACGTCTCCTCAGCTCGCGGACTTCTTCTCTGGCTCGTCCAAGACCAAGGTTGGCTCCCCTCTGGGGCAGCTGCTTCCCCTCTTGATCGCCGACGCCTACCGTCACCTCGGCCGTCCCGACCCAGCGCCTGCAAGGACCTGCCCGACCTTATGGCGCGTTTCGGCGTGCAGCGTCCGGTCTTCCTCTCCCTTGGCCCGCGCTGGGACCTCCCTGGTCCTCCCCTGACTGACTTCGGACCGTTAAAACCGCTCCATCTGGCCCGCTTCACTGACGTGACTCGGAGGCCTGCTTCCTGATGGCCCTCGCCACGGCGCCCCGCGTCAGCGAGCTCCACACGCCCTCGTCTCGCCCCACCGGCCTGCAGTTCCGAGTGGATGGCTCCGTGCAGCTACTCCCGGATCCTTCCTTCTCGCTCAGCCTAGGTCTCCCTTGACAGCGCCTCCGGCCCTCGCCGCTCGGCCGCTTACACGACCCGGTTCCTCGGGGCACTCCGCAGCAAGATCCGGGACAGGCACTTCGTATCTACCTGCTCCAAGTCCGTGCGGAGGGGACGGTCTCGTCCCTTGCCGCCGACCGCTGGCAGAACCGGCTTCTCAGCCCAAACGTTCTCCTCCTCGCTCCGCTGGGTATTCCGGTCCGCCTATCGCGACCTCTCCCCACAGGGAGCCGGGGCACTGAAGATCCGCGCCCATGGAACGCGCGCTAGGGCCGCATGTCTCGCCTTCGCCGCGCCGGTGTGGTTAAGGACACTGTGGCGGCGGTGGGGTGGCGGGACGGATCTACCATTGCCGCTTCTACTCCCGCGCCCTGACAGTCCAGCGCGACAACCTTACGCTGGTGGGCAACTTCTGCGGCGCAACACTCCCTCCAGGCGCCCTCGGCGCTTAGGCGGCACTTCGCTAAAATTGTCGGGGAGTGGGTGATCAGGAGTGACGGGCCGTCTTCGTCCCTGAAGAGGTTTCTAAAAGGGATTGTGCGGCACCCTCCTCCTCTTTGCCATTCTTCCAGTTAGTCATGTCATCGGTAATGTGTTTTGAGGAAACAAATTAATTTTTCTCTAAAATGTATTTTTTCGAAAAATACTTACCGATGACATGACTCGGAGGTCCCTCCCTCCTCCCCGCTTGCCGCTGGTAACTCCGTAGACAACTGGCTAAAGGAGACACCACCGGGCGCCTGACCGGATGGGCAGGGGAGGCTACTCTCGTCCCTGTTAGGGATCCCCGAAAGCTCTCTCGTCCCTATCAGGGATCCCCGAGAGCCTCCTGGGGGGACCCTTTGGGTCTTAGGCTAAAATTGGTAAGCAAGTAGACTATTTCCAGTTAGTCATGTCATCGGTAAGTATTTTTCGAAAAAATACATTTTAGAGAAAAATTAATGTTTCTTACAGTGTGTTGCGAGTTTCTTTTGTTTTCTTGTTTGTTCAGACGCACAGTGGCGCAGGATTGGGGAGGGGAGTGGGGGGGAGGGGGTGCATGTTACTTTTCAGCCTCCAAAACAACAAACAAACCAATGTCAAATCAGGTGGAGGGTGGGAGGCAAGCGACGGTCCAACCTTGTAAAGACGTATCAAAATCTTACTATATTTTCTTCCACTGAAATATTTGATTCTCTGATTTTATATTTGACAGCAAATGAAAACGTATAATTGTAATAATTATTCTTCAAAAATAATATATCTCTTTTTAAAAAAATATTCAAAAATACTGAAGGGGCCAGGGCATATTCTGCCCCACCCCCCCCCCCCCCACCCTACACGCACTTTATCACACACACACTTTTTCATTTCATTTTTCGCTAGACCTCATTTTCATTAGGGAAGTGCAATAAATAGGAACAACATTAACTCATTGGAGACATGCCGTATACGGATACGCAGTGAATAGCCGCATATCCATAAGCGGCATGTCTCCAATGAGTTAAGTTATGGTATATCTCGGCTTGTTTTCTCTCTGCTTCTCATTCAGTACAACACAATTCAGCCCATTTGTATATAAATCTACAGTCACAGACATGCACAGCTACTCCATCTTCAATCCACCACAGAGACTAGAAATTAATCATTTACCTTTTTATTTTATTACAAACAGATGGAATGCTGACAAACATGCGTTATGCTGCACGTATATTTGGTCTTCCCTCAGTATAATTATGTACATGAAACAAAGCATTATGATAATCAACAAAATGTGTAGAAATAATTACATACCTAAAAAAAAAAAAACTAAATTGGCACAACTTGCCATCAGGTAAATTTCATCTTCTTTACCCAAACCCCACAATGCAAAACAGTACATGTTTAACCCCTTCACAGCCAAAGGACATGGGAAGGGGGGGAATCTCTTAAAAAAAGATGGCTATAACATGAGGTCAGCAAGAGGCACAGAACCTCAGGAGCCCCCACATCTGTGGGGACTCGTGAGGTTCTATGTCTCCGGCAGATAAGTTGTTCGCAGTCCCATCAGTGAAGTGTTAACCCTTTTAGCCCCACAGGTGCATTTCCCAAATTTTGGAAGTGTTACTGAACGACTATGTATCAGTTGCAGAAGGTGGAGTGACCATGATAATTCAAGGGTAGTGCCAGATTAGCGTGTTGCCATCAGGCACCAAGCTGATCTGGCACTACCCTTGAATTATCATGGTCAATCAATCTCCTGCTGTAGGGACTAGGGGCTAAATGGGTTAAATAAAATTAGGTCTGGCATCGGGAAGCCTTTTGTGTTGGGTTCAAGGTCCCAAACAAAATTGGAGCCCCCCCCCCCCCCCCCCCCCCCCCTGGAGGTAACAATTGGCAACCATATTGATTTTACTAAGTCTGGTTATGATTGCATAGTGGCACAAATTTAAAAAAAAAAATGCCTCTGAATTTCACAAGAAGTACAACTGGCCAATTTGCTAGCCAGGCACATGGATATATACTTAGATGCGAACCAAAACTGAATCCAGGTCAGCCTCCTTAAATTGTGATACTGGGAGCCATGACAATGGTGGTCATGTTTACATTGACCCATTTAACCCCAAGGCTACTTCACTAAATTTTGGATTGATTGTACATTGATTGTACATTGCTTAACGTCCCGACAGCAACAAGGCTTTCTCAGGACGTGCCTGCACTGCTTGTGAAAAAAAAAAATAAACAGAACATTGAATGTATGTCGCCAGCCGGTCAAATACGTTAAATAAACCTAACACAAGGGGCTAAATAAAGCTAAGACCATTTAGCAACACACATCCAATATCAAGAGCTACAGGCAGTGCAGACAGTAGGGAGAGTTTTAATAAGGCAAATACAGGTGAATGGACAAAGGGTAGACAGAAACACATGCCCCAGAATAGAGAGAAAAACCCACCTTGTGGGGCTGACCAGGGTGACCCTGGGAACTAAAAAATACCTAACCCCACCCAAGTCCCCCAGGGCAGACCCGGGTGGGGGCTAAATTTTGGAGGCAATGCCTTACAGCTATATAACAGTTGCAGGAGAAGTCGCTCGTTTTTCTCAGCCCGTCTTAAAACAAAATTCAGACCAAAGGGCGACGGCCAAGCACATAAAATGCAAAAGAAACACAATTTGGAAGGATCATTATAATTGCGTTGTAATTGTCCTTTCAAAGCATGTTTCTTTTGGGATTTTCCCTGTTTCATAACACCACAGAAAGTGCTTTGCTCAAGGGAATGCCTGTGACCGTTAAACGCATGTCAGACCACAATGTCTCCAATAACACAACATATTTGTACACATAAGGATGAGGCTGACCTGTACCACAAGTACAAAACAACAACCCTGCAAGTCTCCAACCATTCAAAACAATGCAGCAATATGCCACACAACCTTTTTATCATAATGGTATTCTCACACACATATTGTTCACATTACGTTTATGCTGAATAACTCAACTACGAACGAAAGCGAAGTAACCAGCTAGGCAACTATTACTGTGATATGACAACACTACGAATATCTTCAAGAGGTATAGATCCTGATGAGCCCAAGGGGCTTATGAGGATCTATGCCTCTTGAAGGTATTTGAAGCGATGTCTATGCTAATGGTACTATCCACTGTGACTTCACTCTCCTTGTTGTGAGTTGTTTCTGGCAAATGTAACCTCTCTATTCATATAACAATGATTTCACAAGAAGATAATATTATATTGTGATAAAGAAAATCAAAACATTGATCAGCACATTGTACAAATGATTGAGCAAACGGTAAAAGACCCCAGAATATCTTGAAAGAGTTGAGTATCAATACAACTACGTTGTTCAGCATGCCGCGTTATCCATTTTGAACTGTGATCGCAGTTACAGTAAACCCTGTTAGTCGTAAGGAGATATAAATTTGTTAACCCCTTTGTGCGTGCAGCCACTGATACTGTAAACAGTCTCTTGGCTTGACTTCGCGAACGAAGATTCTATAGGGCTTGCCCACGTCGTCTGCAGGCATTTTCGTGGCTGCGGAGGCCAATCCGGGACAGGCAGGTTCGACCGCAGTGGCTGCAGGGGAAGGTCTGGTCAGGGTTCTGAGTTACGGCAACTCGGTTTTTTCTCCTGAGCCGTTTGTCCTTAAGGTTAGCTCTGCGAGAGTCCTCAAAGGAGACGGCTGCCTTGTAGATGGTGGAGCGCCAGGTGTCACGGTCCGCAGCAAGCGAAGACCACTGGCGGTGGTCGATTTGGCAGGCACTAAGTGACTTCTTGAGACCGTCTTTGTATCTCTTCTTTGGTGCCCCTCTGTCACGGTGTCCAGTAGCAAGCTCGCCGAACAGAGTGATCTTGGGTAGGCGATGATCCTCCATCCTGGAGACGTGCCCCGCCCAGCGAAGCTGTGTCCGCAGCAACAAAGCCTCGATGCTCATAGTTTCTGCCTGTTCAAGGACCTCGACGTTGGTGACATAGTCACTCCAGTGAATGCCCAGGATGGTACGCAGGCAGCGCTGGTGAAAGCGTTCGAGGAGTCGTAGTTGGTTGCGGTAGAGGGCCCAGGACTCGGAACCGTACAGCAGGGTGGTGAGGACGACAGCTCTGTACACACTGATCTTGGTGCCCGTTTTCAGCTGTTGATTGTGCCACACCCGCTTGAAAAGTCGCCCAAAAGCGCTGTTCGCTTTTGCCAGCCTGCTGTCAAGCTCCTTGTCCAGCTTGGCATCTGACGTGATGATGCAGCCAAGGTAGGTAAACTGGTGTACTGACTTCAGTTCAGACTCGCCGATGGTGATGTGGGGAGGGCGATGCTCTACCTTGGGAGCCGGCTGATGTAGTACCTCTGTCTTTTTCAGACAGACCTCGAGTCCAAAGAGCTGGGCAGCATCTGCAAAGCAGGATGTGATGCGCTGCAAGGCTCTCTCTGTGTGTGCAACAAGGGCAGCGTCATCAGCAAAGAGCAGCTCACGAATCAGTTGGTCTAGGGTTTTCGTGTGGGCCTGCAGTCGTCTGAGGTTGAACAGGCTGCCATCGAGACGATACCTGATGTACACTGCATCGTCATCGTCGAGGTCTACTGTGGCCTGCTTCAACATCATGCTAAAGAAGATGGTGAAGAGGGTTGGTGCCAGCACGCAGCCCTGTTTCACGCCGTTGATAATGGGGAATGGTTCTGAGAGGTTACTGTTGAGTCTAACCTGGCCTTGCTGGTCCTCGTGGAGCTGGACGATCATGCTTAGGAACTTTGGGGGATGTAACCAAAGTAAACAGTAGCGGTGTGACTACACACACAAGAGGGTTTACCCCTTGATTGCTCCCGACGATACCATTCTGCAGGTAACATGCGAATTTACGCATCTTTTCTGCCGAATGGTATCGTCTGTAGCACTCAAGGGGTTAAAAAGGTTAAAAGGTAAGAAAAAAACATGCATGTCTGGTATTAACTTAACCCATTACATCCTGAGGCTGATTTCTTTTTTAAATTGGCTTATTGTTCTATGAAGGCTCCCCCACCCGGGTCTGCCCTGGGGGACTTGGGCGGGGTTAGGTATTTTTTAGTTCCCAGGGTCACCCTGGTCAGCCCCACTGGGTGGGTTTTCCTCTCTATTCTGGGGCATGTGTTTCTGTCTACCCTTGGTCCATTCACCTGTATTTTCCTATTTTAAACTCTCCCTACTGTCTGCACTGCCTGTAGCTCTTGATATTGGATGTGTGTTGCTAAATGGTCCTAGCTTTATTTAGGCCCCATATCGTAGGTTTATTTAACGTATTGGACCGGCTGGCGACATACATTCTTTTTTTCTTTTTTTTTTTTTTTTTTTTTTTCTTTTTTTTCACAAGCAGTGCAGGCACGTCCTGAGAAAGCCTTGTTGCTGTCGGGACGTTAAGCAATGTAAATAATAATAATAATCTATGAAGGCTACATTACAAACTAGGAGATAGCTCAACCATTTTAGTTCAAGCTATTCTGGCACCACCCTTGAACTATCATAGTCAAATTTATTTCAAGCAATGGGTGTATCATGATGAAAAGAGTTAAACTGTCATCCACTCAACAATTCCATGACTAGTCTTTGTAGCCACGCAAACATAAATTACAGAAATTAAACTGACATTTCAGCACAAAGCAATATGAAGTTAACTGAACGGAATGCATCTTACACACTAAATAATTATGTACACCGACTACATTGGAGTTCTAAATCCGCAGACATGTATACATGTACTCGAAAGTTTGTTGCACTAAAAGTTCAGCTGAGCATACTCCAAACCCCACCCCGCCCCCATCACCTGGTACTCCAACCAAAATCAAAGAACATTCCCCCCCCCCCAACCCCCCCAACACTCCCCCCTCCCCACCCCATCTTTCCTGAAAATGACCGCTGTTTCAGTGGCAAAAGAATTTGATTTGACACATAAAGGACACACGGACATAGTACCATTTAAAAAAAAAATTGCTTTGGCAATATCTTATTAATACAGTGAAAAGAAAATTGGCCAGAATAAGCACTCAGGTACTGCTTTATTAGCTGACAACAACTGGCAAGACAGTCAAGGTTACACCATTGTTCGGATACAGTACATTTTCCCCCCCCCCTGCCATCGCATACCTGCTGGCCGTGCCATCCAAATCCACTAACCAGCACATCAGACGCTGGACCTTACTGCCTGGAGCTGTAAGGTCCAAAATTACAAACCATCACACACCATAACCATCGAGTTGGTCCAACAACAACCAACAAGACGGGATGAACCATAACCCACAAAGTCCCTTCTATACGAGAGCTGTCTTCACTGTCAAGGGTCTCTACTTTTTTTGTCTTTGACTTGATTTTGATGTTGAAATATTTTTTTTTAAAAAAGCCTTGCAGATGTGCCAATGTGTCAAAGTGAACTCTTATAAGGGGCGCGTGCAGTGCATATGCGTCACTGGTTTGTCAAACGTCACTTGTCATGATGAATTTTTTTTGTTTTTACGTAATTTTATATTTAACATGAGTTTCTCTTTTGATTCAAGACTTGGGAAAATGGCGACGAAACTAAAATTTCACGGTACAATTTCAGTCTTGCTATAATTTGTGTGAAATCAGGTTGACTTTACCTAGCTATATGCTATACTAAGTACACCTGCATGCTCTTCTGCAAGTGTATCGATGTGTGTGTATGCGTCTGCATGCTTGCATATGCGTGCTCCAAACATCCTCAAGAGGCATAGATGTTCATGCACCCTCCGGGCACATGAGGATCTATGCCTGTTGGAGATGCATCATATGTGAGAGAGACAGCAAGCGAGCGAGAGAGAAAATTACATCAAATTTAGAGTTTGTCTGCGTGGTGATGGAGTTGCTTCTTTTACGTCACCACCACTGTCCGACTTTCTCCAGATGTCAAGGTTTTTTACTGTTTTACTTTTTTTCGAAAAAGAATTAATTTTTACTGAAGAAGTTGAAAGGGTACAAAGCTGGCTAACAAACTTGTCCAATGTCTTTCTCCAAACTAGCTATATCGGGTCACCGGAATGCTCTTCTGAAAGCATGACGGTGTGTGTGTGTGTTAGTGTGTGCACGCTCCAAACATCTCCAAGAGACATAGATCCTCATACGCTCTCCAGGCACATGAGGATCTATGCCTCTTGGAGATGCGCGCATGTATGTGAGAGAGAGAGAGAGAGCGGTGCGCGCTAGAGATTGATTGATTGATTGTACATTGCTTAACGTCCCGACAGCAACAAGGCTTTCTCAGGACGTGCCTGCACTGCTTGTGAAAAAAAAAAATAAACAGAACATTGAATGTATGTTGCCAGCCGGTCAAATACATTAAATAAACCTAACACATGGGGCCTAAATAAAGCTAAGACCATTTAGCAACACACATCCAATATCAAGAGCTACAGGCAGTGCAGACAGTAGGGAGAGTTTTAAAAAGGCAAATACAGGTGAATGGACCAAGGGTAGACAGAAACACATGCCCCAGAATAGAGAGAAAAACTCACCCTGTGGGGCTGACCAGGGTGACCCTGGGAACTAAAAAGTACCTAACCCCACCCAAGTCCCCCAGGGCAGACCCGGGTGGGGGGCGCGCTAGAGAGAATTGTCATATTTAGAATATTATGTCAATGTCTGCATTGAGTTGCCTCTTTAACATCACCGCCACTGTCTGACTTTTTCTAGAAGTCAAGGTTTTTTACTGTTTTCATTCTTTTCTGAAAAGAATTATTTTTTACTAAAGAAATTGAAAGGATACAAAGCTGGATAACGAACTCATCCAATGTCTTTATCCAAAGTAGCTAATTCCCAAATTTCAAGTAAATATGACAAAAATTATGGACTCTAATCTGGGTCAACCAACGGTTGTTTATGTCTTAAATGAGACATTCAATTACAATATGTTAGGAGGCTCTCTTAGCCACCTCTTTAAGAAAGTATTTCGCCAAGTTTCAAGCTTGTGTGTACAGAAATATCGGAGATTTTCTTGTTTAAATATACATACGCACACACACACATACATACATGCATACGCACATACGGCGATTTGCGCCAAATGTACGTTCAGCGAGGTTAGCCGAACTAGACATGACATAATTTTTATCTTGTTACTTCAATTGTGAGTGGTTTAGGCCTGCCCGCCTTTGACATCATGGACATGCTATTAAATTCGCCCCACCGCGACCCGTCCTAAAAAAATCCCTTCTATAAATAGAAGGGACTTAAAAAAGAACAATGCGTACCGGTAGACAAAACTGAACACAATACACTTTACTTAAGACTTTAAAATGCTCCCAGTCCTCTCGCTTAGTCACACCGAGAGGCAATCACAGCAAACATTACCCGCCACATTGTGTATAGTACTGAAAATCAACACGGTAAAAAAGAAAGAAGAAAGGTTGGTTACGAAGCTAAAGCACACAGTCCTCTCACTCAACACTGTGACCATACTGACCTGAAGAGTCAACATTAACATCTACCAGCATAATTATATCGATCTAACCTGTGCGAATGTACCCAGCTCAACTCTGCCTAGTAAATCTGCACAGCATAGACTTCTTCAGCTGTTAGTCCATCCAGATTTCTCTGTTGACCCTTCAGTCACACTGGCAGTCACACTAGTCCTCAGAGTATATTAACTCATTCGAGACGTGCCGCCTCCGGATGTGCGGCATAAGCTGCATATCCGGAGGCGACATGTCTTGAATGAGTTAATACTTCTGAGGTGTACTGCATTCAAAATGCAGCATATCCCATATGCGGCCCATCTCAAATGAGTTAACTCATTCTACCCCAGACATACCACAGCAAGATAAGTATCGACCATGATAGTTCAAGGGTGATGCCAGAATAGCTTGGCGCCTATTGGCGCCAAACTATTCTAGCATCACCCTTGAACTATCATGGTCGATCTGTGTCCTCCACTGCAATGCAGTCTTCAGATGACAGCAGCAAAATTCGGGGATTTCGGTGTTGGGGTAGAATGAGTTAACCCTGTGGCTGTCAGTAGCTTGTTTTGTCAAAGATGATTCCTGCCGGAATCACCGTGACAAAACATGCTACGCACAGCCAAAGGGTTAACAACCACAGACAAGGCCACATTGTACTTGTAATAGGTAATCTCCTGGATTTCTGACTTAATAAAATAAAACACAATCAGTATGAAATAGTAAATGGGCATCAAGCTGCCATCACCCAGTTTGTCCACACAAGGTTGTGCATGGGCCAACCGCGGCCAACACTGGCACAAGAACTTCTGCTCACCATAAAAAAGACAACACTAGAACTTTGACTGTCAGTAGCGGGTTTTGTCACGATGATTCCTGCAGGAGTCATTGCGATAAAAACCACTACTGAAAGCCCAAAAGTTAATAGTCTATCGCAAGTAATAAAAAAAAGAATGATATAATAAACAAACCAGTAACAACCATTTAATTAATAATATTCACATGCAGACACACCCACACACAAATAACAACCAGCCTACATACACTGCTAAACTGAAACGTTCACTGATGGTCAGCACCCACATCTGCTCCCAGGCTGTGTCAATGAGTCTTCTTTGCCAAGGTTGCGGATGGGGCCGTTGGCCTGACTGATGGACTCTGAGAATCCTTCCAGCTCTGCATGCTTTGCCATCATCTCCTCTATCAGGTAACTGAAGCAGACAGCAACAGCTTGTGTGTGAATGCACCAAAAAATGTATGCATTCTGTCTCAATCTCTGGAGCCAAAATGGCACACAGACTAACATACAAACAAGCTAAGAACCCCGTAAGCAAAAGACCATCAGATTGATGTCGGCTACAGTCAGCCCAAGCACGGGCCTGCGCAGGCCAACTGTGGCAAACATCGCCTCAAAGACCTGTTCTGCGATGAAAACAAATAGCTGTTCTCACCTCATGGACTCTTCGATCATAGTTCCCTCTTTGACGGATGTCTCGCTCCAGCCCAGAAAGTCATGTTCCTTGCACATCTCCTCCACTTCGTCCTGCTCCACTTCTCTGTGGCCCAGGTCACACTGTCAACAACACAGCACACCACAAATTGAGCTGGTGAGGCTTAGACCTGAATGATGTAAATGGATGAAGCTGCTGCCTGCATGGTCAAAACCAGCAGCAGAAACATAGAATCTTACATCAGTGTTAGTGAGAATCTCACTCTCATGGTCTTAAAACCTTATCCTATGAGCGAAGCACGAACAGGCACGAGAGTGAGATTATCAGTATCATCTAAACACCAATGTAAGAATCTATTTCTTACTCACCTATTTCTCCACAGTAATCCAATATGATTTGGTTTTTGGCACAGCCTAGCCACAACAAAGCCACCAACGTTTCTCGACAAAGATGTTGATGTAATTTGCTTTGTAATGTGGTGTCAGTACTTTTGGATGCCAGACAAATGTTCCAATGTGATGATGTAATTGCGCAATATATGACGCCGGAGTCCAAGTCGTCACATAGCACGTGAGGTTAAAGTAGGTCAAGTGTCAACGTGGCGTGTGTGCCCGCACCCTATTGTTGACCAGACTTTCTACAAGACAATTTTGTGCACATGTGGCTGTTCACGCACAAGGGCTGTATCACACGTGTGTGTGATACAGCTGTTCTGCTCAAAGGCAGCAAAGAAGGAGGCGTGTAAGAAAGTTCAATCCGACATTACAACAAGAACAAAACAAAAAAATTGAACTGCATCATCTGCAGAATGCTGTCAGAGTACCACAATGTCACTGGGGTTTGGCTGACTGCTGTCAACACATTACATCCTGACGCTGATTTCGGGGGGTTAAATTTCCTTACTGTCCAGTGAAGGCTACATTACAGATTAGGTGAATATATCAACCATTTTAGTTCAAGGGTGGTGCCAGAATAGCTTGGTTTGATTGATTGATTGTACATTGCTTAACGTCCCGACAGCAACAAGGCTTTCTCAGGACGTGCCTGCACTGCTTGTGAAAAAAAAAAAACTAAACAGAACATTGAATGTATGTCGCCAGCCAGTCAAATACATTAAATAAACCTAACACATGGGGCCTAAATAAAGCTAAGACCATTTAGCAACACGCATCCAATATCAAGAGCTACAGGCAGTGCAGACAGTAGGGAGAGTTTTAAAAAGGCAAATACAGGTGAATGGACAAAGGGTAGACAGAAACACATGCCCCAGAATAGAGAGAAAAACCCACCCTGTGGGGCTGACCAGGGTGACCCTGGGAACTAAAAAATACCTAACCCCACCCAAGTCCCCCAGGGCAGACCCGGGTGGGGCGCCAGAATAGCTTGGCACCTCAGGCACCAAGCTATTCTGTCGCCACCCCTGAACTACAGCTCTCACCTGACATATCGCGAATCGTTACATCGCGAACCCGGATATATAGTGGGGGGTACCTTGGATCCCAAACGAAATCGGACCGACCGCGGACGGAGGTGAACTGCGAAATAACTTGTCGCCGGCCTTGGCTGTATCGCACTCCACGGGGTGCTGCACACAAGCCTGACACGACAGCTGGGAGGGTGTCCACACACTGAACACCCACAAACCTTCTCCAGATGAAGAACACATACATACATGTATGTACATAAAGAGGGTAGGAGACATAGTGTATAATGAGGGTCTAGGCTTCTGGCACAAGAAGTTAAATGATGATAAGACTGAGGCAATTCTGTGTGGACCCAAGAACAAACTGGGTGTGGAATCTCTTGATGCCATCCGTGTTGGCGAGTCTCTCATCCCTTTCTCCAAGACTGTCTGAGATCTTGGTGTCTTTGTCGATACCAGTCTTACCATGGAAGATCATATCAGTGCTGTTGTCAGGGGATGCTACTTCCATCTTCACTCCCTTGGAGAGACTACGACCTGTCCTGACAGCCAAAGCTGCAAATGCTATCACCGTTGCCCTTGTCCTATCCAGACTGGACTACTGTAACAGCTGTCTTTGGGGTCTGCCAGAGCAACAACTCCGACGTCTTCAACTGGTTCAGAACACAGCCACCAGAATTGTCACAAGAACCAAAAGAAGGGAGCATATCACACCAGTCCTTAAGCAGTTGCACTGGCTTCCAGTCAAGCAAAAAATTGATCACAAGATTCTCACTTTGTGCAACAAGTCTATAAATGACCCAGACTCACCAGAGTACCTTCGGGAAATAGTCCCACACCATAACCCTCCAAGGCAGCTCCGTTCTACTGTTCAGTCCAAACTCTGCACCCCAAGTGTTGAAAGCCACACAAAGAAGCGACTTGGTTTCCGGGCATTTTCACACTGCGGACCTAGGCTTTGGAATGGACTACCACAATCCTTGAGGGACATTGACTGCATTGGCACATTCATGAGGCACCTCAAGTGTCATATGGCTGTATATGCATGGTACTGTGGTTTATTAGAGTGCGCTGTGCAGCCCAGTACCTCCGTCTTCAGCACTCGGGGTTTCTGTCAGGGTTACCTCACCCTTAACTCCTGGTCAAAAGGCCTTTCCTGGGAGCACAGGATGGTTTGGCTTTGGAGTGTCTTTCTCCTAGATGGGTTGCCGACCAAGGCTTACGAGTCCCATCTACTCAGGTTTTTCCTCGGAGTTTTCCTTCTCGAAGGAGATCTGCCAACCAAGGCTATCGAGCATCCCTGCCCGGATTTGTATAGGGTTTACTCCCCTAGCCTTTGCCTCTCCCAAGGCACCCACAAGGCAGTGGGGCTATTTACTCATAGCTGGGGAGCTGGTTCATGGGCATCAGGGCTTGTCCACATATGGATGGGCCTGCGTGCCGCATGTCTGGGGGCCAGACATCCTCAGAGTCCTCTGTAGTTCAGCCCGAGTCCATAAGGTGCTCGGTTAACGTGAGTCGCCACGAGGAGACACTACATGAGGCTTGTTGTTGGAGAGGCTGTGTACTGGCAGGGAGAGACATACTCTGCTCCCCTTTTCGCAAAACTGCTAGCCAGCGGTGGGAGCTGAAAGCGAGAGCGACAAGCACAGACGCTACACTACCACACTAGATGCATCACAACAACCATTTTGACACACGCACTGGCAGCCATGCTCGAAGAAAAGTATCCCCAGGAAGCATGGGTACAGGCATACACCGATGGATCAGCCACAGATGCAGTTCAGAATGGAGGGGTTGGGGTGTACATTCAGTACCCAAACAGAAAATGGCAGGCAGAGGCAGTATCAACAGGTCTTCACTGTACAAATTACAGAGCTGAGGTGGAAGCCCTGGTCCGTGCTGCAAACACCCTTAGCGGCACTGCAGACCCTGATGCTCAGATTGTCTTCCTGACTGATGCCATGTCTGTCCTTGAGGCAGCAACAGCAAGCAAACTGCCACGTCTACAAGAGGCACTGCAAAACATCAAGTGCGCCAGACTGGTGCTGCAGTGGATCCCTTCACACTGGCATCTATGGCAATGAAGAAGCTGACAGAATGGCAAAAGTGGGTGCAGAGAAAGAACAAGACGAAAATGGAGTCAGCTTCACAGAGATGAAGACCATCATTAAGTCTGTGTACAGACCACCACAACGGCCCCTAGACAGTTACCATCAGCTGTCCAGACAAGAGCAGGTGATCATCTTCCGTCTGAGGACCGGGCACAACCGACTCAATTTCCACCTGCACAGATGCTTTCACCTCGTGCCATCTCCCCTGTGCCCTTGTGGAGAAGCAGAGCAGACCACAGAGCACATTCTCCAGGACTGTGGGAACCACCAGCTGTTGAGGGAGGAGATATGGCAGAAGCCCGCCACTCTACAAGAGAAATTGTACGGGCCTGTGGAGGTGCTACAGAAGACCACAATTTCATTTTGAGAGCCAAACTCCAAGTGTGACGGCGTTCGAGAAGAAGAAGAAGGCACCTCAAAACCCTTAGGGGCTCCGACTCCGGATTTTTCCACGAGGTTTACTCCTGAAGCCTTTTCCATGTCAGGATATGACCACAAGGCAGCGCAGGTTTTGATTCAGAGTTTTCCTTCTCCTAGATGGGCTGCCATCCAAGGCTTACGAGCCCCATCTACCCGAGACTGTGGTGGGCGGGGACGCCTAACTCCCCAAACAAGTCCTAAGGACTTGCCCACTGCCCTTGAACTATCACGGTTGATCCATCTCCTGCTGCAGTGTGTTGGGGCTAAATGCGTTAATATGGTCAAGAAATGTCATGAACAGCAGACTCAGAATCCCACACCAGTACTTTTTGTCCCCACCACATCTCTAAGGCCTTCTCTAGTGAAATTGTAAATATGCCATATACCTGAACTAAACAACACATGACATTCTGAACCCATCCTTACTTTATTTGCAAGAAGAAGACATGGCACCAGAGACCCATCTGCCAGCTGACATTTTGAGTCAAGATCCTTTTTCCACCGCACAGCGTTTTGGAAGGTTGTTTTCTGCGCCAGATCAAACATAACAATGCATGCATGGGCATCTTTGTAGTACACCCGTGTCATCGATGTAAATCGTTCCTGGCCTGAAAAGATAAGTAACAAATTTTTTACAAAATTCCTTTACAAAATTTAACTTCCTTTGCTAACACAAAAGCGATTTCAAAGATGTAGCACCAATGACACTTTATTAATGCTGAAATGGTCACTGTGATATAATTCTGTACATTGTGTGTCCAGACAATTGTTACTTGGCACACCAAAGTCGATTTAGCTCCCAGCTTGCATTTCCTACCGACTCGACTGTGTACCAGTTTCCGGACATGGATCAACCATGATAATTCAAGGGTGGTGCCAGATTAGCTTGGCGCCCAGTGACTCCTAGCTAATCTGGCACTACCAATCAATCTCTAGCTGAAGTATGTTTGTGCTAAATGGGACAAGGCCAGATTATCAGTAGAATATTGGGTGGTAAGTCCCGTAACAACAAAACAAAACAAACATCACAACAATGTAACACATCATTTAGTCTTCAAGATTAATTAATGTGTGTTTTACACATCAATCTAAATTGAATTTACATTTAAAACAAAAAAAAACATGGCAGTGAGGAGATCAAGTAACCATTTTAGTTTATAATAGCAGGGTTCATTCTAAACAATTACGCATCCATATGTGTCATTGACCCGCAGAGTACAAATCCAACAGGTCATTTCTAAAACTGCATGGGCCAAGGGGGGGGGGGGGGGGGGGGGGGGGGAGCTGGCAAGGGAGAAAAGCTGTGTAGGTGTTTGATGTTCAAAACCATGTGCAAGGGCCCGTTGCCTTCTGAAACCTATGGGTCATTATGGGGAATTATGTGCCAATGGTGCAGGGTGCGTTCAAAAAATGAACCCTGTAATCGCTGCTTGTTGTACATCTTGTTGCTTCTGACATCTTTTATCATTCAATGACCAAAAGCCAAAACTGTTTAAAAAACATGGATACACATTGGTCTCAGCAAGAGGCCACGATCCTCATGAACTCCCGCATTCGCAGTGGCTCATGAGGATCTAGGCCTCTTGCAGTTGGATCGCGTACACTTTTTCTCGGCAGTCAGAAGAGGTTTAAGGCCAGTGGGCTGCACAGCAGATGAACACCAAGCAGTACACAAGACATCTCCTGAATATCTCCAGATGTACCCATGAGTTGATTCGATCTGTACATATTATCATGTTTACTGCGATATGTACCGTGGTACACTGATGCAATACACCACATAACACACTTACACTATCAGTTATCACAATGACAAAAAATAGACTGTACCTGCTATGTCCCATAACTGGAGCTTGATATTGCACTTGTCTGACCAGCGTATCACCTTCAAGGCAAAGTCAACTGTTTGAACAACAAAATGCATCATCATGAGACAAGGCAGTTATAACTTTGACGAAATGAGATAAGGCACAGATACACACTACATATAATTATTATGTCATAAGTGTATTACATACATGTATCAACGTTAAGTGTGAATCAGCTTCAGTATATCATGGAACCATAAAGTCACAAACATGTTCATGTTATTGTAGTGCTAATAATAATAATAAAAGAGATTTGTTAAACGCTTATTCTAAAAGCAGCTCTAAGCGCTGATACAATGAAAAAGCTAACAGCTAACATGCACACACAACATACATGCACACACATCATGCACACACATCATACACGCACACACACAAATATATAAATTTTGTGAAGAAAAATAACTTGGTACGTAAGCAAAAGATCCTTAGGCTGACTTCACTCTTGTGCACAGGCCAGCTAAAGCTGAAGTCATCTTAAGGACCATTTGCTCACATGAGTAAGCCATGCAGAGACCTGCAATACCCCAATACTGCAGTAAACAGGAGCGCATGATTAATACTTAGGTTGACCTGTAATAAATTAAATGCCACAACCGGGTTAATGTACAACAAAACCATGATGCAGCAGTAATGTGTGACAGTACAGATAATGAACCCATGACCAATAAAATTGATTTACCATGCACATAATATATATATATATATATATATCAGGCATCAGAACTGTTCACCCAAAAAAAATCTGAAAACGCCAATTTTGAAGAATTGTAGAGTTATTTAAAGCCATTTCCTGGCACATAAGAAGTCAAAAGTGTTATTAAACAGGGGCCAGGAAAATCTGAAAATCGCCGAAAATCGGACAGTTCTGATGCCTGATATATATATATATATATATATATATATATATATATATATATATATATTTATTAACTCATTCAGCCTGAAAGATCAACCATGATAATTCAAGGGCAGTGCCAGATTAGCTTGGCACCGACAGGCGCCAAGCTTTTCTGGCACTACCTGGCATGTCCTGCTGTAGTGCATCAGGGCTGAATGGGTTAAACTATCTCGCCTTGAAATTCAAGGCTGTATGGTTTATAAAATTATTACATGTTTATTGAACATAGTTACATGTAATAATTAAGAATGAATTTATAGAGTCTTTCCACGCTACGTCATCAAAACCTGCGTGGCGGACAGCAAGACTCCACTTCCGTCTTGTAAACACAGGCCAAAGTACAACTGCTAGTTAGTTTCAAATCAAAGCGTAAGAAATGGTGAATTTTTGCTGTGTTCGAGGTTGCGGACATCGCAGCAACCGAGATAAAGAAATACGTTTTTTCCGCATTCCATCTGTTCCGAAACGTGCTGATTCAGTTCAGCGAAATTTGATTGCACGCCAGCGAAGAGAATGGCTTCGGCAGATCTACAGGAAAGAAATCACAGAGACTACAACCAAACCATGGCATCGGGTTTGTTCAAGTCACTTTTTGTCAGGTACGTGCAATGGGGGAGACTAATTAAAAGTTTCTGTCAGCCTGCTATTTATTTCGATGTTGGTACACCTACTCGGAGTTCAAGAAGTTGGTAATCCTGCAGATCACGATCGTCCTTTTTTTTTTTTTTACATTGTCCGTAGGCCAACTTTTATCGGGCAAACCAGCAGCCGGATTGTTTGAAGCCAATCAGAATATCATGATTACAGTACATTATAAATATTCAGATGCCTGTTCGTAGTTAATTACCTATTATATTAAGTCGAATAAACAAACTAACACTGGAAGTGACAAATCAGCAAGCATCCTTCACGCGGTTGTACAACACTTTTTGTCTATGATCACATAGATGATGAAGATGTAGTGTGAGCAAGGAGAGTTGGTTTTAGGAAATTAAATAATGAATGTAGCATTATTTTCGATTTCAAGAATTATTTATTTACTAACAATATACTTCAGGGAAGGTATTCATTCAGTGTTAGGCCAAAAAAAACAAACAACAACCTTGGATTAGGGTAATATGACCCAAAAACATAGGGTCGGTCGGTTATTTTGTTTATTTTTAATTACCGTTTCCCTACCTTTTTAGTCTTAAAATGGCGCAAAATGTGCCATTGTTTTGTTTTTTGATGAAAATCCCCAAACAAATTTTTAGGGTCAGTGGGAAAACCCTAATCCAACCTATTTTTTTTTTTTTTGGGGGGGAGGGGGGGTGCCTTAGTACAGTTTGTTGTACAATATGTTTTTGTGTGTGTTAAACCTCCCTCCCCCCACACACATTGTTGTTTTAAATTCATAATACGTGTCGCTATAGAGACAAGAAAAGATATCATAATATATGTTTTACTTATTTTCAGGTAAGCCAGCTGACTTTCAAGCTTGTACTGATCCCGACTGGATTCCAAGTGTGAACCTGGGTCACCAGATGGGCAATAAACTGAAAGTGGAGACCTATCAGCGCTTAAGACACAGAAACCACAGAAAGCTGGAGACTTGTCAGGAGCACATAGCATCAAATGACCACCTAGATATGGAATGTAGAGATGGAAGTGCTGGGGTATCATCATCTGTGGAGGATGACCACATGATGACAGTTGACAAAGAGACACAAACAGATATGACAGCAAGCTACATCAGCCAGCTTGAAGATGTTGTCAACCAGTACACAACTGAGAATGTTGCTTTGCACGAGAAAATTAATGAAACAGAGATTCACTCAGAAGGATTTTATAATCAGAAGCCAGACCGTATAAAATTTTACACAGGATTGCCAAACATGATTATTCTGATGGCTTTGATAAAAATGATTTCAAAAAACTTGCAGGATAATTCTTTGTCTGTGTTCCAACAAGTTGTTTTGACTCTGATTCGACTAAGACTCAATTTGTCATTTAACTTATTGGCTGACATGTTTTGTGTTTCAAGATCCACAGTATGTCGCACATTTCATAATGTTCTTGATGTATTATATGTTCAGCTACAGCCTTTGCTTCACTGGCCGGACAGAGAAAACATTAAAAAAACCATGCCACCTGCCTTTCTCCAACATTTTGGAAGGAGAGTAACTGTGATTATAGACTGTTTTGAGCTCCGACTGAACAGAGCATCCAACCTGCAGGCTCACAATCAGACATATTCTAATTACAAACATGGTAACACTGTCAAATTTTTAATTGGCATAACACCACAGGGAATGGTATCTTTTATTTCTAAAGCTTGGGGAGGCAGGACTAGTGATAAACACATAACTGAACAGAGCGGCTTTTTGGACAATTTGCAGGTTGGTGACCTTGTTCTTGCTGACCGTGGGTTTAATATCCATGAAAGTGCGGGGCTTAGGTCGGCTGAAGTTAAAACGCCAGCATTTACTAGGGGGAAAAAGCAGTTGTCAGCTTTTGAGGTCGAGGCCACAAGAAAATTAGCAAATGTTCGCATTCACGTTGAACGTGTAATTGGAACAATCAGGCAGAAATACACTGTTTTGGACTCAACGCTGCCTTTGGCATGTATGAATTGTGCCGATGATGATGATGCTACTGTGTTAGATAAGCAATCCAGACCAAAAAGGTGACTGCCAAGCGTGTGAAATGCAAAGAAGTACCCAACGGAGAAAGAAACACGCTTAGAAAAAACGGTACAACACAATTTATTAATATTTCGGGTAAATACCCTTTGTCAAAATAGACAAACAAACAGAGACATTATTTGCTACTTATCTTCAGATGCAGAAGGAATGTGGCAACTGAAGGTGACGTAAAAAGAAAAAGAAAAGAAAAGGAAAGGAAGAACAAAAGTAAAAATGACGTCAAAGAAAAAAATCGTAAGGGAAAGACTCAGAGAGAAACTAAACACGAGAGACAAGAGTGTGTGTAAGCGCGCGCAGGAGCGAGCAAAAGTAAATGCGCGTGTGTGAGGCCGGGGAGAGAGAGAGAGAAGAGAGACAGCGAGAGGAGAGAGAGAGAGAGAGAGAGAGAGAGAGAGAGAGAGAGAGAGAGGGGGGGAGAGAAGAGAGAGAGAGAGAGAGAACGAACGGGGAGTACCCTTGGGCACGAAGTAGGCTGAGTGTCTAATACACAAAGCCAGCTAAACACCAACCCGAAGGCAAACCTTATATCACCATCGAGTTGAGGACTACCTCGGGGAAAAACGGGAGGACCCCGGGAAAAAAAACCCAGCATTTAGCATGGTACACAACAAGGAATATCGATGAAACAAAGCAAATAATCAAATTCAGTAAGAGAATAATGGTATAAGAGGAGAGTAGGTAGTTGTGAAACCATCTTCAAGGGTAACTCCAAACAAACAAAAAAAAAAAAAAAAAAAAAAAAAAACCCGGGTGTGGGGGGAGAGAAAGACAAAAGGGGCGGGGGAAGGGGAGGGGGAAAGGGAAGAGAGAGAGAAAGGGGGAAGAGAGAAAGAGAGAGAGAGAGAGAGAGAGAGAGAAAACAAAAAGGGAGGGGGGGGGGGGGAAGGCAAACAAACAGAGCCACCAGCCCCACCCAACAGGCACCCTCCAGCCCACGGACGAACGCACAGGCATGCGAACAAGACGACTACATACACCCCCAAGGGAATGCACATGATCGCCCCCCACACCCGCGCATAAATCCAAGGACCTAAATCCAAGGACCGGCGACCAGGCGCCCGACAGGGAAGGGCAAGGGATCCAACTTAACGTATGGCCAGCGCTGAAAAAGTCCCCATGGGAGGCACAAAGCACATATCAATCAGCGCCAGCCGCAACTATCTGGTTAGTGAGTAGTCAGACAGAAGCGACTCGGTAAGGTAAATGACAGTTAGCAGAAGACACAGGTAAGGTCCAAAAAGTTAATCTTTCATATTCATCCCGAGTGGCGCCACAGTGCCCAGTTTATTAATCAAAAATTTTTCTCGGTCTTAACACGAATGTCCGAGACGGAGTGATCGGCCTGGTTGAAATGTCGCCCGACCGGTCGATTGTAATGGTACTTGACCGACTGAAGATGTTCTTTAAAACGGTCGTTGATGGTTCTTTCCGTCTCTCCAACATAGAGTTGGCCGCATTTCACACAGGAGATGACATAAATCACGTTGGTAGTTCGACATGTGAAGTATCTGTCTATGTTGAATTTGTAGCGTGGACCATTCACCACTGTAGAAGGGCAAATAAAAGGACATGTCTTGCAATTTGGAACATTGCACGGTGTGGAGCCGGAGGGTCTGGTGGTAGAACGAGGCTTAAGAGTTAATGTCTGGGCCAGGAAAAGGCCTCTGGCTTATGCAAGCCAGTAATGTCTGGGCCAGGAAAAGGCCTCTGGCTTATGCAAGCCAGTAATGTCTGGGCCAGGAAAAGGCCTCTGGCTTATGCAAGCCAGTAATGTCTGGGCCAGGAAAAGGCCTCTGGCTTATGCAAGCCAGTAATGTCTGGGCCAGGAAAAGGCCTCTGGCTTATGCAAGCCAGTAATGTCTGGGCCAGGAAAAGGCCTCTGGCTTATGCAAGCCAGTAATGTCTGGGCCAGGAAAAGGCCTCTGGCTTATGCAAGCCAGTAATGTCTGGGCCAGGAAAGACCGAGAAAAATTTTTGATTAATAAACTGGGCACTGTGGCGCCACTCGGGATGAATATGAAAGATTAACTTTTTGGACCTTACCTGTGTCTTCTGCTAACTGTCATTTACCTTACCGAGTCGCTTCTGTCTGACTACTCACTAACCAGATAGTTGCGGCTGGCGCTGATTGATATGTGCTTTGTGCCTCCCATGGGGACTTTTTCAGCGCTGGCCATACGTTAAGTTGGATCCCTTGCCCTTCCCTGTCGGGCGCCTGGTCGCCGGTCCTTGGATTTATGCGCGGGTGTGGGGGGCGATCATGTGCATTCCCTTGGGGATGTATGTGGTCGTCTTGTTCGCATACCTGTGCGTTCGTCTGTGGGCTGGAGGGTGCCTGTTGGGTGGGGCTGGTGGCTCTGTTTGTTTGCCTTCCCCCCCCCCCTCCCTTTTTGTTTTCTCTCTCTCTCTTTCTCTCCTCCCCCTTTCTCTCTCTCTTCCCTTTCCCCCTCCCCTTCCCCCGCCCCTTTTGTCTTTCTCTCCCCCCACACCCGGGTTTTTTTTTTCTTTTTTTTGTTTGTTTGGAGTTACCCTTGAAGATGGTTTCACAACTACCTACTCTCCTCTTATACCATTATTCTCTTACTGAATTTGATTATTTGCTTTGTTTCATCGATATTCCTTGTTGTGTACCATGCTAAATGCTGGGGTTTTTTTCCCGGGGTCCTCCCGTTTTTCCCCGAGGTAGTCCTCAACTCGATGGTGATATAAGGTTTGCCTTCGGGTTGGTGTTTAGCTGGCTTTGTGTATTAGACACTCAGCCTACTTCGTGCCCAAGGGTACTCCCCGTTCGTTCTCTCTCTCTCTCTTTCTCTCCCCCCCCCCCCTCTCTCTCTCTCTCTCTCTCCCTCTCGCTGTCTCTCTTCTCTCTCTCTCTCTCCCCGGCCTCACACACGCGCATTTACTTTTGCTCGCTCCTGCGCGCGCTTACACACACTCTTGTCTCTCGTGTTTAGTTTCTCTCTGAGTCTTTCTCTTACGATTTTTTTCTTTGACGTCATTTTTACTTTTGTTCTTCCTTTCCTTTTCTTTTCTTTTTCTTTTTACGTCACCTTCAGTTGCCACATTCCTTCTGCATCTGAAGATAAGTAGCAAATAATGTCTCTGTTTGTTTGTCTATTTTGACAAAGGGTATTTACCCGAAATATTAATAAATTGTGTTGTACCGTTTTTTCTAAGCGTGTTTCTTTCTCCGTTGGGTACTTCTTTGTGTTAGATAAGACTGTGTTTGTTTGCTGTGCGCTGGTAAACTTGTGTCCTTCAGTTGTTTTGTCGGACAATGACAGTGAGAAAGACGTTTTTGAGAGTATGGCACAACCCATTTGTGATACTGAATTAAATACTGACATTTCTGATATTAGTGCAGTACCTGCGGTGGTTAATTAGACAAAATTGTTGTTTGAATGTGTAAGGTAAATACACGTTTGTTTCTGTGTGGACTGCATTTATACCTATGTTTTTTTGTTTTTTTTTGGCATTTGCGTCTTATATAGTCTCCGTGAGGAGAAATTTGGGCAGCCCTCTCTGCGAAGGCAAAGTCGCCACTGTGCGGCGCCAGACCCAACCTACCTAATAGTAATTTTGTAATCTGTTTTCGATGGGGGAGCAAACCGGAGAATCCGGAGAAAACCCCCGAACGTGGCCCGAGACGAAAATCAAAGTTTGTATTCGGTGAACATGGACTGAATGGGATTCAATACCACTCACCCAGAGGTCGCAGTCCTAGCAGAAACGGCATTCTAGTAACGCCAAGATCCATTAGGCCACCACACTCGCTTTGGAGATTGTTGATCTTATTGCGCTGTATTTAATGAAATATGTATGTGTCGTGTAATTATTATGTTGTTCAAAGTGGTGTGTGTGTTTTGTGTGTGTGAGAGAGAGAGGGCAAGAGTGAGGGCCATAGGCAGAGCGAGTGTGTTTGCACGTTTTAATTTTGTTGCGCTTTTTAATTCTGTGTACATTTTGTGCGGATACTTTCTTTTTTTCTGTAACTGCACTTTGAGCTTCACTTGAGGGAAAAGCGTACATTTTTAATTGAAATAAATTATTTATTATTATAATAAATTGATTGTATCATGCAACAGTAATATTATCATGTTGTTTGTGTGGGTGGACTGACCTACCTCAGTGTCTGTCCTATCTTCTTGCATGTGCTGTGCTGTTTTAGAGTCCAGTTTATGTTTAATGAATTAATTTGTGGACATTCTCACAAGATCAACAGAAATGTTGACATCACAACAAATTTAAAAACACACAAACACGGATACTATATATGCCTACAGCCTGTGCAAGCACTAACCAAAACAATATTCACGTTATTGTAAACCAACAAAAGAGTTTTGTTGTTAAACCAAAAGTAGTAGTTTAGTTACATGGGAAATTGCTCACCTTTGCCTGCACCAGCCTGTTGGCGGACTGCCCAGGAACATAAACTTTCAAGTTGTGTACAAAACCTGAAGTTAGCTGATTATGTGCCTGCAACGACTTCATGGATTTAAACTCCGTCATGGTATATTTGCTCTTGCTAAAAACTAAATACTCGACAATGTCTTCGTTACGAGTTGGTGGAAGATCTGCATGGTCAGATGTGAAAGTTGCCGCCGGCAATTGATAGGGATCGACATTGTCGATATCGGCTATTTTCTCCTTATATCTTGATAAAGATACGAAGTCAAGAGTATCCATGTAAGGCACTGCTGATACACTTGATCCTTTCGTGGACATGTTGTAAAATTGCCTCAGATTATCGAAGTACACGCTCTCTTTCAAATGGTAACCTTACATGAAAAATGAGCAGACCGGCTTTGCTTGTCCGCCAGCAGAATCACGCCCCCTGATTTCTATACCACGTGATACGCACAGTGAAACCACTCTATAGGTTTACAAAGCGATGTCAACAATTATATGTGCTAGCCTGCGATTCTAGACCTTACAGCCTAGATCTACTAAGTCCAAAGTCAAAGACACGCAGTCATAATTAAATTTGCTTACCGCCAATGGTCATTTTGTAGTCCCGTCTGAACGAGTCATTGACGTATCTATGCACGAAGGATGTCTTGCCGACTGTGGGGTCACCAATGATTATTACCTTAAACAGCACCTCCTCTGTCATCTTGATCTACAGTGTACCTGTCCCTCTGTAATTATTGCACACACACACACACACACACACTGCTGCACACTCTCCTGTGAACCACTACCTGTCGTCTGCTACACTTTTCACGTGATTATTACAATTGTCAGTGCACTACTTCTTAGCAAAACATGAAGTAAATGATTCAGAGTTCTAAGTATATTCCTGACTGTCGATATGTCGTTTTCTTACTGGTGTGTCCCTTCACAAAGAAAGAACATCGGTAAAATTCATGTGTTGCAAATAACCAACGTCATGCAGGTGCAACCTCCCTCTATTTCCAGATGAAAGCACTGTTGCACACTACAGAAAACATGACGACATGCCAAAACCAAAGGAAAAAAAATGCCTAACATCACATGTTTTTTTCCTTCGGTTGTCCGCTGCACGTACAAGGATAGTCACTTGACACTAGGTGCCACCGAAACTATCTTACGAAAGACCAGCAGGGACGTCACATGATCAAGCGCATGGCTTCCTCGTGAGGTTCAATTGGGGGTACAGAATATTTGATAAACCAGCATAAAACGTTCTAGATGCCTTCACTTTCATCTGTAACATACGTCAACTAATATAAGTAAATACATACGTGTCTATGCACACTTTGTTTGCCAACTTAAATCCACAGGTACACAAAAACATCACTCGTTCCCCCTCACCCCACCCTGTGCGAGCCTTTAACAGGGAGACCACTCCTGTCAAAAGGCACGAACCAGAGGGGAAGTTCTCGGGAAAGCCCGGTATGCAAACTCATGTTTATGGCAATTATACAATTTTGTAAATCAGCAGTACGTGAATATTAGATAATTTTGTCTTGACTTGTGTCGATGTGTAAACAATGTTCTTTCAATCAGAAGTATACATTTACATGACTGCTTCACAAAGCATTACAAAAGTCCGCCGGCTGTACTTCTTCTTTTTGTTTCCCTGCCACGGTCAACCAATTGACCATTATTGCTTGGTTCCTCCAAAGTGTTTCCAGGCTATCGTTTTTTGTTTTTTTTTTATCATATTTAGTGCCGTTGGACGTTAAACATTAAATAGTCAGTCAGTCACTACCTCCAACCAGAGACATCGATAACATGTTATGTATGTCTCTGCTCCCACACACATGCACATACACACACATATAGGTAGATAGGTGATACTGAAAATCTCATTGGAGTGGTTTTAAAACCTTATCCTACGAGCGAAAGCGAGTAGGATAATGTTTTATAAGAACACGAAAGTGAGATTCTCAGTATCACCTAAACACCAATGTACTGGTAATATTTAATAACCTATGTCTTACTCACCTTTTTCTTGAAATAAATCAGATGTGACGGAGTTAGTTTTTGGCACACATCTAACCACAATACAGCCGCCATTGTATCTTTGGCAAAGAACATGACGTCATTTACTTTGTAATGTGACATGGATATTTTGGATGTCAGACAAATGTTCCTACATGTTGAAGTAATGGCACAATACATGACGCCAGAGTGCCAGTCATCACAACAGAATGGCATTGATTGCGCGTGAGCTGAAAGTAGGTGAAGTTTTCACATATCGTGTGTGCCCGTACCTTTTTTTTGACCAGATTTTCTACAAAACAGTACTGTGCACACGTGTCCGTTCATGCACCATTGCTGTATCACACGTGCGATCTCTCTCTCTTGGCTTGACTTCGCGAACGAAGATTTTATAGCCAAGCTGTATCACAGTTCACACGTGTGTTATACAGCTTTTCCACTCGAAGGCAGCAAAAAACGAGGTGTGTGTTTGTGTATATGGATATATATGAATGAATCAACTTTATTATTCCAAATACATGTTGCCATGTACAGGAAAATTTGTTTCGCCACCTCAGGTGCAACTCGCAATCACCCAAACTCACACAACAGTTTACACACAACACTGAAATGGACAATGGCTCGGGACAGGTGAAGCCCGTCGCCAAGGCGTCTCATGGCTGGCGCCCACGGCCCCAACCCGACCTGAACCTCCCTAACACGAAGCAAACTAAGGACAGCCCTGTCATAGTATCTCATTAAACATGTAATATAATGTTTTTAAACTTTCTGCTTGGCTGATACTAGTTACACAAATTGGAAATACGCATCAACAAAACAAAAAGACAAATTATACTTTCACAGTTGCTACCTGGGGGCCCGTCGCTATAAGAACAGCGCCGGCTATTAGACAGTGGCTACGGCATGAACAGTCACCACCTTAATAATAACAACTTCACACCTACTTATTTTTAAGCAATGATAGTAAAACTACAACATTAATGTAAAAGCGGCAGTCAAAAATTGTTACTAAAGCACAGTACACTGACATGCACACGCTGTTAAGTCGGTGTTGTAAGAAACACTGAGTCACCGTGTCCGTCATCACGTCCCTGGGCTGGAATGTTGGGGCCCGAAGCCTGCCGGCACTCGCCTCGCTCTCACGCACTCACGCTGTACTTCTCAGGCAGTGATGTTGAGCATGGTGTGGGAAGAGCCACTCCTGAGATGCTTGAAAGGGGCAAAAAGCATGTTTTTTTGCCACAGCATAATGCGCGCTGTTCTTCTGAGATCGGAATTCCAATGTCGCTAACAAAAATCGGCCGGC
This sequence comes from Semisulcospira habei, assembly GCA_036245525.1. Classification (NCBI taxonomy): domain Eukaryota; kingdom Metazoa; phylum Mollusca; class Gastropoda; family Semisulcospiridae; genus Semisulcospira; species Semisulcospira habei. The sequence goes on along the minus strand of BTPG01000003.1, from coordinate 176,555,091 downwards.
GTGTCATAAACTAGCATTGCACTGACGGCAGAGGAAACTACTGAGAATCCAATTAACAGCCACAGCACAACAAATTCCCAAAGTCATCAAAAAGAAACACATCATGATGTAGCATTGCAGGGTCCGACATCATATATCAAACGAAGGCACAATGACTGCTAGACTGCGGGTGGCGACCATTTCCACCAGAGCGGGCGGCCTGGAGGTGTTGTATGGCCGCCATCTTGTCATCTAATATATATATATGTTCAAAACTTAAGACTAAGAGCCACTTTTTGACACTGATGCACCGACAATACCACACAAATAATGTAACAATACTTGGAGTCAGTACTTTGCTAATTTGTTCAGTAACAATTTCATTTAAGTTTTGAGTAAATCAAGCAATTGTAACAACAGCAGTACGTCAGAATGTTAACCCACCCCTCATTTTAAAAGTCACACAAGACTGGTCCAGTCAGTAGCAAGTGTACCCACCATTTGCAGCCAAGCATTCAATGCAGCGTTGACGCATGGAGTTCTCCAGGGTTCGGAGAACATGTGGGATTGCTTCCCCCTCTTGATGCAGAAACTGAGTCAGCTGTGGGACGCCTTGAGGTGGGGGGTGGTTGCTGACTACACATTGCCCCAGCATGTCCCAGAGGTGCTCGATGGGAGCCAGATCAAGTGAACGAGCTGGCCACTCCATCCTCATGATACCCCGTTGCTCAAAGTACCCGTCCACCAGACGGGCATGATGAGGTCGAGCGTTGTCGTCCTGCAGAACAGCATTGTCACCTATGGTTTGGAGAGCTGGCTGGATGAGGGGCTGCACAATCTCGTCCCGATAGCGCAGTCCAGTCAGGGTGCATCGGATGACGTGGAGGTGGGTCCTGCCTTCCCTGCTGAAGCCTGCCCAGACCATGACTAGCTTCCTCCATAGCAATCCACCTCTTGGACGCATCCATCCCTGAATCGCTCACCCTGGCATCTCCAGACCCTCACCCTGCAGTCGTTGAAGGTCACAGTGAACCATGACTCAGTAGTAAACAGAACGTGAGTCCACTGGAGTCTGTTCCACCTCACATGTTGACGACACCAGGCAACCCGGTCTCTTCGATGAGCTGGAGTGAGGGGTATTCTCACTGCTGCTCTGCATGAAGCCAGCAATTTCGCACAGACATTGGCAGACTGTGCTTCTGCTGACGTTAACGTTTGCAGCTTGCATCAGTTGATGTCGCAGAGTGGTTGACGTGACAGTTTGGTCACACAGAGCCGCCACACAGAGGTATCTGTCCTCCCTTCTGCTGGTGCAGCGCGGGCGTCCTGAACAGGGTCGTCGTTCTGCCCTTCCAGTTTCTTGGAATCTTGCCAGCATTCTCTGGATCACTGAATGGGACACCCCAAGATGTCTCGCAACTTCTCGTCTGGAAATTCCATCCTGCAGCCATGCTAGCGTCTGGCCTTGATCTACTGGCGTTGGGCTTCGTCGTGGTGGCATGGTTAGAAAAGTGACAATTATGCTCCTACTTTACCAGTATTTGTAGTGAAACAGATGTGCTCAGTGTTCACGACTGGCCCCTTTAGCATGTTCATCATGACTTTACCGAGTTTTTCCACCTGCCTGCCTTTGGTACGCTTGCCAATATCGCACAGCTTTTCACAAAAACTGACGATTTTTCACCTGCATTTGACACGTTTGTGGAAATTAATAAATTGTTGTCTATTGTTCCCTGTACAGTGGACTGTGTAAGGTCAACTTTTAAACCATTTGGATCGAAAGAACATTGTATTTTATTAGCGTACTTGTCTTGTGCTTGTGTGTAACGCACGCAGACTTGCCCACAGTCGTACGCACAGACTCTCACGCAACAGACGCATACACCGCCACTGACTCAGACGGGCGCATTCATGCGGTAAAACACAACACACGGGCTCCCTTTCTAAAGTAACCTTTATACACTATAAATGAAAAAGAATGACTTAAATGGCTATCAACTATATACACTGTTCTATTATCACACCACACACGTATCACAATATCTTTGCCAGGTTAGGTCTTAGTCTCACATTGCCTCCAACCTGTTTGATGTTGTTGCCTGGTTACGTTGGTCCTTCTCACGTCTAGGCGTGAAAGTCCTTCGTCGTACGCTTGTCGCCGTCCTGTCTCTCTTTGGGCACGGACGTCCTCGTTCTCGTACGGTACTCAGTTCTCACTTGGACTTGGGTGTCTTGGTCCCCAGTCAGACTCACTCTCAGAAGAGCTGGAGGGATGACCTCACGTAGGTCCCACCTGCGACTCGACGTCTCGGCGTCCGTCTTTCCACTCTCGTTACAAGAACTCTGAATAGACAAAAGTCCCAACGTAACACTTGCTAAACACACAACATATTGGATCAATGAGAAACATCACGTAACCTGGCTGATACAAATAACCCACACGTTCATTCACACACACACACACACACACGTGCTTCATAAACTATCTTCGTATCACCCCCATATCTCTGTCACTATCTTGAAACAGACTATAGCCTAACTGACACTCTTGCTATACCTTACTCTATACCCTGGAAAAGACTATGTTTAACCAACCACGTACTATCTTCCTAGCGGCTTAGACATACACACTTCATATTCCTTTAGTCATCTAACTCGGTAAACAACTGTATACAGAAACACCGGTTACTTCACCGAATTCTAAACATACTATAACTAAACCAAACCGGAACACCGCTATACAACCACATTAATCTTACCACGCATACTGTCTTTAACTAAACAACTATCAATACTACGTTTATAGAAACATACCTGAAATCTAGGCTTCAGAGTCTTGGAATGCGGGCTAGGTAACTCGAACACAACCGTTCCATACGACAAAACAGCCCGCACTCCCGATCTAGACCTCTGACAGTCACAGCTTCCGCCTAGAACTCACTAAACAGAACTCACTAAAAAATCCCGTGCTAACCATGTCTTACAGATTCCACATGGACAGCAGGCCCCACGGACTTTCGGCACAAACAAACCGTCAACAAAAACCGTACCGTACTAATCCTATTGTGCGAGCACTATGCACAAGCATAGAGCTTCATCACAATTCCCCCTTCCTCGGGAAAAAAAGAAACGACCGAGTTTCTTTTTAAGACTACTCGACGTAATATTATCCAAAAACAGGGAAGGACTAACTTTTACTACCTAGAATACAAGAAAAAAGATTACAGCCTTAAGCCTCAACGCACACTCTCGGATCGCACAGCGAAAGCCAAAACAGAACTAACGCGCTAAACCTCCAGAAATGAAAAAGATCCAACGACTGCCCACACGATCGCGAGATCCCAGTCTCCGACCTACCTACAATCGCGAGATCCTAGTCTCCGATCTACCTAAATATTGGGTGCTGAGCGGCATTTCTGTCCGCAACAGAAGTATGCCGTCTCCAGCCAACCCGACTATAGGGCCACACCCGCTGACCGATTCCCTGTTCCTGGACGGAAATAACACGTTCCCTCTGGCCATGAGCACGCTTGCTCTGAGTTCTCGTCGCGACTGATGCGACTACACCGGGAGGATCGTGAGCTCGCTTCATCGCTCCCTCTTTAGCGATGACTGGCTGCACACCCTTCATGTTACCCAGAACTAAATCAACTACTGGCTCGTCAATGACACACGAAACCAGACTACCTGAAAAAAACTCTGTGTCAATCTCTATCTTAGTTAACGGAAAAACTTCTATCTTTCCTCCAAACGAAACTACTTTCTGTGACTCGCCTGTGAACTGATCTGGTCTAACAAGGCTACGCCTGACCCCCGCGGTCGTTGTACCGGAGTCACGGAGAACAGAAGCAAGACCCCGTGTACCAGCGGTAGGCAACCACCTCCGTCAGCTGAACACACTGCGCCCAGCTGTGGTTCCTCCCCGACTGGGACTGCAAAACTGGCTACGTGAGTGGGCTGCACCGCCCCATCCACCATACCAGGATTATTAGGACCTTGATGAGCCAGATGGCCATGCTCCTGATAACTAGCATACTGTGCGACTGCACTGTAGTACGGACAGCTCCGACTGAAGTGCCCGTACCCACTACAAGAAAAACACTGCTTGTCCGAACTCGCAACACGACCATGACCATACCCACGCAAAGAAGCCCCTCCACGTGCGTATGGATCGCTACCGCCATTGCTGTTACCTCGATCACCGCGTCGAAAACGCAAAGTACCTCTACCGTTAATCCGCTGGCCTCCACGTAAAGTATTGACCCCCCGGTAACCCCCACACGTGTTAGCAGCGACCAACCCGACTGGCGGTGTCTCGGTCCTACGCGCGAGGTTTTTCGTAGGATGCGCCATCCGAAAAGCCTCCGCGTGCTGTACTAACTCGTCCGTAGTCTTGAGGTTACGCTCTCTCAAGAATACCGCTAGATCCTTGGAAACGCTCCCAAAGAACTGTTCAGCCAACATGAGATCGAACAATGCTTCGTACGTGTGGTCGATCTTTGACAGTTCGACCCAACGTACGAGCAAATGGGACAATCGTTTGCCAAACGACATAAACGATTCCCCTGTCTCTGGCCGACAAGCTCTCAAGCGTTCTCTAAAACCTTCCGCATTACACTGGAACTTCTGCAAGAGACACTCCTTCAAAGTCTCGTACTCTATGTTCCCCGAAACGGTCAAACTATGGTAAAGACTCAAGGCCTGACCCTCAAGCACAGATGAAAGCAAAACGGGCCAGTTGGCAGGAGGCCAACTCAACGCCTGCGCATGAGACTCAAAACGGCACAAAAAAGCGTCAATAGAGTCCACGGACTCTTTAAACATCGGCAGTTTAGGAAAATTGCGTATTCCTCGGCCTACTGAATCACTATCTGGTCTAGATCCCGCATCTCGAGCTAACTGTATTTGTACCTCCCTATCCTTTTCCTCTTTCTCTCTCTGGTATTCTAGTTCCTTCTCTCTTAAAGCATGTTCCCTCTCGTCTTTCTCTCTCTGAAACGCTAGAGACTTCTCGTCTTTCTCTCTCTGAAACGCTCTCTCTTCTCTCTGTACTTCTAATTCCTTCTCCTTTAGCTCCATTTCCTCTTTCTTAAGTATTCTGTCTTTCTCTTCTCTCTCTCTCTGAATTTCTAGCTCTTTCTCCTCCCTCTGTATCTGCATTTCCAACTCTTTCTCCTCTCTAAGTCTACGAATTTCTAATTCTTTCTCGTCCCTCACCCTCTGAACCTCTCTTTCTCCTTTAAGGCTTTCTGAACTTCTAGCTCCTCTTTCTTAAGTACTCTCTCTTCTCTCTCTCTCTGAGCTTCTCTTTCTCTCGCCCTATCCTCCCTATCCCTACATTTCTCCACATAGTCAAAAAGTTTCTCATCCTTAAGTCCTAACCTTTCACCCTGTTTAATGTAAGCCTCTACCGGGTCTACCTCCATACTTACTACAACCTCCCAAACTTGAGCACGTAAAAAAAATACAAATATCACAACCAAATCAACGACAAAACTTAAAATGAGAACTTACAACAAAATCAACAAACTATGGAGAAAACAGTGACCTACTATGACGTCCAGATGGAACGAAAAATAAGAACGATAGAAAGAAGAGCAAGGAAAAAGAACACTACCTATACAAAAGGAAGAAACAAGAACTAGCTCCTCGTAAGATCCCGAAAACTACAGAAATAACGGATCTTACCCCCTAGAATCGGAGAGGGGAATCTAAAACAACATGCACATAGCAACAAATCCTACTCTAAAATCGCTACTCACTATCGCTCGCAAATACTTCTAACCTACCGCTAAATCAGGGTCACCACTGTAACGCACGCAGACTTGCCCACAGTCGTACGCACAGACTCTCACGCAACAGACGCATACACCGCCACTGACTCAGACGGGCGCATTCATGCGGTAAAACACAACACACGGGCTCCCTTTCTAAACCTTTATACACTATAAATGAAAAAGAATGACTTAAATGGCTATCAACTATATACACTGTTCTATTATCACACCACACACGTATCACAATATCTTTGCCAGGTTAGGTCTTAGTCTCACATTGCCTCCAACCTGTTTGATGTTGTTGCCTGGTTACGTTGGTCCTTCTCATGTATAGGCGTGAAAGTCCTTCGTCGTACGCTTGTCGCCGTCCTGTCTCTCTTTGGGCACGGACGTCCTCGTTCTCGTACGGTACTCAGTTCTCACTTGGACTTGGGTGTCTTGGTCCCCAGTCAGACTCACTCTCAGAAGAGCTGGAGGGATGACCTCACGTAGGTCCCACCTGCGTCTCGGCGTCCGTCTTTCCACTCTCGTTACAAGAACTCTGAATAGACAAAAGTCCCAACGTAACACTTGCTAAACACACAACATATTGGATCAATGAGAAACATCACGTAACCTGGCTGATACAAATAACCCACACGTTCATTCACACACACACACACACACACACACGTGCTTCATAAACTATCTTCGTATCACCCCCATATCTCTGTCACTATCTTGAAACAGACTATAGCCTAACTGACACTCTTGCTATACCTTACTCTATACCCTGGAAAAGACTATGTTTAACCAACCACGTACTATCTTCCTAGCGGCTTAGACATACACACTTCATATTCCTTTAGTCATCTAACTCGGTAAACAACTGTATACAGAAACACCGGTTACTTCACCGAATTCTAAACATACTATAACTAAACCAAACCGGAACACTGCTATACAACCACATTAATCTTACCACGCATACTGTCTTTAACTAAACAACTATCAATACTACGTTTATAGAAACATACCTGAAATCTAGGCTTCAGAGTCTTGGAATGCGGGCTAGGTAACTCGAACACAACCGTTCCATATGACAAAACAGCCCGCACTCCCGATCTAGACCTCTGACAGTCACAGCTTCCGCCTAGAACTCACTAAACAGAACTCACTAAAAAATCCCGTGCTAACCATGTCTTACAGATTCCACATGGGCAGCAGGCCCCACGGACTTTCGGCACAAACAAACCGTCAACAAAAACCGTACCGTACTAATCCTATTGTGCGAGCACTATGCACAAGCATAGAGCTTCATCACATTGTGCTTCAAGTTCCTTTACCAGGAAGACGCAGTACTTGAGACTGTCTTTTATGCAGTCTTTGAAGCGTTTCTTTGGCCGTCCTTGCTTCCTGTGGCCTTTTGAGAGTGCACCATACAGGCGTTGGCATGGCATGCAAGAATCATCCATGTGTATGACATGACTTGTCCAGCAAAGTTGTGTCTTAAGATCAAGGCTTCAACACTCACTAAGCCAGCATTATCCAGGACTTCCAGGTTTGTCACCTTGTCTTACCATTTGATGCCCATGAGTGAGCACAGGGATCTCATGTGGAAACGTTCAAGCTGTTTGAGGTGCTTTCTGTACAGCGTCCATGACTCACAGCCGTAGAGGAGGCTGGGGAGGACTACTGCCTTGTAGACTTTGATCTTAGTGGAGAGCTTGATGTTGTTATTCAACACACGAGTGCGCAGACGACCCAGGGCTTGGCTGGCTTTGCTGATGCGAGCTGCGATTTCCTTGTCGATAGTACTGTCAGAAGAGATGATGCTCCCCAGGTACCTGAACGTCGACAGTCTTCAGCTCGGTGCCTTTGATATACACTTGGGGTGGGGGTGGGGGGTGGGGGGGGGGGGGCTCTTGTGCCTGGGGCTGGTTGGTGCAGGACCTCGGTCTTGTTGAGACTGATGGTGAGGCCAAACAGTTGAGAGGCTTCCGAGAACCTGTCGACGATGGTCTGGAGGTCAGAATCCGTGTGCGCCATCAGCACAGTCATCGTCAAACAGTGCCTCAAGGATCAGTCTATATAATAATATATATATATATAGCCCTATAGAATCTTTGTTCGCGAAGTCAAGCCAAGATATATATATATATATATATATATATATATATATATATATATATATATATATATATATATATATATATATATATATATATATATATATATATATTAAATTATTGGTCGGAGGGGTTCGCTACACCGATCTTTGTAGGCCTGAGGCTGAGGGAGGGCATCATCTCTTCAGACAGTACTATCGACAAGGAAATCGCAGCTCGCATCAGCAAAGCCAGCCAAAAACAAATGAGATTTTTGTATGCTCCGAGATCTCTAGTTTCACATACAGTTGCAATAATCATCGCGACAAAGAAAGCTGCCAACAACCAAAGGGTTAAAAAAGTTAGGTGAACAAACACAATTTATGCTATAGGCATCAGTGACTAACAGAGTTGTAGTTTGTAGGGTGCATGTGATTTGTACAATAAGATATATAGGCATTTGTTATCACTGTACATAAATGTATGCGCTGGTCTGTGATATGGGTTTGTGCTGGCTGTAGGGCTGGACACCGAGACAGAGGGGCACCAAAGAAGAGATACAAAGACGATCTCAAGAAGTCGCTTAGTGCCTGCCAAATCGACCACCGCCAGTGGTCTTCGCTTGCTGCGGACCATGACACCTGGCGCTCCACCATTCACAAGGCAGCCGTCTCCTTTGAGGACTCTCGCAGAGCTAACCTTAAGGACAAGCGGCTTAGAAGAAAAACAGAGTTGTCGTAACTCAGAACCCTGACCAGACCTTCCCCTGCAGCCACTGCGGTCGAACCTGCCTGTCCCGGATTGGCCTCCGCAGCCACGAAAATGCCTGCAGACGACGTGGGCAAGCCCTATAGAATCTTCGTTCGCGAAGTCAAGCCAAGAGAGAGGGCTGTTAGGTCCCAAAACACAGACATGTACACACATACTACTGACTTTTGCAGGAGCTGTGAAAGAGAAGAGAAGAGAAAGGTACATGAATGGATATGAACAATATGTAGTTGATTGATCTTTGGGCCAGTGAAAGGTAAGTAGTACAAACTTAGTTTCAACTGTATGTGAAACTAGAGATCTCGGAGCATACAAAAATCTCATTTGTTTTCAACGACCCAAAAATAATATTTTGGGTAGATTTATCCCTTAAATTCTTTTCTGTCTCAATACTGTGAACAATACCAGAAGTGATGAACAGGCCAGTTTTGCTATTTCGAGGCAAAAATCTATCCAGTGTGAATCTACACAGTGAAAAACCAGTTCTGATGCTTTGAAAAGAGCTCAACTCGACATAGAGAGAAGAAAATTGACTAAGCAGAAATCCACCCATGTGAATCCACCCAGAGTAGATTCTCGCAGGCATGAATCTACTCAGGTTTTGAAGTTTCATTGGCTGTCGTGATTTCATGTTGCTGCCGTAAACCAGTTCACTTCCTTTTTAATATGCTTGCATCTCCTGAATAACATGCCATGTGACGCACGGCATTAGAATGAGAAATCTGAGTTAACCCTTTCAGGCCTGGATCCAGGGGGGTGGAAAGGGGGTCCATGGACCCCCCCCCCATCCCCCCCTCGTCTTCCCCCATAAAAAAATGCTATTGTCCTTGACAAGCACATTTTGTTGGATATTTGCACAACCGCACACAAAAACTCTGCTTCAGGTGGTTAATTTCTCCCAAAAATGTTTTTGACCCTTGTAAGTTAGTGATCCGGCCCTGCCTTTCATCCTAATACACCTGTTGCTTGAAATAAATTTGACTGAGGCACCAAGCTATTCTGGCACCATCCTTGAACTAAAGCAGTTGATCTATCTCCTTATCTGTAAATATGTAGTGTTCATAGGACAATAAGTAAATTTTACAAAATCAGCCTCAGGATGTAATAGGTTAAACTGCGGTGGCGATAATCTATCATGAGTGGGTTCGACGCCTGGATGGAATCACACTAGGCGCAAATTTATGCCATAAATTAGTGGAGTTGACCCACTAGGCGCAGATTTATGCCATAAATTAGTGGAGTTGACCCTCCCCAGCATCAGTAGTGCTTGCTGATGATTCCTGCAGGACTGACCTTGTCAAAAAGAGCTTATGGTGACAACCAAAGTGTTAATAAATATTAGATTTCTGATTGTAAGCATGCAGCTTAAGACTAGAACTTCCTTTTAAATCCAGAGCAGTTCTGAATATGTGTGTGTGTGTTCTTAGATATGTCATGGTACATGTAACAGCGCTTTGAGCCTGACTGTATGTATAATGCGCTTTATAAGTATGATCTATTATAATTTATTATTTCTTGTCATTCCAGGATGTGAAGGAAATCTTTGTGATTTCAAGCTCCTGAGGGTACGGGGCATCAGACAGCTAATGTAAAACTACTGAAAACACCTTTGTGGTTTCAAGCTCCAGAGGGTACAGGGCATCAGACAGCTAATGTACAGCTACTGAAAACATTAATTTTTTTTTAATAATACTTTATTTTTAACAGGTGAAATGAAGGCCATATGCTCAAATCTATTTTGAACATTATCAGTAACTTATAAGGCAGCTATTATGAATGAAGCTCAGAAAACAGTGCTGAGGCAGAACTGGGTTTATCTTCTGCAAACAATAAACGTCGGGGATGATAGCTTGCTCCTCGATTTACTATTTCAACAAAATGCACTAACACGTGATCAAGTGGAGACCATCAAAGTAAAGGCAATTTCCAAAGAGAAAGTGACCACTTTACTGGACATTCTTCAGCGGAAAGGGCCGGACATCTTCACAATATTTCTGGGTTGTCTTGAGGATTCGAACCAAGCACATGTCGCACAGAAATTAAGAGCGGCATTTCAACCAGCAGAAGATCACATGCAACTTTAGTATTGAAATTAGATTAACCCTGTCACTGCCAGAAGATGAATATTTTCCATCTGCAAGGGGCAAAGAACCTCATGAGCCCCCGCTACAGCGGGGGCTCATGTGGTTCTTTGCCTCTTGCTGACCTGTTCATGTCTGTGTTCCTTGGATTTATCATATTTTTTTCATCTTTAAAAGACATGATTTTGCGTCCACTGGCAGTGAAGGGGTATATGTCACTTTAACCCTTATCATTTGAAATACACCAGTGTGTGAAATAAGTTTGACTAAAATAGTTCAAGGGTAGTGCCAGAATAGCTTAGCGCCTCTAGGCGCCAAGCTATTTTGGCACCACCCTTGAACTAAAACCATTGGTCTACATCTTATCTGTAAGTACTCTAATGTAGCTTGCATATGGCAGTGTACAAATTTGAAACTTCTAGCCTCAGTGTGATAGGGGGTAAACATTTACGTATGTCACACATGGCAGTTTACCTTTCCCTATATACTGCAGCAAAATCTTTGACAGAAACCCGTTTGGTTGGATGTGCACACCTTTGTTACTGTGCAGACATGTTCACAAGTTTGGTTTTATCCCATCAAGCCCTGACTTTTTACCATTGATGTGGATCAACCACGATAGTTCAAGGGTGGTGTCTGAATAGCTTGGTGCCTGGCGGCACGAAGCTATTCTGACACCACCCTTGAACTGTCACGGTTGATCTGTCTGGTGGCACCAGACTATTCTGACACCACCCTTAATGGTTTGATCTCTCCAAAACTGTGATGTACCTATTCCTCAGAGGATATCTTAAATAAATGATAATCTCAGCCTCAGGATGTAATGGGTTAACATTGGATTATGGAGTGAGATATGAACAAAGACAGCTGCATGTGTTTAAACATCTGTGATGTATGTTGAAGGATAAAACAGGTAGAGGATCTCCATGCTGGATGTTCCAGCGTGTCTTGATGAGTACAGCTAGTTGAACCTGATTTAAGCAACTTTCTGTTTTTGAAAGAAAAAATTGCTCTTGAATTGCTCAGAGAAGTTTTGAAGGGCAAAAACTGTCACCAAAGATTATCATAGGTGACAATCTACAATTTTCAAAAAAGCTGAAATCATAATTTAGGTGGCCACAGCCGTCTAGATGATGGTCTTTAATGAGTGGTGATCTCTTTAAGGGTGGTTGCTCTAAACAGGTGCTGCTGCACATGCAGGTCAGCCAAAATATAACATAGTGCCAGTTAGAGACATGAAGTCAGACACCAGTCAGAGACAAACATGGACCATGTTATTCACATTGATATGCTGAATTTACTTTTTTATAATGTAAAAACAACAACACAATAAGCAAAAGGTTCTCTTGTGGATGCCAGCCTGCGTTGGCCCGCGCACAGATGTGTGTGGGACAGTGAAGGCCGACATTGGCTTGGGGACCATTTACTCACCAAGTGTCCAGTTTGTGAGCCAGAGACCTGTCTGCAGTATACATGTATTCCATGTAGCCATTTCATGATAAGGACCTGTACATTCTTATTATCAGTCTGACCACACACAATGATCAACATTTGTTGTTGTTCATGGTGCTAGGATAGTTCTCATAAGCCCCTGCAGCCTGCAAGGGTTCATGAGGATCTCTGCCTCGTGCAGATGAAATGTGAACATAACAGTTAAGTTTTATCTCTCAGAAAGGCCATCAGAAAGGCTCTGTCCTTTGGTTTTGGATGGGGTTGGTTATCATTTCAAAACAATTGTGTGAATTTTAAATCCTGTAGATTGAGTGCCTTTGTGGATAGTGTATTTTACTCCCTTGTGAATGCAACCACCAGTACTGTTCACAAAGCATGCACAAAGAGGTAAAAGGCTGAGGAATATTGACACATTTTTATCTGTTAGAATGTTTTATATTTGATTGATGTTTTGAAGAATTTAACCCTTTTAGCCCCAGGACCCTGCATCAGGAGATGGATTGATCATGATAATTCAAGGGTAGTGCCAGATCAGCTTGGCGCCTGAAGGCGCTAAGCTAATCTGGCACTACCCTTGAATTATCATGATCAATCCATCTCCTACAACTGGTACATAGTCGTTAGGCAACACCTCCAAAATTTGAGAAATTGGACCTTGGGGCTAAAAGGGTTAAGAAGTATTGAAGTGAGTGTTTTAGATTTGATTACGTTTACCCTCGTGTGCATGCAGTATACAGTGTTCGGTACTGTTGGCTGCATGAACAAGAGTTAACCAGTTTTATACACAAGGCCACATTTCCCAAATTTTGGAGGCGTCATCCAATGACTATGTACCAGCTGCAAGAGATGGATCGACCTGAAGGCGCCAAGCTAATCTGGCACTACCCTGGTATTATCATGGTCGGTCCATCTCCTGCTGTAGTAATAATAATAATAATAATACATGGTATTTATATGGCGCATTTCTCATATCTACAATATAACTAAATGCGCAGGCGAAAACCACACACATACACAAACACAAACACATACACACACACACAAACACACACAGTGTGTCAGGATAAATGGGTCAACTTGTGATGTTATGATTTTCATCGTTACATTTTCATGATATTCTTGTAATGGTGTGTTTGATGCAAAAGTGTTACCTGGATTTGCTACCAGTGGTCATGCTAAAAATTTGCAGGTATTGGATTGATGAATTAAATATCTGTAGAAAGTTTGATGCCAAACTTTATTTGTTTGAATGGAAATATGGCACAATAACACACAGGAGGTGCAGCATCTGGTGCATTGCAAAATAGATGTGTTGTGCCTGTATCTGTGTGTGTGTGTGCAGAGATTCAGGATTTTCAACACACTATACAAATCAACAGCAAGCTGGATTCATGCAAACATTTTATAGTAAGATGTGGTTCATAAAATACATTCTTGAGTAGTCTAGTTATAAGTTGCACGCAACAACAGAGCAGATAAAAAATAAACTTGTTCTCACAATGAATGCATCAAAAGAATGATTCAAAGTGAGATAAACTATAAATTCACTACAAGATCTATTCTACATTGAAGAAAATAGCTGAGAAAGACAAACAAACACATTGTGCATAAAAAAAAAAGAAAAAAAAAAAGAAGAAATTACCATGCCTTGCGTGTTATTACATGTATAAAAAGAGTTATTATTTTGTTCAAATGATTTACACTGCATGAATAATTGCACAAATAATCTCCATATCCACATACTGAAGTAAAAACATTTTACTTAACCCATTACATCCTGAGGCTGATTTTGTAACATTTGCGTACTGTCCTATGAAAGGTACATTACAGATTAGGAGATAGATCAACTGCATTAGTTCAAGGTTGGTGCCAGAATAGCCTGGCACCTCAGACGCCAAGCTATTCTGGCACCACCCTTGAACTATAGGTCAAATTTATTTCAAGCAGTGGGTGTATCGGGATGAAAAGAGTTAATGCTCAAAATGCATGAGAACACAAAATATGTGTTACTGTTACAAAAAAGCAATTCAGATCTCATGTCAAAAACAAACCATTGAAAAATTACCACAGATGTACACCCAAGCAAAACATTACAAACTAACTCTGCAAAGAATTTTCAGATCTGCCACATGGTATCTAGATGAGAACATGTTATAATTTTTCTGATATGAAATGGATGAAAACTCAAAATTAGCAACTAAGTGTAAACCAAGGTCATAGAAGAATGCTATTTTCAGATTATAAAGCAGTTTTTCTTCAAGCAAATAAAGACTATTGAAACAGGCATGTGTGCACCAACCATTAACACTGACTTAGTAATACTGTACCTGAGACTACCATGCAGTGGTGTTCAAAATACACAAGAAAAAGCACCATCTAAATTGTTCTTTACTAACCCCTTGATGGCTACTGACGATACCATTAGGGTGAACAATACATGTATTAACACCCCGACTGCTACTAGTGATACTGCTGGGCGCAAGACACAGTTATAAATGTCTAATCCACTGAATGGTCTCATCAGTAGCAGGGGGTTGATATCTTTTCTGTCAAGCGGTATCGTCGGTAGCAGTCAGGAGATTCATGGCATAACGGACCTGGGGCCAGCTGAATGAGCTTGCTTGGTCCTGTGCCCGCCACTATGCAAGATGCTCTGCTATAGTGGAACACCTTGCTTGGTGGATGATGCAGTGAGCTTAGTCCTGCGCCAGCCACTAAGCAAGGTGCTCCGCTACAGCGGAGCACCTTGCTTAGTGACTGGCGCAGGACTAAGCTCACTGGCCCCTGCATGACAGATGAATGAGCAATTACTTTTCAGACCAGTGGCATTTCAGGCTTCACTTACTGAGGTGATTATGCCTCGAGGTAACTGTGTACCTGTAACTTACAGGGGACTTGGGTGGGGTTAGGTATTTTTTAGTTCCCAGGGTCACCCTGGTCAGCCCCACAGGGTGGGTTTTTCTCTCTATTCTGGGGCATGTGTTTCTGTCTACCCGAGGTCCATTCACCTGTATTTGCCTTTTTTAAACTCTCCCTACTGTCTGCACTGCCTGTAGCTCTTGATATTGGATGTGTGTTGCTAAATGGTCTTAGCTTTATTTAGGCCCCATGTGTTAGGTTTATTTAATGTGTTTGACCGGCTGGCGACATACATTCAATGTTCTGTTTAGTTGGTTGTTTTTTTTTTTTCACAAGCAGTGCAGGCACGTCCTGAGAAAGCCTTGTTGCTGTCGGGACGTTAAGCAATGTACAATCAATCATTGAACAAAGCTCTGGGTGCAAATTCTTTTTGACACACGAGGGTGAAAATCTGTGTGCATGATACCGACAGTTCTCTGAACCCATTACTGATGACTGTTTTTGTCTGTGATAACAACAGCTACTGTATACATATAGATTCTTATTTCGGTGTTTAGGTGACACTGAGAATCTCACCCGGAGTGGTTTTAAAACCTTATCCTATGAGCGAAAACGAGTAGGATAAGGTTTTAAGACCATGAGAGTGAGATTCTCAGTATCACCTAAACACCGACGTAAGAATCTATTTCTTACTCACCTTTTTCTTGGCATAAATCCGCTTGTGATCTGGCTTTCGGCACACGCCTAGTCACAACACAGCTGCCATTGTATCTTGGCAAAAATCTGGACGTAACTTACTTTGTAATGTGACATCAATATTTCAGATGCCAGGCAAATGTTCCTACATTTGCAATTCATGACACCAGAGTGCTAGTCTTCAAATGATGTCATTGCACGCGAGCCGAAAGTAGGTCAAGTTTCAATATCACGTGTGCCTGTACCTTTTTGTAGACCGGGCTTTCTACATGACGATTTTGTGCGTACTTGGCTGTTCACGCAGCAGAGCTGTATCACACATCCGCTCAAAGGCAGCAAAGAGGGAGATGTGTAAGAAAGCTGTATACCTGTAAAAGGTCTATGCTGGCTCAAAAGTGTAGCGATGTTGATCACAATTTTAAAACGGCGTACTCTGCTGCAGTGTAGACACTTATGATTACAACTATCAATCAGACTTAACCCCTTGA
Source organism: Semisulcospira habei (assembly GCA_036245525.1). NCBI lineage: Eukaryota > Metazoa > Mollusca > Gastropoda > Semisulcospiridae > Semisulcospira > Semisulcospira habei. The sequence goes on along the minus strand of BTPG01000003.1, from coordinate 176,538,904 downwards.
CTGCAACTGGACGCAGATTGTGTTGCTGACATTTTTGTCAACCATCTGTCCAAGGAACAAAGGATACAAAGTGGGGACAGCAAGAGGCACAGATCCACATGAGCCCCCTGCGACTGCGGGGGCTCATGAGGATCTATGCCTCTTGCGTTTGTGTTCTGATCATGTTCCAGCAGTCAAGGGGTTAAGCATCACAACCATTTGAACACAACAGGACACTCGCAGATATCAAGAACACAGCATAAAATGTAGAAGCAAAGATGTGTAAAGTGGAGTTGCTGTAAAATAAAGATGCAAGCAAGCACAATATAATATGTACTCTTCTTGCTAGCTATCACAGGCATAGTTATGTCTTTAACCCTTTTAGCCCTGGATCCCTACAGCAGGAGATGGCTTGGCCATGATAATTCAAGGGTAGTGCCAGATTAGCTTGGCGCCTTCAGGCGCCAAGCTAATCTGGCACTACCCTTGAATTATCATGGTCAATCCATCTCCTGCAACTGGTACATAGTCGTCAGGCAACCCCTCCAAAATATTAGAAATGGGACCTTGCGGCTAAAAGGGTTAACCCAGCACCCTCTTCCCAAAGAATACAAGCTTAAAAAACATGCATAAAAACAAGGCAAGTGCTGCTTTCTACCATTATCCATTAAAATCTGAGTAAATATGTAACATGGTTAAGAATGATCAAAAGTGAAACCCAGCTAACGAAATGATCTACGACGGTCAACTGTCAGGCAAACACAGTCTGCGGCAGTGCGATGCTTAAAAGCTGACAAACAGCCACCAACTGCCACCTACAGTCTGCACACTCTTTTAAATACTCCTGTTTAAAAACATGAATGCAGAAAATGCAAATATTTGAAAACAAAGGAGACAGAACAGCCATGATGGTAACCGGTAGTGCCAGTGAAGCTTGGTGCCTTGGAAGGCACCAAGATAACCCTTTGGCTGTTGGTAGCTCTTTTGTTGCGGAGATTTCTGCAGGAATCACCACAACATACAGTGCTACTGAGAGCCAAAGAGATAATCTGGCACTAGCCTTGAGCGTAGTACTAACCAGTCCAATTATCGCTTTGGTGTCTTGAGGATGAATATGTTACAAGGTGCCGACAAACAAATCTGGGAGGTCTGACTAATGTTTGAAAGTAGTATACAGTAAAGCAGTATAACATGTACATAAAAATACATCGATATGAGAGGCAAGATCTGGCACCACAATTATTTATACAAGTACATGAGGCAAACCTGTTCCAGTGACCAACTTTTGGATAGTGGCCACGTCTCAAAAGTGTACATCCCTTTCACTTCATGATATATATTTAATGACTTTTTATAAACCAGTCATCCGTCTATAGTGGTCACATCTGCCCTGTCCCTCAGGTGACCATTATGTGCCGGTTTGACTGTACACACTGTGAGTGACCATTTATTCAACTGCCAAAATGGCTGAATATGATGAATATGACTGTCTCAATCGAACACAAATTTACACCCCCCAAAAAAAAATGGAATGGAGACAATATTGTGAAATGGAGACAATATTGCCCTGTCCAACACACTGTTGCATTATGCTGAGAGTCTAAACTTTAAACGATTGAATGTAAACTTGGCCACCGCACACTGAAATACACTGTTATTGAGTATTTCTTAAAATTCAGTCCTTTGGTCAAACACTCCACTCTGCATGAGACACACTTGTGACACCCTGCAGCGTAGACATGGCCATGGCACATTCAGACACACATTATAGCGTGTTCAAGAGACATTCAGTCCCTATTTGTCAAACATATCCAGTTGCAAGAGGCGAAGATTCTCATAAGCCCCTGCAGCCTGGATACATGTGACCATGGCACACAAATAGCACCCCATAGCATACTTACTCTGCCGTTACATGGCAATGCCAGTATACTGTATATCCAAGGCAGCATCTCCCAAACAACTATATATCAGTTGCAGGAAATCGACTGGCCATGATAATTCAAGGGTATTGCAAGATTAGCTTTCTGCCATTAGGTGCTAAGCTAATCTAGCACTACCCTTAAATATACATCTCCGGGTTTGCATCGAGTTAAATGTGATTAATCCAAAGAGTATTCTCATAAGAAACCACAGCTGTATCCGAATAAGTGCCTTTTGCAGATGGGAGTGGGATGGCTGAAACAAGTATGCTTTGGAACTCAACACATTTTCTAATCTAATTCTGATTGATGTAAAGCTCTATTCAACCCTTTGGCTCCTACACTGTAAGGTAATAAAAAGCAGTTTTACATGCAATCTTCTCATCCTGGTGGGTGACCCTAGGAGTGTTCAGCCCAGGACCACAAACAGCAACAAAACACTTTGGCTGTCAGCAGTGCCTTTTGTTGAGATGATTTCTGTCAGTAGGACTTTTTTTGTCAAGATGATTACTGCCGGAACCTCTTCGAAAGAAAGAGCTGCATTTATCCCAACAAAAAAAGAGAAGAATCTGTGGTTTAGTCTGCAACTAAACTGGCAACTGGCAAATTTTCGAGATCCAAAGTCCATTTTCCTGATGCCCTGAATGTACTGGTCCATGTTCACTAGAACGAATCCTGAATACTGCTGAGCATACTCTGTATCTCGTCAAACGCTGAACTGATTTCGTTGGAAGACTTTCTGGCCGGACCTGCGTGGAAGTAGAAGAAGCAGAGTATGTTCAGATTGGTTGCTGATCACATACAAGCAGAGTGATAAATTTAACAGTGTCCACTGCTTTTTTTTAAATCAAACCAATGGATTCAGAGATATTGATATGAAATCCTGATGCTGACTTTCTTTCAGATTTGTCCTATGAAGACAACATTACAGTTCAGGAGATAGGTGAACCATGATAGTTCAAAGGTGGTGCCAGAACAGCTTGGTGCCTCTAGACGCCAAGCTATTCTGACACCACCCTTGGACTATCATGGTCAAATTGATAGAATATATCAGGAATTACAGGGTTAATGATGCATGACATGTTAATAAACATATGGCTGTCATGGCCTTGACCTTCACAGTAGCAACATAATTCTTGCATAAAACATTTTCTTTTATTAATGAACGCACAGAACTAAAACATACTGATGAAGTATTTTTAAAAACTCTTGCATAATTAGGAAGGTCCACCATGACCTTGACCACTGTTGCAGCAACTTGATTCTTGTATATTATACTCCATTTTACCATTGACTATCATGGACTCAAGCCAGAGTCCCTTACTTGTACAGCCACTGCCTGGACAAAACAATAAAGACGGCCCCCTCCACCTATCGGGGTATAATGATGCACATTGAAGGCATAAAGGTATGAATACTTTTTGCGTCAGTATGCTCTTGCTGTTTAAATGTAAAAATATTTTACTCACGAACTTCAATCTCCTCTGGTGCCTCCAGCGTGATGTCTGTAGTAACACCTTTTACTCTAATCACATACTGTCCCACTGAAAGAAATATTGAAAGCAAATCATAAACTAGGATAAAACAACTAGAAAATGATTCATGAATCCATGGTACACGGAACAACTGCAGTGAATTCATGATCCAGCAGAACCTGTGTTGGGCGACCACCCTTGTAAGAGATCAAATGTCATTAAAGACCATCATTTAGGTGGTTGCAGCCACCTAAATGATGTTTTTTAATGATACGTGATACTTGTTTACCTTTCAAGATTTATCTTGAGGCACCAAGCTATTCTGTCGGCACCCTTCATTTGTCACAGTTGATCTGTCTCTAAACTTTCACATTGTATTCACAGCACAACTTCACAACAAAGAATTTCAACTTTTGTGTTCAATGTATTGACATAAAAAAGAGATTTAGGCAACAGGCAAAGATTAAAATACCTGATTTTATTTTCAGCCCATGAAAAACTGCTGTAGTTGCCTCGCCCTCAGCTCCTTGACTAAGACGAACGCGTGTGATGCCTTCCACATCTGCCCCTGTCAAATCAGTAATGATACAGACAAAGTCAACAACAACACCAATAATAATAATAATAATGTTATTATTATTATAATACAATCAAAGCAATTTTGGCAGAAGGAATAAAAGAGACAATTTTTTTTAAAAAAGCATTATCCCTTTCATATGAAGAGCCATTCAGCTCAAGTTTTACAGAGATGGACTGAGCACAGTGGCTTATGAGTAGAGTCTGATTAGCTTAGCACCTGGAGGGCTAATTAATCACTACCCTAGAGCTATCATAGCTGATCCATCTACTGCAGCTTGTACCAAAAGAAGAGTCCCAGGAAGGCAACAGACACAGTAAGTTTCTTTTAGAGAAAAGTGAAATTTTGCTTTTCACAAATATGGACTCACACAGGTCTAGTATAATGTCTTTTGCCTTTCTAGGGAAGATACCCAGTAAGCAAAGCTCCTTGGGCGCACGACAGCTGCAGTGGGCCTGCGCACGGACGTGCGCGGGCCCAGGCAGCCGTCGTGGGTCCAAAGACGTTTTGTTACTGGGGTATAGTGTGACAGCTGACCTTCAACTGTAACCTCTACTTCTTCCCTGACATCTGGATTTGCCTGGATGCTAAAGTCAGGTATCACCTCGTTGGCATAAATATAGTTGATGGGTATCGTCAGCCATTCCAACACAGTCATGGCATAAACTGGAAAGAGCAAAATCAATCAGTCAATCAATCAGTCAGGCACTCAGACAGTCAATACATCCATCTATCCATCAACCAGTAAAAGAATGAAGAACAACATAAATAAATAAAATGCATGAATAAATGCATAACGTTAGCACACTAGATGAACAAAAGAAAGAATAAAAAGAAACCCATAGTGTTCACAAAGAAGACAACAAAGTGATAGCACACAATAATGCCTGTCATTTTTTACCAGGAAGCCTACAAATAATGATTATTGCCAGTTTAAGGCTTTCCGAGACCTTCATCTCATTGTTTGGGTCACCGTGGCCTAACAAAATTCTTTCGACATCATTCTTCGCAAATTTCTTCCTTTCTCACTTTATTGTTTCTCCTTTTACAGTTTTTGTGACGTCTCTTGGATTCATGGCCTGCAGTGATATGAAACTCAAAATAACATCACACCACCATAGGAAAGTCCAAAATCAATAGCAAGACTTCCCCAGACATGGATCTCATAGATATTCCAGAAAATCAGGAATATTTGCCCATCATTTCTATTCTCAGTACCTCCTAGTGAATTCAAGGATCTAATCCTTGTCAGATTCTCATTTTATAAGCAGAAATATGTGTATATGTATTTGGTGGACATGCAAATTATTTTAAAATGGCTGCTCGTGTGTGAATTTGAACCATACTGCTTCCAGGCATAGGCCCAAACTTACAGACCTGGGGCCAGTCGCATGAGTGATCTTAAATCCTGTGCAAGACACTGCTATAGCGGAGCACCTTGATGAGTGTCTTGCACAGGATTTAAGCTCACTTGTGCAACTAAGGCCAGCTGTTAAACATCACATGTTCTTACCTCTCGTTTGCTCGTCGAGTATCAACTGGTAAAGAACTGACACATCACCTGGGACATCCACCTGCAGAAAAACAAACGTGTCAGTAACGTAAGCTTCGGAGTATAACCTGTTTTGAGCAACCAACATTTTTTGCAAGAAATAGGTGGTCTTAAAAGACAGGTTCTCTCTCAATTGGAAGACTTCAAGGAAAACAAAAGTGTCACCTGACTAACTGGAAGACTTCAAGGGAAAAAAAAGTGTCACCTGACTAATTGGAAGACTTCAAGGGAAAAAAAGTGTCACCTGACTAATTGGAAGACTTCAAGGGGAAAAAAGTGTCACCTGACTAATTGGAAGACTTCAAGGGGAAAAAAGTGTCACCTGACTAATTGGAAGACTTCAAGGGGAAAAAAAAGTGTCACCTGACTAATTGGAAGACTTCAAGGGGAAAAAAGTGTCACCTGACTAATTGGAAGACTTCAACTTCAAAGGAAAAAAAGTGTCACCTGACTAACTGGAAGACTTCAAGGGGAAAAACAGTGTCACCTGACTAATTGGAAGACTTCAAGGGAAAAAAAGTGTCACCTGACTAATTGGAAGACTTCAAGGGGAAAAAAGTGTCACCTGACTAATTGGAAGACTTCAAGGGGAAAAAAAGTGTCACCTGACTAATTGGAAGACTTCAAGGGAAAAAAGCGTCACCTGACTAATTGGAAGACTTCAGGAGAAAAAAAGTGTCACCTGACTAATTGGAAGACTTCAAGGGAAAAAAAGTGTCACCTGACTAATTGGAAGACTTCAAGGGAAAAAAAGTGTCACCTGACTAATTGGAAGACTTCAAGGGAAATAAGTGTCACCTGACTAATTGGAAGACTTCAAGGGAAAAAAGTGTCACCTGACTAATTGGAAGACTTCAAGGGAAAAAAAGTGTCACCTGACTAATTGGAAGACTTCAAGGGGGAAAAAAGTGTCACCTGACTAATTGGAAGACTTCAAGGGGAAAAAAGTGTCACCTGACTAATTGGAAGACTTCAAGGGGAAAAAAGTGTCACCTGACTAATTGGAAGACTTCAAGGGAAAAAAAGTGTCACCTGACTAATTGGAAGACTTCAAGGGGAAAAAGTGTCACCTGACTAATTGGAAGACTTCAAGGGGGAAAAAAGTGTCACCTGACTAATTGGAAGACTTCAAGGGGAAAAAAAAAGTCACCTGACTAATTGGAAGACTTCAAGGGAAAAAAAGTGTCACCTGACTAATTGGAAGACTTCAAGGGAAAAAAAGTGTCACCTAATTGGAAGACTTCAAGGGGAAAAAAAGTGTCACCTGACTAATTGAAAGACTTCAAGGGGGAAAAAAATGTCACCTGACATTAAGACCACCATTTATGTTGCTAAAGCCACCTAAAAGATGGTCTTTAATGACATGTGATGACATGCGATCTCTCATAATGGAGCTCACTGAACACAGGTCCTGCTGTATCAACACAGTAGCCCCGATCCGTCAAAAGGATGAAAAGCAAGGAGGAATACGGCACACACAGAAAAACACAAACAAACAAACAGAAACAACTAACAAGATGAGGATTTCATCCCAAAGTCTACCATATCGTTTTGAGCTCACATATGTTTTTCTCTTAGAAACATTCTGATTCGTTCCTGTTTTTAAGCTTAACCTTCTGATTCATCTCTCTCCACTATAACTCCATTCCCCACCCCCCCTTCCCCCCCCCCCCCACCCCCAATCTGCACGGCAATGGCACACAAACAAACACAGACGGCAGACACACAGCACTTCCTACCAGTTCTGTGGGCTGGTGTAGCCACAGCCATTTTGAAGAACATGGTGGGATGGCCCATGCCCACAAAGCCTCTTCTGTATGAGCCTGCATGCATTTTCCACCTTTTCCACAATACATTCGCAAATATCATAACAAAAATAGAGAGAGGCTGTCTTCCTAAATCAAGGAGAGCTGCATGTAAAACACTTACGTGCTGGTGCTTTGCGTCACTTAGAAACATTGTATAAAACACTGACGCGTCTGCTGCTTTTACGTCACCTTCACTCTCTGGTTCTTCTGTTAAAATCGACCTTTTACATTTTTTCCGCATTGTATTTTTATTTTCAAAAAAGTTGAAGAGGTACAAAGCTGGCTAACAAACTCATCCAATCTCTCTCTAGCTATATCCAAAATTTCGAGGGCATATATATCGAATTTCAATATGCTCAGATGAGTACCTAGACACCCCCTGAATGAAACATTTCCTCTATTTTCAAGCTTGTACGTAAGCCAGCTTCAGAGATTGTAATGTTTACATATATATGCACACACACACACATACACACACACACACAAAGCCTTTCACGCCAAAAACACGTTCAACAGCAAGGTTAGAGCAGCAAGACATTACATCATTTTGATCTTGTTACTTCTTTAACAGAATCTGAGGCCCGCCCGCCTGTTATGTCCTTTGCATTCTACTGAACGGGCTCCGACCAGCCCCATCCTAAAATCTACCGTATTGAAAATACAGTAGACAAAAACCATGTAATTTTAATCCATTTATCCCAGATGCACTACAGCAGGAGATGGGTTGAACATGCTAATTCAAGGGTAGTGTCAGATTCGCTTGGCTACCCTTGAATTATCATGTTTGATAAATGACCCTGTCACCTGCAACTGGTCCAGTTGTAAGGTGGCACCGCCCAAAATTTGGGACACGCTGCGTTTGGGTAAAATGGGTTAATGTTATATTTCCAGTAAAATTCATTAAATGAGTGAGATAAGTACACACAAATTTGACACAAAAAACAGGGGTGGGACCAAAGCAACAACAACAATGTGCTTACCTCATTCAGCCCGACGGCCGTATTTCCCAAATTTTGGAGGTGTCATCTAATGACTATGCACCAGTTGCAGGAGATGGATCGACCATGATAATTCAAGGGCAGTGCCAGATTAGCTTGGCGCCTGTCGGCGCCAAGCTAATCTGGCACTGCCGGCATGCCCTTGAGTTATCATGGTTGACCAATCTCCTGCTGTTGTGCGTCAGGGCTGAATGAGTTAGACTTGCCATAATGGTACTTACAATATCAGCAATTTCCTTTTCTGTAAGATCCAAAAACTTGTGATATGTGTTTATGCCCTGAGGATATGAAAAACAAACAAATATGCATTCATGATTTGAATAATGCAAAAACACAAATGAATTGGCAAGCAGATAATGCACCAAAGAACAAGGGGGAGGGGGGGTCCCCTTCTTGGGGGGGGGCGGAGGGAGGCAATGGCATGGGGGCAGGGGAATGTAGGGGAATGGGGGCAAGAGGGGGGGGTGGGGGGGGGGGGTAAAAATCAAATTACATAAAACCACCAATCTAATTCATACCAAAATTTCAATAAAACTGTAGATTTTTATCCACCTAATGGTGAGTTATGAACTTACCCTCAAAAGCTCGACAAGAAAATCAAAGATATTCAAAGAAAAGAACCCAGATGAAACACGCACAAAAACTAAGATACTAAGCAAACAAATAAACTCTGATGAGTGGAAACAGACTCTGTATGCACAAAGGAGTTAACGCCTTCACCGCTAGTGGACGCAGACCATGTTTTTCAAATTACTGTAAACTAAACTTCAAAGATCTCCAGCTGTTAAAGGAACATAAACACAAAGTGGTTTCAGCAAGAGGTACAGATCCTCATGAGCCCCTGCAACTGCAGGGGCTCATGAGGATCTATACCTCTTGCAGTGGAGTGGTGTCACATTTTTCCAAGCAGTCACATTCTCACATTGGTGATGAAGGTTTCCCCCCAGTGACGCAGAAGACAGAACTGCAGAAGATCAAAGATGCGACAGTCAGCACCATGCAGACGCAGGCCCTGAAAACAGATGCTGTTGCCGCCGTGGTTGTCCACAACATAAAAGCGCAGGTAACGCACCTTTATTGTGAATCCCTTAAATGTTTGTTCAGCACCTAAGACGAAGTAACACAGAAATGTGAGCAGTTAACCCATATCATACTGAGGCTAAAAGCTTCAAATGTGTACACTGCCATATTATGCAAGCTACATTATTGTACTTACAGATAAGGATATAGACCAATGGCTTTAGTTCAAGGGTGGTGCCAGAATAGCTTGGCGCCTTGAGGCACCAAGCTATTCTGGCACTATCCTTGAACTATATAAATTAAACTTATTTCACACACTGGTGTATTCCGAATAATAAGGGTTAATGCTTTCACCACCAGTGGAAACAGACTGTGTTTTTGACATCATCGTCAATTCAGCGTCCAAGATGCCCAGCCATCAAGCAAACATGGATATAAAGTGGTTTCAGCAAGAGGTAAAGACCCTCATGAGCCCCCGCACTTGCATGGGCTCATGAGGATCTATACCTCTTGCAGTTGGGTGAGTTCAATTTTTCTCAGCAGTCGAGGGATTAATATGCATCAAAATACACTGAACAGGTTTGACTAAATCATTCAGCCCATATTCAGCCCGACGGCCATATTTCCCAAATTTTGGAGGCATCATCTAATGACTATGCACCAGTTGCAGGAGATGGATCGACCATGATAAATCATGGGCAGTGCCAGATTAGCTTGGCGCCGACAGGCGCCAAGCTAATCTGGCACTACCCTTGAATTATCATGGTCGACCCAACTCCTGCTGTAGTGCATCAGAGCTGAATGGGTTAAGAACAAATTAAAAAAAAGAAGAAAAAAAGACAAGATGGGATGAACCATAACCCACAAAGTCTCTTCTATATGAGAGCTGTCTTCGCTGTCAAGGGTCTCTACCTTTTGTCTTTGACTTGATTCTGATGTTGAAATATCTCCTTTTGAAAAAGCCTTGCAGATGTGCCAATGTGTCATAGTGAACTCTATAATGGACGCGCGCAGTGCATACGTGTCATTGGATTGTCAAACGTCATTTGTCATGACCTATTTTTTTGTTTTTACGTAATTTTATATTTAACGTGATATGAGATTCGCTTTCGCTTCAAGACTTGGTGAAAAGAAAGAAAATGGTGACAAAACTATAATTTCATGGTACAATTTGCTATAATTTGTGTGAAATCAGGTTGACTTTACCTATAGCTAGATACTATACTAAGTACACCTGCATTTTCTTTGTGTGTATGCGTGTGCATGCGTGCATGCGCGCACTGCAAAACATCCTCAAGAGGCATAGATGTTCGTGCACCCTCCGGGCACTTGAGGATCTATGCCTCTTGGAGATGCATGCATATGTGTCATTGGTTTGTCAAATGTCATTTGTCATATTTTTTTGTTTTTACATAATTTTATATTTAACGTGATATGAGTTTCGCTTTCGATTCAAGACTTGCGAAAATGGTAACAAAACTAAAACTAGAATTTCACTGTACTATTTCAGTCTTGCTATAATTTGTGTGAAATCAGGTTGACTTTACCTAGCTACATGCTATACTAAGTACACCTGCATGCTCTTCTGAAAGAACGTCGATGTGTGTGTATGTGTATGCATGTGAGTGAGTGCATGCGCAAGCTTCAAACATCCTCAAGAGGCATAGATGTTCATGAGCCCTCTGGGCACATGAAGATCTATGCCTCTTGGAGATGCGCGCATATGTGTGAGAAAGAGCGAGCGAGATAGAGAGAATTACGTCATATGTCTGCGTGGTGACAGAGTTGCTTCTTTTACGTCACCGGCACTGTCTGACTTTCTCTAGAAGTAAATTTTTTTTTACTGTTTTCATTATTTTCTAAAAAGAATTAATTTTTACTAAAGAAGTTGAAAACATACAAAGCTAGCTAACGAACTCATCCAATGTCTTTCTCCAAACTAGCTATATGCAAAAGTTAAAGTAAATATGACAAAAATTACGGACTCTAATTTGGGTCAACCAACTTCCTATAAACGGTTGTTTATGTCTTCAACAAGACATTCAATTACAATATGCTCGGAGGTTCTTTTAGCCACCCACGTAAGAAAGTATTTCGCCAAGTTTCAAGCTTGTGTGTACAGAAATATCGGAGATTCTCTTGTTTACATACATACACACACACATACATACATACATGCGCACATACAGCGCTTCACGCCAAATGTATGCTCAGCAGCGAGGTTAGTGTAACTAGACATGACGTAATTCTTATCTTGTTACTTCAATTGTTAGAGGTTTAGCCTGCCCACCTTTGACATCATGGACACGCTATTAAATTCACCCCACCTTGACCTGTCCTAAAAAGTCCCTTCTATAAATAGAAGGGACTTAACAAGTAGTGAATGTGTGCATGTGCACGCGCAAAACAGACACGCATGTGCTTGTGGAAGATTTTGGACCTTACGGTTTTAAGCACACATATGCTACAGTAGAACCAGTTTAATACAATTTTGCAACAAAACAGGTCTTAAAAGACGGATGCTCTCTCAAGAGAAGTCTTAAAAGGGCAAAACGTATCACCTTCTATTTAAAAAACTTGTCAAGAAAAAAACATTTTGTCAGCAAAAGGTCTGAAGGGTGATGATAGCCATCACTGGCCCGCACAGGGCTTTGCATGGTACAGATAAGGCTGATGTCAGCTTGAGGAACTTTCGCTCACTTGGGCATCCAAGTGGGAACAAGAAACCTGAGCGCACTACAACCAATACCGTGGTATACTGGAGTGCGTAACACTGAGGCTGAACAGAAACAAAGTTAAAGTAATACATGCTTTGACAAAACAGACATAATCTAACCTGGATCCTTGGGGTTGGTGCTGCCAGCACGTGTACAGATATGTGCTGTGAATGTGGACCATGGACCTCTGTAAACAAATTAAAGGCAAATCATTCAATTTTGTAAACCGTACGGTACATGCAATAAAAATGTTTGATACACAATGTCCCCATGACCACTACCAAATAGTTTTAACTCATTTAGCTTTACATTTCACAAATTTGGAGGTGTTACCTAACAACTATTTACCAGTTGCAGGGAACAGACTGACCATGATAATTTAAGGGTAGTGCCAGATCAGCTAATCTGGCACTACCCTTGAATTACCATGGTCAACCCATTTCCTGCTGTAGGGCGTCAGGGCTAAATGTGTTAAATTGCTTCTTGTATTTCTTATTCTGGTTACATATATATCATTGGTTGGTTGGTTGGTTAGTTCGGGGTTTAACGTCCACGGCACCGAAGTGATAATGGACGGCCCTGACGGGTGGGTTTATGGGGGACAGGGAAATCTATTGTCTATGGAGTACGACCTGAACACTGATCAAGTCAGGCGCACTGCAACTGTGCCACTTTTATTTTCCAGGACCTTTCAACGGACATGCTATTGAACAAACCCGCTTTTTCCCCCTGGATTGCGAGTCCAGCTACTGGGGCCGGGACGGGGATACGAACCCACGACCCGGCAATTCCCTTCGCTCTCCTGCTCTGACGCTTAACCGTCTGAGCTATTTCAGACTCTATATATCATTGTGGCATAAACAACTGATATTAGTTACTGACACAATAAAACACTTGTCCCTGTGACAATGACGAATAAAATCCATGCAACAAGACCTGGAGTAAATCGGAGACAATGTGTATACTCAGCGATCTACCGGTACATCAGAACCTGTTTTGAGCAACCTACCATTAAGAGAGACCACCTGTCATTAATGACCATCATTGAGGTGGCGGTAGCCACCTGAATGATGGTCTTTAATGACATGTCACACTTTGGGCCATTAGGGGTTTGTCTTGAGAGACCCTTTTTTTTTGCGCAAATAAGGTGGTTATTCAAAACAGGTTCTCCTGTACAGTGAATATCAGAGATCACCTATCATTACAGACCATCATTTAGGTGGCTGTAAAGGTGACTGTACCCACCTAAATGATGGTCATTAACTCATTCGCAGCCAGCTGCATCCGGATGCACGGCATAAGCCGCGCATCCGGATGCGGCTGGCCGCAAATGAGTTAATGACATGTGACACTTTTGGCCATTAACCCTTATCATTCGGAATACACCAGTGTGTGAAATAAGTTTAACTAAAATAGTTCAAGGATAGTGCCAGAATAGCTTGGCGCCTCTAGGAGTCAAGCTATTTTGGCACCACCCTTGAACTAAAGCCACTGGTCTATATCCTTATCTGTAAGTACTATAATGTAGCTTGCATATGACAGTGTACAAATTCAAAGCTTTTAGTCTCAGTATGATATGGGTTAAAGATGTCTTGAGAGAGCACCTGGCTTTCAAGACATTTTCTTTCTCTCGCAAATAACGTGGTTATTCAAAACAGGTTCTCCTGTTTAGTGAATTAGGACACGTCACTCACTGTAAGGCCTCTGAAGCTTGGAGTTCAAAACAATGAACCATCTGAGGACTGTCCCTGAACAATACAAAAACACAAACATAGATCAGTACAAATACAGAGCAATTGAATGACTCAATACAAGGCACAGAGAAGCAATGAGGCACCTCAAAACCCAACTGTTTCTTGACTTTTAATTCTACTGTGCACCAGAAGTTGCTTTTTTTTTCTTCTTTTTTTTTTGCGCCCTGAGCATGCTGCTAGCATGGAGTGGATGCGCATTACAAGTGGACATCATCATCATCATCAAGGAAAGAACAAAACATCTCTTGCACATAAGTGCCAAGACCAGGACAGCTCATGGGTGATACCAGAATAGCGCCAAGACATTATGGCACCAGTTTAGTTGAGTTCAGTTCGCTCAAGGTGGGATCTCTGCATTCAGAAAGGACCATTATGTTCCACTCCACCCCTCAGAAGTCTTCACAGAGTACCTTTCAAGAGGGGAGAGAGTGTGAGAAGAAAAAAAAGAAGAAAAGGCAACCAGTCCACGAAGAAAGAAAAAGGCAACACAGAGGTTCCCATACCATCCTAAGATTGTGACTCCTGTGATGATGTGAGGAGCCCCCAGGTCCAGTGTGGTCCAGGCATCGTGCATTTCAGGGATGACCCAAAAGGTGGTTGGGTTGCCTGCACATTTACAAAATCCAGACTAATAAGGTGACTGCCAAGTGTGTAAAATGCACAGAAAATCCCAAGAAAGAAAAAAACATGATTAGAGCAGACGAGTACAACACAATTTATTAATAAACTATGTTGTACTTGTCATTTTCTTCGCATGTTCCTTTCTTTCTCATGATTTTCTGCACATTTCCAGCTATATTTTATTAACCCTTTTAGCCCCGGATCCCTACAGCAGGAGATGGCTTGACCGTGATAATTCAAGGGTAGTGCCAGATTAGCTTGGCGCCTTGAGGTGCCAAGCTAATCTGGAACTACCATTGAATTATCATGGTCAAGCCATCTCCTGCAACTGATACACAGTCATTAGGCAACACCTCCAAAATTTGAGAAATTGGACCTTGGGGCTAAAAGGGTTAACCCTCTTGTACATGCAGTGCAAGAGGGTGAAAACAGCCATATGCTTACTGTAAATTTAACGTCAAACATTTCCAGCAGTTATAGGAACTGGGATACAAAGTGGTTTCAGCAAGAGGTATAGATCCTCATGAGCCCCCGCACCTGCAGGGGCTCATGAGGATCAATATCTCTTGCAGTAGAGTGGTGTTACATTTCTCTAAGCACTGTATGCTTGCACAAGAGGGTGAAGACAGTCCTAGTGCTACCTGTCCTCAATGGCAGGAAATTGGTACATGGTTATGCTCATCAAAAAAATAAGTTTAGTTGCACATAACTTTCTTGCAAAGAAAATAAATGCCAGTGGGAACCTTTCTTTGCTTGTATTTTTCCAGTACAATGTCATTATTCACCCGATATATTTTATCACTCAGATCACACCTGAACATGCCCGCGCTTTGATTGGCAAATTTACAGCACATCCAGCACTGAAAAATTTAACATCTGTCAACATTGTATGCATCAACTTAAGGTGGATCTAAGCCCTGTCATGACTGGCTTGGATCTGTCATGAGTTAAACCCTTCAATGCCAAGGGAACTGAACATGATTCAACTGCAAGAAGCATAGATCCTCATGAGCCCCTGCAACTGCTGGGGCTCATGATGATCGATGACTCATGCTGATGTCACTCCAAATCTATGTCCTTGTGATGGCTGGGACTCTGGCGTTGAAATAATGAAGACTACAGACACACGATCTGAAAGTGAAGGTGTGAATGCTCATGTTTACATCAATCATCTTCAAATGCAAAAAGTTGTCATCTCACCATCCACGACGTGCAGATTAGGATTAGCTTCTGTGCAGCTGCTGCAGTACTCTCGTGTGTTTTGCGTCCACGTCTGTTGGCAGGGCAAGACAGGGTAGTCTGGGGGGTGAACAGACGAAGGGTACAGTGACTGGCGTAACAGTCAACAACAGAAACATGGAAAATATAATGGCTGGTCTAAATTAAAGAAAATCCCCAGGAAAGAAAGAAGCATGCTTACCAAGAACAATTACAACACAATTCATTATATTTATTAACATTTTGGGTTTAACCTGAAAATTTCATAAATTGCATCGTAATTGTTCTTTTCGTGTTTCTCCTGCAACTGGTACATAGTTGTCAGGTGACAACTCCAAAATTTGGGAAACGTGACCTTGAGGCTAAGAGGGTTAACACATAGTTCGGGACATCAGTCATATGGAAGTGAAAACATTAATACCTTTCAAGCACTTGAGTTTGAAGGAATCCGTGAGCAGGCTTTCTCTCTGTGCAAGGTACTTTGGGATCCTTGACTGGCGACCACTATACTCTGGAACGTAAGAATAATCATAATACTGATTTGCATGCAGTGTTTAATTTTCATCATTTTGATTATTATAGCTATCATACTTAACCCTTTTCTACACCAAAGCCACATTTATCAGGCATGGGAATTGCCAAAACTAAAAACAGCTGAAACTAGGGGGGTCCGGGGGAAAAAAAAACAAGCAATGAAAATCTGTGCATATTTTGGGAGGAATGTGAAATTATTTTCCGCGGAAAACCGCGGATCCGAGGACAATTCCCATGCCTGATTTATCACATTTTGGAGGTACATACCAGTTGCAGGAAATGGACTGACCATGATAATTCAAGGGTAATGCCAGATTAGCCTGGCACCTTCAGGTGCCAAGCTAATCTGGCACTACCCTTGAATCATCATGGTCAATCCATCTTCTGCTGTAGGGCGTCAGGGCTGAATGGGTTAACACTGTAATCGCCCGTGTCAAGAGTCAAGAGGTATCAGGTTCAAGTCTCAGGGTGGGCAGGGCTGGGTTGTGATGTGCCATTTTTCATATTCCCATGAAATCAAACTATAATCAAGTAGAGCGCAATTCTTCATCCAGTGCTAAATGCTCAAAGCATACAGATTTGGTCTAAGTTGTCTGCCTCACATGCATAAATATCAAATGTTGCTCAGTATTATGCACTCTTACACCACAGCGTCTGATAAACTTGCACATCTCTGACTCCCACAGGATGACGTCAGCCTTAGCTGGCCCGCCCACAGCCGTGCTTGGGCCAGCTGAAGATGATGTCAACTTGAGGACATTTTGATTACATGTACCAAGTGATTTTACTTCACAAGACCACACGTATGTGAATTCAAGACCAAAATGTTGTGAAGACAAACACTTTGGTCTGACTAATGGGCTGGCGGGTACCACGATGTACTGAGGAAGACCTGTATTTGAAAAGAGTAGGCCTATTAGAGTTAGTGGGATGGGCAAACAGACACAAACACGTAATACATGTATCATTCGCATGTGATGTTAACTGCATGGTGGAGTTAATTTGCTCACGAAGTAGTGCTTAGTGGCAGCAGGTTTTCAAAGTTCCAGCTTCTGGACTTTCAGTGCCATTAGCATTTTTTAAAAAAAGAACGATGGATACAGTGCAACTGGGACACACCATGACAATACTAATGTGATTTTTAATCCATATCATACTGAGGCTAAAAGCTTCAGATTAAGTACATTACCATATGCAAGCTACATTATAGTACTTACAGATAAGGATACAGACCAACGGCTTTAGTTCAAGGGTGGTGCCAGAATAGCTTGGCGCCTAGAGGCGCCAAGCTATTCTGGCACTACCCTTGAACTATCTTAGTCAAACTTATTTCACACACTGGTGTATTCCGAATGTTAAGGGTTAAATAAATCTCATTTCAGGATATTGCCTACCCCATCTCATATGCCAGGATAATGCCTCCCCCGTCTCAAACAGTCATAAAGTTATGAAGACTTATGAAGAGAGAAATTCGGCTGTCATAAAGATACACTTGTTTTAACCCATTACATCCTGAAGCTGATCTGTTTTTAATTTGCTTATTGTCCTATGAAGATTACATTACAGATTAGGAGATAGGTCAATCATTTTAGTTCAAGGGTGGTGCCAGAATAGCTTGGCGCCTCTGGCGCCAAGCTATTCTGGCACCACCCTTGAACTATCATAGTTAAATGAATTTCAAACAGTAGTGTATCAGGATGGAAAGGGTTAAAGGAACAAACATACAGACATGCATACCTTTAAACAGACGGGCAAAACCTTCTTGGAGAGCTGCAGGAAGCTCTTTTGCTAACGAAGTGGGTGTCTAACAAAACATGCAAACAAAACGTGTGAAAACATCAAACACAGTGAACACAAATCAAACAGAACTGGAACACTGCTACTCTGATTATGTGCAGGAAAACCAGAACTGAAAGGAGCTTGGTGGGAAACAAAATGGCCACAAATTGTGCAAGAAGTGAAGGGAACTGGATGCAACAGCAAAAAGACGTTAAGTCCATTTTTGTGAAAAGCAAGATTTTCATTGTAATACAATGAAAATATCGCTTTTCACAATATGGACTTGCTGTCATGTACTTCCTGGGCAGGAGGGGGGTGGGCTGCAATACCGACAATAAGTTTACATAAGAAAAGAATTTAACAATTCATTCCTTAGCGCTTCCTACTGAATGCGCCCTTGCATGCTAAAAAGCAACAACTAATGATTACTTCTAACCCTTTTAGCCCCGGATCCCTACAGCAGGAGATGGCCTGACCATGATAATTCAAGGGTGGTGCCATATTAGCTTGGCGCCTTTAGGTGCCAAGCTAATCTGGCACTACCCTTGAATTATCATAGTCAATCCATCTCCTGCAACTGGTACATAGTCGTTAGGCAACACCTCCAAAATTTGAGAAATGGGACCTTGGGGCTAAAAGGGTTAATTTATATTCACCTTGTTTCTTCTTGCAAAATGAGGTACATGTATGCAAACTTATAACAAATTAGACACGTGTTTACAAACTAACACTGAAGCATGCTACAGTTTTTGTAGACAATGTACCTCTTTCTTCATGTTTTGTTTCTCAGCGTCTGCTCCAAACGACAGCAACAATTCAGCTGCATTTAATCTGTGGTATAAATGTAAAGAGTGACATAAAATTACACAGTACACTTTCTTACATGTCATCACATGGGCACTGGCCATGGTACCAAATTCACAAACCTCTGAAAGAATATAGTAAAACTGTTGACGCTAGGGTTTCATGTGAAAGAAAAACAGAAGATAGTGGTAGAAAACCCTTTTAAATAGAAACAAGGAACGACGTTTCGGATCAAAGATCCTGCTTCAGGTGACATGGAAACAAACATAAAACAGAAAAGAACATGACAGAAAGAAAAGATGTCATCCCGTATAGAGAGAATTTAGAATGACGTAAAAAAAAAAATAATTAAAAAAAAAATTAATTAAAAAAAACATAATGACGCAAATACACATGCACAAAACACGTAAAACAAAACTTATGTCTACATACAACCACGTCATTGCATACATTCGCATTCACTTGTGCCTGCTGCCACTCATGTACACATACACACACACAAAAAAAAAAAAAATAATTACGTTATTTATAATGCGCTTATCTTATAATAATTATAACTCTAAGCGCGCACTCACAACTCGCGCACACATGCGCACGCTTAGACAACGGCTTGCGTACCACAAAAAGTGAAATACATTATGACAGTCGACTTGGGGTGGGGAGTGTGGTGATATAGTGCTAGAACTGTTGAAAGAGGTGAGTTTTGAGGGCGGACTGGAAGGAGGAGAGAGAGAGTGTTTCTGACACAGAGAGAGTGGGAGAGTGTTCCAGGTGGATGGACTGTATACAGAGAAGGAGCGGGGGCCGAAAGTGCTGAGTTTGGTGCGGGGGATGTGGAGGCGGAGAGGGTCGGAGGCGGAGCGGAGGGAGTGGGGAGGGGTGAAGTAAGTTGGAGAGATAGGCAGGAGCGCAGTTGTTCAGGGATTTGTAGCAGAGAGACAGAATCTTGTATGCGTTGGGGGATGGGAAGCCAGTGAAGGAGTTTGAGTAGGGGAGTGATGTGGTCGGATTTTTTCTTTCTGAGGACGAGGCAGGCAGCATTGTTCTGGACACGCTGGAGGGTGAAAGTGGTGGAGTGAGGGAGGCCGGAAAGGAGAGAGTTGCAGTAGTCGATGCGAGATAGGATGAGAGAGACAGCAAGTTTGGTGGCAGCTTCGGTAGTGAGGTATTTTCTGATCTGACTGATGCGGCGGAGGTGGAAATAGCATGCCTGTGCCATGGCAGAGACAAAGCTGGTCATGGAAAGAGAGGAATCGAGGATAACGCCGAGTTTTTTGGCCGAGTCAGAGAGGGAGATGGGGGTGCTGTCGAGTTGAAGGTGGAGAGAGGAAGGGAGCTGGGAAAGTTTCTGGCGAGTGCCTACCAGCATGGCTTCCGTTTTGTCGTCGTTCAGTTTAAGCTTGTTTGCTGTCATCCAGTTTTTCACGTCTTCGTAGCAGTCAGCCGTGCGAGTCAGTAGTGACTGAGTGTTGTCGAGTTTGTCTTTGTCTAGTAGTTATGAGTCATCAGCGTAGAGGTGGTGGTTTATGTGGTGAGACTGGATGATGTTGGATAGGGGAGAGGTGTAGAGCGTGAAAAGGACCGGGCCCAGGACGGACCCCTGTTTAACTCCGCAGGAGAGCGTAATTGGGTTGGAGGAGATGCTGTCGATGGTGACGGACTGCTGTCTGTCGGAGAGGTAGGAGAGAAACCAGGAGTGAGCAGAGTCAGTGATTCCAAAGGAGTGGTGAAGGAGGATAGAGTGGTCTATAGTGTCGAAGGCGGCAGAGAGGTCGAGTAGCGTAAGAAGGGAGATGTTGCCCGAGTCGGTGGAGAGAAGCAGGTCGTTTAGGATATGTAGAAGGGCTGTTTCAGTGCTGTGATGTTTGCGATAGGTGGACTGGAAGGGACTGAGGAGGTTGTTGTCGGTAAGGTGGAGGATGAGCTGGTTGAGAACAACCTCCTCAAGAAGCTTGGACAGGAAAGAGAGATTGGAGACGATAGTTTTTGAGTTCGTTTGGGTCGAGGTTGTGTTTTTTGAGGAGAGGACGGACGATGGCGGACTTGAAGATATCGGGGACAGAGCCGTTCTCTAGAGATGTGTTGATGATGTCGGTAATGAAGGGCAGAAGTTTTGGAAGGCCGTCCCGGTAGAGAGAAGCTGGGAGGGGATCTAGTTCGCAGGTTTTGAAATGCATGGACTTTATGGTCTTGAGGACTTCATCCTGAGAGACGGGGCGGAAGGACGAGAGGGGGATGCCATAAAAGGGGGGTCGGGAGGGCAAGGCGGAGAAGGCATAGTGTCGAGTGTGTTGCGCATAGTTTGGATTTTGTTGGAAAAATAGGTGGAAAACGCGGGAGTCTTTAGAAGTGCCTAGGAGTGTGTTCATGGTGGCGTAGAGGGTTTTGGAAGAAGTGGATTCCAGGATTTTGTTTTGAAGATGTTTACGTTTGGAGTAGGAGATCATTCTGCAGACTTTTGATCTAGTTGTTTGGAAGATCTGTCTGTGAACAGTGAGGTCGGATGAGCGCCAGCGGCGTTCCGCTTGTTGGCGCTCGCGCTTGGCCTCAGCTATGTCATCAGTGAGCCAGGGGGAGGGGCATCGGTTGGGCTTGGAGCAGGTGGTGACAGGAGCTTGGGTGTCTAGAAGTTTTCGAAGGGAGGAGTCGAAATGGGATGCAAGATCGGGAGAGGAGGCGGGGTCCAAGAGAAGGTCGACAGCTTCGTCGAAGAAGCTCTCTCCGTTGACAGATTTTAGTTTGCGACGAGAGACAAGGAGCTTGTTTTTTTTCGGGGGAGGTAGGTTGAGGGAGACGAGATGGTCAGAGGGAAGTACAGAGGTGGTGTCAGAGTCGAGAAAGAGTTGATCGGTAATGTGTTTTGAGGAAACAATTACCTTTTCTCGCAGACTTTCGTGTAATCTCTATGGTTTTCTGTAACCCCCCCCCCCCCGCAGACTCTGTGTGTGTGTGCGTGTGTGCGTGCGTGTGTGTGTGTGCGTGTGTCATTTTCACCTGTGCATTGAGTTATATTATAAATATGAGAAATGCGCCATATAAATACCATGTATCATTATTATTTAGAAATAATAGTACAATAAGTTTCACTTATAGTACGTTCAGATATAACAAAAAGCAGAAACAATAACAATTTTTTAGAGGTCCCAACTACGTGCTAGTTGTTTAAATTACATTGCAGGTTCTGCTGTTTTGTTATGTCTCCAAAGCATCCTGCATCAGAAAAAAAAGAAGCTTTGTGCAGGTGTGTGGAGCTATGAAGCACAATAACCTGAGACACGCAGCAAGCAAGCAAGAGGCATAGATCCTCATTAGCCCCGCGATCAGGGGGGCTCAAGAGGATCTACGTCTTTTGCAGATGTCTCATTTCTATCTACAGTGCTCACCTAGAAAACCTGACTGCTTCATGAAGGGCTGTGCTTCCACGCAGCGTGTCAAGCATGTTCGGATCTATGCCATACTCGAGAAGAAGTTCAAGGACCAATGTATTGTCACGCATGGCTGCCTCCACAATGGCGCACTGGTTGGATGTCAAAGTTGGGCAGCTGTCCATCAGTAACGCTACAGCTTCTATACATTCAGTACAGAGACATGTATAACAATAATGTATTAAATAAACACCAAAATATAACATGCAGTGAACTTTGCATAAAAGAAAATGCCAAGGGATCCAAAATTATGTGTTGCTATATTGAAAACCTGTTAAAAACACAGTGGATTAAATTGAACAAGTGTGAAAAGGCATCATATATATATTACTGTTATACAACATTGTTTTAAGTGAAGTCCACTGCATGTGTTATGAGAACAGTTTGGAATTTCAATGCTAGAGCTATGCTGAGTGCCTTAGAAGGGGAAAAGACAAGGTCTACTGCACTAAAAAAGTTAAATGTTACGTGGTGGAGTTGTAGTCGAAGTATGATAAACACACCAGACACACACGCACGTAGAGTTCTTTTAAATAGACCTCATTCAGCTGCAATCCGTCAACCGTGGCTTAAGGATGTAGACAAAACTGGAGTAACAGTTCCAACAATATTTAATTCAGCGATGCAATATCCTCACAGTAATGCTCTTTCAAATGCACAAACTACTGAATACAAAGTCTCTTCTGCGATGTCCTCACTACGACTCAAAGTTTCTCATACACAGCGTCTCTCGCAATAAACTGCGTATCTCTACAACTGACAAAGCAAGACAATGTACTAACGGGCTTTCCCAGCGCCCTCCTTATATACACTATCAAAATCTAGAATCTTCTACGGAAATCATGAACTCAAACAACCAGAACGGAACACGCAGCCGAAACTCATTAACATGAATTTTCCAGAAACAATATATCAGGCTACAGAAACACGGCTGCTCACTTCAGCTCTAAATTCTAACGTATAATAAAGACACATAAAAGTATGGTATCCCTATCTATGATAGCTCAAAAAGGTACGAGAACATTCACCAAACAAAATAAAAGCTGCTCACTACACGCGCACAGGAAAAGTAGCGAAAATGTAGCGATGTCAGATGTCAACTAACCGACGTGACACTTACGAGGCCACCAGACAGTGCGACCTGTCTACAACGTTCCGGACTAAACAAAACGAAAACGGCTCTACTCATGAACAAAAGAAAATCTTACTAAAAAGGTACAAAATCATAACCGTGATAGCTCAAATAAACAACATATCATTACCTATGAATAACACATGTACGCTCTCACAGGATAACACAACCACAATCGTAACATTACCCCCCTCTTAAGAATGAAATTTCACAAAAATTTCTTCTCAAATTCAAAAATACGGTTGTGGCTGTGTAAACCTACACAAAACCCTAAATAAATATAACTTCACATCAAAAATCGAATTAAAAAAAACGTCTCACAGTTCCTGTAAACAGTCCTGAGCATCAAAATGTTTCATACAAAAGTTCTGGACACAGAAATGTTCATTTAAACTGCTCTGCTCAGGTAATCTGCTCCAAAATTCTGCGAACTCTTGGGTTAAACTAAAAATAAAGTCAAAGTTCGTTTCAGGAACATCACCAAATCATAAGTTACAGTTCACAGTTCAAAAGTCACTGGTCCGGGGTCGAACACTGTCAGCTTAGGAAAAGTGTCACAGTTCATACACACCAAATTGGATCTCTCTTGTTCCTTCGCGATAACAACTGGCGATCTGGCATCCCTGTCGTCTCTCAGGTCTGGCGTCTCTCGAACATTCTTTCTTGGTCCTTTACTTGTGTAGCGAAACATACGACACGACTCGTCGCGAACGGGATTGTCGGATGTTAGATTAACCTCGGGCTGGTTGGTGTCTGTTGTCCCTGGGTCAGGTGTAAACCGATGCTCGAACTCTTGAGTCAGGACGCGCAGTTCTTCACGCTGAGTCTGGGTCAGATTCTGACCAAACTGGATATCTTCTACATCCTCTTTGTGTCGGAGTTCATTAAGGTCAAACAGGTTCTCGTCGTCTAGTCTTTCGTCATCAGCAAGACGTACCGATTCCGCCGATTTTTGTTTGTTTTGACCTCTCTGTAGCTCCACCAGCCTTTCTTTATTCACCACTGCTGCTTCCATGTTGTCCGCCACTTTTAGAGGGATGGTCTGGTGACTCTTCTTTGCTTGACTTCTCGAGGTAACAGAACATATTTCAGGTCTCCACTCTGGATCTGGATCGTCTGCGTTTCTGGCACCATCAATGTTTCCGATGATGAGGTCGTAGACTGGCGTCTTCACGCACAACGCCTTCATCTCTCCTGTCAAGTATGGGTGTCGACACTGACTTTGGCAAGGGGGATAATCCTTACAGTTCTGTCAGCCAAAATGAGGGTGGTCCACTCCTGTAGCTTCTGGTCTTCAGCTACTAGGTCCTCTCTCACGATGATGCAGCTACAACCAGTGTCTCTCAACACTCTCACTGGTGTGTCGCCGACGAATCCTGACACCACCGGCATGTTCGGCACTTCATTCTCAGGCAGCGCGATGTTTGAGACTGGTAAAAATGTAGTCCCATCTCCTACTGGGATGCGTCCATTCTTTTTGAAAGATCCGATCAGTTCTGATGTCGCTCGCTTTTCTCTAGACTCAAAGTCATTGGATGACGTCACATCATTTGCTAATACAGCGGCAGCTCTGTGTT
The DNA here is from genome assembly GCA_036245525.1 of Semisulcospira habei. Classification (NCBI taxonomy): domain Eukaryota; kingdom Metazoa; phylum Mollusca; class Gastropoda; family Semisulcospiridae; genus Semisulcospira; species Semisulcospira habei. The sequence goes on along the minus strand of BTPG01000003.1, from coordinate 176,514,015 downwards.
GAGACGTGGTACTGCTTCTGCCTGCTATCCCACGATCTTGGTTGGATCTTCTGATGTTGTCGCCTCGGGGAACATCTTTAGAAGGACACCGTATCGCTTTGTGACCTTTCTTTCCACAGAGAAAACATGTCAGGTTCTCCACTGGCTTGTATCTCGGGGTGTCTCTGACATTGTGGATTTCCTCTGCTGGTGCAGACACACGCTGTGGCTTACTGGACCCGAACTTCATGTTGTGAGCGTCAAGGTATCTTTGAGCGAAGTCGGCCAGGGCCTTTAGTGACTGGTCTTTTTGCTCTCTGAGGTGGGCGGCCAGGTCCTTAGAACATGCACTGAAAACCTGTTCTTTGATGATGAGGTCGCACAGGTCTTGGTACTCTCTGTTTAGGCCAGCCAGCTCTATCCATTTCTCTAGGTAGCTTCTGATTCTCTCAATGAATAGGCCGGGTGTTTCTCCTTCTTCAGGCTTGCAGTTCCGAAATCGTCGCCTGTAACCTTCTTCAGTGAAGTCGTACTGTCTCAACAGGGCGGCTTTCAACTGAGTATAATCTTCGGCTTCTTCTCTTGGCAAACGGGTGTAAAATTCAAGCGCTTTGCCAGTTAGAAGTGCGCTCAGTTTAATAGGCCAAGTCTCTTGTTTCCAATTGTTGCTATTTGCGAAGCGCTCGAATCGCTCTAAATAAGCGTCCATCTTATCTGAATTTTCAATGAAAGGTGGAAGTTTTGGCGCACGGGCTGTTTGTTCTCTGCTCGCTGATGCTGTTGCTTCATTAGTTCTCTGGCTCTGTGCCTCTATCTCCATCTGCTTTAGATGAATTTTGTGTTGACGTTGCCTCTCCGCCTCTTCTCTCTCCTCTTCTCGTTGTTTCTCTGCCTCTCTTCGCTGTTTCTCTGCTTCTTCTGCTTGGATTTCGAGTCTCCTGATTTCACGTTCTTTGGCTCTTTCTTCTCTTTCCAGTCTCTCCTTTTCTTCTTTCTCTCGTTTCTTTTCTTCTTTTTCTTCTCTCTCCAATCTCTCCTTTTCTTCTTTCTCTCGTTTCTTTTCTTCTTTCTCCTCTCTCTCCTTTACAAACTCGAGGAGTTGAGCTCCTTCGAGTCCACATTCCTTTCCAAATTTTCAGGAATGTCTCCAATTCCGATGTCGCCATCTCTGCTTTTCACTGCTGGCTGTTTTCTCCTGCTACCCTTTCCACTGAACCAACTGAAGAGGTCTCGTCGGGGTCGCCAAAATGTTATGTGGTGGAGTTGTAGTCGAAGTATGATAAACACACCAGACACACACGCACGTAGAGTTCTTTTAAATAGACCTCATTCAGCTGCAATCCGTCAACCGTGGCTTAAGGATGTAGACAAAACTGGAGTAACAGTTCCAACAATATTTAATTCAGCGATGCGATATCCTCACAGTAATGCTCTTTCAAATGCACAAACTACTGAATACAAAGTCTCTTCTGTGATGTCCTCACTACGACTCAAAGTTTCTCATACACAGCGTCTCTCGCAATAAACTGCGTATCTCTACAACTGACAAAGCAAGACGATGTACTAACGGGCTTTCCCAGCACCCTCCTTATATACACTATCAAAATCTAGAATCTTCTACGGAAATCATGAACTCAAACAACCAGAATGGAATACGCAGCCGAAACTCATTAACATGAATTTTCCAGAAACAATATATCAGGCTACAAAAACACGGCTGCTCACTTCAGCTCTAAATTCTAACGTATAATAAAGACACATAAAAGTATGGTATCCCTATCTATGATAGCTCAAAAAGGTACGAGAACATTCACCAAACAAAATAAAAGCTGCTCACTACACGCGCACAGGAAAAGTAGCGAAAATGTAGCGATGTCAGATGTCAACTAACTGACGTGACACTTACGAGGCCACCAGACAGTGCGACCTGTCTACAACGTTCCGGACTAAACAAAACGAAAACGGCTCTACTCACGAACAAAAGAAAATCTTACTAAAAAGGTACAAAATCATAACCGTGATAGCTCAAATAAACAACATATCATTACCTACGAATAACACATGTACGCTCTCACAGGATAACACAACCACAATCGTAACATTAAATAACCCACCTTTTTTATTGTACATGGATGCTGTGTCCAGAGGGGTGTGCTCATCTTTATTTTTTAACCACACATTCGCTCCAGACTAAACAACAAACAAAACAAAACACGAAAATATGTGTCATTGAAACTGACAGAAACCAAACCTTGACCTTTCAGCTGTCGATAGCGCTTATTGTCAATCACCTTTACAAAACGTACTATCGACAACCAAAGGACTGATGTTCTCTTTCCACCCTTTATCTAAAAGCACAGAAGATGCAAAACAGGTCAGCCTCATACATTTTGCGATATCTTTATTCGTGAAACTGATCACAAGCAATTTTTTGTTGTGAAGCAGGAGGTCTGACATCATTTATTTTATTTATACTTTTTCAAAGTGTTTTTACCTTGGATCGATATATTTTTCCTTCAAAATGGTGCTGTGCCACATGCTTTGCACATGACTGGGTCTCTGTCTACTTAGTCTCTGCGACAGTGGCTGATCGTTATGTCGCAGTATAACGAAATGGAGAATCGTGGCCTCAGAGATGTCACAGGTTTGATCACCAAATGTGAATTGAGATAGCCTTGCATCAAAAGAAAAAGGGCATGAGTTGATTAAAATGTCTAAACTTAGACCCTTCCTACCTGAACCAGTTTCTGGATAATGTGGATTTTTGTGTTGTTCTGGCAAGCAATATGTAGTGGAGTGTTCTGGTCACAGTTAATGCTGTTTACCTATAAACAAAAATAAAACAAACATGTTCTTGTCTAAGTCTAAATAAGGGAATATGGCAATACCACGTACATTAACCGGTACACAAACTTGCCTTCCAGTATGACACAAAACATTAATGTGGTAACACACTACAATGTTTCAAACTGCAATCCGCCCTTACATATCAGTTTGACAATAGCATACATTTATGGATCTACTATGATTGTTCAAGGGTGGTGCCAGAATAGCTTGGCGCCTACAAGGGCCAAGCTATTCTGTCACTATCCTTGAATTATTTTGGTCAATCTGAGTTCCTAAATCATACAGTCTTCAGAGGATGACTGAAAATTTGAGAATTTGATCTTAGGGCTCCATGGGTTGACATCAACCCCCCCCCCCCCCCACCCCAACACACACACAAACAAAAAACAAAATGTCTGAACTTCAAAATACTCCACCTCTGCTCCATTTGTCAACAGAAGAACGACTAGATCTGGGCGGCCACTGAAAACAGCCAGATGAAGAGCAGTATTCCTGAAATAAACATTAAACAAACAAAATCCATAAAAACAAGAAAGAGTGTGGGAAAGCATTGACTGGCACACTGCTACAAATCAAAACATGTAACCAGCTCAAGATAATTGAAACTTTAGCTCTGCCCATCAAACTTGTCAAAACTGCCAGAACATGTGCACCTATAACATTACCCAAATGTGAGAGGCCCATAGATATTCATGAGCCTGCAGGGGCTCATCCGGCCTCCATCATGTACAGAAGACATTATCTTGCAGTGAAACTGCAGTATCAGAGACATACTTTCTAACTGCTGGCTGTTTAGAAGTAAATTAACTACTTCACTGCTGAGAAAAACACCCAAAACACCACTGATCTGCAATCCCAGTAGCAAATCGTCGGCAGGCCCACGACAGTGGCTGTACGCGGGCCCACTGCAGCCATCGTGGGACTGAGGACCTTCGCTTACTGGGAAGTGACTTAAATCCTCATGAACCCCCACAAGTGCAGGGGTTTATTAAGATCTATGCTTCTTGCTGGCCCCACACTGAGTTCATGTTTCTTGGATGATTTGGGCTCTTGACCTTGAACAATGATTTTGGTCTCTGTCCACTGGCAGGTACGGGAATAAAGCGTCATACTGATACTCACAGCACACACAGTCATCTTTAACCCATATCATACTGAGGTTAAACGCTTTAAATTTGTACACTGCCCATATGCAAGCTACATTACAATACTTACAGATAAGATATAGACCAATGGCTTTAGTTCAAGGGTGGTGCCAGAATAGCTTGGCACGTAGAGGCACCAAAGCTATTCTGGCACTACCCTTGAACTATTTTAGTCAAACTTATTTCACACGCTGGTGTATTCTGAGTGATAAGGGTTAAGACAGATACAGCCTGCAACAATAAAAAAAGCTGACCCTTTAGAATCTTTCTTGGAGACATCCGCAGAGTTGAAAATCAGCATTTCTGCAATCTCTCTCGATCCTGGAAAAAAGACAAAGTTGCAAGAGTAGTCAGTTCTACAGGTCAACTTTAGTATTGTGCATCAGAGTACTGTCAAATCAGCTGTAATGCGGTCAAGTCTGTGGCTCCCAAACTGAGCAAAGACTCCTCTGGCCGAATCCAGCCTTAGCTGGCCTGCACACAGCTGTGTGCAGGCCAGCTAAGGCTGGTGTTAGTCAGGGGACTTCATGTGGACTTAGTGTGTGTGTGTTTGTGCGTATGTGTGTTCGTGTGTGTGTTTTGTTGTTGTCAAGCCTATGTAAATTTAGCACCATAACACAAATGTTGACCCTTTGCCGTTTGAGTGTCGGTAGCAGTTTAAGTTGCAATGATTCCTGCAGGAATCATCACGACTAAAACTGCAACCATACGCAAAGAGTTAATAACCTAGTCCGAGTTCATGAATCCCAAAATAATTAGGCTGACCTACACTTTTAAGTGTAAAACCCTTTGGCTGTCTGTAGCGCTCTTTGTCATGATGATTCCGACAGGAATCATCATGACAAAGAGCGCTACGGACAGCCGGAGGGTGAATCCTGTCAAACGCAGAAAGCCAGCAAGAGGCATGGATCCAAATGATTTATGCCTTTTGCATTTTTGTATTGCCCACTGTGTTGCTGGAAATGGGGGTAAAATCTCACCCCCAAGGACTGCCAGCACTAGTGGAGTGTAACCAGTGTCCTGCTCCGTGGCGTTGACATCAATGTGTGCAAGCCGCTTGCGAATCATGTGTCCCGTGTCCTCCACACTCTGCCATGTGCACTCTTCACCCTTCTTCTTCATCGATGTGCTTGTCAGAAGCTTCTGGAATGCCAAAACCCAGGCCAAAAAGGTGACTGCTAAGCATGTACCATCCAAAGAAGAAGCAAAAAAAGAAGAAACATACTTCAACCCATAACGCCCTGAAAGACTATGACAGGAAATGGATCGACCATGATATTTCAAGGTTGGTGCCAGAATAGCTTGGCGCCTAGAGGCACCAAGCTATTATGACACCAACCTTGAAATATGGTCAATCTGTCACCAGAGCTGTGATATAGACCTCAAAGGATATCTACCCAAAAAAAAAATTGATAATTTTGTCCTCAGGGTGCAAAGAGTTAAAAGGACAAGTACACTAAAGTTACAGGAGATGTTTTGTGCTTGTCCCTTTCAAGTGTGTTTCTTTGCTGGATGTCTTTTTGCTATAAATACACATACCATCAACAGGGAACAAAAATGATGATGCAATGTTCACATTCTTCTTTTTTCTCTTCCAGAGAGTGCACAACATCAACACGCTGATGTCAGTGGCACTTTTTTTTAGAAAAGCACAGAAGTCTAGAAAACAATATTATGTTCACACTGAATAAATTGCCCACCACACTGCATGGAGAACAAAATCATAATGTTATAATGGATTGTACATTGCTTAGCGTCCCGACAGCAACAAGGCCTTCTCAGGACGTGCCTGCACTGCTTGTGAAAAAAAACCAACTAAACAGAACATTGAATGTATGTCGCCAGCCGGTCAAATACATTAAATAAACCTAACACATAGGGCCTAAATAAAGCTAAGACCATTTAGCAACACACATCCAATATCAAGAGCTACAGGCAGTGCAGACAGTAAGGAGAGTTTTAAAAAGGCAAATACAGGTGAATGGGCAAAGGGTAGACAGAAACACATGCCCCAGAATAGAGAGAAAAACCCACCCTGTGGGGCTCACCAGGGTGACCCTGGGAACTAAAAAATACCTAACCCCACCCAAGTCCCCCAGGGCAGACCCGGGTGGGGGTATAATGTTATAAAACTTTTACATCAATACCAGTATATACAGGGCTCCCCATAGTGCGTATTTCTGCATCAAACGGGAAAATTATGTACTGAAATGTTGAGGAGGGAGGAGCCACATGCACTAAACAGGTGAACTCTTGTGGACATGGATGCAGTATAGATGTGCCAACGTGTATATCTAAACATGCCCGCGAAAAGGGGTGGCTGTGTTCAGCATGCATATATATATATATATATATATATATCATTACCATCAGCTATGCACATATTGATAGCTAATAAGCTAAAACTAAACACTGTCATTCTAAATCATTATTGGATGTACTTATTCTGCGCGACAGATTACTTTCTATCTCTTGCGAGACGGCGAAGCATAGTTGTTTAAGCAGCCAGCACAGGACGTAAGATGACTTTTCTCTGCAAATGTGAGACCGTATGTATAAAGATGTGTTAGGTATCACACATGATATGATGCAACAGCGTGTTTAATGGCCCACTGTCCTTTGATTTTGTGAGGCCTGGTGACTAAAACAGATTGTGTTGCCAACAAATTGCCATACTCTCTAAAATCTTCAACTAGGGTTTGCATGCCCTCTACAACCTGTACCTGGGGATTTACAGACTCCCTATGCAATAGGTAGGAATCCAGATATATATCAATATACCGACGTCCATAATCCCCCCCCCCACACACAAAAATAACAACAAACAAACAAAGAACAAAAGAAAAAAAACAAACAAACAAAATGCACAAAAGTAATTGCCATCTTTGCCGTTTATAGCTAACAAACAGTAACAGCATATGATGTGCAAGCACGCTCTCAAAGGAAAGGTCTGATGGGAATGTGTAGCATACAGTAGCATCCTCACAAACTGGTGTCTAGTTGTCTCTGTAAACGGCTATCACTCTGCCCCAGCCCCACTACTTTTCGGAGTGCCCCAAGGTTCTGTGCTCGGGCCAATTTTCTTCATTCTGTACATGCAGCCGTCAGCTACTATTTCTTCAAAGTACTCTGTTAGTCATCATATGTTCGCTGATGACACACAGTTGCATGATTCTGATCCCGTCCCTGAAGCTGGTCGTTTAATTTCCAACATGGAAAACTGTCTGACAGAAGTTAATGACTGGATGATTAATATAATCTCCAGCCAAATGTTGGTAAAACAGAGTCCATGCTTATCACAGCTGGTGTGCGTCCTTTGCAGTTGTCCTGTCTTCCCAGTCACATCTCTGTCTGTCAAAATCAAATCACATTCTCTGACAGTGTCAAAAAACCTTGGTGTTTTCATTGACAGAGACCTCAAAATGGATAAGCATGTTAGTCATATGTGCAGATCAGCTTTTATTCAACTTCGGCACATTAGCAGTGTTAGACAGTATCCGACGCCTGAAGCAACTGCAATCCTTGTCTCCTCCTTTGTTTTATCACGGTTAGACTACTGTAACTCCCTCCTTTCCAGCCTGCCTAAAATCCAGCTAGATAAGCTGCAGAGAGTGCAAAACAGTGCTGCCCATTTAGTTTTGTGCATGCGTAAGTGTGACCATATCAGCCGCCCTTGAAAAACTCCACTGGCTGCCCGTACAAGAACGCATTCTGTATAAACTGTCCTGCATGTGCTTCAACTCTATCAACCTGAATTCTCCTGCTTATATCTCTGACTTACTCCATCTGTATGCTCCATCTCGCACCCTCCGCTCTTCCTCTGACACACGTAAATTTCGCCCTCCCAATTTCAAATGTAAAACATGTGGCGGTCGTGCCTTCTCCCATCTTGGCTTCGCCACTTGGAACAACCTCCCTGCCCCTGTCCGTAACTGTCAAACGCTCTCCTCATTTAAATCACTTCTCAAACGCTACCTTACACTAGTTCATTTCCCCAGCCATGCAAAATTCATCACCACTGTCATGTGTGTGTGTGTGTGCATATGTTGTGTGTGTGTGTGTGTATGCGTGTTAGCTGTTAGCCTTTTCATTGTATCAGTGCTTAGAGCTACATTTAGAATAAGTGCTTAACAAATCTCCTTTAGTATTATTATTATTATCATAAGTATACAGTCCGACTATCTACCAGCACCTTCCAGCACACACAAGTCATTGACAACTGGACACTGTGAAGCTTATGATATAGTAATTTGTCATTGTACCCAGTATAGAAAAATGTCCTTCTTTCCATGCACCATAGCTGGGTGGAATGGCCTGCCCCATGAGGTGGCAGGCTCGTCCGCCTCTCTGGATTACTTTGAATCCAGGCTCTCTACCCTCCTGTGAAACTGCCCTTCTCTACCATCTACCTGCGCAGAACCCCCACAGCAGCACGTATCTTCAGCATACTGAAGCTGGCTGCTCAATTTGGGGTGGTCCGTGATGCAGTGGTAAAGCATCTGCCATCAATTCTAAAGGTGCGAGGTTGGATACCTGGTTTCGGAGTTGGACTTTTCTCCTCTAGTGTCACCGTTAATTCGGCAGACTGTCGGGGGTTCATTCTCCTGGTACTCTGGCTCTTCCTCCTCCTCCACTTTGGTACCGGTTTCAGGTCACTTTATAAATTTCACATACAAATGATCAAAATCAAAAACCTTATAGTCTCTGATCACAAAATAGTGCTGAGGGACTTTAAATTGGAATAGTCAGTCAGTTGCTGCTCACTTCCTCAAGTGTGGGGCAGATGCTGCTTCACCTGAACTGGCCAACTCTCCAGGAGTGCAGAAGTAGAGCTTGACTTGCAATGTTGTATAAAATCAGGAACGGCCTAGCCTTCGTCCATTGCAAGCACTCCCCTCCAATCTGCGATCCCAATGCGGTCACACACAACAGTTCTAGAGGATCCGTGCCGAACTGCCTACAGCATCCTTCTTCCCTAGAAGCTTCAGAGACTGGAACATCCTCCCTAAAGACACAATCTAGGCTCCTTCGCTTGATTTCTTCATTGCGAGGGTATCAAGCCTCAACCGATGAACCCATTTGCAGCCTGCCCTCTGCTAAAGAAGTAGGTCCGATGAAGGCTAGGTATATATTGGTCGGGGTTCAAACCCCAGCGACCGCTATGGTAGCCAGGCAGGCCTAGCCAAAGGCACCGAAACACCTTTCTTCCCCCCACCCCCCACACCATGACCCCTCCCTAATTTAAGAATTAGAAAGACATTAGTAATAATACAATGGGCTTGTTTCCTAGCATGTCCGCTGAAAGGTCCTGGTAAATCAAAGTGCCACAGTTGCAGTGCGCCTTAATTGATCAGTGTTCAGGTCGTACGCCATAGAAAATAGATTTATCTGTCCCACATAAACCCTCCTGTCAGGGCCGTCCATTTTCACTTCGGTGCCGTGGACGTTAAACCCCGAACTAACCAGCTAGTAATAATAGGCTTTTAACAAAATATATATGCTGCGCACCACCAGTAACCCAGCAATAATGGTCAGTTTGTTGTCCGTGGGAATCGGAAGATGAAGAACAGAAGAAGAAGAGCAAGTAGTGATAGTACCGATAAATTATTGTGTCCACAATGCAATGTGTAAAAGTGTACCTGTATTTTTTTAAGATCTTTGCTCTTCACTGCTTTGATAAGTTCAGCTTCTTTTCCCATGCTAACGCTTTATGTGAAACTCAGAAGGATCATTTAACAGGTTGGCTCGCGATCAATTACTGCTACTTTTCATTCCGATCAACAAACTAAGCATGGAGGAAGTAAACAACACTAGGAAGATAGGTCCGCAGTAATTAGAATTTGTATTTATTTAGCGTTTTCAAACACTGAGAACTACGAACACTTAAGGTTAAGAAAACAATTGTATCTGTTGTTGATCTGAATTATAGTTTTGTACTAGATTTCGCCCCTATTGTAATTACAGTACCGCAGCAGTTGTCAACATGGCTGCTCCCAGCCAGACAGTGGTGACGATTTGTCTAGTTTTGAACATTTGCAGTTCAATTGTCATCGTTCTGCTGAACAAATGGATATACACGAATTATGATTTCCCCAACATCACTTTGACTTGCATTCACTTCATCGTAACGACGCTTGGACTTATAGTCTGCAAGAAACTGAACTTGTTCCAGCCGAAAAGTCTACCTTTCTCACATATGTTGCCTTTGGCGCTGACGTTTTGTGGCTTTGTTGTTTTTACAAACCTTTCTCTGGAAAGTAACACTGTGGGAACGTATCAGCTGATAAAGACGATGACAACACCATGTATCATATTTATACAAACGCAGTTTTATAAACGCAGTTTTTCATTTCGTGTGAAATCCACATTGGTGAGTTACCGGCGTGTGCTGTTTTCACCTCGGCCCCACCCTCTTAAAATCTGAACACTGCACAGTATCGCTACTATCAGTTATATTTTGTGTATATATAATATGTGTTTGAAGTGCACTGTGTCTGAATTATTAATTGCATCAATCAAAAAAGACTGACGAAAAGACACACGTTCATAGTGGATCAGTTTGTGATTTCATGTCTATTTTGCAGGTACCAATAATCATTGGGGTTTTCTTGAATTCCTACTATGATGTCAAGTTCAATGGTCTTGGCATTATTTTTGCTACTGCTGGAGTTCTGGTCACATCCATGTATCAAGTGGTGAGTTTCTTGTCTGCAGTTTATATTGTGCATAGATATAGATTTGTCCATAAATGTGAAGACGAAGCCTCTTGAAATCAGGGCTTCCCATAGTGTGCCTTTAGTTTCTGCGAATGTCAAATGCTAAACTGGAAACTTGTGTGCTGACAATTTGATCTCCCTAGGCTATGATGATTGTAATGGTGAACCTTGTTGCAAAACACATTAGGTAAATAGGTCACTTGCCACTACACCATACTTGCAGCAAAGACAGATTCACTTCAGAATTCTTTCCCACTGCAAGAGGGACAGATTCTCATGAGCCCCTGCAGCTGCAGGGGCTCATGAGAATCTGTCCCTCTTGCTGGTGGTCATATTGGCTCTTGTGTTTTACTGGGCTATTTGTGTTGCAGTTGGTGGGAGAAAAACAGCAAGAGCTGCAAGTCAACTCCATGCAGCTTCTGTACTACCAGGCTCCTCTGTCGGCCTTGCTGCTGGTGTTAGTCATTCCGTTTATCGAGCCTCTCGACGCTTTCCATGGTGTACTGTACAGTTGGCCATTTGAGACCCTGGTGAGAGTGGCCGTGAGTTTTCACTCCTCATTTTTTTCTAGTTTACTTGTTTGTTTGTTGTTTTGTGTGTGTGAGTGTGATTCACACTCTGAAAGTGAATGGTGAAAGGAATCTAGGAGAACAGTGAAAAGTGCACAACTGTTGAGAATGAGATACAGCATTTTCTCAAGTACCATTGCACTTTTGCAGACTCAGAAGCCAACAGTGACAGTGGTAGCTGTTGTCATGATGCTTTAACACTTAATAGTCATGGTAACACTTAAACCCATTACAGTGGAGTCCGCTTAACACGAATTTCTGGGGACACGGAAAATCACTTCGTGTTAAACGTATTTCGTGTTAACCAATATGGCCTCAAAATTTATCACTGCTCTCAAGGAGAAAGTGTGTAAGAGATGTGTATGTGAATGAGTACGAGGTTAAAAGTGCACATTATCATACTTTATATGCATACCTTCAGCTCGCTATGAAAACACAAGGAAATGTGTTCAGCTTGCGTATTTAATGTAAAATCCATCAGGTAAAATCCATAGTAAGTTACAATTCATCAGGTAAAAGCAATACAGGCTGAAGTACAATCCCGCATCGGTAAAAGGGTTGTGTTGGTGCATGAATGATGCAACATGAATACAGTTCAAAAACGCTAGCCAATGAGAAGACGGATTACAACAGCCGAAGGCTATTCAGCCAATCACAGACTAGAGTTCGCTCTGATCTGTTATGTGAACTACACAGACTGTACAGCGCGAGAGCGACACGTGAATTGGTTTTCAGTGATTGGAATCTGTGTTCGTGTTAAACAGGTGAATAATAGTGAAATTGCCCTGGTTGGGAACCGAAACCAGCGTTGTGTAAAGTGAAATTTCGTGTTAAGCATTTCGTGTTGTCAATGAAATTTTAATACAGAATAAGAAGGCCTTTGGCCGGGAATGGAAAAACGGTTCGTGTTGACCGGTAATTCGTGTAAAGCGAGTTCGTGTTAACTGGACTCCACTGTACATCCTGAGGCTGATTTCTGGTTCACATTCGAAGAAGCAAAAGTGAGTCTATGTTCTGGGCCAGTGGTCGTCTGTCATCGTCCCCTGTCGTCCGTGGTAAACTTTAACGTTGGCATTTTCTCGGATACTATTCAAGCTACAGTCTTCAAACTTGGCCCAAGGATACTTTGTGGCAAGACCTTTCTAAACATACCAATTTCAGTGACCTCTCACAAAGGTCAAGGTCACATGGGATCAGGAAATATAACAAAATAGCTATTTTTGGACGTAATTTTTTTTTTTCTCAAATACTATCCACAACTTCAAACCCAAACTTGGTACAGAGATACCTGATGTGATGGTAAGACCTTTATAGTACGCACACTAATGTGGTTGATCCCTCAGAAAGGTCAAGGGTCACAAAAGCTCAAGAAATAGATCCAAATTCACATATTTTGACACAATTTTTTTTTTCTCAAATACATTTACATAGATTTTCAGGTACAAAGATACCTGATGATAAGACCTTTTTATGCATACTAATTTGGATGACCCCTCGGAAAGGTCAAGGGTCACAAGAGGTAGACAAATGTGTATAAAATGCCAATAATTGTAGTTACAGTGGAGTCCGCTTAACAAGAATTTCTGGGGACACGGAAAATCACTTCGTGTTAAATGTATTTCGTGTTAACCAATATGGCCTCAAAATTGATCACGGCCCTCAAGGAGAAAGTGTGTAAGAGATGTGTGCATGAATGAGTACGAGGTTAAGAGTGCACATTATCGTACTTTATATGCATACCTTCAGCTCGCTAGCAAAACACAAGGAAACGGGTACAGCTCGCGTATTTAATGTAAAATCCATATTTAAGTACAATCCATCAGGTGAAAGCAACACAGGCTGAAGTACAATCCCGCATCGGTAAAAGGGTTGTGTTGGTAAACGAACGATTCAACATGAATACGGTTCAGAAATGCTAGCCAATGAGAAGACGGATTACAACAGCCAAAGGCTATTCAGCCAATCACAGACTAGAGTTCGCTCTGATCTGTGTCATCTGTACTGCACAGCGCGAGAGCGACACGTGAATTGGTTTTCAGTGTTTGAGAATGAAATCTGTGTTCGTGTTAACCAGATGAATAATAGTGAAATTGCCATGGTTGTGAACCAAAACCTGCTTCGTGTAAAGCGAAATTTCATGTTAAGCATTTCGTGTTATCAGTGAAATTTTAATACAGAATAAGAAGGCCGTCGGCTGGGAATGCAAAAACGGTTCGTGTTGACCGGAAATTCATGTAAAGTGTGTTCGTGTTAACTGGACTCTACAGTATCAACATTTTTGCAAACTTTTCAAATCAAATTTGGCACAAAGGTAGCTGATGATAAGACCTTTCAATGTATCCTGATTTAGTTGGCTCATCGCAAAAATCAAGGGTCACGGGGGTTTCACACATGTGTGAAAACTGATTACATTTTGAGAAAACATGGATTTTGTTAGTGCAGAAGCCATCCCTTATTGTCAGACATGTGTGGATCGGTTATACACATGAGCCATGAGGGCTTTGCCTTTCTTGTTTTTCTTCAGATTAGTCAGTTGTCCTATGAAGGCTACAGTTCAGTTCTGACGATAGACTGACCATGTTATTGTTAGTTCAAGGGTGGTGTCAGGACACCACACTTGAACTATCATGGTCAAATTTATCTCACGAGAGCATATCAGGATGTAAAGGGTTAATGAGTTGATGGTCACAGAAATAATGTTGAGTTGACATGCCTGTGACTGCGAGTCATGATGACTTTGTCTTTTTTTTTTGCATACATGTGTATTACAAGGTTTGACTTGGGTAGACCAATGTTGCATATGCTGAAAATTCATTGTTATCACTATATCATGAATTATTGTTAACTCATTCGCGGCCAGCCGCATCCGGATGCGTGGCTTATGCCGCGCATCCGATGTGGTTGGCCTTGAATGAGTTAACCCTTTGGCTGCAGGAATCACCTTGGTTGACAAAAAGTGCCAACGACAGCCAAAGTGTTAAATATTGTTACTATGGAATGCGTTGATGATGACGGGCATGTCATTGTGTGTTTGTCTGTTGCAGCTGATGGTGTTCATGTCTGGCGTGGTGGCATTTACAGTCAATCTCTCCATATTCTGGATCATTGGCAACACGTCTCCTGTCACGTATCCTTCCTTGCGAATGGTTTAAGTACCCATTTAGCCCCAACGCCCTACAGTAGGAGATGGATTGGCTATGATAATTCAAAGATAGCGCCAGATTAGCTTGGCGCCATCAGGTGCCAAGCTAATCTGGCACTATCCTTGAATTATCATGGTCAATCCGTCTCCAACAACTGGTACATGGTCGTTTGTGAAGTGTGGCCTTGGAGTTAAATAGGTTAACCCTGGACCACTCATTTGTTGTCCCATGGATTTCTTTCTCTTACGCAGGTGAGCCCCGCGTAAGAAGTCCACATGTCAAAGGCGACCACTAGTTCATAGTTCTTTGGGTGGTCACCGTACACAGGTTTGACTATACAGTGAGGACATGTTTTGATGAGCCCATTCAGCCCTGATGCCCAACAGCAGGAGATGGACCGACCATGATCATTCAAGGGTAGTGCCAGATTAGCTGCAAGCTAACCTGGCACTACCCTTGAACTATCAGGGTTGATCCATCGCCTGCAACTGGTGTGTACGGTCATTAGGTAACACCTCTGTGGGGTTAAACGGGTCAGCATCTTTACCGATACACTGAGGGGATGTGTGCCTTGACTGTTCAGTTATAATATGGTGGGTCATCTCAAAGTCTGCCTGACGTTGCTGGGTGGATACGTGCTGTTTGGGGACAAACTGCAGCCCCTGCAGGTTATGGGGATCCTGACCACTCTCACTGGTGAGTGACACTTGATTGTTCTGCTTCTCCCGTTCATTTTAATTTGAACTTTCTGTTCAGCACTGGCACACTCCTAGATATGGATTAACTGTGAACCAGGAGATTCATGGAAGAGGCAGAATACATCCAGGTCAAGGTAACCACCAGTGACAGCACCCTTGACCTTGCCAACTACTACTGCCCTAATGATAAGTTGCTGTCCCTCGACACTATCCAGGTCCCGGACAGTGGATTCCTCATCACTGGTGACTTCAACAGCCAGTCCCAGAGTTGGGGATATGACACACTGGACAAGAGAGGAGAAGACATTGAGGAGTGGCAAGATGAAAACCACCTGATACTTGCCAATGACCCTGAGGACCAACCTACCTTCTACTCTCGCCGCTGGCACACCACCACTACACCGGACCTGGCGCTTTGCACTGAAAATGTTCATAAGTGCCTCAGCAGAACAGTAGGACCACAGCTAGGAGGAAGTGACCACCGCCCTATCCTCCTAACCCTAAAAGGATGCACAGCAGCTAGCTCGCCACACCGGCCAAGATGGAACTACCGAAAGGCAGACTGGCGCTTGTTCAGTATCCGAACAAATGAGCTAATGCAAGACCTCGCTGTGTCTGGAAGGAACATCAACAATGTGGTCAGAGAGTTTAATGACATTATCAGTAAGGCAGCCAAGGAATCCATACCTCGAGGGGTCCGGAAAAACTACACCCCATACTGGACCGCAGATCTTCAGAAAGCACATGACAACCTCACTAGGGCCAGAGAAGACGCTGAAACCAACCCCAGCCAAGAAAACAACATCAAGCTACAACACAGTAAGGCCCAGTATCTGAAGATGAAGTTGGAGTGCACAAGAAGAAGTTGGAGAGAGAAGACTGCAAGACTAAACATGGACAGGGACACCACGAAGTTGTGGAGACTGACCAAGGCGTTGAACGATGAGGGCACCAGGGAACAGAAGATCACCTTGGAAGAAGAAGGGAAAGCACTGACTGGTAGGAAAGCTGCAAACATGTTTGCACAGATCTATGCGAAAGAAAGTGACATCACTGTCCCACGAATGCTTGCGAAAGAAATCAGGAAGAAAGAGAGAGAACAAGAGATGTGAACATCCATGATGCAATGAAGAAGGACATCACCCTTCCAGAACTGAAGATGGCCATCAAACAGCTGAAGAAGAAAAAATCTCCAGGTCCAGACAGCATCTCAAACGAGATGTTACAACACCTTGGCAACACTGCCTTAATGAAGCTACTGGACATCTTTAACCACAGCTGGAGAGGAGGTCAGGTACCCCAGTGCTGGAAGGAAGCCAGGATGATCCCAATTTTGAAGAAAGGAAAGAATAAGTCCAAAGCCCTGAGTTATCGCCCCATCAGCCTGACAAGTTGTGTGTGCAAGACCATGGAGCGCATCATCAACAAGCGCCTGCAGTGGTACCTGGACTCTGAGAGCATTATCGTGCCAGAGCAAGCTGGCTTCAGAAGCTACAAGAGTACAGAAGACCAGACAACACACCTTGCACAGGTCATAGAAGATGCCTTTCAAGATCAGAAGGTGACATTAGCTGCCTTCATTGACCTACAGAAGGCTTTCGACAAGGTGTGGAAGGATGGTCTCCTTGTGAAACTCCTTCGCAGTGGCATCCAAGGGAATATGTACCGGTGGACCAAGTCATACCTGCACAATCGCAGAGCCCGTGTGACAGTGGATGGGTACTGTGGCCAAAAAGTGCTGTTGCGTCAGGGGGTGCCACAGGGGGGAGTCCTGTCACCGACACTGTTCATACTTTTCATCAACGACCTTGTGCCAGAGCTACCAAAAGGAGTACACGCAGCCCTGTACGCAGACGACCTGGTACTCTGGTGCACAGAAGAGTATGCAACAACTGCTACATACAGGATGCAGCTAGCCCTGGACAGGCTGACAGACTGGACCAACAACTGGTGTGTGACCATCAACACAGAAAAATCATCAGCCAAACTCTTCTCTCTCTCCAACAAGGCAAAGGCTGGCAACCTAACACTGGGCAACACCCCGCTGCGGTATGAAGACCAACAGACATACCTGGGAGTCACCCTTGACAAGAGGCTGACGTGGAAGCCGCACATTGTTTTTTCAAAATACATTACCGATGGCATTACTATCTGGGAATACACTCTATTGCCTATAGATTTCAGCAAAATTGTGTGTAGCACACAACTGGGGAGGAGACACCGGGGATCCAAGCACTATGACCCCGGGTGGCCTCCCCTTACTACCCTATCCCGGCGAGCACAGGGCGACCTCGTCAGTTTCACTCATAGCTCGACCGGGGACGGTCGAGTTTTTGCCTTTCTCCGTTCTACGGGTTTCAGTGGTTTTTGACTTTGGGCTTGAATTGGAGTCTTCGCTTCAGCCCTGGACTCACTACATTCGTGGTTTTTCCTTTGACAATTGGACTCATTGTGACCTGTGCGCCGACCGGTTTTACCGGCTCTGACTTGTGAGTTCACCCTTGGCTTGGCCTTGGGGTTCGACGACGCACGTGACTTGTGCCCGGCTGGTTTGTGCAAGGTGGACTTTCTTCGCCGGCGTAGCTGGTTTAGGGCCTTATGGCTTCTTCTGTGTCGAAGACTTGCCGCCGTGCGGGGACTTCCAGTGGCCGGTTGATGCACTCGACTCTTGCTTGCCGTGTTCGGGCTGTGCTTCGGACGGAACGTGTGATGGTGGCGCCGCTTGGACGGAAGACCGGTGTTCGCGCAGGTGGGACTTCTTCAGGCGTGACCGGTCCCCTCGCCCGCTTCGGTCTCCACGGGATCCTCCACGGGTGGACGTACTTCCCTCGGCGCATCGGGCTTTCCGGCCCACAGGTAAGTCCCCTTCTTGTACCGTTACCTCGCAGGTTCTCCCTCCCCTCTCCGAGTCTTCGGAGCAGGGTAGGCGAGTTTCGGAGTCACGCTCCCCACGCTCTGCTTCGTTAGCGCGTGGCTTGAGCCCATTTTGGTTCCCACCCCCCGCTCTGCTTCGGGCGAGCGGTCTGGGAGAGATGAGCGTTCGTCGGCCACCCCCGGCTCTAGGTCTCCGGAGCGGGGACGGGTGACGGAACGCAAGCATAAGAAAGAGAGTAAACGTGATAAGAAATGCTCTCGCTCACGCACCGAGGCTTCGGAACGTGACTCGAGACCGTTAGTAATGCTGCCTCCCCGCTCTGTATTTTCCGAACGGGCAAGGCATGCTTCGCTTTCTTCCCCCCCCCCCGCCCGCCCCGTCTCGCCTGGGCGGGCCCGGGGTGTGGTTGACTCTCGCCCCCCACGCTCCGAGGAGTCGGAGCGGGGGTCGCGTGCACATAATGGTCCCCTCCCCGCTTCGCTTCGCCTGAGCGGGCTTGGCGTGACCGTAGACTGTCCCCCCCCCCGTCTCGTATCGACCGGACGGGCCCGGTGTGACTTGGACCCTCGCCCCCCCCCCCCCCCCCCCCCCCTCGCTCCGAGGCTTCGGAGCTGGGGCAGCGGGCTCATAAATCGTCCCCTCCCCGCTCCGCCTTTCCTGAGCGGGCTTGGCGTGACCCTAGACTGTCCCCCCCCCGCCTCGTATCGACCAGGCGGGCCCGGTGTGACATCGCGCGTCCTCCACGGTCCGACACATCGGACGGGGGGCCGCGTGCCCGGTATTTGTCCCCTCCCCGCTCCGCCTTTCCTGAGCGGGCTAGGGGAGACTATTGGCGGTCCCCCCCCCCCCCCCCCCCTCGCACCGGTTCTCCCGGGCGGGCCAGGGGTGACCAGGCCACTTCCTCGGTATTCCGATCGCGGTTTGTCGCTCACGTCGGCTGCCGCGTGCGGATCCCGACTTCGAGGTGGACCGTCGCTTTGCCACGGTCCCTCCGTCGCCGCGGCGCGCCTCTTTGCGTGCGTCGCGGGCGGCTGCGTCTACCTCGCGCGCGGCGGTGCGGCACTCTCGTAGCCGCTCGCCCCTTTCGTCTTTGCCGCGAGAAGATCAGTTTGGAACGGACGTCCTCAGCCTTCATCCGTCGGACTCGGCCTCGGCGATCTTCTTGCAGGACTCGGCGGCGGGTTCTCCTTCCCGCCTTTTTCCGCTGTCGCGTCGGCCTCCGCCTCGTCAGACGTTGCCGGCCCTTCGCTCGGATCACAGTCGGTCCACGCTATGGGTGAGGCTTCAAGGCTTATCGCCAAGTCCCTACCGCCCGACGTCTGTCCGCCTTCGCCTCCTCCGAAGAGACAGGCTTCGGCCATGGTCGACGCGCAGAGGCAAGTCCAGCGCCGCAAGTCCCTCCCGCAAGCCGGCTTCCGGGACCTCACCGATGCTTCTCCGCCCAGCTGCGTAACGACGCTTTCGGCGACACGGGATACTTTACCGCCGCTCGATCGCCGGTGGGAATCAACTTAAGCTTCCGCCAGGCCTAGTACGCTGGACACTCCCAAGCCTTCGCCTTACCTTTTCCAGCGGTGGATGTGGCGGCCTTACTACAGGCGGGCGGCCGCAGGCTCGTCCAGAACTCGTGGCCTCGGCCTCTCGACAGGATCGCCTCCTTAGCGCGGAACTCGCTGGCGTGCTCGGGTTTGGAACTGGCTACCCAGGCAGCACTGCAGTGCCTACAGGATACGTGGGACCTGGAGGCTCAGTCCCCGCTTCGTGACGTGCAGTCCATCCTGATAGCGGCCAACCGGTCCGCCTACCATTCTTCCGCCACCGCCAGGGCAGCGGCTGCCAAATGCGACCTCTGGAGGAGGGATACCCTTTTGCGCCTCTGCTCGGACCTTCCCTTGTCAGTGAAGACCCAGCTCCGTCACGCCCCCTTAGGGGGTCCTCAGCTGTTCGGCGACACTTGGCACACCTTTAAGGAATCTTCCAAGGACTTGTGGCCCAAGCCTGCATCTAACCCAGCCTCGACCCGCTTTCGCGCCCCCCGCACGGCGGGGGTCGTGCCCAGCGGTCTTTCAGGCCCTCCTTCTCTACAGTCGGATCTTCACGAGGTCGGGCCCGTCCATTCCAGGCTACTCAGGCCGGCCCCGCCCCTCGCCCTTCTTGGCCCCGCGGTGCCCGTAGATCGGGCCGCGGTCGGGCTCTTTGACTCGCCCCCGCCTCCGCCCCCGCCTCATTAATCGGGCCTCCCGTCGGCGGGCGGCTGTCGCTCTTCAGCGATCTTGGAGATCGCTGTTCCCGGACGACCCCTGGATTCTTTCCACCGTTACCGCAGGCCTGCAACTTTCGTTCCTGTCGCCTCCGCCTCTTCGCTGAGCACCCATGTGGACCCAGGAACCGCTCGACGGCACACAGGCGGACGCTCTGCGCGGGGAAGTGGCGACCCTCCTCACCAAAGCGGCGACAGAGGTGGTTTTGCGGCAGGACTCTCCGGCGTTCTACAGCCGACTCTTCTAGCTCCCAAACCAGGCGGCAAGTGGCGTCCAGTTATCGACTTATCAGCTTGGCCTCGATTCAGGATGCTTGGCCCCTCGATTCAGGATGGAGACGGCCAGGACACTCCGTGCGGCCCTCCGGCCGATGGACTTTGCGATCAGCCTCGATCTGTCAGACGCCTATCTGCACGTCCCGATTCATCCGTCGTTTCGCCGGTACCTTCGGTTTGACTTGGGGGGATCGTCTACCAGTTCTGCGCCCTTCCTTTCGGCCTCAACATCAGTCCGTGGGTGTTTACAAGACTGCTCGACGCCGTGATAGCCAATTTCCGTCAGCGCTCCTTGAGCCCGGCCTCCAATTACTTGGACGACCTTCTACTGCGCAACTTGGTCTCCGCAGCCCTCCAGACGGACAGGGATGCCCTGCTTTCCCTTCTGTGTCGTCTAGGTTTCCTACTCATTGGGGAAATCCGTTCTTCTCCCTCTCGACGGTTTCTACATCGGGGGATGGAATTCCTGACCGACCTCAACCTTGCCCGCCTGCCTCTGGCCAGGCGACAGAAGATAGTCGACTTAGCCACTTCGATGGGGATGGGATCCTCCTTCACCGCCAGGGTCTGGCTTCAACTCCTGGGCCTCCTCAGGGCGGCTGCGGACCTGCTTCCCTTGGGCAGACTTTATGCTCGGCCTCTCCAGCTACGTCTCCTTCTTCACTGGCGACCCTCGGGCGCTCTGTTGGATCTAGTACCTGTCAGGCCTCGGGCTCGTCCTCACCTCGAGAGGTGGGCGGACCTCGCTTGGCTGGCTTCGGGGGTGCCCTACACTCCCCGCCGCCTCGGTGGTCTCTCTGTACAGAGGCGAGCCAGGCCGGCTGGGGCGCGCACCTGTTACCGGATTTCTCTCGGCCTCGGGCTTTGGCTTCGGGAGCTGTTCGGGAATCACGTCAACTGGCTGGAGCTGAAGGCAGTTGGATTGGCATTCGACGTTGGCAGGAGACCTTGGCCAATCAGGACGTCCTCGTGCTCTCCGACAACTCGACGGTGGTGGCTTACATACAGAATCAGGGTGGCACTCACTCGCCCTCCCTTTGCATTCTTCGGTGCCACCTTCGCCTCTGGTGCAGGGATCGAGGCATTGCCCTACGAGCCCGCCACATCCCTGGCCACCTCAACGTGAAGGCGGACGCCCTGTCTCGTCGCGGACAGTTGCTCCACACGGAGCGGTCCCTACGCCCGGATATTTTTCGCCTGCTCTGCTCTCACTGGGAAACGCCGCTAGTGGATCTGTTTGCCACCAGATGAAGCAGCCAGCTCCCGGTCTACGTCTCGCCAGTCCTGGATCCACTCGCTTGGGCAGTGGACGCGCTCCCCATTCCTTGGGTCGGCCGGATTGCTTACGCCTACCCCCCGGCAGTCCTCGTTCCGAAGGTACTGCGGAAGCTTCTGGGATGCTCGGCGGTCCTCCTGCTGGTGGCCCCCTTCAACTGGACCAAGAGCTGGACCACGGACCTCCTCGCGCTTGCGACGGACCCTCCTCTGGAGCTTCCTACCCCTTCCACGATGCTCAAGCAGCCCCGTCAGCGGCTTTTCCATCCGTGCCCCGTACGCCTCCGCCTACACGCTTGGAGGTTGTCCGGCACGCCCGCGCCGCTAGAGGTTCTCGGATGCAGCAGTGGCGGCAATTGCAGCAGCCCGCAGACTCTCTACAAGGAAGGTGTACGAAGGCACGTGGAGGGTCTTTCAGACCTGGTGCACCTCCCATGGGCACCCTCCCACTAACCTAGCCTCCCACCAACTGGCGGAGTTCTTCCTGTGGCTCTTCGACGACCGGGGCTTAGCCCCGGTCGCCATCAAGGGCTACCGCGCTACGTTCGCGGACATCTACCGTCACCGGTGTCTTCCGGACCCAGGCGCCTGCAAGGATCTGTCGAATTTCTGGCTCACTTTGAACTCCGACGTCCGGTTTCACGTTCCCTAGTACCCCGGTGGGATCTTGCCTGGGTACTGACGTGGTTGAATACGGACCGGTTGAGCCCCTCCCCTTGGCTCGGTTCTCAGACTTGACCCGGAAAACCTGTTTCCTTCTGGCTCTCATTACAGCGTCCCGAGTCAGCGAGCTTCACGCGCTCTCGATGCTCCCAGCCTGTTTGCGGTTCGTTCCGACGGCTCTGCGCAGAGGCTCTCCGATCCGTCCTTCCTGGCCAAGAACCGCCGCCCGCGGCGGCTCCTCAGGTGCTAACGATACGGCCCCTCTGTGGAGCGGACCTCTCCCCTGGATCGCGGCAACAGGACCCAGTGCGGGCGCTAAAGATTTACCTGCGCCGCTCTCAGCCGCAGCGCCGGGGGCGCTCGCGCCTCTTCTTACCTTGTCCGCGGGCAGACGCCACATCTCGGCCCAGATCGTGTCATCCTGGCTGCGGTGGGTGATTAGGTCAGACTACCTAGACCTCTCCCCACGCGGCGCTGAGCCTTTACAAATCCAGGCGCATGAAGTGAGAGCAGTAGCCACCAGTCTAGCCCTGGACCGCAACTGCTCGGTCAAAGATATTTTGGCAGCGGGTGGCTGGCGCTCAGACTCCACTTTCGCACGCTTCTACCTTAAGAGACCTATCCGGCTGACGTGACTCCCTAGCACGGGTGGGCGACATCGCCGCGGCCCAGCACTCCCTCCGAGCGCTGCTGGCGTCTTAGGCACATCATAGCTGAAATCGTCGGGAGTTCTCTCTCGAGGGGGCCGGCGGAGTGGTTGGGTTGTGGTTAGATACGGCACCCTCCGCCTGTTCGCCATTCTCCCAGATAGTAATGCCATCGGTAATGTATTTTGAAAAAACAAATGAATTTTTTTTCTAAAATGTATTTTTTTGAAAAATACTTACCGATGGCATTACTCGAATGGCCCCGCTTGCCTCTTGTGGCTATGTGTGAAACTGACGAGGTCGCCCTGTGCTCGCCGGGATAGGGTAGTAAGGGGAGGCCACCCGGGGTCATAGTGCTTGGATCCCCGGTGTCTCCTCCCCAGTTGTGTGCTACACACAATTTTGCTGAAATCTATAGGCAATAGAGTGTATTCCCAGATAGTAATGCCATCGGTAAGTATTTTTAAAAAAAATACATTTTAGAAAAAAAATTCATTTTGGAATGCAGAAGCAAAAGCTAGAAGAAAGCTGAACATCATGAGAAAACTGGCTGGAACACAATGGGGAGCCAATGAAAAGATCCTCAAAAATGTATATCAAGGCACAGTGAGACCACACCTTGAGTACGGATCTAATGCATGGTTGACGGCAGCCCAGTCACACCAGCAGACCATTGACAGAGTTCAGAACCAGGCACTGCGTATCATCACCGGCGCAATGAGATCCACACCAATTGAAAAGATGGAAGAGACAACGGGCATCCCACCCCTGCGCATGAGAAGAGATTGCAAAGCCTTGATACAGTCCACAAAGGTCAAGTCTTCCAAAGACCATCCTATGAACGCTAGGATGAAACAACCAACCTCAGGGAGACTGAAAAGATCAAGCTTTGTGAAGGAGACGAGAGCACTGCAGAGAAAACACCAGGCAAAGCTGCCTGCGCAGGTAGAGGCTCTGAATCCTGCTAGCGACCTTCCACCTTGGGAAAGTAAGCCAGAAAACATCACCATCTCTTCCACGGTACCCTACATCACCACCAGAGATGAGCACAGCACTGTGAGCAAGAAAGCCCTGACACTGGCCATGCTCGAAGAAAAGTATCCCCAGGAAGCATGGATACGGGCATACACCGATGGATCAGCCACAGATGCAGTTCAGGATGGAGGGGCTGGGGTGTACATTCAGTACCCAAACGGAAAATGGCAGGCAGAGGCAGTACCAACAGGCCTTCACTGCACAAATTACAGAGCTGAGGTGGAAGCCCTAGTCCGCGCAGCTAACACCCTTAGTGGCACTGCAGACCCTGATGCCCAGATTGTCTTCCTTACTGATGCCATGTCTGTCCTTGAGACAGCAACAGCAAGCAAACTGCCACGTCTACAAGAGGCACTGCAAAACATCAAGTGCACCAGACTGGTGCTGCAGTGGATCCCTTCACACTGTGGCATCTACGGCAATGAAGAAGCTGACAGAATGGCAAAAGTGGGCGCAGAGAAAGAACAAGATGAAAATGGAGTCAGCTTCACAGAGATGAAGACCATCATTAAGTCTGTGTGCAGACCACCACAACGGCCCCTAGACAGTTACCATCAGCTGTCCAGACAAGAGCAGGTGACCATCTTTCGTCTGAGGAC
Source organism: Semisulcospira habei (assembly GCA_036245525.1). NCBI lineage: Eukaryota > Metazoa > Mollusca > Gastropoda > Semisulcospiridae > Semisulcospira > Semisulcospira habei. Next base: position 176,489,288 of record BTPG01000003.1, on the reverse strand, counting down.
CGGGCACAACCGACTCAATTTCCACCTGCACAGACGCTTCCACCTCGTGCCATCTCCCCTGTGCCCTTGTGGAGAAGCAGAGCAGACCGCAGAGCACATCCTCCAGGACTGTGGGAACCACCAGCCGCTGAGGGAGGAGATATGGCCGAAGCCCGCCACTCTACAAGAGAAACTGTACGGGCCTGTGGAGGCGCTACAGAAGACCACAGATTTCATTTTGAGAGCCAAACTCCAAGTGTGACGGCGTTCGAGAAGAAGAAGAAGAAGAAGATTAACCGTGATAGTTCAAGGGAGGTGCCAGAACAGCTTGGCGCTTGGAGGCGCCAAGCTGTTCTGGCACAACCCTTGAACTACCATGGTCGATACGTCTCCTGAACTGTAATGAAGTCGTCGGAGGACAGCTCATGTTTGAGATTTTGACGTTACCATTTGGATTTCCATCTGGCAACTTTACTCACATGTTTTTGGCTCATGTGCGAAACAAAAGTGAGCCTGTGTTCTGGGCCAGTGGTCGTCCGTCCCGTGTCCGTCCGCCGTCGTCTGTGGTAAACTTTTAACGTTGGCATTTTTTTCGGAGGCTGTTCAAGCCACAGTCTTCAAACTTGGCCCAAGGATACTTTGTGGCAAGACCTTTCTAAACATACCAATTTGAGTGACCTCTCACAAAGGTCAAGGTCACAGGGTATGAGGAAATAGGCCAAAAATAGCTACATTTTCTGATTTTGACATAAGTTATTTTTTCTCAAATACTATTCACAACTTCAAACCCAAACTTGGTACAAAGATACCTTTCTATGCATACAAATTTGGTCGATCTCTCGGAAAGGTCAAGGGTCACAAGAGCTTAGGAAATAGGTCCAAAATAGCCATATTTTGACAAAAGATGTTTTTTTTCTCAAATACTATTCACAATTTAAAACCCAAATTTGGTACAGAGATACCTGATGGTAAGACTTATCTATGCATACCAATTTGGATGACCCCTCTGAAAGGTCAAAGGTTACAAGAGTTCAGGAAATTGGTCCAAAATAGCCATATTTTGACAAAAGATGTTTTTTTCCTCAAATACTATTCACAACCTCAAATCCAAACTTGCTACAAAGATATGTGATGAGAAGACCTTTCTGTGCATACTAATTTGGTTGATCCCTCTAAAAGGTCAAGGGTCACAAGAACTCAGGAAATAGGTAAAAAAAATAGCCATATTTTGACAAAAGATGTATGTTCTCAAATACTATTCACAACTTCAGACCCAAATTTGGTACAGAGATACCTGATGGTAAGACCTATCTATGCATACTAATTTGGATGACTCCTCGGAAAGTCAAGGGTCACATGAGGTTGGCAAGTGTGTGTAAAATGCAAATTTTGGATAAAATTGTAGTAATTATCAACATTTTTCATTTTTGCAAATTTTTCATTCAAATTTGGTGCAAAGGTAGCTGATGATAAAACCTTCCTATGTATACTAATTTAGTCGACTCATCGCAAAGGTCAAGGGGGGGGGGGGGGGGGGGGGGGGGTTGACAGATGTGTGAAAAATGCTTACATTTTCAGAAAACATGGATTTAGCTGGTGCAAAAAACAGCCCTTTACTTATTGTCACAAAGGTTACACATGTAAATAGGTCATACACATGAGCCATAATGGCTTTGCCTTTCTTGTTCTTTTAAAATCTTGTTTGTTTGCATTACATTTTTTGTTGTTTTTCTGTGGGCTGGCTATTAATAATAATAATGACTACTTATATAGTGCTTATCCTAAAATAAGCTCTAAGTGCTTTACAAATAAAGGGTGGGGGTGGAGTGGGTCATAAAGCCAGAGAAACAAAAAATTTGGCAATACACACGCACACACACACACACAGGTACATAATCACTAAGAACTAAGCTGCATTAGGGGTATCGAACAGGTGTGTCTTAAGGGCAGATTTAAAGGCAGTGAATGTTCCAGACAACTGCCAAAGGGAGGGGGGCAGGGTATCTAGCTGTTTGTTTTCAATGTTTGTCCTGTGCTGAGTGCATTTCCTTAAGTGTAGATACTGTACTAACTTCTGTTGTTTCTTTTGCAGGAATACTGGCGTACACACACTTCAAGATGGAAGAAGCCAAGACTAAACAGTTGCCAGTAACGCAGAGTCAAAAGACGTGAAGCACTGATGCAGAGAGAGAGAGAGAGAGAGAGAGAGTGTGTAAACGACAGTTTTGAAAAATCTGTGATAGTGACTGCAGGGAGGATCAAATGTTCCAAGACCCTCATAGCCATTCGGACTACAATCCAAGTAAAATGTTAATATTACTATTTTATTTAAACCCATTTAGCCCCTACAGCAGGAGATGGATGGACCATGATAATTCAAGGGTAGAGCCAGATTAACTTCACGCCTGAAGGCACCAAGCTAATCAGGCACTACCCTTGAATTATGGTCCATCCATCTCCTGCAACTGGTACATAATCGTTAAGTGACACCTGCAAAATGTAGGGAAATGTGGTCTTGGGGCTAAATGGGTTAATATGGGAGCCAGATTTGTCTCTGGTAGTCTGAACCGTTTCAGTGTTTGCGTGTGCACTGAAATTCAGTTCACCATTGGGCTCCTAGAAACCATAAATTTGCTTCATCCGACAAGAAAGCTCCATAGGGGTCCATGGAAAGCTCCTAGCATTTGGTGATGAGTGAGTGTATTTGGTCCTCCTTGGACTGCGAGCTGGGTGATTTTTTTAAATTTTAGTATCAAGATGTAAATTTATTAATTAAGTTGTTCCAAAACCTTTTTTTAAAATATTATATCATGTGTGAGATGGATTATGTAATAATGTATGTTTAATTGATTCTGCCTTGGTATTGATACTCTACAGCAAGATGTGGATTGACCATGGTAGTTCAGTGGTGGTGCCAGAATAGCTTGGTGCCTATAGGCACCAAGCTATTCTGGCACCATCACTAAACTACCTGGTACCATGCTTGATCTTTCCACTGTAGTCTTCAGGCATCAGCTCTCAATTATGGGAATATTGACCTTGTGAAAAGGTCTGGCTGTGTAATGCAGTAGAACCTCTTTTTGAGCAGTCACCTTTTATGCAATGAAAAAAAATGGTCTTAAACAACAGGTGCTCTCTTCAGAGAAGTCTTGGTCACCTGTCATTAAAGACCATCATTCAGGTGGCTACCTTCACCTGAATGATGGTTGTAACCACCTGAATGATGGTCTTTAATGACAGGTAATCTCTCATAATGGTGGACACTCAAAACAGGTTCTGCTATACTGCTGTAGTTACAATAGTATTAATTTTAGCATGTGACCGGTGCTGCGCTAGAAATCCTGACAATTCATATGAATATATTTGCTGCCGGCGGAGATGATTACCATTGGTGAGCAGTATTATGGAGCATATTTTGTTTTTAGTTGCTTTTTTTGTGTGTAAAAATATTTTGTGATTTAGTCTTAGCTGTAGACTTGTATAGCAATGAAACAGTCACTGAAAAGGTGGATGAATTGGAAAATGTCATGTCTTTGGTTTGTCTTGGAACAAGCCATCATCGCATCTCAACACAGATCTCTCAAAAAAAACATGATCCATTTTTTTTTAATTTAACCTTCTTGCGCAGGCAGAAAGGGTACTGTACACAGTGCCAGTGGCTACTTGCACTCCAGCAAGCGAAGCGTTTCTAGGCCCTCATTGGCTGCAGTAGGGTCTGCGCATGTCTGTGTGCGGGCTGACTATGGCTGATGTCGGCCCGAGGACCTTTTGCTCACAGGGTGTCCCTACCGTAAAATTTACTTGGGGCGATGTCTTCATCCTTTCGACTGCCTGTGGCCATGAATAAAATCTCTGAACCATTGTAGATCGACTATCACTTCCACCCAAAGAACATGGATTCCAGGGTATAATTGAGACCATTAACTCATTCAAGACGTGCTGCCCCTGGATACGCTGCATTAGCCGTGTATCCAGAGGCAACCCGTCTCGAATGAGCTAAGGGTCATGGACACATAGTTGCAGTCATTCAGCAAAAGCCAGTGTGTCCAGTCTTCAAAAAAGTAGGATTTTCATTGTTATATTATGACATTCTCTTTTTTTTTTTCTCTCTAAAAGATGGGCTTGTGCCCATATTTGAGAAAAGCACGATTTTCATCATTTGCATCAATTGCAAAAAATGGTCATGCTGTTGAAAGGTGTCCATTGTGTCCCAGCAGTGAGGGGGTGAGCCTTTCAAACTGTGCTTAGTTAAGCTGATTCCGCAAGTCTGTAATGTCATGGAAAATGACCCCGTGCATCGTTCGTGTTTAAGAGTGTCCTCGCCCACTTGCGCCGATTTATCGTGCAATGTAGTTCTGTGCACTTGCACATATTTGTCTTGTCCATAACTCCCTTCACTGTCAAGAAAAAATGAACACCACACTACTGCAAGAGGCGTAGATCCTCATGAGCCCCCGCAATTGCGGGGGCTCATGAGGATCTATGCCTCTTGCTGAAACTACTTTGTATCCATTTGTTCGTGGGACGGCTGGAGCTCTTTCGTCGCGTTGAACGCGCAGATTTCAAATGTACAATGTGCGATCACTGGCAGTGATGGGGTTAACTCTTGTGCATGCAGGCACTGTTGGCGTTTACGGTACCAGTGGCCCAGCACAAGGGGGCGATGCTGTTAAATGGCATTAAACAAATGTAGCTGTTGAAAAATGTGAGTGTTTAGTCATGTCATCTACACGTTTGTTTGTTTGTAAGTTACCAGACAACTTGAACTGCGCTGTAGTTGATAATTTGTACTACATACTGGTCATAATTTGAATCAAAGTTTTATTATATTGCACACTGTATCATGTACCATTTTTTCGAGTAATTGTATTATGATTGTGGCTGTGAGTTTGTGCTTCCAATGAACTTGATAACAATGATTCTTTCCTACTTTTGTTCAGACTAGAAGTGTGTAGTAGTACTGGTAAACTTGAACAGGGTGATAACGGTCACTGTACAATTTTTGTTAAACATGTACATAGATAAGGCACAGTGCATATATTACATGTATAGTATGTGAGCAATTTTGTTTGCGTGCATTGGTTTGCCAAAATGGTTTGTCAAAGCTTTGAAGTCAGCTACTGTTCATGTTAGTTGACGCTGTGGAGTTGGAATGATGCTGAGAGTTGAAATTATGTGTAAGAACTTTTATCCCATTAGGCCATGACAGTACAACAGGATGGGGGTCGACCAGGAGTGATGTCAGAATAGCTTGGCGCCTATAGACACGAAGCTATTCTGACACCACCCTTGAACTACGATGGTCAGTCTGTCTCAGGAACTGTGATGTAGACCTTAGAGGATATCTCTAAAATCTGATAATCAGGGCTTAATGAGTTGAAGGATTTGGTAACAAATACCAATATGCCCTTGCGCAATACACTGTAATTGCCCCTTGAGGGATAAATAAAGTTGTTTTGAATACACTTCAGGTTACATGATGTGTACAACATTGTTCTTTAACCGTTTCATTCGGAATACACCAGTGTGTGAAATAAGTTTGACTAAAATAGTTCAAGGGTAGTGCCAGAATAGCTTGGCGCCTCTAGGCGCCAAGCTATTCTGGCACCACCCTTGATCTAAAGCCACTGGTCTATATCCTTATCTGTAAGTACTATAATGTAGCTTGCATATGGCAGTGTACAAATTTAAAGCTTGAAGCCTCAGTATATGGGTTAACCCATTCAGTGTCTGGTGTCACTGACCTTGTCTCTGCCATCTATGTAAATTCAAGACCAAAAGCCCTGGATGTCTCAGGAACATTGATTAAAAATTATGTCAGCAAGAGGCATGGATCATCTTGAGCCCCAGCAACTGCGTGGGCTTGCGAGGATCTAGACCTCTTGCAGTTGGGTGGTGTTCACATTTTCTCAGCACTGAACGGGGTAACATTAGCTGCTCATAAGATGGTGAAATTGCTTATTCTCGAAGTGTTGTCACAGATGTGTTCCAATTATCTTCAGGTTTATGCTTCTTTGTCTTTTCAGCGAGGACCCAAAATCATAGACCAATACAACAAAAATGTTGATCAGCTGTTCATTTATAATGTTGGTCGCATGCAACCGAATACAAAGAGTTACTGTGTACAGTGATGAGCCATTCTTCGTCTGGCTTTTTTTAAAGGCTCAGTTCTTGAAGATGCAGACAGCTTGAATTCAGATGATGCACTGGGACAATGCACACCTTATATAGCAATATACTAACGAGCAAAAGAAATGCAATATCATTCATGAGAAACACTTAGGTGTTTCTGGTGACTTGAATGATTTCTTTTGCTCATCAGTTTATGTACAGTGGTGCAGGGAAATTGTGCCATTATGGCTATGCAGTATTCTTTCTCTTTTTTTGGGGGGGGATCTAGTCATTTTTTTCTTTTGAAAATGAAATCCATTCAGCTTCTCCTGTTTGTTCTTTCATCTTGACATCTGTGTTTGTAGGTATGTTTGCCTCAAACCCTTTCATCTCCTTGTGCATGCAGCCACTGGTCCTGTTTACAGTACTAGTGGCTGCAGGCACAAGGGGGTTACTCTAAGGTGTTAAAAGGTTGAGGTGAAACATACCCATCTTTGCATCACAAATGATGCTGATGAAGCATCTTCGTCCCTATTTTTGGCTCACCTGGTTGTCCGTGGTAAACTTTAACATTGGCATTTTCTCTGAGACTATTCAAGCAACAGTTTTCAAACTTGGCCCAAGGATACTTTGTGACAAGACCTTTCTAAACATACCCATTTGAGTGACCTCTCGCAAAGGTCAAGGTCACAAGGGATCATAATTTGGTTGATCCCTGAGAAAGGTCAAGAGCTCAGGAAATATGCCCAAAATAGCCATATTTTGACAAAAGATGTTTTTTTTTCTTTCTCAAATACTATTCACAACTTCAAACCCAAATTTGGTACAGAGATACCTGATGATAAGACCTATCTATGCATACTAATTTGGATGAGCCCTCAGAAAGGTCAAGGGTCGCAAGAGCTCAGGAAATAGGTAAAACATAGCCATATTTCGACAAAAGATGTTTTTTTCTCAAGTACAATTCAGAACATCAAACCCAAAACTTGGTACAGAGATACCTGATGGTAAGACCTTTCTATGTATACTAATTTGGTTGATCCCTCGGAAAGGTCAAGGGTCACGAGCTCAGGGAAATATGCCCCAAATAGCCATATTTTGACAAAAGATGTTTTTTTTTCCTCAAATACTATTCACAACTTCAAACCCAAATTTGGTACAGAGATACCCGATGGTAAGACCTATCTATGCATATTAATTAGGATGACCCTTTGGAAAGGTCAAGGGTCACAAGAGGCTGGAAAATGTTTGATAAAATTGTAAGTATTATTAATACTTTTGCAAATTTTTCAGTCAAATTTGGCACAAAGGGAGCTGATGATAAGACCTTCCTGTGCATACTAATTCACTCGACCCATCACAAAGGCCACAGGGGGGTGTACAGATGTGTGAAAAAATGCTTACATTTTGAGAAATCATGGATTTTGCTGGTGCAGAAGCCAACCCTTTTTGGCTTTACTTATTGTCACAAATGTCACATATATGATATGTAAATAGGTCATACACGTGAGCCATAATGGCTTTGCGTTTCTTGTTTTTTGTTCTTGTTTGAAAAGGATAGAACTCCTAATCACCATAACACGTTTGACATATGTCTCAAATTAGTTAACCTTCGCAGACTCTGTGGGCGACTACACACCCAGAGCTGTCCGTGTGTACTTATCTTAATGATTTGTCCAAATATTACAACAAAATTTCATGACTTTCAACAGAACTGTTCTACAACTTTTGTTCCAAAGAAACTGCTTCAGAGTTTATGTTCATGGACGTCGCCTACATACCAGTAAGTGACTATTATAAAAGTTGTGGGTCTGTGCATACCCACAAAATACATTATGGCCCCATGTATAAGTGTGGGTGAGCTCACACCCACAAAATACTTTGAACGAGTTTAACCATGTTAAAAGATTGGGTGAGCAGAAGCCCTCGAGATAATGCCAGTACATTTTATTTTTTACATAGTTGAAGGTTAATGTTTTATCCAAATGAATTTTAAGAAATTACATGTAATATACTGTGCTTAATTGTGTGACAAGTTAGTCAGATACGACTTGTTCATGTTAGCAATACAGCATTTGAAATGTTCTCAATATTTAGTTTTGCTTTGTTCTCTGTAAATGTGGGTGTGAGGGATACTCGCGAGTGGTAGAGGGGCGAATGAAAATCTGAATCATGGCAGACAGTCTTCAGTCCTGGAGACTTGACTCAGCTTTTTTAAAAATACCAGAAAGATGAATTTCAGCTTTTTGGTTCAGACAGAACAGCCCTTCCGCCAGCCTGTTCCATCTGCTGGAGGCATACATTCTCACGAGCCCCAGCATTCGCACGGGCTCATGAGAATTTGTGTCTTGCTGGCCATGGATCATAGTCTATGTTTTCAGTTATTTAAATTTTTCACACAGTCACCAAAGCTGAATGTACCCATTTCCCCGACCAGTTTTGGACCATCGAGATGGGCTGCATTCAGATATGTGGCTTTGTGCCACGTATTCAAAAACGACGAGTTAGCGGTCCAAAATTACATACCAGCACACAATTGACTTTGAACGTATACACATCACAAGGCATCCACAAGAGGAAAGCAATAAATAGTATGCAAAGAGCATCAAATGTATTCACTGGTTAGATTTGCATTTATTATTTTAGATGTAGTTTTGGAAAAATGCACAGCTGCAAAAAAAAAAAAAAAACACATGGTGATATATACATTGACTCATGAATACCTATGCAAATCATTCAATAACCTTTCTTCACACACTTGAAAAGTGCCATATACAGTGAATCGCCACATATTTGTATGTGGGTCCTCTGGCACAAATTAACATCCTCAACTAAGTTTTACAAACTGCATATGAAATGACACTCATTGCAATCAAAATATTACATTGCCTGTCTAAACATATTCATATATACTGAGGAGCAAAAAGAAAAACGGCAATTTTGGAATCATCAGAAACACTAAAGTATTCTGATGATTGAAAACATGTTGTATTTCTTATGCTCGTTAACATTTGTATACAATAAACCTTTGGCTGTAAGTAGCACTTTAGTCAGGATGATTCCTGCAGCTTTCCTGTCATGCACAAAACTGAGAACAGCAAAAAGGTTCTTCCACCTATACTGTCAAATAGCATACATTCACACATGTACAAGTGAAATGGGTTAGCTACTGATCTCAGTTTCTGTATCTGTCAAAGGACTTTGTGAGATATTCTCCAAAGGAGCCTCTTCTACTGCTTTCTGTGTGTCAGTTTTTTCTGAGGTTTCTGTACGCATCAAGTTGGCTGCCACAATACTGAGAAAAAGGACCATGCCGAGCTTAGAGTTGGAACGAAACTTGGAGGCACAATCGTCTGCATTCTCCAAATCCACAGTGTACAGCTGCAATCAGCAATCAAAAAATAAATTAATCCTTATCATTTGGAATACACCAGTGTGTGAAATAAGTTTGACTAAAACAGTTCAAGGGTGGTGCCAGAATAGCTTGGCACCTCTAGGTGCCAAGCTATTGTGGCACCACCCTTGAACTCAAGCCATTGGTCTATATCCTTGTCTGTAAGTACTATAATGTAGCTTGCATATGGCAGTGTACAAATTTGAACCTTTTAGCCTCAGTACATGGGTTAATAATCAAACAATATAATAAACAGATTGCTTCAACCCTTTCAGTGCCAAGAAAATTTGAACAGATCCATCTGCAAGAGGTATAGATCCTCATGAGCTCCCGCAGTTGCGGGGGTTCATGAGGATCTATGCCTCTTGCTGACACCACTTTGAATCCATGTTCCTAGCACAGCTAAGGCTTTTTGTTGATGTTGAATGATGAAGACTGCAGAAAAACAAGTTTTTATCTACGTGCACTGAACAGGTTAAAGAAAACATCACTCTCAGCTCGCTGTCAGTCCTGTGACCTAAACACATCACTCACACCACAGTAACACTTAAGTTACCTAACTTGATGGGCCAGGTCTCACACCACAGTAGCCCACTATTTTGCTTCAAAATAACCGTGACACATCTCCGTTTACTAGACAAATGACGTCGGTGTAAAATTAACCTTTCATATGACCCTGGCATTCAATGCGCAGCATTTTTTTTAAATTTTAAAGCGGACTTGTTCATAAAGTTATTTATAGTGAACGTTTTAAATATAATTACAATAACAGTGAACCTAATCATATGAGCCGGTAAATAGTTTGTAATGAGGTAAACTTTGACTTGATGGAATTCCTGCCATGTCCCCTGTAGCCTACTTTGTTTGCTTTGAAATAACTGTGCCATTTCTCCGCTTTCGTTCACTTTGAAATAATTGTGCCATTTCTACACTTCAGAGAAATTGCTCAGTTATTTTAAAGTGAACAAAGTAGGCTTCAGAAAAAAAAAGTGTAGAATTGGCAAGGTTATGTCGAAGCGAACAAAGTAGGCTAGAAAACCTAGCATTCTGGCCAATCATTGGAGTCATGTGTTTCAAAGTCTTAAGGACCAGGGACCAGTTGCATGAGTGAGGTTAGTCCTGCACCAGCCTCTAAGCAACTTGCTCTGCTATAGCGGAGCACCATGCTTCATGGCTGGTGCAGGACTAAGCTCACTCATGCAAAAGGCCCCTAGTTCTTTGACAGGTCTGCACTGAGACAAACACCACAGTAACACATAGTTATCTAACCTGGTGGGCCAGATGAGCGGCAGTCAGCCCAACTCCAGCGAAATATGGCCACGTCTGATCGCACATGACCCCCGTTGTTGTCAAACAACCAATCATGATGGCCGAGAACACAGACAGGACAGGTTTGGTCTGGTCGCCGAGTTTCAATGCCGATGACTTCACCCCAATCAGCATATCATCATACTTGTCCTGAAAATAGCTTGCCATTAAAGCATGAAATGAAAGGTGGTCGATTTTTACCTAATGAAGATGATGAAAAGTTTTCTACAGTCCAATTCGCATATTATCATACTTGTCCTGAAAATAGCTTGCCATTAAAGCATGAAATGAAAGGTGGTCGATTTTTACCTAATGAAGACGATGAAAGGTTTTCTACAGTTTAACCTGTTGGCGGTCGGTTGCACTTTTTGCAGCGATGATTTCTGCAAGAATCATCGCGACAAAGAGTGGTACCAACAGCCAAGGGAATAACCCCTTAGTGCATGAAGCCACCAGAACTCTATACAATACTGGTGTCTGGATGCATGAGGGGAATGAAGCTCCTCAAGGCAAGAGTATACTGACAAGCAAAAGAAATGCTTGTTTCCGATAATTCCAAAAATGTTGCATTTCTTTTGCTCGTCAGTATATAATACATGTAAATACCAAGGGTTATTTGTCAGTGCATGTACAGGTCAGCCACTCATCAGAATATTACAAAATTTGATTTAACGCAGTCAGGCATGTGGCCACGAGTAAATACACAATGACAAATTTTCTGGGCGACTCCAACATTAGTTGGTCCGCGCACTGCCGTGTTTGAGCCAACTAAGGCTGGAGTCGGTCAGAGGACTTTTCTTCATATCCCTATGCAAGTTCAGCACAACATTAACATGAACGCCAAAGACACATTCTGACTTTATGGCTTCTTGGTTTCATGAAACGGTGAGGCTGACCTGTATTGTAACAGAGGACATTTTTAAAACTCATGACTTAAAAAAACAACTGTGAAACAACGTCAAAATGGATGTTCTGGTAAAAATAATGCACAAACATGTACAATGTATATATTTAAAAAAAAAATCACATTTCAAACAGTCTGAAACCGTCTAAGTAAAATACAAAATTTCACATTTGAAGTAGTCTCAATCCATCACCAATCCTCTTGAACAGCCTTTCTAAACTTACTTGGTGTGCATAGATGGTGTCATAAATTAGTGTCCACATGACCCCAGCAGCATAGAGTGGCAAACACACGCTCCAATCGCACACCCCTCGCACGGCCGACCAGCCGAGAAGGGCCCCATAGTTGAAAGTAAAGCCTAACGCACAACACAACCAAAGTCTGTCATCCCAAGCTGTTTGTAACTCATTTATTCTACAACAGAAGTTTGATTGACTACGCTAGTTCAAAGGGTGGTGTCAGAATAGGTTGGTGCTTCAGTGCCAAGCTATTCTGGCACCACCCTTGAACTAGCATGGTCACGGCGCCAAGCTATCCTTGCACTACCCTGAAAACTACACGTATCATGCTCGAGTTATCTCCTGAACTGTAGCGCAGTCGTCACATGACAACTTCCAGTTTTGTAAATTTTGGCCTCAGGGCTAATTGGTTTGCAAAATTGAGTTTAACGACATTATAACGTCTCATAAAGGTGGTTCCAAAGAGGTTCTGACCTACACATGCAACTCACTGCAGAACCGTTTTGCCTACGAACTCAAAGATGACCTCCACTTTCCTGTCTAAACAGACCCAAACATACCTAATGCCCTTAAAGTGGGTTGAAATTTTTTTTTTAATTGTTGCAAATGAAATACTGCCTGATTGAAATCTACAGACACAAATGAGTATTTTTGTCAAGTGAAGGAGGGCAATGCTTGAGGGGAAAACGACAGCAGGCTAGTAAAATCAGGGTGTGGTATGTAAGCAAAACAACAAAAGAAAACCCAAACCAAAAATCCAGTATATCAAAAATAGCTTAAACTGAGAGCTTGATTCTACAAAACACAACTACAAGCACTGCAAACATGTTCCCATGCATTCCTAATACAATTTACTAGCTTTACAACACATGGTAGATTATAATTGCTGGAAGATTTCGGTGACTCCCAAGTCCTCTTGAAACCTGCCAACTATTCAACTTGATTCTAGAAACAGTGCATGCATTTTATTTACAGAAGAGTGGCCGATATACGGCAATGTTATGGTATGGTGTAATGTAAAATGTTCTTGCTCCTGAATACTTCTCATTGCTCATAGAGATAAATTAACTCATTTAGCCACAACACCCTATGGCAGGTGATGGACTTAACATGCCAATTCAAGGGTAGCGCCAGATGAGCTTGGCGCCTTCAGGCGCCAAGCTCATCTGGCGCTACTCTTGAATTAGCATGGTCAACCCATTTCCTGCAACTGGTACTCAGTTTTTAGGCGACACATGCAAAATTTGGGAAATGCAGGTGTGGGGTTAAATGGCTTAACCACTTGCACAACCAATTGCAGCTCTAGGCATCTTGCTCAAAAGAGTAGTGTTTCGCTCAGGAACCAGCCAATGAAGCAAGAACGGGTTTCGATCTTCCATCAAGACATCTCCAAAAATCATAATTTCATATCAAAAGAAAGGACACAAGTTTGCTTAACTCATTTGAGACGTGCCACATATTTGTATGCGCACGTCTCAAATGAGTTAATTGTTTCTGCTGTTGCGAACTGACATTTTATGAAACAAGAAAGGCAAAGCCCTTATGGCTCATGTGTATGACTGATCCACACATGTGACAATAAGTAAAGGGATGGCTTCTGCACCAACAAAATCCCCCCCCCCCCCCCCCCCCCCCCCCCCCCCCGGAAATATTTTATCACTACATCTGCTCCGATCAAGCTAATCTTACTCTCCACCCCCCCCCCCCCCCCACCCCCTTCTAAAATCACACTCACACAAAGGACATTTCGCAAGGAATAACATAACAGCAAGCACATGATGTCATGATAAGCATGCAGAAGGCTGAAACAAGAACAGAAATTAGTTTCCACAATCTCCTCAAAACAAAACTAGAATAAGCAAAATACACATAGAGTGCAAACTATGCAGTTAGCTAAAAAGAAAAGTACTTGCAAATAAAACAGTAAATGACAAGTCAGCTTCAGTCAGCATCCGAGCTGATGACCTACTGCTTAAAGGTGGAGCTGATTTAAATTTAGCACAATAGCATGAACACAAATATGAGATATAATACACCAAGGCTGACCCGTACTGCTACCAATTTCTGTGCAACAAAAGCAAGCAGTCTTTTTTTTTTTTATCAAGAGAAGTCATGGCTGTGCATAGTGCATTCTCAGAAACGAGATGCAGAGACTGAATACTGTGTGCACAGATGGATACACAAGACCTGTACCTGCATTCGATGGTACAGAGACATTTTGAATACATGTACCAGGGTGTCACGAACACACTGAGCCCTAGGTTGATTTCTGGAATTGTCTCTGACGACACATGCCAGTTCAAGTGACAGATAAACAATGACAGTTCAAGGGTGGTGCCAGAAAAGCTTGGCGGCCCTGGGCACCACGCTAGTCTTGCACCACCTTGAACTACCCAGTTTGATCTAGTATCTCAGGACTAAATGGGCATAGATCATAGTGGTCTGGAGTAAACAGGTGTTATCTGAACTGGTGGCCTGGTCCTTAGTGTGCATTCACAAAGATATGAATATTATATCTGTACAAGCAAAATAATACCAGGATAAGCACAAGACATACACGAGAACTTAAAATTCCAACAAAACTACAAAGTAGATAGTCTACATTAGTTCCGCTTGAAAACACAACACAACAGACAGAACAAAGAAAACAAAATGGAGCATGTGGGCAAACTTGAAGGGGTTAATAAAAGTAGAAACAAGACAATTTTTGATTAATAGGAAAGAAAGCTTTTTCACACTTAACTCAATTTAGAAGTTACATTTTTTCAATATATTTCAGTATATTTCAAACTCATTTTTTGTGCTGCATAGGAATGTTAAATATAGGCAGATTCTTATTACAAAGAGATTACAGGTTTATTGTTATGATTGCCCTGTTTACTGAACAATCATGACTAACTTCCACACATAAAAATGCAGATGAAGGGGAAACTTAGCCAGTCACCCATCACCAGCTAGGTAACAAAACAACAAAAAGGTGTCCTGACACTGTTAGCACAAACTCAAAGCTTCGCAGAATCATTCACACAGCGGGTCCAGCCACACGCCAATATACCGGTGCTACATGTACATGAATCAATGTTGCATGAGCTGAGAATGATATGTATGCCCACAAGAAATGTATGCCCATATATATGCATCTCCAGACACGTCCTAATTCTTACTATCCCACTAAGCAAAGGTCCTCGGACCCACGATGGCCAGAATGGGCCCACACATTTTGCTACTGGCGATACCTACTTAATAAGTATTAACCCTCTGGCTGCTGGTAGCAACAGCCAAAGGGTGGAAATTATTTTGTGGGGTCATGTGCACACTAAATATGACAACCTTTCTTGCACACCAAGTACATGTTAATAGCTAGAATTTGTTAAACTTTAGAAATCTGAAAAACAAATTACACACAACACTCATAAACAAAATGATGACAAAAAAAAAGTTTTTTTTCCTCCATGAAGAAAACCGACAGAGCAGGAGGAAATAAAAAACATTGGGAAAGTTTACTTCATTCCTATTCCAGTTCCTTCTATATGCAAAAGACATGGATTTTCATGAATTCCTCCATCTGCAGTGGCTCATGATAACCTGTGCCTTTTCCTGATCAAGATTGACTTCAGCCATTCTAAAAATTGGGAGCACTATTTTAAATGAAAGCGTAGAATACCTCTATATAAAAAAAGTAAGAACCATTCCAGATACTTTTGTCTGCTGCAAGAGGCATAGAGTCTAATGACCTCTGCAGCAGCAGGGGCTCATGAAAGTCTTTGCTTCTTGTTCATCGTGTTCAACTTAGTCCCAGATCAGGCATACGAATGACATTTGTGCATGTTCATGAACTAGGCAAGGGAACATTCAATGACAAATGATGGGTGAGCGTGTGTCAAGCGAGGAGGTACCTGGTGTGAATAGATTGTGTCATAAAAAATAGTGTAGAGCACACAAGCCAGATAAAGCGGGGCCACAGGCCACTCCAGGCTGCCCCTTAGGGCCGACCAGGCCAACAGGACCCCCCAGTTCAGAGTCACACCTGAAATACACCACACCACACAAACACTATGCAGCCCTACAAAAAATATGTATCATACGTAACAAAAATCTGAAAGAGCAAAGGTTAAGAAACATGCCTACATTACATACATAAAATGCATGACACGGCAGTCTCACATATTGTTCTGCATAATCACTTTGTCATAAAACTAATGATTTTAACTCCTTCCCTGCTGTGATCCAACTGCATGAGACACAGATCCTCATGCGCCCCTGCAACTGCAGGGGCTCATGGGGTTGTTAGACCCTCTGTTGACAAAGATTTCAGAAACACAGTCTGTGACCTGCAGCAAAGAAGGGGTTAACAGTGTTTGCTTGAACAGAAGCTGCAGTATACCCAATAACTGTACAATGGTACTCAAGACATTTTCATGATATACAAAATCAGTAAATGATAAAACTGAAAATGATTTGACCTACTGGTATGCTAGCCAAGCCTATTCACACACTCACAAAATACATGTAACTATCCAAGCCAATTCACACACAAACTCACACCCATCAACCCAAATATATTCATACAAGTCATAAAAGATAGAAGCAAAATGGACTATGAAGAAAAAATGGTGGAAAGCTAAAGGTGTTTAGTTACACCAAAACATGAAGCATGTGACCCCATTTCCAAATCATATAAACTGAAGACTTCATATTGGGAAACTAGTAGAACACTGGGGAGGGAGGGGGGGGGGGGGGAGGAAAGGGAAGGAGGAGTGGAAATTACCAGAAAGATTAGACATGTACAAGACATGGGTAAAATGAAGATAAATACCTCAACATAGCAATGTTTCCCACACCAATTTTTGAATGTAACAATTTATAATTTGTAAAGTGTCTTACTTACAAATGTATTTATCTATTTTTGTCATTACCCTGGCCCCTGAAAATAATCTCCCATGATCTGATACACATGTTTGGCAAAGTGAATGAGGTAACTAGTGTGAGACTATGTACTGACACATTACAGGCAGCTGCATACAACACATCAATGACATTCCTTTAATTCATGCTAGCATGAACAGTGGCCAGAAGAGAGAAAACTAAGTAATTTTATATTCTAAGAAATATATCTCAATCTGTCTCACTCTCAGCTGAAACTTTCCACACTGAGGACAATAGTTACTCTAGATGCCGGAAACTATTAAAACTTAAATACTTCAGACTAATTTATCTTATCTACTACCCTTTTGACAGTTGGCATCACCTATAGTTGAAGTGATTCCTGCAGGAATCAATTTAATAAAGTGCTACAAAGAACTGAATGTAACTGCATGTAGACTTGCTGATTTCCACACATTTAAAAATTGGCAGCAAAATGAAAGGATTGATTGATTGTACATTGCTTAACGTCCCGACAGCAACAAGGCTTTCTCAGGACGTGCCTGCACTGCTTGTGAAAAAAAACTAAACAGAAAATTGAATGTATGTCGCCAGCCGGTCAAATACATTAAATAAACCTACAACATGGGGCATAAATAAAGCTAAGACCATTTAGCAACACACATCCAATATCAAGAGCAAAATGAAAGGAAAAGGAAAACTAATTTCTGCGCAACAAAACCAAATTCTCTACATGTACATGTACTTGCAAACTGGGTGTACTATTTATTAATACTGAGACTTAACAGGGTAGACAAAAGGATCTATAGCTGTGTTACGGAGTGAAGACCAAACAAGGTGGACTGGAATATATCACATAATCACACACACAGGGAAATACAACTGTCACACGTGAAGAATATTAGAATGTGGGTACGTACACATGAATACAAACACACATGTGCGTAAGTACATACACACTAAAAAATTATGACACAAATAAAGAACACGCTACATACACTATTTATTTATTTTTTTTATCAAACTGTGCTTGATTTTAATGTATTATATGCTACATTGTCATATGTGTATATAATTTCAAAAACCTGTTCCAGTATACTCATATCTGTTTTTCAGGGTCTCATTTCATCTGCTGGAGGCATAGATTCTCATGAACCCCTGCACTTGCAGGGGCTCATAAGAATCTATGCCTCTTGCATAAAGGAACTCACCCAATTTCCTTATAATTTTATATCTCTGCTCCTCAGATGCAGAAAGTTGTGTGGGTATTAGAATGTGACTTAACTGAGAGAGAAGAGAACGCAGACTCACCCAACATGAGTTGCGGCCAATAAGTGTAGCGTTTTGCCAGTGGGTACAAGACCACTAGAATCATGGATGCCGCTCCCAGCAGGATGCTACAAACAAAGAAAAAGAATTTAAAAACACTAAACATTTTGGTTTCACAAGTCAAGGTTTCCCATTGGGAGATTATCATAATTTTCTGTAACCCACAAAATTTTGGAGATGTCTGCTAACAGTATAACTTCCTTTGAACGGTCACTGATTTTTACAGTCACTTGCTATTTCCGGTCACTTTGGCGATGTACGAGTGTGAGTGCGATTTTTAAGGGACTAGGGCTTCCAGCTATCGCTGATTTCGCCCGGGGAGGGGGGGGGGGGGTCCGGGGGTGGGGCCTGGGGGGGTGGGGGTCTATCCTGACTGTCTGTCGCTGATGTCCGCGCATCACTTTGTTTCCTCCTTCATCATGGCTGTCCGCGCCTCAGGTGGCTGGGTCATTGGGGAGAGCCCGTGATCCCTTGGGTGCCCGGGTCTTCCATCTTGTTTGGTCGGTGGTGTTGCCTCCTTTCTCTCCCTTTATTAAAGTCACAGTCCAAGGCCCGGTTTTCTTTGGCCCCGCCAGCTATTCCCCTTCTTGTTTGAGGGGGGTTGATTTTTACTAACCCCCTATACGTGTTTCTGTATATCTCTTGGCGATGTACGGACGATGTTTACTATATAAAGTACCTTATTCTATGGACACCTGGCGAACGCAGCCAACGGTCGGTGTATCGGAGCCAAAAACGTCAAGAAAACCTATGGCCAGACTGGCGCGGTAAAGCGGTCACGTGTGACAAGCCAGTGACAGCACGCTCAACACCTAGCCAACAGCCACACACTTAAAGCCCAGAAGTCATGTCATTATGCAATAACAGACGTGTCATCGGCACGCCAGCTGTGTAATACTATGCGGTCCGTAACAAAGGTCACGCTATCTACCCGACTGTGTCCACATATCTTTTTCAAGTTGGTTTACTGTGCGGTTCCATAATCTTCCGATGTGACCAAACTGTGACTGCTCTTTCGCCCTGGGTGCCTGCTTGGCAGAAACTCTCATGTGCCGCTGCAGATGGAAGGGACTCATGGAACTGAGTGCATACGTGTGCAAATGCGCATGAATCTACCACAGGCCACCATATCCAACTCAGCACTCGTACACTATATGGTGTGTTGTATAACAGTGCCAAGATTGACTTGTACTTGTAGGCTTGTGGACTGACATTCCGACTCATGTGCCCCTGCAGCGGACTGCAGGGGAACATAAGAATCTAGTGCTTACTTCTATGAATTACACAGCCAGTCAAGAAATCACGGCATCAAAAGAAATCTGCCAGTTCGTAATAAAATGAAGATAACAAAACATCGGCGTCACTAGCACACATGTAGCACACTTCACAGTAGCATGAAGAGGCCGACGGTGGTCACGTGTTGGTGGTGGCACATCCATAAACTCCTATCCGAGTGTCACAAGCACACCTAGATCTGTTTTCATCAAAACTGCCGTGAACGGCCACCTGCTGTTTATGGCCACTTTTTCTTGGAAACAGGGATGACCGTTCATTGGAGGTTCTACTGTGTGTAACAGTTGTAGGCAAAGGATCAACCATGATAATTCAACGGTAGTGCCAGATTAGCTTAGTGCTGTCATGATGGTGCCAAGATAATTTGGCACTATAGCTGAATTATCATGGTCGATCCATCTAGTGCTGCAGTCTGCTGGGGCTAAATGGGTTAAATACACATTTGTTTTTTCAAAACCCTTACCGATGGCATTACTGATAGGAAGACATGCTAAGCTAGCCTGATTTCAGCCTAAATCCGTTGTGTGAATAAACACAAATGGGGAGGCGACTCTGGGGAGCCCGTCAATCCAACGCAATCCCGGGTGGCCTCCCCTCCCTTCCCATCAGGCCCTATGGGCTGATCTACCAGTTTTCACACTTGGCTGCCTTCCGGTCGGTTGCACCGTTTTCCGTTGTGATCGTTTACGCTGGTTCTCTTCGCCGTTTCGGAATTCTTCGACAGACTGGTTGTTGGTGGTGCTTGCCTGAAGGATTCCCTTATTCTTTTTCTGTTCACGTGCTCTGTTGGTCTGTTGCAGTGCTCAACTGCGTTCGTGCCCGTCCTGCCGGGGATTCCAGTGGCCTAGTGACAATCATGGCCTATGTCTACCCAGTACAGGCTGCTCCTCTTCCCGACCTTGCCAGATTTGTGAATCTTGGAAGGTGCAACACTGGTCTCTCCTCTGGGATTTCTATCGACGGGACCGACCCTCAGCTGCCCAGGATCGCAGAATGTTGCTTCCGGCCCTGCTCCCCCTGGCTTCCGCGACTTCCGCTGCTTTGCCTACCGGACCCCCGAAACCTCGCAAGCCCGCTTTCTCGGACATTGCTGGGCTGTCTACGCGACAGCTTACCGCTACTGACCAGTGTGCTTACTCCCTGACCGCTCACCCCCCAGTTGGGGATCATAGCTTACGGGATGATAAGACACTCACACAAGAGAAGCATTCACAGGCCCGATGCACTCCCGCCTGTGGCCTCACTCGAGCGTTGCCCAGTGAGCTGCGGGCTCTCAAGGCCCGCTCAACCCTTAGCCCCGCCCATAAGGCGCCTATCCACCCTGCAGCACGGGCAGAGTTGCCAACCCCAAATTTTTTTTTCAGTAGTCAAAATGTAGAATTTCAGTAGTTTTATGACAATTTCAGTAGTCAATGCGCATCAATTTCAGTAGTCAATTTCAGTAGTCAATGCGCGTCGCTGCAGTCCTCGTTGCTGCCTTACATTTCTTCCACACTATCTGACAGTTTCGTTTCATAGCAGGGCACACCCTGCATGTTGGTATCCGGAAACATTTTTTTGCACAAGTTGTTGAAATGGTCCGCTACGGATGCAGGTAGATTGTGTTCCGCTACAAAAGTGGTAAACAGCGTTTCAGTCCGGATGACAGATAAGTCTGTTTCTTTGAAAAAAACGGGAAGAGACTGAGATGGCATAAATTTTTCTGGATCACAATGGCTTCGGCTTTTGTGGCGACTTCCATTGACGTGCCGGGTCACATCGTTTAATCCTCCATCAGGCATGCCTACCCACAATTTGAAGTTTCAGTATTAGCCATTTGAAATTTCAGTAATACTATTAAAATTTCAGTAATACTATTACTATTGTTACCTATTATTTCTGCACTTTTTTTATATTGTGCTTTTTTATATTAGCACGAGCGCAAAAATAAAAATGACACACACACACATCACTGACCAGGACACATATAGTTTGCACATCTCTGTAATGGGTTAAATAATGGTTGGGCCCCCCCCCCCACCCCCCACCCCCACTTAATTTTGTTAAATTTTTTTTAAAAACTTGCACATTGCAAAATTTTCTGATCATTGCACTTAGGTCCAACCAAGGAAATGCAGACACCGACAGGTTGGTTTAAACAAAGGGACATAATCAAGCAAATTGTTCTAGTGTGCTTACTCCCCTTGTTATTGTTTTAATTTGACCAACTCCAACATTTACTTTATTTCTAGATTTAAAAGGCAACTACTATTAATGATAAATTAGGAAATTATATAAATTATTATATTATGTACCAATTTAACAAAATAATTTGCATTTTTTGTCAGATTAGAATATCTTATTGTACAACTTCACCCACAGCTGTAAACTAAAATAAACACTTGGATTATGTTAACAACAACGATATTTATGATGCAGAGAAAAATTCATATTATTTGGAAAAAAAAAAAACGACATATTATACGACCTGTCGGAAACCTGTCACCTGTCACGGCCAACCACAGGCCGACGAGTTTGTTTGGTGGTGCATTCCAACCGGCTTCACAATGATTGGTTCAAAGCCTAACACCACTGGAAGCTGTGATCAGTAACTTAGTTGGGTGACCGTGACCTTGACTCGGCCGACAGCCTACACTGTAGCCGCGGGCGCTTAACGAACCTTAATTTTTTTTTTTTTAACTATTGATTTTGCTTTTCCGTAGTATTTTTACTACTTCCGTAGCTCCGTAGTAACACATCTACTTCCGTAGTAAACTACGGAAATTCTGTAGTGGTTGGCAACTCTGCACGGGGCTCAGATCGCAGACCATGGAATGACCGCACACGAGCGTTGCCCAGTGAGCTGAACACTCCGGAGGTCCGCTCATCCTTGAGCTCTGCCCATAAGGCGCATATCCACCCTGAGGCACGGAGCTCAGATCACAGAATCCCATGGCACCAGCGGACGGACGGACGGCGTGGACGCTCTCCGTCACTCGTCGTTCCTCCTGGGCGGAGGACCTTCCATTGGCTTTCAGGGAGCTCTTATTCTCGCCACGGGGATCTTCGCTCCGATTTTCGCCGCTCTCATTCGCCGAGGGACGCTTGCCGCTCGGACTCCCCCCTTTTGGCACATGGGGACTCGTGGGCTGGATGCATCCCTTCCCCGCCACAGCGCCCTCGATCTCAAGTGAGTGCCGTTTTGGCTCCAGGCTCCCGGCGTTCCTCTCGTCCCTCCGCCTCCTCTGAGCTCCCAGCTCGGCCTTCGGGTTCATGAACCCCTTCTCCCTACGCAACCGCGGCCCCCCGCGTGCTGCTCTCTTCAGTCCACAGAACATCCACAGAACTTCGCTTCGGCACTTCTGTCTCATCGTCCCGCGGCACCCTCTCTCTCTGTGGTCAGCAGTCCTCGCTCTTCACTTCACAGCTCCTCACCCTCTGCTCCTCACGGACCCGCGGGATCCGAGACCATTAAGGTGCTGGACACGACCGCACGCGTGATTGCCCGCTCCCTCCCTCCAGCCTGGTGCCCTCTGTCTCCTCCCCTCAAGTGGAAGACCTCTGCCTCTGTCGATGCCTCGCGGAAGGCCAAGCGCGTCAAGTCCCTCCTGCAGCCTCCCATGTTTCGTGACCTCGCAGAAGCGTTCAACTCCCACCTGCAGCAGGGCAAGTTGGGGGAAAGGAACTTCTTCGCTGAACGCTGATGGTGACATCCGTTTTCAGCAGTCTTGGTATGCAGGACACTCCCAGGCTTTTCTGTGCCCCCTCCCGCCGGTGGACTATGTGGTGCTAGCACAGAGCGGCGGTAGGGGGAGCGCGGGGAGAGACTCTACACCGGGGCTTGACATGACAGCTACCCTTGTTCGGAATACCTCGCCGCAAGAGGCTTCTCGGGTACGGCAGTGGCGGCTATCGCAGGAGCTCGCAGATCTTCCACTCTGAGGGTTTACGAGGGGAAGTGGAAAGTCTTGCAGGATTGGTGCCAGGCCAGAGACCTGTCTCCCACGGCTCTTTTGGCACCCCAGCTGGCCGAGTTTTTCCTCTGGCTATTTACCGATCAAGGTCTGGCCCCCATTACCATCCGGGGCTATCTCTCCATGATCGCCGACATATACCGGCACTTAGGACGACCGGATCCAGGAGCGTGTAAAGATCTGGCAGACCTCATGGCCCACTTCGATTTGTAGCGACCAGTCCAACATTCCCTGCTTCCGCGGTGGGACCTTGCTTGCGTGCTCACGTGGCTTAATTCAGGCTGGTTTAAACCTTTGCACCTGGCCACTCTGGCGGATGTAACCAGGAAGACGTGCTTCCTCCTTGCTCTTGCTTCAGCTTCCAGGGTTAGCAAACTCCATGCACTGTCTGTGGCCCCATCTTGTCTACAGTTGAGAGCGAATGGGTCAGTGCAGCTCCTGATGAACTCTGCCTTCTTGGCAAAGGACAGGCTGCCGGCGGTCGGGGCACAAGTAATTACGCTCCAACCCCTTCAGGGGTCTGATAGGTCACAGGAGTTGTTCCAGCAGGACCCGGGGCGCGCATTACAGATCTACCTGCACTGAACACGCCCCCACCGGCGGGGCCGGACACGCCTCTTCCTGCCTCTGCGGTGAGGCAGGAACGACACTTCGGGCCAAACCATCTCTTCTTGGCTCCGAAGGGTCATACGGTCTGCGTATGAGGACCTCTCCCCTGAGGGGGCTAAGAGGCTGCAAATACAAGCCCATGAAGTCAGAGCGGTTTCCAGTAGCGGCGCATTGGACCGCAACTGTGCGGTGCGAGACATTGTGTCGGCGGTGGGGTGGCGATCGAGTTCCAACTTTGCACGCTTCTATCCGCGCGATCTCTCAGGACAGTGCAAGAACCTGGCACTACTGGGCGATGTCTCGGCGGCGCAGCACTCCCTCCCGGCGCCAAAAGCGCCATAAGGTAACGCTTAGTTGAAATCGTCCGGAGTGCGCCCTGGACGCCTTACTAAGCTTGTTACGATCACGGGGTTTGGGGGCGGCACCCTCCTTACTTACTTACTTACGCCTGTCACCCCTCCCAGGGTATAGGCTGTCGACGAGAGACCTCCAGCGACTCCTGTCCTGTGCTTCTCCTTCGATTTTACTCCAGGTGGTTCCCAGTCTCTTGATGTCTGCTTGGAGGTCTCGACGCCAGGTGTTTCTCGGCCTGCCTCTTTTCCTCTTTCCCTGGGGGTTCCATGACAATGCCTGCCTAGTGATACTGGAAACTGGCTTTCTCAGACTGTGACCAATCCATCCCCATCTTCTTCGTCCAATTTCATTCTCTGCTGTTATCTGCTCTGTTCTCTCCCAGAGTCTGATGTTGCTGATCTTCTCTGGCCAGTAAATTTTCAAGATTCTTCTAAGGCAACTGTTAATGAAGATCTGTACTCTGTTGACTGTGGTTTTTGTCAACCTCCATGTCTCTGCTCCATATAGGAGAACTGCTTTTACATTTGAGTTGAAAATCCGGACTTTGGTGTGTTGTGACAGCTCTCTGGAACTCCACACTTTTTTCAGCTGGAGAAAGGCTGCTCTGGCTTTACCGATTCGTGCTCTGATATCTGCATCAGTGCCGCCTTTTTTGTCGATGATGCTCCCGAGATAGGTGAAAGACTCCACTTCATCCAGTGGAGTACCAGCAAGCAAGACTGGTTCTTCCCTGGTTGCGTTCAGTCTCATTGTCTTTGTTTTTTGTTTGTGGATGGTGAGGCCCACCTGTGACGAGATGTCAGCAAGCCTCGTGGTCTTGTCCTGCATTTGTTGATGAGTGTGGAACAGTAAAGCCAAGTCGTCTGCAAAATCGAGGTCATCAAGCTGTGTCCACAGTGTCCACTGTATTCCGCTTCTTCTCTGCTCTGTGGTCCTCTTCATGACCCAGTCTATGGCCAGTAGGAAGAGGAACGGAGACAGCAAACACCCCTGCCTGATGCCGGCTCTGACCTGGAGCTCCCTGGTGAACTGCCCTTCGTGAATCACGCGACATGTCATGCCATCGTAGCTGCTCTTGATCAGGCAGACGTGCTTTGTGGGTACACCATAATGTCGTAGGAGTTTCCACAAAGTCTCTCGGTCCATGCTGTCAAATGCTTTCTCGTAATCCACAAAGTTGACGTACAGCGGGGAGCTCCACTCCAGAGACTGCTCCACGATGATGCGGAGAGTGGCAATCTGGTCTGTACATGATCGTTTTTTCCGGAATCCTGCTTGCTGGTCTCTCAGCTGGGGGTCGACGGAGCTCTTCATTCTCTCCAGGATGATCCTGTTGAAGACCTTTCCTGTTACTGACAGCAAGGTGATTCCTCTGTAGTTGGAACACTTGCTGAGGTCACCTTTCTTGGGAAGCTTGATTAGGTACCCCTCCTTCCAGTCAGCCGGCATCACCTCCTCTTCCCAGATCTTTCCAAACAGTGGGTACAGCATCTCTACTGTTGTTTCTAGGTCTGCTTTCAGAGCCTCCGCTGGGATGCCATCTGGGCCTGCTGCTTTGCCGTTCTTCAAAAATGCCACTACTCTTCTGATCTCTTCCCGGCTGGGTCTGTCACAGTTGATGGGCAGGTCAGTCTCTACTGGCTGGATGTCTGAGGGGTCGGGTGGGCTGGGTCTGTTCAGCAACTCTTCAAAATACTCGGCCCATCTGACGATTTGGTCTGCTCTGTCTGCAATAGGCTTGCCTTCTTTGTCTTTTACTGGTCTTTCTGTATGGCCATACTTGCCTGACAATCTTCTGGTAATGTCGTACAGCTGTTTCAGGTTGTCGCTGCCTGCTGCCTTTTCAGCCTCTGCTGCTAGGCCATCTGAGTAGGCTCTCTTGTCTGCCCTGATACTCCGCTTCACCTCGTGGTTGGCTTCCAAGTATTCCTCATGTGCCCTTGCTTTGGCCGCTCTCGTGCGACTGTTGTTGACAACTGTTTTCTTCTGCTTCCTCACTTCTATCTTCTTCAAGGTCTGTGCCGACAGCCAGTCCTTGTGATGGTGTTTCTTGAACCCCACAGTGTCTTTGCAGGTTGAGTTCAGTGCCTCTCTAACTGCCTTCCACTGCTGCTCTGTGGTGACCGCATCCTCTTCATTTACTAGCTCCTGTAGCGCTTGAAACCGGTTGGACAGCACCAGTTTGAACTCTTCTCTCATTCCCGTCTCTCTCAGAAGGGGAGCGAAAACGAGGCTGATGGCTGACACACGTCCTCTACGAACGCTGGTGCTAGTGATTGACTTTACACAACATTATCTCAGGTAGTTTGCCCAGAAACATACTTTACTGGACGTCGAACGATTATGCCTACGGAAATATCTGCGTTCCGAGCATCCTGCGGTAGCTTTTTATGGACTTTTCATAATTTTATGAACGACCGGGCATGCCACGCCATCAGTCAACAGGTGAAAGCAAGGACAGCTCGTGCACGATGTGTGTTGTTGTGTGTCATCATGATCAGCCTTCTACTACGAACGGATAAGGTACAATTTCCGACCCCAATGGCTTTAACAAACGGACCAGCGGGCCAAGCAGACAGACATCGGACACCCGGCCCTCCACAACTTGAGGGCCCATCTCTACATGTTACTGACCGAGAAGAGGTGCATACACAGCCATCACCAGCAATTGTGTCACAGATGCTCGAAGTGTACACGACATATGTCACTTTCATCGCAATCACAGGTGTGATTCTGTTGTGGCCCACCGATACAATTACTACAGTTGTTTGGTATGTACTTTTTACAGTGCTTTTGGGTAGCTGTCTCGATATTATCATTACTTGTTATTGTGTCGGTGTACCAAAACTCGGTAGATGGCACGAACTTGACACGAAAAGAGTCACACAGGTTGTTGTGAGTGAGGCGACCCCTGACCCGATCTTGACAACTTACCCCAGTGGTTTTCCTGCTTTGACCTGTTTTACCTGCGATGATTTACCCGTGATGACCCAGTTTCAAACGGTGCTTATTCAATCAAACAACAACTACCTGAGACTGTTGCTTCTCCGGTGCGGTGACATAGAGTCAAACCCGGGACCAACTGACCAAGAGCTGGCTGGGATGCTGCAGCGACTAGAATCAAAAATCGATTCACAGTCACAGTCTTTTGAGAACCAACATAGTCGAATTGTGTCTGAAATCAGAAGTGCGGTGTTAGCCCAGGGTCAGCAGTTAGAACAGAAACTTCAGGCAAACTACGAGACACTTGAATCACACATCTTACGACTCCAGACTAACGTTACCTCTGTACATGCTGTAACTTGTGCCAATACAGAGAAAATTAAACAAGTGTCAGACAATTATGATGCTTTAGCAGCAAGGGTAAAGGAGCTAGAGGACGAAGTCGACAAGTTGGAAAGATACTCAAGACGGAACGTTATGTTGTACGGCCTACCTGAGGATGAGGGCGAGACTTATGAAGTGAGTACAAATAAAGCAATGCAAACACTAAAGCGATATTTCCCTGAGAAGGATTGGCACAGAGACGACATAGAGAGGGCGCACAGGGTGGGCCACACCCAGTCCCGACGGCCACGACCACTCATCATAAAGTTGCAAAAGTGGGCTGACACCATGCTGATTATGAGAAATAAAGCGGGGAAAGAATTGATGCGACAAAACAAACTGAAATTATCCGCCGATTTCACACGGAGACAAAGACAGACAATCAGAGAGCTAAAAAGTCACGGACAACACGGCTACTTTGTGAATGGGAAACTAAGAGTGAGGGCAGAGAAAGAAAACATTGGCGATAGTGACCATGATGAAACGGACCAGAACGAAGACACATGGGAACAGCCTACAGGTCACCAGTACCATGACCCAACTCTTAGTAACCAAGTAAGGGGCTATTTGCCGGACTTTAATCATGGAGACAACAGTCCCCTCAGTTATACTGCCAGGGATCAGCCTGTTAGTGACAAAAATCCCACACTCGCGCCATCATACGCCAGTGTCGCTGCCTCCCCGCCGATCCCAGACCTGTCAGGTGTTGGACTGAACCAGGCGGGTCGTGGTACCAGACTAGGCAGTTCCGGACACAGGAATACAGGTATAAACAGAGCTAATAACAAGTCTACACCCAATAACCGTGGCGGCAACAACGGTTCTCAGTCACCACCTGTATCGAGAGACCAGTCGCCCGTCTTTATCGGTTCAAGGGTCACACCTAGCGGTCGTGGAACATACAGCGACGGCAAAGACAACCACGCTGGTGACGGGAGTAACGCTATCACCAGTGATATTACTGTGGGTGGATCGACAGCAGCAGAATCCGAAACGACAGCGGGTTTAGAGGTTTCCCAACGTACTGACGTCAGTAGGGGAACCCCAGCCTCAGGCACGCCACATACCAACCATGTTAATACAGCAGCCGCTACTGGGCCAGGAAAACACTCGACAGCTGCACGTGAACAGCCGAGTAAAGACAAGCGCAATACGTCACGTAGCCAACATAACGACGGAAAGGTCACGACCAACTGTCCTGCTACCCGTCTCCATCCACAGTCCCTATCACTACCACCCCCACTCAAAGACCAACCCCTAATTTCCGACAGAATGAATTCTGCACACCGCAAGTCCACTGGGGGTCGTGGCCAACCTCAGGACCGTCCGACCACCGCCAGCAGTTAGGGACTCGGCCTCGGCCATGTTTCTGGATGTGACAATGTTGACAATACTGACAATACCGACGCTACTAACACTACCACAGACACTACCACGTCAGGGACTAAAGTGGGCACTGAGTCGCAATGTAGGCTGAAAATACTAAACTGGAATATTGGTGGCTTGTTCTCAAAACTAGTAAACACTGATTTTATAGATTATATAACATCTTTTGATGTTGTTTGTTTTACAGAAACGTTTATAGAATACAACATAGAACTAAAAGTTTTCTCAGATTTCAGTGTTTACTTTGCCCCTGCAAAGAAACTCAGTGATCATGGTCGATGTTCAGGAGGAGTTATGGTCCTGGTGCGAAAATCTCTCTGCTCGTTCCTCAAGCAGATTGATATCCCACATGACCATACAGTGGTGTTAAATATGAAAAAACAGTTACTCAATGTTGACAGAGACATTGTTATGTTTTTTATTTACGTACCTCCATACGGCTCTACATACTATAACACTCAAGACTCAATAGATGGTATTGGCTTAGTTGAACAGTGCTTGTCAGACATATGGGAAGTACGAGATGACTTCCATGTATTTATGTGCGGAGATTTCAATGCACGGACTGCCTGTTTAAATTGTTGTTATGTTCATACAGACAGAAACAATAACAGTAGAGAAGAAATCTATGAAAGATCATCCGAGGACGAGGTGGTAAACTCATTTGGTAGAAAGTTAGTTGATCTTTGTCAGATGTTTGACTGTTCAATATTAAATGGAGCCAACTTTCTCAACGCTGAGGGCAGTATGACATTCATTTCTCAAATGGGAAGCAGCCTCATCAACTATTTCTGTGCCTCAAACGAACTGTGTTCTCAGAATGTGTTTCTTTCGCTGAACGTGGAAAACAGACTTGAATCTGATCACCTGCCAGTCTCACTGACTGTACGCATGACACAAACAGACCGAGAGCGCCCACGTGAAAGGAAAGAGTGTGTGGAAAAAATAATCTGGGACGGGGAAAAAGTACCACTATATTTAGATGCATTAAATTCTGGGGAATCCATTTTGAAACTTGCACGAGCTACAGCGGAAATAGAGTATGACTTTAACCGGGCACTCAGTTTGTTTGTGGAATGTTTGCAGTCGGCTGCAGACTGCATGAAAAAGAAAGTGTTAACTGGGACCCCCAAAAGACAGAACGAATGGTTTGACTTTGAGTGCGTACAGCTTAAAAAGAAGACGAAGTCCACTCTGCGCGCCTTTCGTCGGAAGAGAACCGATCACAATCGCCAGCATTTTGTGGAGGTCAGGCGCCAGTATTGGAGGTTACTCACAAACAAAAAACGGGCCCACAAAAAAGCAAAAGCAGAACTGTTAGCAAATCAAATAACTAACTCAAAAGTGTTTTGGAAAGAAATAAATACCTGCTTAGACAAAAAATATAAACAAGTAGCTAGTCAGGTAATTACAAACGATGAATGGTTTAACCATTTTAAAGAAGTGTTCAAGTGTGATGAAACCCCATTAGATGTATCGGAAACCCCCGATATTGGCGCCTTACCCGGAATAGAGGAGCTCGATGAACCAATTACCGAAGAGGAGGTGCGTTCAGCATTGAGACGCTTAAATGTCGGTAAAGCCAGCGGTGCGGACGGCATATCAGCAGAGATGCTTAAATCAGCGTCAGAATTATTGATCAGTTTTCTTACAACATACTTTAACACTTTATTTAAAAAATGGTACATACCCAAGTATGTGGAAGGAGGCTATAATAATACCCATTCATAAAAAAGGCGATCGCGAGTCTCCTCAGAACTACAGGGGAATCTCCCTCCTTAGCCTGATTGGGAAGTGTTATGCATCTGTACTTAATGATCGACTGTACTGCTGGCTTGAGGACAACCATAAGATCTCTGAAACACAGGCAGGCTTCAGAAAAGGCTATAGTACAACAGACCATATTTTCTCACTGTACGCTGCTACCCAGAAATACTTGAGTAAACCTGCAAAGCTGTATACTTGCTTCGTGGATCTGAAACGTGCCTATGATTCAGTGAGACACTCAACCCTTTTGAGAGCTTTAATGAAATCAGGCGCTTCAGGCACCTTTATTAAAGCTGTTATGGCCATGTACGATTCTTTGAAAGCACGTGTACGTGTACGAGATGGCCTTACTGACTGTTTTGACTGTCCCCAGGGTTTAAGACAAGGCTGCGTGGCCAGTACCACATTTTTCTCGCTCGTTATTAACGAGCTAGCTGAACAGTTATTTATAGATGGAAAACATGGCATTCAATTGTGGTCAGGACTAGTGGAATTGTTTGTTTTACTTTTTGCCGACGATTTAGTGTTACTTTCATGTTCACCATCTGGTCTACAAAACCAGATTAATTGTCTAGTTAGTACTTGCGGTAAACTAGGGCTGCAAATCAACTGTGACAAAACTAAAGTCATGGTTTTCAGGAAAGGTGGTTTCCTGAGTAAATGTGAAAAATGGTTTATTGGAAGTGAACAACTCGAAGTAGTAAACAGTTACGTTTATTTAGGTTTTACTTTCACAACGACAATGAGTACCTTCCAGAGCGCAAAACAGCTAGCCGTTAAGGGAAAGAGAGCGACCACCGATATTATTAGAGCCCTGCGGCGCATTGATGGTATGACAAAAGAAACATTTTTCAAACTCTTTGATTCAGTCGTACAACCAACACTCTTGTATGCTTCTGAAATATGGGGCCTCCTCCACGACGATAGTCCCATTGAGAAAGTACACCTGTACGCCTGTAAAAAGTTTCTTTCTGTCCCTGTCCGAACCCCCACTGACATGGTATACGGCGAGCTTGGAAGGTACCCACTGTTGGTGAATTGTTGTATGAAAACTATACGTTTTTGGCTTAAGATTATTAAGATGGATACCGACCGCATACCAAAGCAAGCATATCTGTTGTTGTCAAATTTAGA
The DNA here is from genome assembly GCA_036245525.1 of Semisulcospira habei. NCBI lineage: Eukaryota > Metazoa > Mollusca > Gastropoda > Semisulcospiridae > Semisulcospira > Semisulcospira habei. The sequence continues at coordinate 176,457,317 of BTPG01000003.1, read as the reverse complement.
TAACAACGGAAAACTAAATTGGGTATCAAAAGTACGAGCCACTCTAGAGAATACAGGGTTTAATTTTGTTTGGATGAACCAAGGAGTAGGGAATGAAAGACGATTTATGTCTGAGTTTAAGCAGAGACTTGTCGATGTTGTTCGTCAAGAATGGTTCGCTGGCCTCAGGGACAGTCAACGTTTTCGGCTGTACAGAACGTATAAATTTACTTTGGAGCCTGAATCGTACTTTAAAGATATTCGAATAAAATGTTTCAGAGATACCCTGGTGCGCTTTAGGCTCGGAGTAAGTGATATCCAGACGCACAGGAATCGTTTTATTCGAAGCGTTACTGATGGAGTAAATGACTGTCCCTTTTGCCCACAAACTATCGAAGACGAAGCTCACGTTGTGTTTCACTGTCCGAAGTATATAGACTTGCGTCCGGATTTTTGGGCAACTGTAGATAACAACCGTGAAAGTGTTTTACTCACTCAGTTGTTATCCTGCGAAAGTGCATCTAGAACGAGACAGTTTGCATGGTTTCTTTTTAAATGTTTCGAGAGACGAAAAAGAGAAACAACGATATGTTCCAATGATTGATTGGTTACCTCTGTGTCACATAATACTGTCTTTTTATAAAAACTGTCTTTTCAACTTGGAATGTCAGTATACCCCAGGTAATATTCTTGTTGTATTGAACTGATATATGTAACCGCTCTCCATGTGAAAATGGCCGAAGTGCCAACATCAATAAAAACTCTTGACTTGACTTGACTTGTCTCTCTCAGAAGGCCTACATTATAGCGCTGTCTTCTTGTTGTTCCTGTGCTGCTTTTCTTTAACTTGAGCTTTATTCTAAAGGTAAGCAGATGATGGTCTGCTCCCCTCCTCACTCAAACATCTTGAAGGGATCTTCTCAATTTCTTGCTAATGCAGATATGGTCTATTTGGTTCTCTGTAGTATGGTCAGGTGAGACCCACGTTGCTTTGTGTATTCTTCTGTGTGGAAAGATGCTGCCTCCAATGACAAGTCTGTTTAGAGCACAAAAGTCTACGAACCTCTCCCCGTTCTCACTCATCTCCCCTAGTCCCTGTCTCCCCATCACCTCTTCGTATCCGGTGTTGTCCACCCCCATTTTGGCATTAAAATGCATTTTTCTTTAAAAGGTATTTTTTCGAAAAATACTTACCGATGACATGACAAATGGGAGTGTCTGCTACGTGCTCAAATTCTAGCCTACGAACCCGTTGTGTGCACACACAACCCGGGAGGCACTCGGGGAACCCTCCAGAGGGGCCAAGAGTTGTCTCCCGGACCTGCCTATCCGGTTCCGAGTCACCTGACTCGCCAGTCAGATACTAGGCTCACCAGCGGCAAGCGGGGCAGGTGGGAGGGTCCTCCGTGTCATGTCATCGGTAAGTATTTTTCGAAAAAATACCTTTTAAAGAAAAATGCATTTATTTCATCAAAAACATTACCGATGACATGACAAATGGGAGAATCACGAATAGGAGGAGGGTGCCGCCCCGGTACTACCGGAGACCAAGACCGTCCTCCCATTGCTAATTCCCAGGTAACGAGCTAGGTGCGTACCTACGGCGCCTGCTGCGCCGGGAGGGAGTGCTGTGCCACCGTGAGGTCCCCCAACAAGGCGAGGTTGTCTCGCTGTCCCGCCAGATCCCGAAGGTAGAAATGAGCGAAGGTAGATTCTGCTCGCCAGCCCACCGCGGCCACGATGTCCTTGACAGCGCAGTTCCGATCGAATGCGACGCTCGTGGCCATGGCGCGTACTTCGTGTGCGCGGATCTTCAGTCTCTGCGCTACGCGTGGGGAGAGATCCATGTATGCCGATCGTATTACCCAGCGCAGCCAGGAGGAGATCGTCTGGGCTGTGATATCAGTCTTGCCCTGGCGTATGGGCAGGAAGAGGCGGGAGCGCCCTCTACGGGTAACTTTGGTACGGCGCAGGTAGATGCGTAGAGCACGCACGGGATCCTGTCGCCGAGTCTCCGGAGAGCAGGCGGGCCCTCCCAGGGGCCGCAAGGTGATGATCTGTGGAGCAGTTAGGGGCGACCTTGTTTTGGCAATAAAGCTGGGGTCCGTTAAGAGCTGCACGGAGCGATCTGCCCTGAACTGGAGGCAGTCTGGGCGGGTAGAAAGAGCGTGTAGCTCGCTAACTCTGGACGCGGTGGCCAAGGCTAGAAGGAAGCAGGTCTTGCGTGTCACATTTGCCAGAGGGGCTAGAGCGAGTGGCTCGAACTGGGAAGAATTCAGCCACGTCAGGACCCAAGGTAGGTCCCAGCGAGGAATGAGAGAACGCTGAGTCGGACGTTGGAGGCTGAAGCTGGACATGAGGTCGGAAAGGTCCTTACAGGCGCCGGGGTCTGGAAGGCCGAGATGACGGTACGTGTCGGCGACCATGGATAAGTATCCCCTGATGGTGATGGGCGCCAAACCTTGGACCTCGAAGAGCCATAGGAGAAAGTCCGCTAGCTGTGGGTTAGTCAGTCCGGTGGGTAGGAGGCGACGGGCGTCGCACCAGGCACACAAGACGCGCCACTTCCCTTCGTAAACACGCCGGGTGGAAGGCTTGCGGGCTGCAGCGATTGCCTCCACTGCTGCACCAGAGAAGCCTCGAGCGGTGAGGGCGCGCTGCACAACCTCCAGGCGTGAAGAGACAGGCGTTCGGGACAAGGGTGGAAGAGAGCCTGCCTGGGCTGCTTGAGCATGGAACGGGGCGTGGGAAGGCGCAGGGGAGGAGAGGTGGCGAGGTTGAGTAGGTCGGTGGTCCAGGACCGGGTCCAAGCCAGCGGGGCGACCAGAAGCAGGACTGCGTTGCTCCCTCGAAGTTTGTGGAGGACCTTGGGAATGAGGACTGTTGGGGGGTACGCGTAAGCGATGAGGCCGTCCCAAGGAATCGAGAGGGCATCGACTGCCCAGGCCAGCGGGTCTGGAATCGGGGAGACGAAGAGGGGAAGCTGGCGATTCCACCTCGTAGCAAAGAGGTCGATTAAGGGAGTCTCCCAACGGGCGCAGATCATCTGGAAGATGTCCGGGCGCAACGTCCATTCTGTGTGGAGCAACTGGCCGCGGCGAGAGAGCGAGTCCGCCAACACATTCAAGTGGCCCGGAATGTGTCGTGCGAGGAGTGTAATGTCGCGTTCCTCGGCCCAGCGCATCAAACGGAAGAGGAGCATACAGAGGTCGGGAGATCGGGTGCCCCCCTGTCTCTGGATGTAGGCCACCACCGTCGAGTTGTCGGAGAGGACGAGAAGCCGTTGGTTCCTGAGCTGGTTCTCCCAAACGAAGAGGGCTTGCCAGACTGCCTGCAGCTCTAACCAATTGCTGTGCTTGTCCGCAAACTCCGGGGGCCAGAGGCCGGAAGCCGAGGAGAATTGAGGAAGCAGGTGGGCTCCCCACCCCGAGAGGCTCGCGTCGACACACAGGGAGAGGTGCGGGGGAGGGGAGGACAAAGGGACTCCCGAAGCCAACCAAGCCGTGTCGGTCCAGCGTAGAAGGTGAGGGCGAACCAGGGGGGAAACCGGGACCAGGTGGGTAAGGTCGCCAGAAGAGGGTCTCCAGAGAAGCAGGAGGTGCAGCTGAAGGGGGCAGGCGTAGAGGCGACCCAGGGGGAGAAGGTCCGCCGCTGCGTTGATCAGTCCGAGGAGTTGAAGCCAAACTCGGGCGGGAGCTGCTGCCTGCTGAGCTAGCTGGTTGGCGAAGGTGGCCAACTTCCGAATCCGGGGATCCGGGAGGCGAACAACGTTGAGATCGGTGGCAAAATCCATTCCGAGATGAATGAAGCGGCGCGAGGGCGTGAGATCTGACTTCCCGACGTTGAGGAGGAACCCCAGTCGCGACAGCAGACGCATCAGAGTATCCCTGTCCTCTTCCAAGACGGACTCGACGTGGTTTCTCAGGAAGAGATCGTCGAGGTAGTTGGACATAGGGCTGAGAGACGACTGCCGTGCCTTGGCCATAACTGCATCCATCAAGCGGGTGAAGACCCAGGGGCTGAGGTTGAGGCCGAAGGGTAGGGCTCGAAACTGGTAAACGGTTCCATCGAACGCGAAGCGCAGATACCTCTGGGCGGCCGGATGTATGGGTACGTGTAGGTAAGCATCGGAGAGATCCAGGCTGACGGCGTAATCCAAGGGTCGCACCGCGGTACGCAGGGCTCGGGCCGTCTCCATGTGGAAGGAAGGAGCCACGATGAAGCGATTTAGGGCTGAGAGGTCGATCACTGGGCGCCACTTGCCGCCAGGCTTGGGGACGACAAAAAGTCTGCTGTAAAATCCCAGCGAGTCTGCGCGGCGCACAACCTCTGTGGCATCCTTCCTCAAGAGAGAGTCGACTTCCCCCCGTAGGGCGCACTCCTTGAGCGGGTCTGCGGGGATCTCGGTCCACAGCGGAGTCGTACGCAGAGGAGGAGGGGAACGAAAGGAGATCCGTAGGCCGCCGGAAACAGTGTCTAAAATCCACGGGTCTTCTGGAATCAGTAATCGCCACTCGTCGCTGAAGAGGGCGAGCCTGCCGCCGACTGGAGGACCCGAGACGGCCGGCGGAGGCGGAGGAGGGGAGGAGTCACTGAGCCCGCCCGCGCCCAGGGCGACGGGCGGGACGGGGCCAAGCGGGGGCGGGGGCGTTAGCTTGGCCGGGGCGACCGAAGGCGGGGCGACGGCGACGCAGGGACTGCAGCTGGGTTGTTGAGGTCGGGACGACGGGTCTGGAGATCCGCAGGGGGCGACCCACGGCCTTGCGGGCTGACTGAAAGCGCCGAGGAACAGACTTGGGAGGCCACCTGTCCGCATTGGAATCCTTGACGGCTTGCCAGGTGTCACCAAAGAGAAGGGGTCCCCCGAGGGGGGCCCGACGCAGCTGGGTCTTCAGGTCGGCAGGCATTCCCCGGCAGGCCTGCAGGACAGCGTCGCGGCGGAGTAAATCACAATTGGCGGCTGCAGCCATAGCGTTGACCGAAGAGTGATACGCGGCGCGGCTGGCCGCTTCAGCGAGGACGAGGAGGTCGCCAAGAAGGGGGGTCAGGGACGGGTGCCACGAATCTTCCACGCGCCGGAGGAAGGCTTGCGTAAGGAGCTCCATGAAGCCGGCGCAGGCCAAGGAATTCCTGACAAGCGAAGCCGTCTTGTCCAAACCCGCGGGGAGCGCGCGTCTGAGTGTAGAGGCCCCACCCGCCTGAACCACGGCGGCTGGATCCACCGGAGGGAGAGGGCAGAGGAAGGCCTGGGAATGTCCGGCGTACCACTGCTGGCGGAAGTACATATCGAGGTCCGGAGGCCATCTGTGGTCCGAGAAGAAATTACTGTCCCTTGAGTCAGACAACAGGTGGGCCGAGAACACATCCCGAAGCTCACGAAAGGAGGGGGGCTGAGGGAGAGTCTTGAACTTCTTTACCTGTCTACCCGCGTCGACGAAGGCAGAAGGCTTCCTCTTCAGGGGGGGGGATGGAGGGCAGTCCGCTGCCGGAAGCGTGGCGGAGATGAGGCGAGCGACCTCGTCGAGGGCCAGAAGAACCTCTGTGCGGGAGGAGGCCGGTAACCCGTGGGCTGTCGACGCATCCGAAGGAGAGAGCGGCGAAGGAGAGCGGCTGAGACCTCCGAGGAGAACTGAGATGGAATCATCAGGGAGAAGACTCAACGAATCGTCGTCCACGCCGCCGAGAGCCGTCGAAGAGGGACGGCGACCGTGACTCCGAGAGCGATGAGCTCGACGAGGACGAGGGGAACCATAAGGCGCCGAAGCACGCAGGGGAGAGCGACGTCCGCGACGGCGACGCGACGCACTAGAGGAGCGGGAACGGCGGCGGCGACCAGACGAGCGACTACGAGCTGGAGACCGTGATCCTCGGGAACGAGGAGGAAGGAAAGAGGCTGGGCGAGGGGAAGGGGAACGGGCGGGACGAGGCAGACGGCGGGGAACGTGGGACGAACGCCGCGAAGAGGTAGAGCGCGAAGGTCCATGGTCCAGATGACGAGAAGAATCCCGAACTTTACGACGCTCACACGAAGGAGCGCGAGAGTGGTGGTCAGACTTCGATCGCAAGGAGGAACTGGACACAGGTAGAGGTGTGGTGAGTGTGCGCGAATGTCTCCGCGAGCTGGACTCTGTGTCGAGGCGGGCTCGCAGCGGCCGAGGGGGATCCAAGGCCTTCCTAGGAGACGAGTGGGGACCGGTTGACCATGGACGGCGCGAGGCACGTCTCTCCGAACTGACCTCTGTCTCGAGATGGGTTCTCTGCCTGTCGTAAGGCTTGGTCCAAGCGCGTTCCCTCCTGGGAACCCGCGCCTCGAACTCCCGACTCCGCACACTACCTTGCTGTGTCCGCTGTGGAGATCTTTCCAGACTGGGGCCATCGGGGGCAAGAGCGGTCGGTGTGTCCGAGATGACAGCCGGCACTTCCGCAGGTCTTGCAACAGGCACAGGTGTCGGGCGTTCACGTCGGTAGAAGCTCCAAAGTTGGACCCAGCGGAGCTCCGGCCAGACGGCGCAAACGTCACAAGAACGCTCAGATGTACAGCCGACACACGGCAGGCAGACCTTGTGCGTATCCGAGGGCCACTGGAAACCTCCACACTGCGTGCAGGTCATCAGGAGGGCACTGCAACACACCAAACAAACAACGTGCCGGTACGTGGTCGAGACCAACAGGGCTCGTCCTACCAAGGGGAACCGTATCGAACGATATGGACAAACGGGCTGTGCCCCCAGGCTATACTGCTATAGCGCCCGAAGCTAAGCTTGCGTCTTTAGAACAAAGCCTACCCCAGCCAGGCTGGAGAGGAATGTGCGCCCAACGACAATAGGTTTAGTTTAGTTTAGGTATTTGGGTTCAACGTCGCGCCGGGGACTAAGGCCATCACACGGCGGGCCAAACGACAATAGGGACGAAAGGCCGTGTCCCCCGGCAATAATGCTGTAGCGCTCTAAGCTAAGAGTGCGCTCTCGAAACAAGCATACCCCAGCCAGGCCGGAGATGCAACATGAGCCACGCGCCGCAGCTGGTTTAAACAATGCTCCCCGAAGGCTACCAGGGGAAGCCAGTAATTTCACCCCAAAGGGGAAAGGCGAGGGCACCAGGGCCCCGCCGAGCTACGAGTCCCCGCTCAACAAAACCCACACAACCCGAACAAGGTAGAGTCCAAAGGCACAGGCCGGTACCCCGCCCGGGGACCGGCTCCGGGCCCAACTAACTATCCTACCTCTCTGCCGAAGCGGTAGCGGGAGAAGAGACGTCCATGTCGCCACCGGCGAAATGGCGGGAAGCAGCAGGTCCGCCAAGCGAAGCCAACCAAGGAGGACGCCAAGCGAAGAAGCGCAAGCGAAGCTGCAGCGAAGCAAGAAGCGAAGCAGAAGCGAAGCAACAGGCGAAGCCAAAGTCACGGTGAACTCGAGCACCAAGACCGACCGGTCGAAGGGAGCGCGAGGCTAGAACACGTCCGAAGGCCGTGAGCCTACGTAGCTGACTGGCGAGTCAGGTGACTCGGAACCGGATAGGCAGGTCCGGGAGACAACTCTTGGCCCCTCTGGAGGGTTCCCCGAGTGCCTCCCGGGTTGTGTGTGCACACAACGGGTTCGTAGGCTAGAATTTGAGCACGTAGTAGACACTCCCATTTGTCATGTCATCGGTAATGTTTTTGATGAAATAAATCGCCCATGATGATGGTGATGTCTCGCTCCGCACATTTGTCCACAGCACTCTGGAGTCGGTCGTAGAACTCTTGTTTCTCTTCCTCATCACTGTCATTTGTGGGTACATAACACTGGATGACGTTCAACTTGATCTTTCTCCTAGTTCTAAAGGCTGCTGTGATAATTCTTGGCCCAAGAGGTTCCCAGCCCATCAGCGCTCTCTGTGCCACTGGTGACAGCATGAATGCTACACCTTCTGTATGGGGGGCATTCTCCTCTTCATGACCTGAATACAGAATCATCTCCCTACTTAACAGCCTTTTCTGGCCAGACTGCGTCCATCTGGCTTCACTGATATCTAGCAGGGAAAGGTTGTACTTTTGCATTTCCGCTGCTATCTGGGCGGACTTCCCACTCTGGTACATGGTCTTGACATTCCATGTGCCCATCATTGTGTCTCTGGATAGAGAGAGGCGGCTCGGTCCTGTGGCTTCCAAAGACTTCCGGTTTTCACCACATGACGTCATAAATCTTCTGGTAGAAGAACCGTCCTCCTCCAGGAAAGGAATTGCTGTTTGTCTTTTCGTCGGCGTTTTTATAGCTATTTCTTTATTTGCAGGGTGGGGAAGCTACCCCCATGCCCAACCCCCGTGCTAGGAGGACCAGAGGTTTTCTGTCAGGGTCTCCTTCCCTTAGACCATGTTGGTTCATGGCACCTTATTTTATTCGGTGCACCCCTCTCGCGAGGGACCCCCTATCCACCACCCAGGGGACGCGCCTCAACGCCATATGGTCCCAGCGCGAGGGGCGGCACCCTCCACCTTTTTATTATTCTTCCTATCAGTAATGCCATCGGTAAGTGTTTTGAAGAAACAAATTAATTTTTCTCCCAAATATATTTTTTCGAAAAATACTTACCGATGGCATTACTCGAAGGGCCCTCCCGCCCACTGCCAGTTCGCTTAGCATGAAACTGGTAGATCAGCCAATAGGGCCTGATGGGAAGGGAGGGGAGGCCACCCAGAATTATGTTGGATTAACGGGCTCCCCGGAGTCATCTCCCTGTTTGTGTTTATTCACACAATGGATTTAGGCTGGAATCAGGCTAGCTAGTGTGTCTTCCTATCAGTAATACCATCGGTAAGTATTTTTCGAAAAAATATATTTTAGAGAAAAATTAATTTTCCTTCTGAAATCAATAATGAATTAATGATAAAAAATAAGAAATATACCATTTTCATCATTACAACGAAATTCATCTATAATAGTTCAAAGGCGGTGCTATTCCAGCACCATCCTCAACTATCATCGTCAATCTGTCTCCTGAAGTGTCATGCAGTCATAAAATGCACCAAACTCCACAATTTGTTAATTTTGACTGCAGTGCTCAGACCTACCTGTGCTGATGACTGACGACTGACCTGTATGTGTTGAACTGCAGCAGAATGCCCAGCGAGATGGACAGCTGGGAAGCCAGGAAGACCAGGGCTTGGAAGTGGGTCAGTTCTCCGCTTGCGAGAGGGCGAAGCTTGGTCCGCTCCACCTGTCGACAAGTACAAACACACACTGTCAATGTGTGCTCAGCTGTATTATGGTACAGTCATCGATAACTATGAACTCTCTGGCTGTTTGTAGTGCTTTTTGAATCACCTCGACAAAAAGCGCTGACAGCCAAAGAGTTCACCCTCAAACTTGGAACTAGATCATGGTCGATCTATCTCCTGAACCATCATTCACCTAGTCCTTGGAGAAAAATGAATTTTTTCTCTAAAATGTTTTTTTTTTTTCAAAAAATACTTACCGATGACATTACTATATGGAATATGTACATAGCTTACGCCTCTTCTTCTTCTTCTCGAATGCCGTCACATTTGGAGTTTGGCTCTCAAAATGAAATCTGTGGTCTTCTGTAGCACCTCCACAGGTCTGTACAGTTTCTCTTGTAGAGTGGCGGGCTTCTGCCATATCTCCTCCCTCAGCAGCCGGTGGTTCCCACAGTCCTGGAGGATGTGCTCTGTGGTCTGCTCTGCTTCTCCACAAGGGCACAGGGGAGATGGCACGAGGTGAAAGCGTCTGTGCAGGTGGAAATTGAGTCGGTTGTGCCCGGTCCTCAGACAGAAGATGGTCACTTGCTCTTGTCTGGACAGCTGATGGTAACTGTCTAGGGGCTGTTGTGGTGGTCTGTACACAGACTTAATGATGGTCTTCATCTCTGTGAAGCTGACATTTTCGTCTTGTTCTTTCCCTGCGCCCACTTTTGCCATTCTGTCAGCTTTTTCATTGCCGTAGATGCCACAGTGTGAAGGGATCCACTGCAGCACCAGTCTGGTGCACTTGATGTTTTGCAGTGCCTCTTGTAGACGTGGCAGTTTTCTTGATGTTGCTGCCTCAAGGACAGACATGGCATCAAGTCAGGAAGACAATCTGGGCATCAGGGTCTGCAGTGCCACTAAGGGTGTTTGCAGCATGGACCAGGGCTTCCACCTCAGCTCTGTAATTTGTGCAGTGAAGGCCTGTTGATACTGCCTCTGCCTGCCATTTTCCATTTGGGTACTGAATGTACACCCAGCCCCTCCATTCTGAACTGCATCTGTGGCTGATCCATCGGTGTATGCCCGTATCCATGCTTCCTGGGGATACTTTTCTTCGAGCATGGCAGGTGTCAGGGCTTTCTTGCTCACAGTGCTGTGCTCATCTTTGGTGGTGATGTAGGGTACCGTGGAAGAGATGGTGATGTTTTCTGGCTTACTTTCCCAGGGTGGAAGGTCACTAGCAGGATTCAGAGCCTCTACCTGCGCAGGGAGCTTTGCCTGGTGTTTTCTCTGCAGAGCTCTCATCTCCTTCACAAAGCTTGATCTTTTCAGTCTCCCTGAGGTTGGCTGTTTCATCCTGGCATTCATAGGATGTTCTTTGGAAGACTTAACCTTTGAGGACTGTATCAAGGCTTTGCAATCTCTTCTCATGTGCAGTGGTGGGATGCCTGTTGTCTCTTCCATCTTTTCAATTGGTGTGGATCTCATTGTGCCGGTGATGATACGCAGTGCCTGGTCCTGAACTCTGTCAATGGTCTGCTGGAGTGACTGGGCTGCCGTCAACCATGCATTGGATCCGTACTCAAGGTGTGGTCTCACTGTGCCTTGATATACACTTTTGAGGATCTTTTCAATGGCTCCCCATTGTGTTCCAGCCAGCTTCCTCTTCTGCGTTCCAAATGTGCGGCTCCCACGTCAGCCTCTTGTCAAGGGTGATGACGCCCAGGTATGTCTGTTGGTCATCATACCGCAGTGGAGTGTTGCCCAGTGTTAGGTTGCCAGCCTTTGCTTTGTTGGAGAGAGAGAAGAGTGTGGCTGATGATGTTGATGGTCACACACCAGTTGTTGGTCCAGTCTGTCAGCCTGTCCAGGGCTAGCTGCATCCTGTATGTAGCTGTTGTTGCATACTCTTCTGTGCACCAGAGTACCAAGTCATCTGTGTACAGGGCTGCGTGGACTCTTTTTGGTAGCTCTGGCACAAGGTCGTTGATGAAGAGTATGAACAGGGTCGGTGACAGGACTCCCCCCTGTGGCACCCCCTGACACAGCAGCACTTTTTGGCCACAGTACCCATCCACTGTCACACGGGCTCTGCGATTGTGCAGGTATGACTTGGTCCACCCATACATGTTCCCTTGGATGCCACTGCGAAGGAGTTTCACAAGACCATCCTTCCACACCTTGTCGAAAGCCTTCTGTAGGTCAATGAAGGCAGCTAATGTCACCTTCTGATCTTGAAAGGCATCTTCTATGACCTGTGCAAGGTGTGTTGTCTGGTCTTCTGTACTCTTGTGGCTTCTGAAGCCGGCTTGCTCTGGCACGATAATGCTCTCGGAGTCCAGGTACCACTGCAGGCGCTTGTTGATGATGCGCTCCATGGTCTTGCACACACAACTTGTCAGGCTGATGGGGCGATAACTCAGGGCTTTGGACTTACTCTTCCCTTTCTTCAAAATTGGGATCATCCTGGCTTCCTTCCAGCACTGGGGTTTCTGTCCTCCTCTCCAGCTGTGGTTAAAGATGTCCAGTAGCTTCGTTAAGGCAGTGTTGCCAAGGTGTTGTAACATCTCGTTTGAGATGCTGTCTGGACCTGGAGATTTTTCTTCTTCAGCTGTTTGATGGCCATCTTCAGTTCTGGAAGGGTGATGTCCTTCTTCATTGCATCATGGATGTTTGCATCTCTTGTTCTCTCTCTTTCTTCCTGCCTGATTTCTTTCTCAAGCATTTGTGGGAGAGTGATGTTACTTTCTTTCGCATAGATCTGTGCGAACATGTTTGCAGCTTTCCTACCAGTCAGTGCTTTCCCATCTTCTTCCAGGGTGATCTTCTGTTCCCTGGTGCCCTCATCATTCAACGCCTTGGTCAGTCTCCACAACTTGGTGGTGTCCCTCTCCATGTTCAGTCTTGCAGTCTTCTCTTTCCAACTTCTTCTTGTGCACTCCAACTTCATCTTCAGATACTGGGCCTTACTGTGTTGTAGCTTGATGTTGTTTTCTTGGTTGGGGTTGGTTTCAGCGAGTTCTCTAGCCCTAGTGAGGTTGTCATGTGCTTTCTGAAGATCTGCGGTCCAGTATGGGGTGTAGTTTTTCCGGACCCCTCGAGGTATAGTTTCCTTGGCTGCCTTACTGATTATGTCGTTGAACTCTCTGACCACATTGTTGATGTTCCTTCCAGACACAGCGAGGTCTTGCTTTAGCTGATTTGTTCGGATACTGAACAAGCGCCAGTCTGCCTTTCGGTAGTTCCATCTTGGTCGGTGTGGCGAGCTAGCTGCTGCGCTTCCTTTTAGGGAGAGGAGGACAGGGTAGTGGTCACTTCCTCCTAACTGTGGTCCTACTGTTCTGCTGAGGCGCTTATGAACATCGTCAGTGCAAAGCGCCAGGTCCGGTGTAGTGGTGGTGTGCCAGCGGCGAGAGTAGAAGGTAGGTTGGTCCTCAGGGTCATTGGCAAGTATCAGGTGATTTTCGTCTTGCCACTCCTCGATGTTTTCTCCTCTCTTGTCAATCGTGTCATATCCCCAACTCTGGGACTGGCTGTTGAAGTCACCAGTGATGAGGAATCCACTGTCCGGGGCATGGATAGTGTCAAGGGCCAGCAGCTTATCATTAGGGCAGTAGTAATGCTGTCACTGGTGGTTACCTTGACCTGGATGTATTACGCCTCTTCCATGAATCTCCTGGTTTCGCTGGCATTCAGGTTGTTTCTAACTAGGGTCATAACTCCCCCTTTCTTCCTCCCCTGGTGATCACTTCGGAAGACCTGATATCCTCTGACCTTAAAGAGTTTTCCTTCTTGCAGGTGTGTCTCTTGTATGCAGCAGATGTTTATGCTGTTTTCGTACAGAAAGTTCTCTAGTTCTGTTTTCTTGTTGGTAACCCCTACTGCATTCCAGTGCATGATGTTCACATGGGCTTTTTCTTTGTCTCTGGTCTTGTTTTTTCGCTGGCCAGTCGCTCTACTTCCCCATCCCCTGGCTCCTCGAGACGGGCGGGAAGGTCCTCCAGTCACTGGGGGTGGGCTCCGAAGAGGCGCAGAGCCCGGTACTGCACCTGCCTGGTGAGACTCCACAGGGCAAGCACGATTTTTGTTGAATCCATCTCCAAGTGTCATATGGCTGTATATGCGTGGTACTGTGGTTTATTAGAGTGCGCTGTGCAGCCCAGTACCTCCGTCTTCAGCACTCAGGGTTTCTGTCGGGGTTACCTCACCCTTAACTCCTAGTCAAAAGGCCTTTCCTGGGAGCACCGGATGGTTTGGCTTTGGAGTGTCCTTCTCCTAGATGGGTTGCCGACCAAGGCTTACGAGTCCTATCTTCTCAGGTTTTTCCTCAGAGTTTTCCTTCTTGAAGGAGATCTGCCAACCAAAGCTATCGAGCATCCCTGCCCAGATTTGTATAGGATTTACTCTCCTAGCCTTTGCCTCTCCCAAGGCACCCACAAGGCAGTGGGGCTATTTACCCATAGCTGGGGATCTGGTTCATGGGCATCAGGGCTTGTCCACATATCGATGGGCCTGCGTGCCGCATGTCTGGGGGCCAGACCTCCTCCGAGTCCTCTGTAGTTCAGCCTGAGTCCGTAAGGTGCTCGGTTACCGTGAGTCGCCACGAGGAGACACTACATGAGGCTTATTGTTGGAGAGGCTGTGTACTGGCAGGGAGAGACTGACATACTCTGCTCCCCTTTTCGCAAAACTGCTAGCCAGCGGTGGGAGCTGAAACGAGAGCGACAAGCACAGACGCTACACTACCACACTAGACGCATCACAACAACCATTTGACCCACCATAGCTTATGTAATTTCAGCCTAAGAACCTGTTGTGTTCCTACACAACCAGGAAGGCAACTCAGGGGACTGTAACCAGGGCCGTGAGTAGCTTACAGTGCCTGCCCATCCGGTCACGTGGTGTCACGCCAGTCAGAAATGCTTAGCTTACCAGCGGCAAGCGGGGCAGGTAGGAGGGTCCTCCGAGTAATGTCATTAGTAAGTATTTTTTTAAAAAATACATTTTAGAGAAAAGATTCATTTGTTTTCTCAAAATACATTCCTGATGACATTACTATATGGAAGAATTACGAAAAGGAGGAGGGTGCCGCCCAAACTGATACAGTCTATGTAAGGGCCTAGCTAGATCCCGGAGGTAGAAGCGGGCGAAGGATGAACTGCCCGCCCGCACCTAACTGCCACTAAATCACTGACGGCACAGATGCGGTCGAAGGTGACGCAAGTGCTGAAGGCTCTAACCTCTTGTGCGCGGGTCCGTAACCTCTCGTCTCCCCCTGGGGAGAGGTCCAGGTAGGCGGACCGTATGACACAGCGTAGCCAGGAGGAAATCTTCTGGGCTGTAAAGTCAGTTCTGCCTGGGGCCAACGGCCGAAGGAGGCGGGACCGTGCCCACCGGACGGGCTTAGATCGGCGTAAAAAACAGGCAGGGTGCGCACTGGATCTTGCTGCCTGGCCTCCCGAGGAAGGTGCACTCCCCCTGGGGCGTGGCCAAGGGAGACCTAGTCTGGCGAGGAAGGGAGGGACAGTGAGGAGCTAGACGGGGCCATCCGTCCTGAAGTGCAGGCAGGCTGGGTGCGCTGAGAGCGTGTATAACTCGTTTACTCGGGCCTCCGCGGTGAGGGAAGCAGGTCTCCCGGGTAAGTCGGCAACCGGTCCCAGGGGAGTGGTTAGAACGGTCCGAATTCCGCCTCGTAAGTATCCTGGGTAGGTCTCAAGTGTGCATCAGCAAGTGGGAAACCGGCGCTGGCGGCCAAGGGGCCATAAGGTCGGCGAAGGCTTGCATTCACCGGAGGCCGGCCTGCCGAAGTGGCGAAAGCGTCCGCACTCGTGGAGAGGAAGCCCTTATGTGGCGGGAGCCAAAGCCTGGTCGCCGAAGAGCCAGAGGCAGAATTCAGCGAGCTGAGGGGTAGCCAGTTCGGTGGGTGGGAGGTGCTGGTCACCGTATCAGAACCGCTGTGGCCATAAGGTCGGCGAGGGCTTGCATTCACTGGAGGCCGGCCTGCCGAAGTGACGAAAGCGTCCGCACTCGTGGAGAGGAAGCCACTATGTGGCGAAGAGCCAGAGGCAGAATTCAGCGAGCTGAGGGGTAGCCAGTACAGAGGGTGGGAGGTGCTGGTCACCGTACCAGAACCGAAGGACTCGCCCCTTCCTAGTGGTCCCGTCCAGCGAGCGGAAGAGCACGGGGCTCCTGACGTGGAGCGATCTGTCCAGTCCTGTAACCGCGGAGCGGGCTATAGTCGAGTGGGCCTCGATGAGGAGACTCGCTGTAAGGCATCCAAGCAACAGAATCCACAGCGCGGGGAGCAGTCGAGCGGACCTCCACGGTGGCCTCCGACATCCAGAAGCAACGGAGTAACCGGTACTGAGCAGTGAAAACGCCGGAGGACGGACGCCAGTGGGGAAAGAGATGCAGCTGGAGAGGCCGGGAGGCAGACGACCGAGCAGCAGGGGGACCGCCACTGCATTCCTCAGGCGGAGGAGCTGGAGCCAACTCTGGCGGGAACTGCATCGTCTTGGTCCTGCTGGCAGGCCAGGGTGGCCAGCTTCTGGATCTGTGGCTCTGGAAGTCCCACCCGGTTGAGATCAGTCGGAAATTCGTAGCCTGCGTTGACCAGGAAGCCTAGCCGCGGTCACCATGGCGACCTTGAGGACCGTGCTGTTTCCATGTGAAAGGCCGGTGCTGTGAAGTATCTGTCAATGCCGAGAGATCGATGACAGGTCGCCACTTACCGCCGGCTTGGGAACCATGCAGAGGCGGCTGTAGAAGGCTGGGAAATCGGGATGCGAGACTACCAGCGTGGTGGCCTTCTGCAGTAGTGGTGACCTCGTGGCGAAGGGCAATGGCTAGAGTTGATCGATCGGCATCTCAGTCTACAAGGTAGAGCGTCGCAGCAGTGGCGGAGATAGGTGATCGGCTGAAGGCGGATGGGAGCCCGGGGGCAGGCAGGGGGAAGGAAGGAGGGTCTGCCGGACCGCAGGGCGAGACCCATGGCCTTACGCACTGCCTGGCAGCGGGGAGGAGCGGCCCTGCTGGGCCAGACGTCCTTGCTTGCTTCCTTCACCGACTGCCAGGCAGGGGGCCGAAGAGGAGGGGGCCAGGAAGGGGAGCACGATGAAGTTGCGACTGCACCTCCAGAGTGTGGCCACGACAGGTCTGAAGTAGGGCATCCTGGCGCCTCCAGTCACAATTCATGGCGGCGGCCACGGCGTTGACAGAGGAATGAAACGCCGCCCGATCAGTTGCCACTGCAAGAGCGAGGAGGTCTCCCAACAAGGGCGAAATGGACGGGTGCCAGGCGTCCTCGATGCGACGGATAAACGCTTGAGTCAGAAGCTCCCAGAAACCAGAGCAAGCAAGATGTTGCGAACCAGGGACGCCGTCATGTGCAAGCCGGTGGAATGTTACTCCGTGCCTGCCCTGTTCTGCCTGTCAACAGAAACGCCGGAGGATCCCCCTCGGGAGGGGAACAGGAGAAAGCCTGGGAAAGTCCTGCATACCAGTCATGACGGAAGGCGTAGTCTAGGCCAGCCGACCACTGTCGGAGAAGAAGACGGTCTCGCGCAAGGAGCGCTGTAGCAGATGCGCGGATAAGGCATCTGCAAGATCCTAAAGTCCGGGGGCCTGGGGAGGCGTCGTCATCCTCTTGCCTTGACGGTCAGCGTCGACAAAGGCTGAGATCTTCCTCTTAAGGGGGGGTGGGGTGCAGTCTCGGCAGCGAGACACGCTGCAAAAAGACGAGCTGCTTCATCCAGGGAATGAAGTCTCCGTCCTCAGACCGGAGCGGGCCGTGGGCGACGAGGTTCGGCAGGAGAGCGCGAGCGGGGCGAGGAAGACTTACTGTCCGCGCCGAGGAGAGTGGAGTGGAGTCATCGGGCTGCAGACTCAGGGCGTCACCATCTACCAAGCAGCGGGGAAGCCGGGAGCCGTCCCGAGGGGAGGCAAGGGAGCTAGGGGTCTCGCTGGTCACGTCACGACGTCCGAGGCTGGAGGATGTACTCGTAGGAGGCCTCCGGGAGCTCCATCGTCGTCTGCCGGGTGAGTCGCGGTATGACGCAGGCCTAGAGGGACGACAGGGCGAAGCGGAGGTGGAGCGTGCTGGCCGCCTATCCTGGGGGGAGCGCGAGCGCCAGGGAGAGCATAGCTGTCGGGACGATCAGACGAACTCCTACCACTGCGCCTAGCAGAGGGTGGGGAGGGTCGGCGGGACCGAGGCGGAGAGGCGGGCCGAGACGAGTGTGAAGGTGGGCGCAGTCCCAAGTCGTGCGAAGCCGCGGAATGAGAAGAGGATGAGGAGGACCAGGGGCTGCGTCACATATCTCGGTCCTTTGTAGGGGTCCCATCCAGCGAGCGGTGGCGCACAGGGGTCCTGCCGACTCGCGAACTGTACGGTCTGTCCTGTGTCCTGGGACGTAGCGACGAAGGTCGCTGCAAGCGGACCTCAGTCAGGAAGGCTTGCTGCCGGCTTTCCCCCCCCCTGTGGGAGGGAGCGGGTTTGTCCCTACTTGAAGTGTCAGGGCCCAAGTATCAGCGTCCGCAGTACGAGATCCATGCGAGCAGACCTCAGTGAGGAAGGCTTGTTGTCAGTTAACCTCCTGGTGGGAGTGCGCAGGCTTGTCCTTGTGAAAGGGATCCGTATCCGCAGTGCGGGAAACAGGCGAGCGGACCTTAGTGAGGAAGGCTCGATGCAAGCCGAACTCCTCCGAGGAGCGGGCGTGCCGTGTCCCAGCAGGTACAAAGGGCGACGAGGCCTTGGGACCTGCAGCGTTGTTATGGGCCCGACTTGACGATCTCTCCCCATGCTATGAGCGAACGCATCTTAGTCTCTTCACCTGGCAAGGTTGGGGACGCCATGGCGGACGGACGGTCAACTGCCGCTGTCAGGTGCTCGCTGCGGTAGAAACTCCACAGCTGCGACCAACGGTCCTCAGGCCAGGTGGAGCACACATCGCACAGGCAGCCGGAGGCGGAGCCAGCGCAGGGGAGGCAGACCTTGTGGTTGTCGCTCGGCCATTGGAAGTCGCTGCAACATAAGCAGGTGCAAACTTGGCAGCTGCAACACACATCAAACGTGAAAGGCGACCGGGCGCGGGGACCCGTAGGGCCCGCAAACAAATAAGAGCAAAACGCGAACTGTGGCGAACTCAGAGATCCACGGGTGAGGCCGGCGCTAGGCCTGAGGGCCTGTTACGGGCCTAGACCGAGGCCTTACCTTTCCATGGTAATGGGGGCAGAGGGGGGGGGGGGGGGGGGGGGGGGAGGAAGCTCCACACAACCCACAGGGCGACGGGCGGGAACCAAGTCCCGAGCACACCAACCCCGAACCACTGCACTCACAAAGTCCCAGAAGGAAAGGCACCACCAGTAATCCCACCACAAGTAATCCAACCACAAGTAATCCAAACACCAGGAAACACCCAGAATCCAAAGGAACACATAATCCAAGACGACCGGCCCTCTAAGAACCAGTCACACCATACACAGTCAAGGTCAAGGTCCTGTAGGCTAGAACACGTCTGTTCACTGTAAGCTAAGTAAAACGACTGGCGTGACACCACGTGACTGGATGGGCAGGCACAGGAAGCTACTCATAGCCCTGGTTACAGTCCCCCGAGTTGCCTTCCTGGTTGTGTAGGAACACAACAGGTTCTTAGGCTGAAATTACATAAGCTATGTAGATATTCCATATAGTAATGTCATCGGGAATGTATTTTGAGAAAACAAACTCCCGAATGTGGATCTGCTATGAGACATGTCCTCATTACTTGAACTGCCTCAAACCCCAATATTTAACTAACCCAAATAAAGGTCGTTCAGAAATTAGACATCAAAATTTGCATGTGTTTGATGCTAACAGTGGGTTAAGAGCCCAGACAAACATACAATATTGCATGTTTGTCCAGGCTTATAATCCAATGTTTGCATCAAATGTACAAATTTTGACCTACTTCTGATTTATGCAACCTCCATTTTGGGGATTTTGAACTGAGGTATAAATGTGTTCAGACCTTTTTGTCATAGTCACTGTCCCACATGTCGTTAATTATGCAGCCTGCCCCTCGCATGAAGAATGCCCCCAGTCCAAATGCTGCCAGCATGTAGGGGTCAGGTAGGTGGCCAGGTGTGGCTGCTAACGCTATGCTCCATGTGCACGGCCACAGAAGCAGCATTGTGCCTGTAGAAATACAATTAAATTACTTATAATAGTTCATTGATGGTGCAAACTTAGCTTGAAACATAAGACTACCCATAGTGGTGACTCACGAATTAAACAAAGGACATACATGCACTGTTATGGGTAACCCATTTAACCCCAAGGCCACCTTTCAATTTGGAAGTGTCACATAATGACTATGTACCAGTTGCAGGAGGTGGATTGACCATGATTCAAGGGTAGTGCCAGATAAGATTACCTTGGTGCCATCAGGTGCCTAGCCAATCTGGCACTACCCTGAATTATCATGACTGATCCATCTCCTGCCATAGCGTGTCAGGACTAAATAGGTTAAAATACAACATGCACATTTATTCTCTGCACAATTTGGGGTTTACCATCCAAATTTGCTTTGGAGTTTACTGTATGATGCAGCAAAAGGTCCACAGGCTGACACTGGCTGCACACAACCATGTACCTGCAAACTACAGCCAATGTCAGCCTGTGGACCATCCGTGTGTTGGGACACAGTGAATGACAGATGTACTACTCACCAATGGGCTTATCGAAGCGAATCAGTCGTAAGTATGGCTGGAATGATGAAGGTGATGCTTCAAGTATGGCTTTAGTGGAAAAGCCAAGAGTCCTTGTTGATTCCACATCTGTAAGGGTACACTGCCTCCCAAGCAATGGGTGTCTTAATGTTTTCCCTCTATTGTTTCCTGTGTGCAGCTCACGTGCAAAATTATTTCTTGCCAAACTGTAATTCACATTAAACAATTCACTATTCACCGTCAATGTGTGGTCATTTTCTTGACAGGCACCAGTACCAGACTGGTGTGATGTTCTTGTCCTGAGCAACAGCACGGCTGAAGTGGAAAACGTTGCAAGTGATGCACAATGTCCTCTGGAAATATTCTGAGCACAGAAACAGTCATATGATGATAGCTGCCTGTTTTGCCATGAACACACTTGTGACAATGATGATGCCGACATGCCAAGTAGCCGCTGAGGTGCCGACGGCACCATCGTTTTGAGCAGAAGATAACGGCAAAACATGTTTCCCTCTGAATCAGATGTTTGCAAAATTGCTGAGCTTTAGCTGGAGCTTGCAGATGCAGTCAATTCTGCAGAAACAGCTGATGTAGGTCTCTGGAACATCACATTCACAAAAGAAACATTGTTAGCCCAGAATACTTCAATCTGTATATGAACGAGGCACAGCTTTTCATGATGTGCTGCAGCCACATCACAACATGAGATTCTACGCCCTTACAGATGAAGACCAGCTGAGGAACTGTCACAGCTGTTGATTTGGCCTACCTCATTCTATCTCTCTCTCTTGGCTTGACTTCGCGAACGAAGATTTTATAGGAGCTGACCACGACGTCTGCAGGCTTGTTCGTGGCTGCGGAGGCCAATCCGAGACAGGCAGGTTCGACCGCAGTGGCTGCAGGGGAAGGTATGGCCAGGGTTCTGAGCTGCGGCATCTCTGTTTTTTCTCCTGAGCCGCTTGTCCTTAAGGCTAGCTCTGTGAGAGTCCTCAAAGGAGACAGCTGCCTTGTAAATGGTGGAGCGCCAGGTGTCACGGTCCGCAGCAAGCGAAGACCACTGGTGGTGGTCGATTTGGCAGGCACTAAGTGACTTCTTGAGACAGTCTTTGTATCTCTTCTTTGGTGCCCCTCTGTCACGGTGTCCAGTAGCAAGCTCGCCGAACAGTGTGATCTTTGGTAGGCGATGTTCCTCCATCCTGGAGACATGCCCCGCCCAGCGGAGCTGTGTCCGCAGCAGCAAAGCCTCGATGCTCACAGTTTCAGCCTGTTCAAGGACCTCGACGTTGGTGACATAGTCACTCCAGTGAATGCCCAGGATGGTACGCAGGCAGCGCTGGTGGAAGCGTTCGAGGAGTCGTAGTTGGCTGCGGTAGAGGGCCCAGGACTCGGAACCATACAGCAGGGTGGTGAGGACCACAGCTCTGTACACGCTGATCTTGGTGCCTGTTTTCAGCTGTTGATTGTGCCACACCCGCTTGAAAAGTCGCCCGAAAGCGCTGTTCGCTTTTGCCAGCCTGCTGTCAAGCTCCTTGTCCAGCTTGGCGTCCGATGTGATAATGCAGCCAAGGTAGGTAAACTGGTGCACTGACTTTAGTTCAGACTCGCCAATGGTGATGTGAGGAGGGCGATACACTGTCTTGGGTGCCGGCTGATGGAGGACCTCTGTCTTTTTCAGACTGACCTCGAGTCCAAAGAGCTGGGCAGCATCTGCGAAGCAAGACGTGATGCGCTGCAGGGCTCTCTCTGTGTGTGCAACGAGGGCAGCATCATCAGCAAAAAGCAGCTCACGAATCAGTTGGTCTAGGGTTTTTGTGTGGGCCTGCAGTCGTCTGAGGTTGAACAGGCTGCCATCGAGACGATACCTGATGTACACTGCATCGTCATCATCGAGGTCCACTGTGGCCTGCTTCAACATCATGCTAAAAAAGATGGTGAAGAGGGTCGGTGCCAGCACGCAGCCCTGCTTTACGCCGTTGAGAATAGGGAATGGTTCTGAGAGGTCATTGTTGAGTCTGACCTGGCCTTGCTGGTCCTCGTGTAGCTGGACAATCATGTTGAGGAACTTTGGGGGACAGCCAAGTCGCTCCAGGATCTGCCACATGCCTTGCCTGCTCACAGTGTCGAACGCTTTTGTTAGGTCGACAAATGTTACGTACAGCCCTTTGTTCTGCTCGCGGCACTTCTCCTGTAGCCGTCTCAGCACAAAGACCATATCGGTGGTGCTCCTGTTTGCTCTGAAGCCACACTGGCCCTCTGGGAGTTGGTCTTCAGCGATGGCAGGTACCAGCCGGTTCAGGAGCAGCCTTGCAAGGATTTTCCCAGCAATGGACAGCAGGGTAATTCCCCGATAGTTGGAACAGTCAGACTTCTCGCCTTTGTTCTTGTACAGGGTGATAACGACTGCATCACGGAGATCTTTTGGTAGTGTTCCTTCCTCCCAGCAGCAGAGAAAGAGGTCATGGAGCTTGTTGTGCAGTGCTGTGCCTCCATGTTTCCAGATCTCTGGCGGTATTCCATCAATGCCTGCTGCTTTGCCACTCTTGAGCTGGTGGATGGCTGTGAGGGTCTCTTCAGCGGTGGGTGGTTCGTCCAATTCAACCTTTACTGGGAGGTGTGGGATTTGTAGGACGACCGCTTCTTGAACAGTGCGCTCAGCGCTGAAGAGGCTCTGAAAGTATTCCGACCAGCGGTTCAAGATGGAGGTATTATCTGTGAGGAGTGCCTGGCCATTCGCGCTTCGCAGGGGACTTTGTACCAGGTGCCTGGGGCCATACACTGCTTTCAGTGCTTCGTAGAAGCCCCTGTAGTCACCATTGTCAGCACAAAGCTGGGTCCTCTGTGCAAGTCTGGTCCACCACTCATTCTGGAGATCTCTGAGCTTGCGCTGGAGACTGCTGCAGACGAGGCGGAAGGCAGACTTCTTCACAGGGCAGGAAGGCTGGGCTAGGTGGGCCTGATGGGCGGCTCTTTTTTTTGCTAGGTGTTCCTGGATCTCTACATCGTTTTCGTCAAACCAGTCTTTGTTCTTCTTTCTGGCGAAACCCAAGACTTCTGCAGAGGATTTTGCAATAGCAGTTTTCAGTTGTTCCCAAAGTGTTTCAGGGGAGGAGTCTACTGGGTCCGCTGTGTCTTTGAGCCTGCGCTGTAAATCTGTCTGAAAGGCAGCTTTCACATCGTCACGCTGAAGGCTGGCAACATCAAGCTTTTTCTTGGGGGGCCCCCATTTCTTGGGTTTTGGCTTGAAGTGGAGCCTGAGTTTGCAGCGGACAAGGCGGTGGTCAGTGTGGCACTCTGCGCTGGGCATCACTCTGGTGAGGAGGACGTCACTGCGGTCCCTCTGACGCACTAGGACATAGTCAATAAGGTGCCAGTGCTTGGAGCGAGGATGCATCCAGGTGGTCTTTCGACTGTACTTTTGCTGAAAAGTAGTGTTGGTGATGACCAGTTGCTGCTCCGCACAGAACTCCAACAGTAGGCGGCCATTGTCATTGCAGTTCCCCACGCCATGCTTGCCGAGGACTCCTTTCCAGGCTTCAGAGTCCTGGCCCACTCTGGCGTTGAAGTCGCCAAGGATGATGACTTTGTCGTCTGCAGGGGTACTCTGTAGGAGGCTGCGCAGGTCAGTGTAAAACTTGTCCTTTTCAGCAGGCTCTGCCAGGAGGGTTGGGGAGTACACACTGAGAAGGGTGACGTGTTGCTGGTGTCTCAGTGGGAGGCGCATGGACATGATGCGGTCTGAGTGGCCCGTTGGTAGGTTTTCCAGCTTAGTCGCAATGGATGTCTTGACCATGAAACCCACGCCTGAGAGCCGTCTTTCTGATGCAGGCCTGCCTGACCAGTAGAGGGTGTACCCAGCACCAAGTTCTTGGAGGCTGCCTTCGTCCGGAAGGCGTACTTCGCTGAGCGCGGCGATGTCGATGTTTAACCTCCGCAATTCATGGGCAATGAGGGCGGAGCGACGTTCAGGGCGTCCGCTGTCTGCTTTGTCGAGCATGGTTCGGACGTTCCAGCATGCTACGTTGAGTCCGGTCGTGGTCGTCATGAGAGTGGATCCGTTATTCTTTCTTGTTTTTTGACCGCAGGAGAAGATCTGCACGGGACATCTGCACGGGACATAGACGACCCCGCCCTCCACGAGTCGCCTGCTGCCTTGCAGGCCTGGCCGCTTGGCTGCGGAAAGGCTAAGGGAGGAAACCCCTGACATCAAAGCCCCCGTGTCTCCGGGGAAGGCTTTTGAGCCAGAGACTAGGACAAGGACAGTCTGATATAAAACCTACGACCCGAGGACCTCAATGCCATCGTCCCAGCTTGCTAGGCCATGGCAGATGAACCAAGGAGTGAACCTCATTCTATAATATGGGTGTAAATGTATACAGTGCATACACAGGGTTTCTCACACAACCCATTCGTGCCATGCATGTGTACAATGTGCGTAGAGACCAAAAGAAAACATGTCTACAATTAACAAAAAAAGATAATCTGAAACAACCGCAAAACTTAACGTTTTGCATTTTGACTTTCAATAAGACCACTGAGGCTATGTGGCGGCGGATTTCAACGAGATCGGTACATTTCTATACGTTTCCTTTTGGTCTCTGCATACACACATCGGCGCGGATGGATAGTGTGAAAGTACATTGTGACACCCTGAATAGGGCGAGGTACACACAAACTCAGCGTCAGTTGCGGCCATCAACAATGTTATCATATGTATGCGTGATATATATTCAATCAAAGCAGTCAGCAAAATGTTCGTGAGACCGAGACGAAATGCCCCAGGTAATTCCAAGGTCTAGGCCATGATCCTATCCAATCACTGTCACGCCGAACAGTCAACCCAGGTCGACCGGCAGAGACGAGAATCACCTGCCGTTATGCAAAGTTGTTTCTTTCTCACTCCGAGTGTATTTACATTTTGCGTCTGTAGAAGCCATTACTTACCGACTGACGGCCGACACAGTTGTATTTCTGCACAAATCGCAATCGAAAAGTAGACAGGATTTCGTCTGGAGCGCCGACATTTGACCGAACGCAACCTTGACCTTGCAGTAGTGCACCGTTGCAAAACTTCGTCATCTCATTGAAACCAGCCTATGAAATCTGCGGCGAGTGCTCAGTCCTCTGGATGTCATCTATCGGTGCGATGGTGTGCATGATTAAATTTGAACATACACTACATGTAGATGTTTGCCCCTGGATAGAAATTATGACATTTTGGGGGAAAATGCAATACACCCTCTGGATGTGGTAGCAATGTGCAATGTGTATGGTTCCTGCTGGAATCATCAATGTGCAAAGTGTAATGATTCCTGCAGGAATCATCACAACAAAAACCACTACCAAAAGCCAAACAGGAGTTGCATATATAGTACAGGTCAGTTTTTGGATGGAGAGGCATGCACTGACAGCAAAACAATTAACCCTTTTCATCCTGATACACCCATTGCTTGACACAAATTTGATAGTTCAAGGGTGGTGCCAGGATAGCTTGACGGCTGAGGCACCAAGTTATTCTGGCACCACCCTTGAACTAAACAGTTTATCTATCTCCTAATCTGTAATGTAGCTTTGATATAAGCAACTTAAAAAAAAAATCAGCCTCAGGATGTAATGGTTTAATATCTGACATTCACATTTACATACACACAAACTAACACACACAAAAATGATGCTGTCTGCAACCTTTATTATATTTTTCTCTTCAAATAATTCTACAGATCCAATCATTAGAGACATGCTGAATATCCATCATACTGTGTCAAATAAAGTTAGCATTTAACCCATTCAGCCCTGATGCACTACAGCAGGAGATGGATCGACCATGATAATTCAAGGGCAGTGCCAGATTTACTTGGTGCCCGTCAGTGCCAAGCTAATCTGGCACTGCACTTGAATTATCATGGTCGATCCATCTCCTGTAACTAGTGATTAGTCATTAGATGACGCCTCCAAAATTTGGGAAATACGGCCATCGGTCTGAATGAGTCAAGCTGCAAGATCCTTGCCTCAAACACCAAGTTTATTTGCTTCGTACAAAAACGCAGCACTTCTGGAAAGACTGGATGCTATGTTATGAAATAAACTGTACATACATCTGTACTGTACATTATCAATTTCATTCAAATAAAATGCATGTGAATAAAACTGACAATTTTTGGTACTATCCCTCATTTGTTATCTGAAGAAAACAAAATGATGAAAATGCCGCAGATGTCAAACCAGCAAGTAACACATCTGGCGCAATATAAGGTGTCAGTCTGAGAAAAAGAAGAGTATTCATGAAAAAACAAAACCACCAGTAACAGTAACCCCTTCACTGCCAGTGGACGCAGACTGTTTTTTTGTCAAATCAAAGCCCCATGCGTACAACTATGTAGCATGCAATCAAGGTATGGCCAACAAGAAACATATATTCTCATGAAACCACACAACTGCGTGGGCTCATGAGGATATACGTCTCTTGCAGATGGATTGAGATCTCTTTCTTGGCAGTGAAGGGGTATAAAAAGAAAATTCCAAGAGCTTGTATCAACCCACTGAGCCCTGAACACTGCGGCCACGATATGAATCAACCATGACACTTTAAGGGTGGCTGCAGAATACTGCTTGGTGCCCAGAGCCAGGAAGCTTTTTTGTGATGGGACCCAGTATATACATTTTCAGAAAAGCAAGATTTTCATTGTATAACAATGAAAATCTTTTTTTTCTCCAAAATGGTCATTCTAGCACCCCATTTAACTCATTCAAGACGTGCTGCCTCGAGACGGCACGTCTCCAATGAGTTAAACTATCATGGTTCATTTGTCTTGATTTGTCTTCTGAAGTATAATTTCATCTTCATGAGACAAACTCCCAAATTGACAACACACAAATTAATATTAAAAAATCCATCTGTGCCCAGCTGACCGTAAGCTTTTTTGTGGGTGCACGGACAAAATCAAATGAATTGAAGGGCAAAGAGGAGAATAATATAAATTGCATTGTACATTCATGTGAAAACAAACTGGTACCACATGAACACACACTTTATACTGACACATGTGAAAAATAATTTGAGACTATGAGCTTAAATACAAAGACACGTGCACACCCACCCACACAAGACACGAATAAACACACACACAAACACACAGAGGAACATGTAGGACATGTTATAAACGCGATTAACTTGTGTGGTAAAACTTTTTTTTTAAAAAGGGGCACAACTGAAACTTAAAAGAAAATTAAAAATCTGATGTGCGTGAAACTTACACAAATATAAATGACTCAGACAGAGAGAAAAAATACAATATTGCAACTGCAACCTGTAACTGTCTTACAAAATAAAACAAAGGTATTCATTTGACAACTATCTGTTACTCAGGTAACTCTAAAACTCTCAGAACTAAATGACTTCCATTCTGTGAATGGAAGTCATTTAGTTCTGAGAGTTTTCAGAGTTGGGCTGGTCTATGATTTTGCCATACAGCCAACAGTAATGTCCAAAAATCACAGACCAGCACAAACATAAACATTGGTCTGGCTGGATGATACGGGACATAAAAAAAACAGCTGATGGGGGGTGGGGGTGGGGGGAGAACCAGGTGCAGAATTATTTCTTTGGCTGTCGGTAGCGTGTTCAGTCAAAGGGATTCCTGCAGGAATCACCTTGACCAAACAAGCTACTGACAGCCAACTGAGTTAAAAGAAAAAGAAAAAATCAAGCATGCATTACTCAAACCATATTTTAACTCATTCAGCCCTGACACACTACAGCAGGTGATGGGTCGACCATGATAATTCAAGGGTAGTGCCAGATTAGCTTGGCGCTGACAGGCGCCACCTCGCGCTGGGACCATATGGCGTTGAGGCGCGCCCCCTGGGTGGTGGATAGGGGGTCCCTCGTGAGAGGGGTGCACCGAATGAAATAAGGTGCCGTGAACCAACATGGTCTAAGGGAAGGTGACCCTGACAGAAAACCCCTGGTCCTCCTAGTAAGGGGGTTGGGCGTGGGGGTAGCTTCCTCACCCTGCAAAAAAGGAAATAGCTACAAAAACGCTGACGAAAAGACTAACAGTAATTCCTTTCCTGGAGGAGGAAGGTTCTTCTACCAGAAGACTTATGACGTCCTGTGGTGAAAGCCCCTCGCGCTGGGACCATACGGTGTTGAGGCGCGTCCCCTGGGTGGTGGATAGGGGGTCCCTCGTGAGAGGGGTGCACCGAATGAAATAAGGTGCCGTGAACCAACATGGTCTAAGGGAAGGTGACCCCGACAGAAAACCCCTGGTCCTCCTAGTAAGGGGGTGGGCGTGGGGGTAGCTTCCCCACCTTGCAAAAAAGGAAATAGCTACAAAAACGCCGACGAAAAGACTAACAGTAATTCCTTTCCTGGAGGAGGAAGGTTCTTCTACTAGAAGACTTATGACGTCCTGTGGTGAAAGCCGGAAGTCTTCGGAAGCCACAGGACCGAGCCGCCTCTCTCTATCCAGGGATACAACCATGGGCACATGGAACGTCAAGACCATGTACCAGAGCGGCAAGGCCGCCCAGATAGCAGCGGAAATGCAAAAGTACAACCTTTCCCTGCTAGGCATCAGTGAAGCCAGATGGACGCAGTCTGGCCAGAAAAGGCTGTTAAGTGGGGAGATGATTCTGTATTCAGGTCATGAAGAGGAGAATGCCCCCCATACAGAAGGAGTAGCACTCATGCTGTCACCAGTGGCACAGAGAGCGCTGATGGGCTGGGAACCTCTTGGGCCAAGAATTATAACAGCAGCCTTTAGAACCAAGAAAAAGCTCAAGCTGAACATCATCCAGTGTTATGCGCCCACCAATGACAGTGACGAGGAAGAGAAACAAGAGTTCTACGACCGACTCCAGAGTGCCGTGGACAAATGTGCGGAGCGAGACATCACCATCGTCATGGGTGATTTTAATGCCAAAATAGGGGAGGACAACACCGGATACGAAGAGGTGATGGGGAAACAGGGACTAGGCTCGGAGATGAGTGAGAACGGGGAGAGGTTTGTAGACTTTTGTGCTCTAAACCGACTTGTCATTGGAGGCAGCATCTTCCCACACAGAAGAATACACAAAGCAACTTGGGTCTCACCTGACCATACA
The DNA here is from genome assembly GCA_036245525.1 of Semisulcospira habei. Taxonomy (NCBI): domain Eukaryota; kingdom Metazoa; phylum Mollusca; class Gastropoda; family Semisulcospiridae; genus Semisulcospira; species Semisulcospira habei. The sequence continues at coordinate 176,428,345 of BTPG01000003.1, read as the reverse complement.
ACAGAGAACCAAATAGACCATATCTGCATTAGCAAGAAATTTAGAAGATCCCTTCAAGATGTTCGAGTGAGGAGGGGAGCAGATGTCGCCTCAGACCACCATCTGCTTACCTTAAGAATGAAGCTCAAGCTAAAGAAAAGCCGCACAGAGACAACAAGAAGACAGCGCTATAATGTAGGCCTCCTGAGAGAAACTGGAGTTAGAGAAGAGTTCAAACTGGTGCTGTCCAACCGGTTTCAAGCGCTACAGGAGCTAGTAAATGAAGAGGAGGCGGTCACCACAGAGCAGCAGTGGAAGGCAGTTAGAGAGGCGCTGAACTCAACCTGCAAAGACACTGTAGGGTTCAGGAAACACCACCACAAGGACTGGCTGTCGGCACAGACCTTGAAGAAGATAGAAGCGAGGAAGCAGAAGAAAGCAGCGGTCAACAACAGTCGCACGAGAGCAGCCAAAGTAAGGGCACAGGGGGAATACTCGGAAGCCAACCGCGAGGTGAAGAGGAGTATCAGGGCAGACAAGAGGGCCTACACAGACAGCCTGGCAGCAGAGGCAGAAAAGGCAGCAGGCAGCGGCAACATGAAACAGCTCTACGACATTACCAGAAGATTGTCGGGTAAGTATGGCCATACAGAAAGACCAGTAAAAGACAAAGAAGGCAAGCCTATTGCAGACAGAGCAGACCAACTCGACAGATGGGCCGAGTATTTTGAAGAGTTACTGAACAGACCTAGCCCACCCGACCCCCCCCCCCCGACATCCAGCCGGCAGAGACCGACCTACCCATCAGCTGTGACAGACCCAGCCGGGAAGAGATCAGAAAAGCAGTGGCATTTTTGAAGAATGGCAAAGCAGCAGGGCCAGATGGCATCCCAGCGGAGTCTCTGAAAGCAGACCTAGAGACAACAGTTGAGATGCTGTACCCACTGTTTGGAAAGATCTGGGAAGAGGAGGTGATGCCAGCTGACTGGAAGGAGGGGTACCTAATCAAGCTTCCCAAGAAAGGCGACCTCAGCAAGTGTTCCAACTACAGAGGAATCACCTTGCTGTCAGTACCAGGAAAGGTCTTCAACAGGATCATCCTAGAGAGAATGAAGAGCTCCGTTGACCCCCAGCTGAGAGACCAGCAAGCAGGATTCAGGAAGAACCGATCATGTACAGGCCAGATCGCCACTCTCCGCATCATCGTGGAACAGTCTCTGGAGTGGAGCTCCCCGCTGTACGTCAACTTTGTGGATTATGAGAAAGCATTTGACAGCGTGGACCGAGAGACTCTGTGGAAACTCCTACGACACTACGGTGTACCCACAAAGCTCGTCCGCCTGATCAAGAGCAGCTATGATGGCATGACATGTCGCGTGATCCACGAAGGGCAGTTCACCAGAGAGCTCCAGGTCAGAACCGGTGTCTGCTGTCTCCGTTCCTCTTCCTACTGGCCATAGACTGGGTCATGAAGATGACCACAGAGCACAGACGAAGTGGAATACAGTGGACACTGTGGACACAGCTTGACGACCTCGATTTTGCAGACGACTTGGCATTACTGTCCCACACTCATCAACAAATGCAGGACAAGACCACGAGGCTTGCTGACATCTCGTCCCAAGTGGGCCTCACCATTCACAAACAGAAAACAAAAACAATGAGGCTGAACGCAGCCAGGGAAGAACCAGTCTTGCTTGCTGGCACCCCGTTGGAGGAGGTGGAGTCCTTCACCTATCTCGGGAGCATCATAGACAAAAAAGGCGGCACTGATGCAGATGTCAGAGCACGAATCGGTAAAGCCAGAGCAGCCTTTCTCCAGTTGAAAAAAGTGTGGAGTTAGAGAGCTGTCACAACACACCAAAGTCCGGATTTTCAACTCCAATGTAAAAGCAGTTCTCCTATATGGAGCAGAGACATGGAGATTGACAAAAACCACAGTCAACAGAGTACAGACCTTCATGAACAGTTGCCTTAGAAGAATTTTGAAAATCCACTGGCCAGAGAAGATCAGCAACGTCAGACTCTGGGAGAGAACTGAGCAGATAACAGCAGAGAATGAAATTGGGCGAAGAAGATGGGGATGGATCGGTCACAGTCTGAGAAAGCCAGCTTCCAGTATCACTAGGCAGGCATTGTCATGGAACCCCCAGGGAAAGAGGAAAAGAGGTAGGCCGAGAAACTCCTGGCGTCGAGACCTCCAAGCAGACATCAAGAGACTGGGAACCACCTGGAGTAGAATCGAAGGAGAAGCACAGGACAGGAGTTGCTGGAGGTCTCTCGTCGACGGCCTATACCCGGGTAGGGGTGACAGGCGTAAGTAAGTAAGTAAGTGGTGAAAGCCAGAAATCTTCGGAAGCCACAGGACCGAGCCGCCTCTCTCTATCCAGGGATACAACCATGGGCACATGGAACGTCAAGACCATGTACCAGAGCGGCAAGGCCGCCCAGATAGCAGTGGAAATGCAAAAGTACAACTTTTACAACTGCTAGGTATCAGTGAAGCCAGATGGACGCAGTCTGGCCAGAAAAGGCTGTTAAGTGGGGAGATGATTCTGTATTCCGGTCATGAAGAGGAGAATGCCCCCCATACAGAAGGCGTAGCATTAGCAGTGGAAGGGTGCATTACAAACTCAGACGAATCCGCTTACCGTAGTCAGGTTGAGACTCTAATTAGTTGGTGTAATAACATTACAACAACCTTGAACTGAACTCTGGCAAAACAAAAGAAATGATTGTGGACTTTAGAAAGAAACAGTCCCCTCCCCCTCCCCCTCTTGTGATCAATAGTGAAATCATTGAAACAGTCCAGAACTTTAAGTTTCTTGGCACTACCCTGTCATGTGACCTGAAGTGGGAGGAAAACACTCGCCTTATCGTCCAAAAAGCACAGCAGCGCTTGTTCTTCCTGCGACGTCTGAAAAGTTTTGGTCTCGGTGCCCACATGTTGATGCAATTCTACCGAGCTGTGATTGAGAGCGTGCTCACCTTTTCGATCACGGTTTGGTATGGTTCCATCACGGCCAAAGAGAAAATCAGACTGAGTAGGGTGGTCAAGACCGCTTCAAAAATCATAGGCAGAGATCTTCCTAGCCTGGACTCACTGTACCAGCAGCGTCTCTTACGTAGAGCACGTCTTATCTCCAGTGATTCCACCCACCCCGGCAATGAGCTTTTTCAAATTTTACCATCAGGGCGCAGGTACAGGTCCATCAGTACCAGGACCAGCAGATTCCGCAACAGTTTTTTCCCTCTTGCTGTTCACGCTCTCTCTGATCAACCGGACTAATTGGAGAGAGCGCGAGTGGCGAGTGAGAATGATTGTGTACAGTCAGTTTTTAACTGTATCAGATGTTTCTCTCTCTCTCTCTCTCTCTGTGTGTGTGTTTAGTAACTGACATCAAGACAAATTCCAATGTTTTTATTGTTTTGTACATGGAAACATATGGCAATAAACCATCTTATCTTAACTTATCTTATCTTATCTATTCATGCCGTCACCAGTGGCACAGAGAGCGCTGATGGGCTGGGAACCTCTTGGGCCAAGAATCATCACAGCAGCCTTTAGAACCAAGAAAACACTCAAGCTGAACATCATCCAGTGTTATGCGCCCACTAATGACAGGGACAAGGAAGAGAAACAAGAGTTCTACGACCGACTCCAGAGTGCCTTGGACAAATGTGCGGAGCGAGACATCACCATCGTCATGGGCGATTTTAATGCCAAAATAGGGGAGGACAACACCGGATACGAAGAGGTGATGGGGAGACAGGGACTAGGCTCGGAGATGAGTGAGAACGGGGAGAGGTTTGTAGACTTTTGTGCTCTAAACCGACTTGTCATTGGAGGCAGCATCTTCCCACACAGAAGGATACACAAAGCAACTTGGGTCTCACCTGACCATACAACAGAGAACCAAATAGACCATATCTGCATTAGCAAGAAATTTAGAAGATCCCTTCAAGATGTTCGAGTGAGGAGGGGAGCAGATGTCGCCTCCGACCACCATCTGCTTACCTTAAGAATGAAGCTCAAGCTAAAGAAAAGCCGCACAGAGACAAAAAGAAGACAGCGCTTTAATGTAGGCCTCCTGAGAGAAACTGGAGTTAGAGAAGAGTTCAAACTGGTGCTGTCCAACCGGTTTCAAGCGCTACAGGAGCTAGTAAATGAAGAGGAGGCGGCCACCACAGAGCAGCAGTGGAAGGCAGTTAGAGAGGCGCTGAACTCAACCTGCAAAGACACTGTAGGGTTCAGGAAACACCATCACAAGGACTGGCTGTCGGCACAGACCTTGAAGAAGATAGAAGTGAGGAAGCAGAAAAAAGCAGTTGTCAACAACAGTCGCACGAGAGCAGCCAAAGTAAGGGCACAGGGGGAATACTCGGAAGCCAACCGCGAGGTGAAGAGGAGTATCAGGGCAGACAAGAGGGCCTACACAGACAGCCTGGCAGCAGAGGCAGAAAAGGCAGCAGGCAGCAGCAATATGAAACAGCTCTACGACATTACCAGAAGATTGTCAGGCAAGTATGGCCATACAGAAAGACCAGTAAAAGACAAAGAAGGCAAGCCTATTGCAGACAGAGCAGACCAACTCGACAGATGGGCCGAGTATTTTGAAGAGTTACTGAACAGACCTAGCCCACCCGACCCCCCAGACATCCAGCCGGCAGAGACCGACCTACCCATCAGCTGTGACAGACCCAGCCGGGAAGAGATCAGAAGAGCAGTGGCATTTTTGAAGAATGGCAAAGCAGCAGGCCCAGATGGCATCCCAGCGGAGTCTCTGAAAGCAGACCTAGAGACAACAGTGGAGATGCTGTACCCACTGTTTGGAAAGATCTGGGAAGAGGAGGTGATGCCGGCTGACTGGAAGGAGGGGTACCTAATCAAGCTTCCCAAGAAAGGCAACCTCAGCAAGTGTTCCAACTACAGAGGAATCACCTTGCTGTCAGTACCAGGAAAGGTCTTCAACAGGATCATCCTGGAGAGAATGAAGAGCTCCGTTGACCCCCAGCTGAGAGACCAGCAAGCAGGATTCAGGAAGAACCGATCATGTACAGACCAGATCGCCACTCTCCGCATCATCGTGGAACAGTCTCTGGAGTGGAGCTCCCCGCTGTACGTCAACTTTGTGGATTATGAGAAAGCATTTGACAGTGTGGACCGAGAGACTCTGTGGAAACTCCTACGACACTACGGTGTACCCACAAAGCTCGTCCGCCTGATCAAGAGCAGCTACGATGGCATGACATGTCGCGTGATCCACGAAGGGCAGTTCACCAGGGAGCTCCAGGTCAGAACTGGTGTCAGGCAAGGGTGTCTGCTGTCTCCGTTCCTCTTCCTACTGGCCATAGACTGGGTCATGAAGATGACCACAGAGCACAGACGAAGTGGAATACAGTGGACACTGTGGACACAGTTGACGACCTCGATTTTGCAGACGACTTGGCATTACTGTCCCACACTCATCAACAAATGCAGGACAAGACCACGAGGCTTGCTGACATCTCGTCCCAAGTGGGCCTCACCATTCACAAACAGAAAACAAAGACAATGAGGCTGAACGCAACCAGGGAAGAACCAGTCTTGCTTGCTGGCACCCCGTTGGAGGAGGTGGAGTCCTTCACTTATCTCGGGAGCATCATAGACAAAAAAGGCGGCACTGATGCAGATGTCAGAGCACGAATCGGTAAAGCCAGAGCAGCCTTTCTCCAGTTGAAAAAAGTGTGGAGCTCCAGAGAGCTGTCACAACACACCAAAGTCCGGATTTTCAACTCCAATGTAAAAGCAGTTCTCTTATATGGAGCAGAGACTTGGAGATTGACAAAAACCACAGTCAACAGAGTACAGACCTTCATGAACAGTTGCCTTAGAAGAATTTTGAAAATCCACTGGCCAGAGAAGATCAGCAACGTCAGACTCTGGGAGAGAACAGAGCAGATAACAGCAGAGAATGAAATTGGGCGAAGAAGATGGGGATGGATCGGTCACAGTCTGAGAAAGCCAGCTTCCAGTATCACTAGGCAGGTATTGTCATGGAACCCCCAGGGAAAGAGGAAAAGAGGTAGGCCGAGAAACTCCTGGCGTCGAGACCTCCAAGCAGACATCAAGAGACCGGGAACCACCTGGAGTAGAATCGAAGGAGAAGCACAGGACAGGAGTTGCTGGAGGTCTCTCGTCGACGGCCTATACCCGGGTAGGGGTGACAGGCGTAAGTAATAAGTAAGTGACAGGCGCCAAGCTAATCTGGCACTACCCTTAAATTATCATGGTCGACCCATCTCCTGCAACTGGTGCACAGTCGTTAGATGACGCCTCCAAAATTTGGGAAATACATGCGTCGGGCTGAACTGAGTTAAACATGTATTTATCTGCATCGTGTCTGCATTCAAGATACAAGACACAGAATTCTGAGTTTCCTTTTACAAAAGTTGCAGTGTTGCAACTATAGTGCATGGTGGAGGAAACTGGAACCCATGACTTCTACACACATTAAAAAAAAAATGTACACGATATTATATACGATATCTGAACCCTTTGGCCGTCAGTAGCACTTTTTGTCATGATGATTCCTGTAGGAATCATCATGACAAAGAGTGCTACTGATGGCCAAAGATCAATAACATGTTGAACATCAAAGCTGCAATCAATCATGTTTATTGTCAGCCATGTGTTAACACCTTTGTGCGTGCCGCCATCGATACTGATTACAGCAACAGTGGCTGCATGCACACGGGTTAATAAGCATCAGTGCATACATTATTGTGACCATGTCTACTAACCCTCTGGTTGTCAGTAATGATTTTGGTCACAAGCATTCATACAGGAATCATCACAACAAAAAGCACTACCAAAAGCCAAAGGGTTAATTGTAAAATAAAACATATTCATACAATGTTCAACACAAACATTACATACACAAGAACGTCTTTTTGACAGGTTAATTGTAAAATAAAACATATCCATACAATGTTCAACACAAACACTGCATACACAAGAACATCATTTTGAGAACCAGCTCAACGAGTTACAATGTACACAAAGTCAACTGTATTTCCAAAACAAAGATAGGTCGCCACCATTAGGCTCAAAGCTAATACCTGGTTTGCTTGGCAACATAGGCGGAACCAAGCTAATGAGGCACTACCTACAGTCCAACCTGTGAACGGCAACCACCCAAAGGACTCAAAAAGTGATTGCCTAAGACAGGTGGTCTCCTTACAGTGTCAGAAAATGAAGGCTGCGGAATCAAAAATGGGTGGTCTACAGGTGGTTGCCTCGACAGGTTTGACTGTATGACTGATGCATCACTGGTAAATTGCATCACCTGAGATTTTTATCAGTCAAAATAGCCTACAGTCCCATTACGCAAAGGCCTTCGGGCCGAGGACGGCTGCCGCGGGCCCGCATACCGCTGTATGCAGTCCCACTGTGGCTGTTGTCAGCCGCAAGACCTTTTGCTACTGACGAAAGTACCTAGTATGCAGTGCCCAGCAGACAGTATTCAAATGATGAGACAAGACTGACTTTATTAACCCACATCATACTGAGGCTAAAAGCTTCAAATTTGTGCACTGCCACATGACATGCAAGCTACATTATAGTACTTACAGATAAGGATATAGACCAATGGCTCTAGTTCAAGGGTGGTGCCAGAATAGCTTGGCGCCTAGATGTGCCAAGCTATTCTGGCACCAGCCTTGAACTATTTTAGTCAAACTTATTTCACACACTGGTGTATTCCGAATGATAAGGGTTAACCCATTCAGTGCTGGACATGCTACAAAAAAATACACAGAATCTGTTTTGAGTGACAACCTTTAAAAATGGTCTTAAAAAGACATGCTCTGAGAAGCCTTGAAGGGAAACAGTGCCACCCGTCATAAAAGACCATCATTTAGGTGGCTACAGCCATCTACATCATGGCGATCTCTCAAAAAGGTGTCCCTCAATCCTTTGGCTGCTCATAGCGCTTTTTGTTGCGAGGATTCTTATGGGAATCATCGTGGCAAAAAGGGCTATTGACTGCCAAAGGGTTAAACGATTCCGCTGAACTTGAGAACTTCAGGGCAGAATTTCAACCTCATGTCCCAATGTGACAACCCCCTTGATGTAGAAATTTACGCTGGTCCGTGGCGCAGTGGTTAAGGCGCCTGCCACCAATGCTAAAGGTGCGTGGTTCGACTACGGGTTCTGGCGTCGGATTTTTCTCCTCTAGTAAGTGTCACCGTTAATTCGGGCGGACCGTCGGGGGTTCTTTCTCCGGGTACTCCGGCTCTTCCTCCCCCTCCACTTTGGTATCAGTTTCAGCCCACTTAATCAAATTTCAAATACAAACGATTTTGAATTTCCAAAAACTACAGTAGCTCGCTTGAGCTTGCCCTTAGCACCACGTGAATGTTCTGTGTTTATGTACAGTGTGTGAGTGAATGCGCGTGATTCACGTGAGCGTGCTTGTTGGGTTCAGTTCGCGGCGGCGCTTTGAGCCGATTTTCAATTGGGATAAAGCGCCTATTTAATGCGCTTATTATTATTATTTCCAGGAGCGGTGTCAAACAGACTTAGCTCCTGAAATGACAAAGAAAACATCTCAACCATGCAGCTCAACATCAACGAATATGGATACAAATACAGGAAACATTGTGCACAGAAATTGACATTCACATACAATGTGTAGGCAATTTATTTAACCCTCATAACTCCACGGCCCCATTTCCAAACTTTTGGAGACGATGTCTACTGACTATGTACCAGTTGTAGGAGATGGACTGATCATGATAATTCAAGGGTTGTGCCAGATTCAGGCGCCAATCTCATCTGGCACTACCCTTGGATTATCATGATCAATCCATCTCCCGATGCAAGGTCCTGAGGCTAAACGAGTTAACACGGTGTCAGTTAAATGAACACACATAATCCATACCAGTTTACAAAAGTAAAAGATCATAAAAGAAGCAGAGTTCATTCAAAGAAAGATTGTAAACAGAGGCTGATTTTGCTGCCCAAATAAAACGAATAGTCTAGATCGCAGCTTCACATCAATTTCAAGAGCAAGCACATGAAAAGCAGTATGCAAATTTTGACATCTTGTGCTTCTGGTCTGCTGTTTAACCCCTTCACTGCTGAGAAAACCGAACAGAATGCAACGGCAAGGGACATAAACCCTCATGAGCCCCCGCAGTTGCGGGGGCTCACAAGGATATATGCCCCTTGGTCATGCCAGTTTCAAGTCTCTTCATGTTCCTTGGGTGGCAGGGCCTCTTTGCCATTGACTTCACACAGGCCTAGGAAACATGATCTGCCACCACTGGCAATGAGGCAGTTACAAAAATCTCACGCACAGAAGTGAACAAAAAAGTTGTCAGACAAAATATGGTGGCAAGAACAGTTGAAGATGTTGGAAAGTGTTGATTCCTCATCCTACACATTCAACCCTCTGGCAGTTGGTAGTGCAGGAATCATCGTGACAAAAAGCGCTACCAACAGTCAAACGGTTCACGCAGAATTTTTTCAAATTCGTTTCATTTAAATGTACACAAAACACCAGTCTATATTTTCTCACTCAAATCTTTCTCCGCATTAGTCACAACCCTGAGCATTTTTTTCAATCTCCACCCTTTTTACATTTTTTCCAGTATTTATATTAACCCTTTTAGCCCCCAGGTCCCATTTCTCACATTTTGGAGGTGTTGCCTAATGACTATGTACCAGTTGCAGAAGATGGCTTGACCATGATAATTCAAGGGTAGTGCCAGGTTAGCTTGGCGCCTTCAGGCGCCAAGCTAATCTGGCACTACCCTTGAATTATGGTCAATCCATCTCCTGCTGTAGGGACTAGGGGCTAAATGGGTTAATATGTACAGGTCAGTCTCTGTATTATTTTCTCCAGTATGCCACAGCATTAGATACTACATTTACATACACAAGTCTCTGACTCTTACAGAGATGATCAGTGAGCAATAATTATGTCCTCAGGAAGATGTCAGGCCAGCTAAAGCTGATGTCAGCCCGAGGAACTCACTCTCTCAAGTACATCGATATAATGCGTGCAGGTCTCTGGCTCCCCCCACAGGAAATGCCCGGTGTGCAAAAGGTCCACAGGCCAACGTCAACCTTTGCTGGCCCACGCACAGCTGTGCTGATGTCAGCCTGAGGACCAAGTGGTTTTCCTTCACAAGTCTGTGTAAATCCAGCCGAACATTAACCCTTTTAGCCCCGGATCCCTATAGCAGAAGATGGCTTGACCATGATAGTTCAAGGGTAGTGCCAGATTAGCTTGACGACTTCAGGCACCACGCTAATCTGGCACTACCCTTGAATTATCATGGTCAAGCCATCTCCTGCAACTGGTACAGTCGTTAGGCAACAACTCCAAAATTTGAGAAATGGGACCTTGGGGCAAAATGGGTTAACGAGATCGTGAATAACACGAACTGACTTTAACTTAAGGCTCCTGGGTACGACGATATATTTAGGCTGACCTGTATTTCAGAACTTGACACTGAACGCATACCCTACAAGTTCAATAAACACAAATTTTGGTGATCAAATCTGACATGTCCTAGTGCCATTTTCAAAGAGTTGCATCAGCATACTTTGTATTATAGGGATATATCAGTCTTTCATTATTGAATTCTCCCAGCCAGCAACCTCCACCTGCAAAAGGCATAGATGCTCATGAGCCCCTGCAACTATAGGGGCCCATGAGAATATATATATATATATATATATATATATATATATATATATATATATATATATATATATATATATATATATATATATATATATATATATATATATATATATATATATATATATATATATATATGACCCATTGCCAAAAGGTGTTACTAAGATGATTGACCAAACTATATGCATAATAAAAACAATTCCAGTCCTGATTCATCTGTTTTTAGTAGTTAAGATCATGGTAAAATGCCTGAATATACACTAGAAATAACATGGGAGACACATTTCGAGAGGTTTAGTGACTGTAAGATCAAAATGTTGGCCAAGGCTGAAAATTTCCCTTGCCAGAAAGCATCACCGATCGACCTCGTGTGAGCGATGTGATAGTGTGCAAAGAAAAGGTCGACCTACTGGTTTCATATCATCAATTCTGTGAGGCAAGACATGTATAAATATTTACCAGTAAAGAACAGATATGTTCATGTGCGAAATATTGCGGTATTGCCTATTAAAAAACGTTATGTTGAACGTCAGGCGTGTTGTAATTTTGCAACAGAATATCTCTTCCCTGCACTTCGCACAATGTTAAGCTCATAGCAGACGAATTATGACCATCACTTCCTCTCCTGTACATGCATAATGCACCCACTTCGCATGTTTCAAGATAAAAACACAAACAGCCGTTTTTGAAAGGCGCGTTTACTTCCACTGGTTTTTGTTGTAATAATCGACGTTCGACATAGTTGTCTTTTCTTCCTCAACTGCTGCCGATTTCATTTTTGAAAATGTACCCATTGTTTTTTCGTATCACGTGATGCATAGGCGCTATGCTGGATCGATGATTGCGGCAAGCTTCAAACCGACGGAACTCGAGAAAGGTATGTTGTAATATTCGTCTTTGTCTGACGTTCGACATAAAATCCACGTTCAACATAGTTTCTGTATAGTTTTTGCATAACAGTTACCTAGACAAAGGATTGCTATGGCATTTGTTCCGATAGGATATACAAGCTGTGCAGATTGAAACGAATCTGGCAGTTCGTTGTCGCCAACCATGTGCGTTGAAAATGATTTAGCGAGTTGTACGTCATTACATTACCACAATGCGTGTGTGGTAAACATGACGTTCGATCAAAGAAAGGTGATATTTGGTGCAGCATCTTTGTCTAGACCACTCTCTGGAACGTCGTGTTTGGAGAAAACTGCTAATTTGTAGCATGTAAAACCGATTCAGACAAAATGTGGTCACACGTGTTTGTAGTTGTTGATAAGCTCCCTTTTCAAGGCGTGTTGCGTCGACCGTCAAATTTGCAACACGGTCGATGTTGTAAACCTGATGTGCAAGCACCTGTTAAATGGTGGTGTTGTTAAAACGTCTTTCGCACTCAGATCGCCATTGTTGACACTTTCCATCTCGTAGAGTCACCCATGGAATCGTGTGAAAGCCCTTGAGAGGGAGAGTGTCATGTTTGATAATAGAACATGTAGATGAAGTGTTGCAAGTGTACATGATACATGAAAGTGTAAATGGAGATGGCAACTGTTTTTTCAGAGCGCTGAGCCTTCTAATATTTGGCTCAGGTGTCGCATTGCTATTTTAATGGCACTGCATCCAGACAGTTTTCTGAATGGTTCTAATTGGTGCGCTCCTTATGACTCTGTGTCACCAGTTGAAGTTATTCAAATGGCTGTGCTGACCTCAGTTTCACCTGATGCTTCAGAGCGTCTGTCGTTTGAAGCTGAAGTGATGTCAGTGGTTAAAATCTGCAACTTAACAGGGTTGTGGGAGTTTTGCGCAGCCAGTTTTGTGCTGAAGCGTCCAAACCAGTCGGTTTTTCCAGATCTTGGTTGGGAAATGTACAGGCTTCACTGCAGCGCAATTTTCGCGCTCCGGGTTGTGAAGATGAACAGAAATTGTTCATCATTTGTTGCCACTCCGCAGTGACATGGTTGCTGATCACTGGGTGCCAAACCACTTTGTGCCTATCGTTCCCCGCACACACACTCAAGCTCTAGTGGTTGGAACCTTCCATCTTGTTCAGTGGAATGGAACTGAATATGTTGGGCAAGTTAAAGATGTTGACGAACTTCTGCAGGTTGCCTGTGTGAGTTTCATGTCAAAGCGCCGGCACTTGTACTGTTGGCCTATCCGCTTTGACTACTCGTGGGAACCATTTGATTCATTTTTAAGGGAGTTCTCTCTAAACCTCGATAAAAGCACATCCAGTCAGAGGCGTCAGTTTTTCACAGTAATTTAGGACAGATACTGCATAGATATTGCAGAAGAAAAGGATATAAAATTAAATCAATGATGTCAAGGTCTTTGTGTTTTCCTACACATTTCAGTATATATTTACTGACATGTGTAGCAAAACAAACGTGACATCACTGTATTTGTCTGTTTCTCCTGCAATTTCTAGTTGCTTGATGACCCATACTGACCATCTGTCACTATATTAATAGTTCTCTGAGTGGAGCCCCGAAACGCCTACGAAAGGGTTTTGGCCCAAGTGTAAAAAAAAAACCAAAATAACATATATTCATATAAATGTATGCATTTTTTACACTGTTTTAACCTTCATTGTGGTGAGACACTTTTGAGAAGAAATAAGTGTAAAACGAGATGTGATTTGCAGTTTTAAGGATTGATGAGCAGTTCAAATACATGAAAAATAGTGCAGAACGATAATATGTGATTTAGCAGTATTGCGGATTGATCAGCAGTTCAGGTAAATGGGAAAATGTGTGTATGCAGTGTTTGTAGCGGAAGAAAAGTGACTTGTGGGAGAACTTGTGGTTTTTGATGGATAAATGTTACACCTCCGTTCAGTTTGTTGTAATTATGACGTTCGACATAATATCTGTTTTCCTGAATTTGCATTTATTCTTCCTGTACTTGAAATAAAATGATCATAGGAAATGTTGCTGTTGTCTCTCTTAATTCTTTTTACATCCCTGAGATTGTGGTTTGAAAGAGAATGTGGCTGCATTTCACATTTACAACAAACAGACAGAAGCACCTGTGTCAGATGTCGGGTATTACAACAATTCATCTTTTTCAGTGACACTCCAAAAAACTGAATGATTTAGTTTTGCAACAGAAATTCACATTTACTAATCTTTTTGACTGTTCTAGTAAACATTTTCCAACTTGGATCAATAAAAAAAACCAAACTTACACTGTTTTGTTGTAATACCTGACCTCCGACATAATGTCATATAACAACTTCTGAATGAGATTTCTCTGAAACTAAGAAACAGATTATATTCCAATTTCACATACTATTTGCACATGCTACAAACTGTCCACAACGGAATTTTCATGTAATTCTATCACTTTTCATTTTCAAGCACCCTTGTTGCCTTTTCAGTAACACCTTTTGGCAATAGGTCATATATATATATATATATATATGTAATATATATATATATATTGCTGGGGATCTCAACTAGAGCCCAGGCCAATATCTCTGGCCCTTTAACAAAAGGAATTTAGATCTACACCTGTCAGTCCTGTTAACCCTTTGGCTGTCAGTAGCACTTTTTGGTCACGATGATTCCTACTGGAGTCAACACGACAAAACATGCTACCGACAGCCAAAAGGTTAACTCAGCACTGTACTCAGGAACCGAAGGTAGGCATTCGAGTTTAACCCATTCAACCCCGACAGCCTACAGCAGGAGATGGGTCGACCATGATAATTCAAGGGTAGTGCCAGATTAGCTTGGCGCCTAAGCTGGCCCTACCCTACAATTATCATGGTCAATTCATATCCTGCAACTGGTACACAGTCGTTAGGTGTCACCTCCAAACTTTTGGAAATGCGGCTGTGGGGCTAAAGTGCAAACCAAATGCACACCATGAATGTTCAAGAGAAAGACGTGACTGTACGCACAAGGATTCGCGCGGGTCTTCATTCCAAACCAAGCACTTTGTGGTTTTCCCAAAGCCACGAGTGATAGTCATTTAGCTTGTGGTCATCTGGTTTCACCTGCAGTTAAAAACAAACCAATCAATGCAGTGTACAATGCATCTTAACTTACTGGTCAGCAAAACTAAGTTACACATGGACATCACCAGGTTGCAATGCTCAAGAGGAAATATTTTTTTCTTTACATACTGGTAAGTATCACACAGATGCTTCTCTCTATTCACTAGACTATCCTGTTACTTGATAAAAAATAGGAGCATCATACTTATCGGCATCAAGTCATGACAATTCTGTGCACATTATCCCATTTAGTCCAATGGGTGCATTTCTCAATCGTTGGAAGTATTACTTAATGAGTATGTGCCAGTTGCAGCAGGTGGACTGACCGTGACAATTCAAGGGTAGTGCCAGATTAGCTTGGTGCCTTCAGGCACCAAGCTAATCAGGCACTACCCTTGAATTATCAGTGTCAATCAATCCCCTGCTGTAGGGCATTGGGGATAAATTTCTTCAGTGGGACTATGATGAAGGGAACAGAGCCAATCTTTACCAGCAAGCTGTAACAAGATCAGATTCTCATGAACCCCTGCAGGGATTCATGAGACTCAATGTCTCATGCAGATGGACTGGGTAGAATAAATCTCCTGGTGGGTTTAAAAGAGACATGACCCTAATTTCTTTAAGTACATGCACACAGTCAACACTTCCTAATCCTAGAACGACTGAAAGCCGCCACCCACAGGCTGACGGCGTCCACACCAAACAGAGCAACCGGCCGCTTCACAAGTGAGCTGACCAACCACTTCACCAACCACCCACCGAGTATCATGTACTTCAACCCTCCACCAGAAGCGGAACCTCAAATCGAATTTCCGTCAGAATCGGAATCCGAGGCGGATCCTACACCAACCTCCCTACCAGTCCACATCCCGACCGCATAGCCCAAGAGAGCGAATGGACAAAGAAGGAGAAGAGAGTCCAAATTGGAGCAACAGATCTCGATGGACTCGTGCGGCTGCTGACGGCAGCCATACTGGCTATCCTCTCCACAGAGGGAGAATACCACCACTGAGTGGCAACCACAGTCAGATGGCTGTTTGAGCAAGGAACCCTAAAGGACTACCAACCACTGTTACGTGGTAGAGTCGTAGTCGTAGTATGATAAACACACCAGACGCACACACGTAAGGTTCTTTCAAATAAACTTCATTCAGCTGCAACCCGTCACATGTGGCTTAAGGATGTAGGCTACACTGGAGTAACAGTTCCAACAAAATTTTAATTCAGTGATGTGATCTCCACACAATGCATTCCCAAATGCACCAACACTGATACAATGTCTCCTCTGAAAATGTCAACACTGGTGACACAAAGTTTCTCATACAACGTACACCACCGTTACGCTGCGTCTCTCACAATGTACACCCTATACAGGCCACGTACCTACGATAAACTGTGTGTCCCTACAACTGACAATGCATGACAATGTACACACGTGCTTCCTAGCACCAACTTTTATAGTTAAACGACTTTCAACAAAAATATAATGAATTTACACAACGCACCAAATCAGAATGGAACACGTAACTGAAACTCATAAATATTAATAAAAAATGAACTTTCTAGAATAACTACAATAGTCTACAAAAATTTGACTGCTCATTTCAGCCCCAAATCCTAGAGTGTAATGACGTCACACAAAAGTAAGGCACACCGTTCACGACCTTTCATAACACGCAAAGAACGGCTGCTAAATTCACGTGCACAGAGAACAACTATGGCTAAAAATAGAGCAGCTCTACTACCGCTATCCTCCGTGTGATTTTGCTAGAAGCTTCCGGACTAAACTTAGCGTATCATAACAAAACCAATTCCGCTATCTGCACGAACAAAAGAGAATCTCACTGAAAAGGTACGTGATACGTAACCATGATAGCTCAAAAAATATCGGATCGTTTCCTACAATTAACACATGCATGCTCTCACAGAACAACACAACCACAATCGTAACAACCACCAAAGACGACCAACACAGGCTGCCAGAGGGTTCCCCTGGCAAGAGAGGCGGAATCCGAAACCGTGACACCGCCAACGAAGTCAACGGGAAGCCAGGCTTCCCAAGCCACAAAGTTCCAACATCCCGACGACCCATACGCAAGAAGCTGAAACGCTAACTGATCAACCCAAGACCACAGAGACTGGTACCAATATGGCACTGGCCACCAAAGATCAAGCTACCGATCCACCCCCTGCCGACATACCAGTCAACGACAGCACCAACAGTATCAAGATGACGAAACCATACAGACAACGTCACCGACCACCCAAGAACACCAGAACCAGGAAACGAGCCAGACGCCCAGCACTCCTCCCAACACCCCCCACCACATCTCCGCCTGCCACCGCGGAACCACCATGCTCCCTGCATGTCTCAGCGTCAGACCCCTAGACCCAGACTCCACTGACCCCCACCATCTCCACCACACCTCCCCCGACTACAACCAGCCAAGAACCAACCGGGCACCACCACCCCCACCACCAGTCATACGGAGTCTCCTACAGTGGCTAGCCATACAACCTCCCCCAGCCTGGATGTACTAGCAATGGTCCACCAGTCACACCACCCGCCTCCACCACCAACTGCCCGGCCCCGGCAACACCACCAGCCGCTGCGCGACGAAGTGACAGACAGCCAGAACCCCCCCCCCCCCTCCCCCCGACGAAATCAGTGAGAGCTGAAAGTCCCTATCCCTTCCAAAGTAGCACTAGCAACACTTTGAGCACAATAGCCAAAATTCCTAAAGATCTGACAGCTGTTCTCTTAAAACTATATGTAGTTCTGTTAAGCTGACCCTTCGCACCACGTGAATGTCCTGTGTTTGTCTTGTACTGTGTTTGTCTTCATTGTGACTGCGTGTGTGTCACGTGAGCATGCGCGGTGGGTTCAGGTCACGGCGCTTTGGGCCAATTCACAGAATTAAAGCACCTATATAATAACCAGTATTATTATTATCAACTGTGTCCGCTCAAGGGTGGTGCCAGAATAGCTTGGCGCCTCTAGGCACCAAGCTATCCTGTCATCACCCATAAACCATCATGGCCGATCAGTTCCCTCTTGTGCATGTCAGGGCCCAGTGAGTTGACATACCTGTTTCCACTCATTGATACAGAAAATCCTGTAGGAATCATTGCCGTACTTCCCAATGCCGTGCAGTTCAATGGGGTACTTCCAGTCCTTGGTGACGTACTCATCTGTCAAACAACAAAGCATTATAGTGATACCACAAGCAATGAAAATTATGCTGTTATTCTTACATCGGAATCAGGGCAGAAATGAGAAATAGAAAGAAGCTGACATTCAACAGATTATGTGCCACTAAAGTGGAAAGTGCATTGGATCAAATGAAAATTAAAACGGTACAGAAAGATGTTAGGCTCACTAGCCTGACAACGTTCTGCGCTGTTGCTCGCTTTCAAGGAATACTACCTGCCAAAGGCTAACTCAAGGCTTTCTTTAGACTAAAAATACTGATGGCTAATTCAAGGCTTTCTTTACACTAATGTCGAACAACATCTATTTCATGAAAAACTCAAATAGGCACCAAGGCACAAATCAGGTGAAACTTCTATAACGATTTTTGAGAATTTGTGAGTAAGGAATAAAAGAGGCATACTTTTTGGGGGACAATTTCAGAATCATGGATGACAGTTTAAAAAAAAACTAAAATGACTAAGAACAGTTCATGTACTATGCCAATATAATCCAAGGCCAGCAAGAGACATAAAGTCTCATGAACAACAGCATTCACAAGGGCTCATGAGAATTCATGCCTCTTGCAAATGTAACAGGCTGTCTGAGGGACTGTGTTCTGTCTTAACTAAACAGCACAAATTCAGCTTTCAGGAATATATGAAAACAGCTGAGTATCCAGGACGGAAGACTGTCAAGCATGGAAAATGGATACTGAATATGTAAATGATATCAACGTCAGCCTCAGTATTATGCCGACAGGTGCCTTGCTCCCAAAAGGATGCCCTGTAAGCAACATGTCCTTGGGCCGACATCAGCCTTTGTTGGACTGTGCATATCTGTGCAGAGGTCAGCTGTGGCTGATGTCCCCCATGGATGTTTTTCTTATTTGGTGTTTTTGTCTACCATATTTTAAAAATAAGGTTGACTTTGAAATGGGGCTGGTCAGAGCGCATTCCGGAGCATGCACATGACGTTTTTGGCGTGCGAGGCAGAAATTTTGGCAAAGAAGTACCAAGATAAAAATGACGTCACGTCTACCTACGCAAACCTTGCTAGAGAAGGTCTTTTTGGTGGCAAAGAGCCGTATGTGTATATGTATATAATGTGTGTGTGTGTGTGTGTGTGTGTGTGTGTGTGTGTGTGTGTGTGTGAGTGTGTGTACGTGACAGTGTCTAGAGCCCGCGTTTGCGGATGGAGAAACTTGAAATTTTAGGATATTGTAATGTCCCTAAAAGAATTATCTCGAGACCTTTTTTTAAATTTTTTTTGATTAAGATGCTCATTGGCGAGAAAATGGCCATTTCACAAAAACCGGTTGATCTACACTGGAGTCTGTAATTTTTCTTAATTTTTACTAGATATATTGCGTATAGCTAGATAAAAGGGAGATATTAAAAGAAGTACCCAACGGAGAAAGAAACACGCTTAAAATTGAATGAGTTCGTTAGCCAGCATTGTACCTCTAGAACATTTTGAGTAATAATTAAATATTTTTTGAAAAAATACATTTTCATGTTTTTGGGATTAATTTCATGAATTATATAGGTTAATCTTACAAGAATTGAATCTTTTTTATGAAAAAAACAATCTTCTCATTAATAATAGCATGATTTTTCATATACAGTATTTACAGAAGCCTACAGTTTGTCTCGGCTGTCGGGTACGATTAGGTCAATTATGACCTGTATGCACTAGGTGTGAAAATTAGACAATTTTCTGCACCACTTTTTAGGAGTCATTTGTAACACAACAGCTAACATAACTTTAATTTTTCTTTTACGAAAAAAACTATCTTCTCATTAATACCCGCATGATTTTTCATAAACAGTGTTTGCATAAGCCTTCTGTTTGTCCCAACCCTGGGAAAGGATTAGGTCAAATTGTGACCTGTAAGCCCTAGGCATGAAAATCAGCAAGAAAATTGCAAAGTTGATTATCTGATAGTGATACGTCAAATGTTAGTACTGTGATTAGTGACATATAACATCGAGCCGTCACTATGAACACGGCGTCGTGGCACTAATGATGTCATGACGTGAAGCTTGAAGTAACGTCATTTCGCTGCTTGTGCTATTATTCTTCTTCAGAATAGCTATGCTACGCCACCGTGTGTCCGTCTTTATTTCTGTGTGCCAGAGTGTGTGGATCAAAGGGTGGGATGGAGTAGAAGGAGATGGATTCCTGTCGCTACACGAGCCCACAGAACATACTAATGGCGGGAAGTGCGGTGTGCCTAAAAATATGAACAACTCTGAATGTTCCTAAAAGATAAACACATCTGAGCTCCAGACAACACGGTAGACTTTGGGATGAAATCCTCATCTTGTTTTCTTCTACACATATTCTGCACCATAACAGATGGAATGCAGTCTAACTATGGCTCCCAGGTACCACATACAACAGAGGCCAACCTGTACAAATGGCTTACCTGAAAATCTGAGGATGGTGCTGGCGCGAGTCTCATGTAAGCCTAGAGGATTTATGAGCCGAGCGACAGTTTGCTGATCTGCACGTCTTGCCTGCTCTGGCGTCGACCACCTGTTGAGGAATTTCCACAGCAAAGGTATGGCCACTTCAGCTGCAAGACATGAAAACAGACTTAGTCAGTGTCTGTGTTAAGATTTTCACAATTGCTATTCCCATACATCTGTCTAAAATATACTAGGCTCTGTTGAAGTGTCCTGACGAAATACAATCGGATGAGAGGGGCAGTGCAGGGGCGAGGGGAGGGCGGTAGTGGTGGTGACGTTGTTGTGTGTGAATATTTTCAAACTTTAGATCCATCTTCTACAGAAACCAAATGCTAGTCTGATCATGATAGCTCATGAGTGGTGCCAGAACAGCACGGCACCAAGCTATTCCAGCACCACCTTTGAACTATCATTGTCGATACGCCTCCTACCATAGTGTTCTGGGGCTGAATGGGTTAAATCTGATCACCAAAAAAGCTGAACAAAAATAAAACCTACCTCTGGTTTTGTTGAGGAAGATGGTAGAAACTAGAAGTTTCCAGGGGTCGTGAAACAGACTTTCCTGAATGAGGTTGAAAGGAGAGCGAGGGGGCGTCCACTTTTCGTCCCTTCTCAACTGGGGCTGAGGCATGCGGGGTGGGGCCCCATTGGTTTTGAAGTACGGACTCTCTGGAGTAAGAGAATAAACCAGGTACAGTTAACTCATTCAGCCCGACGCAAGTATTTCCCAAACTTTGGAGGCGTCATCTAACGACTATGCACCTGTTGCAGGAGATGGATTGATCATGATAATCAAGGGTGTCAAGCTAATCTGGCACTACCCTTGAATTATCATGGTTGACCCATGGTGCGTCAGGGCTGAATGGTTAAGTGTGGATACAGTCCAACCTATAAAATGCGACCATCCAAGGGACCATAAAAAAAGGTCTCCGTAGACATGTGGTCTCCTTCCACAGGGTCTTTTGAAATAACAGAAAGGAGATATGGGTTGTAACTGGTTGGTTGTACATTGTTTAACCCTTTGCATGTCGGTAGCGTTTCTTGTTGCGATGATTCCTACAGGAATCATCACAACAAAAACCACTACCAACACGCAAAGGGTTAACATCCTGACAGCAATAAGACTTTCTCAGGACATGCCTGCACTGCTTGTGAAAAAAAAAAAGCTAAATATTGAATGTATGTCGCCAGCCGGTCTAATATGCTAAATAAGGAGACACACGACCAAAAAATGTGCGGTGGTCACGTCATAAACATATTTCAGGATGTAACAACTTTAAATTATTTACAAGAAATGGAGCAGGGACCTCTGAAGAAGTGATGTTATACCTGACTTATGTAAAATTTTAAACTTGTTATAATCAAAGTTTGACTGTACATCCATAGCAAGATGTGTTACATTGTCAAAACAAACTGACCAGCAAACAGCAATCACATCTTTACCCTTATCATTCGGAATACACCAGTGTGTGAAATAAGTGTGACTAAAAAAGTTCAAGGGTAGTGCCAGAATAGCTTGGCGCTTCTAGGCGCCAAGCTATTCTGGCACCACCCTTGAACTAACGCCATTGGTCTATATCCTTAAGTAGTATAATGTAGCTTGCTTATGGCAGTGTACAAATTTGAAGCTTTAAGCCTCAGTATGATATGGGTTAAACATCACGCATCGCACGTGATCTGTGTGTGTGTTACCGAGTATTATTAACCACTTCACTGCCAGGAAAAACACTACCCTACTGCAAGAGGCATAGATTCATACCATCCCCCACATATATGGGGGTTCATATTCATAAGGATCTATGCCTTCTGCTAATATTATTGATATCTGTGTGTCTCAGGCAAACAGGTGGTCTGACAGCAAATTTGTCACAGCTTTTGAGTCCACTTTTAGTAGTGCTTTTGGCATGATGATTCCCGCAGGAATCATCATGACAAAAAACAACACCAACAGGGTTAATTCATGGACACTAGTTTCAAGAGTTAGAAGGGGTTAAAGCATACATGCACTTGGGTGTGACCGTGCTGTCACTGCGTGTGTTTAACCCATTACATCCTAAAGTTGGTATTTGAAAAATTTGCTTGCTGTTTGTCCTATGAAGGCTGCAATATAGATTAGGAAATGGATCAACCATTTTAGTCCAAGGGTGGTGCCAAAATAGCTTGACGCCTCAGGCGCCAAGCTATTCTGGCACCACCCTTGGACTATCATCGTCAAATTAATCTGAGGCAGTAGTGTCTCGGGCTGAGAAGGCTGCTTGTGTTTTTGCCTGCTCCCACTTCACGCAAGCCCTGGTACCGCAAGTGACAGCTGAGGCCAAGTGTTAACCCTTTGGCTGTCAATAGCGTGCCTTATCACGATGATTCCTACAGAAAAAAAAAACAAAAAACACAACCTCGACCCAAACGAACTCAAGAACTATCGCCCAGTCTCCAATCTCTCTTTCCTGTCCAAGCTTCTTGAGAAGGTTGTTTTCAACCAGCTCAACCTCCACCTCACCGACAACAACCTCCTCAGTCCATTCCAGTCTGCCTATCGCAAACACCACAGCACTGAAACAGCCCTTCTACATATCTTAAACGATCTGCTTCTCTCCATCGACTCGGGCAACATCTCTCTTCTTACACTACTCGATCTCTCTGCCGCCTTTGACACTATTGAACACTCTATCCTTCTCCACCGACTCCACCACTCCTTCAGCATCACCGACTCTGCTCACTCCTGGTTTCTCTCCTACCTCTCCGACAGACAGCAGTCCGTCACCATCAACGGCGTCTCTTTAAACCCAGTCACGCTCTCCTGCGGAGTTCCACAGGGGTCCGTCCTGGGCCCGGTCCTTTTCACACTTTACACCTCTCCCCTGTCCAACATCATCCAGTCTCACCGCATACACCACCACCTCTACGCTGACGACTCACAACTGCTAGACAAAGACAAACTCGACAACACTCAGTCACTACTGACTCGCACGGCTGACTGCTACGAAGACGCGAAAAACTGGATGACAGCAAACAAGCTTAAACTGAACGACGACAAAACGGAAGCCATGCTGGTAGGCACTCGCCAGAAACTCTCCCAGCTCCCTCCCTCTCTCCACCTTCAACTCGATAGCACCCCCATCTCATTTTCTGACTCAGCCAAGAACCTCGGCGTTATCCTCGATTCCTCTCTGTCCATGACCAGCTTCGTCTCCGCCACGGCCCAGGCATGTTATTTCCACCTCCGCCGCATCAGTCAGATCAGAAAATACCTCACTACCGAAGCTGCCACCAAACTTGCTGTCTCTCTCATCTTATCTCGCATCGACTACGGCAACTCTCACCTTTCCGGCCTCCCTCACTCCACCACTTTCACTCTCCAACGCGTCCAGAACAATGCTGCCCGCCTCGTCCTCGGAAAGAAAAAATCCGACCACATCACACCCCTGCTCAAACTCCTTCGCTGGCTCCCCATCCCCCCAATGCATCCAATACAAAATTCTGTCTCTCTGCTACAAATCCCTGAACAACTGCGCTCCTGCCTATCTCTCCAACATACTTCACCCCTACACACCTTCCCGCTCTGCCTCCAACCCTCTCCGCCTCCACATCCCTCACACCAAACTCAACACTTTCGGCCCCCCGCTCCTTCTCTGTCTACGGTCTATCCACCTGGAACACTCTCCCACTCTCTCTTCGTCAGAAACACTCTCTCTCTTCCTTCCAGTCCGCCCTCGAAACTCACCTCTTTCAACAGTTCTAGCACTATATCACCACACTCCCCACCGCAAGCTGACCGTCGTAATGTTTTTCACTATTTGTGGTACGTGAGTCATTGTCTAAAGCGTGCGCATGCATGCGCGAGTTGTGAGTGCGCACTTAGAGTTATAATTATTATAAGATAAGCGCATTACAAATACCGTAATTATTATTATGCAAACACTGTTTATGAAAAATCATGTGGGTATTAATGAGAAGATAGTTTTTCGTAAAAGAAAAATTAAAGTTATGTTTTACAAAAGACTCCGAAAAAGTGGTGCAGAACATTGCCTGATTTTCACACGTAGGGCATACAGGTCACAATTGATCCGATCGTACCCGACAGATGAGCCAAACTGTAGGCATATGTAAATACCGTAAACAAAAAAATCACACGATTATTAATGAGAATATTGTTTTTTTTTTCGTAAAAAAAATTAAATTGTTATAAGATTAACCCATATAATTTGTGAAATTAATCCTAAAAACGTGAAAATATATTTTTTGAACAAATATTTAATTATCACTAAAAAAGTTCTAGAGGTACAATGCTAGTTAACGAACTCATTCAATATCTCTCTTTTATCCAGCAATATGCAAAATATCTAGTAAAAATAAGAAAAATTACGGACTCCAATGTGGATCAACTGGTTTTGTGAAACGGCCATTTTCTCGCCAATGAGCATCTTAATCAAAAAGTTTTAAAAAAGGTCCCGCGATAATTCTTTCAGGGACAATATCCTAAAATTTCAAGCTTGTCTGTCCTCAAACGCGGGCTCCAGATGCTGTCACATACACACACACACCGTTTAGCGCCAAAAAGACACTCTCTAGAAAGGTTTGAGTAGCTAGACGTGACGTCATTTTTATCTTGTTACTTCTTTGCCAGAATTTCTGCGCCACACGCGAAAAACGTCATTTGCATACTCCAGAATGCGCTCCGACCAGCCGCATTTCAAAGTCTACCGTATTTTTTAAATACAGTAGACTAAAAACTAACTAAAAAAGTGAAAGGAAAATGTAAAAAACTAACTAAAAAAGTGGGAGAAAAATATTTAAAAACTAACTAAAAGAAGCCAACTAAAAAGGCAACATGTGCCCATTTGTGGTGAAGCTAAATTAACTACTAGAACAGCCTTTCCTCTCTTCTGCATGGACAAATGGATACAGTATAATAAAGATTACACAAAATAAAATATAGAAGGAAAAAACAAAAGTGGCTTACAGGGACATTTAGACAACTAACATGCAATAGTGTTTATACCATGATTACATTAACTCATCAGAGACGTGTCGCATACGGATACTCTGTCAATAGCCGCGTATCCGTATGCGGCACATCTCCAATGAGTTAAATGATTTATCAAAACGCCTTGACAGATCAACTAGGCCTCAATTTTACACTGATTAACCTCTGACAATTAAATCTGAAAGCAACTTTCTTCATAAAGGCCAATACACAGTTAATAGTGCACATCTCCTTTACAAAGCATCTTGGTATGCCTTGCAATAATGCTGCATAAAAAAGGGACAACTTAACCCTTTTAGCCCAGGATCCCTACAGCAGGAGATGGCTTGACCATGATAATTCAAGGGTAGTGCCAGATTAGCTTCGCGCCTGAAGGCGCCAAGCTAATCTGGCACTACCCTTGAATTATCATGGCTTGTTTTTGGAAGATGGCTTGACCATGATAATTCAAGGGTAGTGCCAGATTAGCTTCGCGCCTGAAGGCGCCAAGCTAATCTGGCACTACCCTTGAATTATCATGGTCAATCCATTTCCTGCAACTGGTACACAGTCGTCAGGCAACACCTCCAAAATTTGAGAAATGGGACCTTGGGGCTAAAAGGGTTCATTTTTGTTTCATTAAGAAGGTTCAATGTTTCAGACTTGTCTGCTCTTTTCCCTTGTGCACAGGGGATCCCCTGTTGCACACAAGCGGCAGTAGAAAACCTCTGCTGCATGTGCCTACTTTACATGGATTGCAAAAAGAAGGGCTTATACATCTACAACTACTGGCGTTTGTTAGCAATCAAAGCCCACTCTGGATAATAACACCTGAACAATTTGTTTGTAAACATTTGGTAAAAACTAAAAACGAATGATCAGTATCAGAGTATGGAAAACTAAACGAAAAGTGATCTGTGCCATCCAATATCTAATCTCAGAAACAATGGCAGGTGGATTACAAAACTGTAATTGCCCTTTATGGGATAAATAAAGTTTTTGGAATTGAACTGAATTTCCAATCCTGTAACTGTAAGCGTTTACAAATCTAGCAATGCAATGGAAACTGCAGCCAGTCTAAAACATGTTCTCAATATCCTGCACCAAAAAGGACGACAGAACGATACAATAAAAGGGCCCTTCATGCTCACGTGGACGACACAATGTCAGAAGGAAAGGCCCCCTGGCCGAATCTTAATGTATAATAAGACCAATATTGCCAGCAAGAGGCACAGATCTCCATGAGTCCCCGCATAATGCGGAGGCTCATACAGATCTTTGCCTCTTGGAGATGTACTGCCCTGGTCACTAACCTCCATACATAGAGAAAACGTTCCAAACGGTTACAAATTTATAAAATATGGAAGTACAGCAGTACATACTGCCCTGGTCACCAACCTCCACACGTTAAGGAAATGTTTTGTAAAGTTAGAAATTTTGAAAATACAGATGTGCAGTGGCACCTACTGCCCTGATCACCAACCTCCATACATTTAGAAACTGTTCCAGTTACAAACTTAAAAAAAAAAAAAAAAAAAAAAACACCAAAAAACCTCAAAACCCTAGCGAAATGACAGCAGCTTCATAACTGGAAATGATCTTCTCTAGAGGAATGTCTCTGTCACAGATGTCGAACATCAAAGCCTTGTACTTCCACTTCAAAATGTCCTGATGTCTTTCTGGCAAGCAACTGCCATGATGGCCTTTCATTCTCTCCTACAGCATCTCCAGCCTCAAAGCCACAAGCTCATCATTTCCTGCAGCAATTTCAGCATGCAGTTCCTTCTCGCTTGGTAGCTCCTTGCAATCATGGAAGACGCCGGACACCTGACATGTTTTTGATTTTTATACTGTCACCTCTTGCCCAGTTTCTGATACCTGTGTTACAAAGTCGGTCTCCAAACCTTCTTTAATAATTGTTCTACTGCATCCGTTTTAGGCCCTGTGCTCTCTGGCTCAATATACGAAACCTTTTTTACCAAGTCAGTCCCCAAATCTTGTACAATGAATCTTTTTGTGGTGTCCTGCGCTTGGCACCATGCAGAATACTCATCCAGAAATGATCGCTCTTTGCAAGGTGTGTGTCTTACGAAATGGCCAGTTGGCGAAACCACTAGCTGAAAAGTGGGAGCATTTCTACGGTCATTTATTTTTGTTGCGGATGTCATCTTCATAGACTGTGTGTCACAAGTTTCACCTTGAGTTCTAGGCTTAACCCGCTTATGCATGCAGCCACCGGTACTGTAAGCAGTACCAGTGGCTGCATGCTCATGGGGGTTAATATACGATGGTGAAGGACTTGATATTGACAACAATGCTGAATTCAAACAAGCTGATCTGCCAGGGATGGGTCTAAGTTCTAACCGACAGCTTTTCTAGCCCCCTGTGCTGACTTGAAAGCTGCAACTGACTGTGACGTCCTGGACAGAAACAAATGTTTTCTAAATCCTGTGGTACAATTACATGTATGCAAATTCATAGAGAATGAAAACGTTGATTAATTACAAATGTATTATACTTGGAGGTGAGGAAGCATCGGATAGGAGGGGGTAAATTATGTTGTTTTTTTGTTCATCCTGCACGGTACGCGGAGTATGTTAGAATACACAAAACTGACCCTTTCACTCCTATAACTAAATATAACTCCTAAATAAGGGAAGTCATTTAGCCCTTGAACAGGATTTGCTGGAGGTCTCTTGTCGACGGCCTATACCCGGGTAGGGGTGACAGGCGTAAGTAAGTAATTTAGCCCTTGAAGTGAAAGAGTGAATTACTACAACAGCTTTCCAGGTTCAAAAACAGAGTGCACGCAGGTACATAACATATAATAATGAATACAAACTATAGAAAAATTATGCAATGATAGACATGCAGTTGAGAACCATGACAACTTTATGTTCATGGACTACACTTTGACATACATACTTTCATCACCATTCAGGTGCAGGCCTGATGGAGTGAGACGCTTCTTTAGCTGTTCGATAGCATCAACTGAGGTGCGTCTATTCCCTTTCTCTGAGCTAGAGGACGCCTTGTTTTCCCAAGTGGACCGGCGCTTGCTAGGGCTGGGTGACCGAGAGCCTGTGAGAGTGCTGGAGCTGGAAGCCGAGACATTGGGATTGAGTGAGGAGTCTCCTGAGGCTGGTACACTTGACACATCCTTACTGGCTTGGCTGTCTGACTCAGAGAGATGCATGTTTTCCACTTTATTGGCCATGTTCTGGTTTTCGTCCTCTTCCTGTGACACCATGGAGATATCTGATGACATACCCACGGATCTAGAGTCCGACTCTGTGTCCGGGTCACTGGCGGCGATCAAGGTGGTCTTCAGCCTTTTGGACACTGAGGCATCAGAGTCAGATGGCGACAGGGACCGCTTTTTGGTCAGAGTTTTTCTGAGGAGGGCCTGGGAGAGGGATGATTTGGAAGACTCTCTGCCAGCCCCTGACTTCTTCAGCTTGATCCTGATGACAGGACCGGGGCCACTACCAGCGTTACTGTCCGACTCACTGTCACTCTCCAGCACAAACTCTGATGATGCCACTGAAATGCTTTCATTGTCAAACCTGCCACTGTTTGCACCATCATGCCCCTCAGTCACATCTGTTTCATCAAAGTTTGCAGCATCCTGCTCATCTGCTAGGTACACATCTTGCTCTCTGTCTGTGCCTTCATCCCCTTCCTCTTCTCTATCCACCTCACAGTCTTCCTCACTCGGTTTTGAAGCAGGTGCTTGTTCTGTCAGTGACAGGGAATCACTACTGTCCTCAGTCGGTCTGTTGTCCTCAATGTTTCCAACTGTCAGTGGAGAAGCTCTGACACCACACAGTGCTGATTGGAAACCTGATCGCTGTGATTTCTGTGGTGAGCCCTTATCTTTCTCCTGTGAGCCAAATGGCAGTTTCACCACCAGTCTGCCGCCCCCCACTCTGGGCGAGTCTTTTTTCACAGGAGCTGTAGAGGCAGCAGCAGACTTTTTGGGGCGGCCACGTTTTTTTGAAGAACCAGCAGCAGAGTTGTCTTGTGCGGACTCTGATTCCTGAGAGGTTCCCTGGCCATCACCCAGCAGCTTTCTCTTCTTGCTGCCTTTTGCACTGGATGATTCTTTTTGCTTTGAGACTTTTGGGGCGCGAGACTTTACAGTTGATAATGGGGGGTGCGCTGGCCGAGCCAAGCGAGTTCCCTTGGCTTGCTCAAACGCGGCAATGAGGATCGCCACATTTATGTCTGGGTTGTAGATGGGAATGTATCGAGTGATCTCCGGCACAGAGCGAAGCTTGTTCCCGTTTGGACTGCGGAAAAATAGGAAAAAGTTATAAGACAAATAGATGGATAAAGCGAATCTAATCTCCCCCTCCAACCAAAGCTAGGGTTATAAGTGCTTCAAAATAATATATACTAATGGTCAAAACTTAAGGGCCACTTTTTATCGCAGATGCACCGACAACATGACACAAATAATGTAACAATACTTGAAGTCAGTACTTTGCTAATTTATTCAGTAACAATTTGATTTAAGTTTTGAGTAAATCAAGCAATTGTAACAATGGCAGTACATTAGAATGTTCACCCAACCCTCATTTGAAAAGTCACACAAGACTTGTCCACTTAATGCGGCATCGACGCATGGATGTAGAACTAGAACATGGTGGGATCGCTTCCCACTCTTGATGCAGGAACTGAGTCAGCTGGGGGACGCCTTGAGGTGGGGGGTGGTTGCTGACTACATGTTGCCCCAGCAGGTCCCAGAGATGCTCGATAGGAGCCAGATCAGGTGAACGAGCTGGCCACTCCATCCTCATGATGCCCCATTGCTCAAGGTACTCATCCATCATCAGGCGCGATGAGGTCGAGCGTTGTCATCCTGCAGAACAGCATTGTCACCTATGGCTTGTAGAGCTGGCTGGATGAGGGGCTGTACAATCTCATCCAGATAGTGCAGTCCAGTCAGGGTGCCTCGGATGACATGGAGGGGAGTCCTGCCTTCCCTGCTGAAGCCTGCCCAGACCATGACTGAGCCTCCTCTGTAGCAATCGATCTCTTGGACGCATCCATCCGTGAATTGCTCGCCCTGGCGTCTACAGACCCTCACCCTGCCGTTGCTGAAGGCCACAGTGAACCGTGACTCATCAGTAAACAGAACCTGAGTCCACTGGAGTCTGTTCCACCTCACATGTTGCAGACATGAGACCAGGTTGAGAACAAATCGTAGGAAATCAGCAAGCTAGAGGGGGGAGGGGGAGGGGTGTTTGAGAGAGAAAAGGCGCATGACGGACATACTAGACGTTCCTTCCAGGGTACAAAAAATTGATAAGCCGGGGGTGGGGGGTGTAGGTGGGGGGTGGGTGGGTGGGGGGGTGAGATAGGTTGCGACTCGAAGACTCACTGTTCCAGGCAGTACAACTGTGCGCTGCGCCATTTTGAAACGAAAACAGTAGCTTGTGTGACTTCCGTTAACAAACATAGCCATTTCAGCAAAGAACAATATGCGAATACGGCAGAATAGCGATACAATCGAATCGCATTGTTTTTCTTTTCCCTCCTTTGGCGGAATCCTGCGGTGGAAAGGTTTCCTTCAATGGCCGAAAATCGCCGAAAGGCAGAGGATTGTCAGGCCTGCTATATTCATCTTATAGTGTAAGCAATGAGTTCAAGAAAAATGTAAAATTCAACATGTAAACATGCACCATAATTTAAAAAAAAATTCTCAACGAATTTGCACTGATCTAAAAAATAACCAAAACGCATGAAAAGAGTCGGATTACTGGCAAAAGTTGGAAAAGTCCCATGCCTGATGTTGATGACACCAGGCAACCCGGGCTCTGCGATGAGCTGGAGTGAGGGGTATTCTCACTGCTGCTCTGCATGAAGCCAGGCCAATTTTGCGCAGACATCAGCAGACTGTGCTCCTGCTGACGTTAACGTTTGCAGCTTGCATCAGTTGACGTCGCAAAATGGCTGACGTGACAGTTCGGTCGCGCAGAGCCGCCACACAGAGGTATCTATCTTCCCTTCTGCTGGTGCAGCGTGGGCGTCCTAAGCAGGGTCATCGTTCTGCCCTTCCAGTTTCTTGGAATCTTGCCAGCAGCCTCTGCATCACTAAATGAGACACCCCAAGACGTCTCCCAACTTCTTGTCCGGAAATTCCATCCTGCAGCCATGCTAGCGCCCGGCCTTGATCTACTGGCGTTAGGTTTCGTCGTGGTGGTATGGTTAGGAAAATGACAATTATGTCCCTACTGCACTGATATTTGTAGTGAAACAGAAGTGCTCAGTGTTCACGACTGACCCCTTTAGCACGTGCATTACGACTTTACCAAGTTTTTCCACCTGCCTGCCTTTGGTATGCTTGCCAATATCGCACAGCTTTTCACAAAAACTGACGATGTTTCATGTCCATTTGACATGTTCGTGGAAATTGATAAATTGTTGTCTATTGTTCCCTGTACAGTGTACTGTCTAAGGTCAACTTCTAACCCATTTGGATCGAAAGAACATTGTATTTTATTAGTGTACTTGTGACGATAAACAGTGACACAAAAAAGTGGGGTGGCCTTTAAGTTTTGACCATTAGTATAACATATAAGTCAAAAAAAGTATAATTTTAATAATTTTCTTTTGGGGTGGGTGGATGGTGGGTGGGACTTATTCCACTCATTCAGCACTGACACATAGAACAGGCTAC
Organism: Semisulcospira habei; assembly: GCA_036245525.1. Classification (NCBI taxonomy): domain Eukaryota; kingdom Metazoa; phylum Mollusca; class Gastropoda; family Semisulcospiridae; genus Semisulcospira; species Semisulcospira habei. The sequence goes on along the minus strand of BTPG01000003.1, from coordinate 176,396,369 downwards.
ATAATGAACATGATAGTGGTATCTGAAAAGCTGATACCATCATTGAACTATCATTTTCATAGGCCAAGCTGCTCTAGCACTACATATCATACAAATGATACACTTCAGAAGAAAACACACAATTTCACAAATTTCCACAGGGGTAGCACTGCTGTTTTCCGTTTTGCGTGCATGCACAGGGTCAGTAAAAATGTGTATGACATAAAAACAAGTATGACACATACATTGAAAATGTAAAAGCAGGGGGTGCGGGTGTGGGGGTTTCCAAAAATGTATAATTTAAACAAAAAATATGCAATATGCGACCCTTGCGAATGTGTAGACAGATAAAAAGGCTTCCTTCATAAATCACAGAAATGGTCATTTGATGATAACCATGTTCTTACGTGTACAAATAGGTGTCCGTTTTGCCGGCTGACTTCCCTGTCTTTCGCTCTACTCTCTCGATTCTCCAACTAGGAGGCAGATCCACACTGGCTGTCTCCCCTGGTGGGCTGTTGTAGGTGTGGTCTCCCCTGATGACAAAAAACAAACAAAAAACCCCCCAGATCAGCCTCAGTATACAATTAATTATTATGCTCTGCCTCACCAGTATATTATATATATCACGAAACCAGATATAATGCGGACATGCCTCTGGCTCTCGTGTAGACACCCGAAAAGTGGGCCCACAAAGGCCGACATATACTCAAGGATCTATCGTGTTTTTTTCCTTTCAAATGTAAGTTGTAACCCATTTAGCCCCATGGTCACATTTCAGAGATGTTGGAGGTGTTATCTAATGACTATTTACCAGTTGCAGGAGATGGATCAACCATGATAATTCAAGGGTAGTGCCAGATTAGCTTGACGCCTGATGGCGCCAAGCTAATCTGGCACTACCCTTGAATTATCATGGTTGATCTATGGTCACATTTCGGAGATGTTATCTAACAACTATTTACCAGTTGCAGGAGATGGATCAACCATGATAATTAAAGGGTAGTGAGAGATTAGCTTGGCACCATCAGGCGCCAAGCTAATCTGGCACTACCCTTGAATTATCATGGTTGATCCACCTCCTGTTGTAGGGTGTCGGAGCTAAGTGGGTTAAGTAAATTCAGCACCACAATAATACAAATAACCCAGTCTGACTATGACTCCCAGGTACGGTGATACACTGCGGGTGATCTGTATTTTCATCAACACCTCCCTCTACAAACCTATTCACCCACAATGACACTGACAAAGTGACAACAGCAACTTCAGTATGCCAATCAAGAACAGACTACTGCTGTCATGCACAACACATTAAAAAAAAAGAAAACTAACAAACAAAACACCTAGAAAAGCAAGAAAATGAGAGCCTGAAAACAACTGACAATATTTCAAGACCAACCCTGCACAAAAAAAAGACCATGAGTGAGCTAGGCTGAGTCAAGTACAGCAAACCCTGTTTTGAGAGTCAACTCTTATGAGAGATCATCTGTGAAACTAAAGATTATCATGTGGTCACTGCCACCTAAACGATGGTCTTTAATGACAGGCGACACATTCTACCCTACAAGCACCTGTCTTTTTAACTCTTCTGCGCACAGCAGCCAACCTCCAAGTGCACACGGGCACGTTTTTATGACTTCCAATGTGTTCACACCGGCAGGAAAACTTGCCAAATACCACACAGCCCTCTTCTTGTATTATTTTTGTATCTTGCTCACGGTACCAGAATGGAGATTTCAGTTAGAGTGTGTTGATGTGGAGATTTCAGTTAGAGTGTGTAGATGTGGAGATTTCAGTAGAGTGTGTAGATGTGTAGATTTCAGTTAGAGTGTGTAGATGTGTAGATTTCAGTTAGAGAGTGTATATGTTTATAAACCTTGTCAGGTGTGATAAATTGGGGGTAATTGGTTTAGACGGACACTATCAATGCTGGTGTGGGTGGTGATAAGTGATACTTGGGCAATGAAGATCTAAATGTTTGTTGTATTTACCATGCTAAATGTCCCCTGTGTAACTCTGATCCTTTCATTTATTTTCATTCAAGGGTGAATGGAACCAGTTCAACTTTAGTACTAGTAGAAGTACATTATAGCTGGAAGGGTCCAGAAAGCAGACTTGGGAAATGGAATTTTGAGTATTTTAGGTCATGCCCACTCCACAGATTGGTGCTTCTTAGAGGTCAAGTTTTCTAAACTGCATGCAGGGAAGAGTTAAGACCATTTTTTCCCGCAAACAAGGTGGCTGCTCAAAAACAGGTTCTAGATACTGTAATCAAAACCTTCACCATCTGCCTGTCTATACTACAGATCATATACTAATGGTCAAAACTTAAGGGCCACCCCACTTTTTGTGTCATTGTTTATCGTCGCAAGTACACTAATAAAATACAATGTTCTTTCGATCCAAATGGGTTCAAAGTTGACCTTAGACAGTCCACTTTACAGGGAACAATAGATAACAATTCATCAATTTCCACGAACGTGTCAAATGCACATGAAACATTGTCAGTTTTGTGAAAGCTGTGCGATTTTGGCAAGCGTACCAAAGGCAGGCAGGTGGAAAAGATGCACATGCTAAAGGGATCAGTTGTGAACACTGAGCATCTCTGTTTTGCTACAAATACCAGTACAGTAGGGACATAATTGTCACTTTCCTAACCATGCCACCACGCCAGTAGATCAAGGCCGAGCACTTGCAGGGCTGCAAGATGGAATTTCTGGACGAGAAGTTGGGAGACGTCTTGGGATGTCCCATTCAATGATCCAGAGGCTGCTGGCATGATTCCAAGATACTGGAAGGGCAGAACCACGACCCTGCTAAGGACGCCCGCGCTGCACCAGCAGAAGGGAGGACAGATACCTCTGTGTGGCGGCTTTGCGCGACTGAACTGTCATGTCAACCACTCTGCAACGTCAACTGATACAAACTTAGACCTGCCTACCCATCCAACTTGCCAGGAGTAGTCACCAGGGTCAAAATGAGTAGTTTTACTGCCAAATGAGTAGTCTTCTCATGTAGAGCAGGCATCAGGGCGTCAGGGTGGAAAACCAAACCTGATCATCATATACTAACTTGCACATGTTGCATGATTGTAGAATAACACCTGGCTCTATTAACCTTTTGTCAACCGAGGGTGCTTTCTGGCTCATAAGTTTTCATAGAAAAGCGTAAAGCGCTCTCAGTTATTTAGGAGTTAACAGTAACAGGTGTTCCAGTTAGAATTTCAGTTTTTTTAAACAAAAAGAAAATATCCATGAAAAGTTGACAGAAAAGACACTGACTCCCAATAAAAAGCTTTGGAGGGTATTCCACTCCCTTTATGAACTCACATTGCAGACTTACAAAATTTAACGAAAAAAAAAATGTATTCAGGGATTCTGTTTTCACAACAGGTTAAAGGGTCTGTAGACCCCCGGGTATAAATTTTAGAGGGTACACAGACCCCCATCTGAGTCTATACTGGGTCCGCAAATTTATTTAAGAAAAACTGCATCATCCGTATGTTCCTTAAAATAAATTAATCCATTTCGCATCTCCTCTTTAAATGTGTTGTGACAGTGTGTGTGTGTGTGCCCTTTCCATGATACTGAATCTTTAACTGGTGAGCTATCGTGCAAAAGCCCGTCTCCCTCACACACACACACAGAAAAACATATATGTATTTATTTGTATGATCATTTGATAATGTATTGTAACAGAGAATATAGCCTTTTCTGCTGAATGCAGATTGACAACCAGTCTGACTTGTCTAAACTCTGTGTGTGTGTGTGTGTGTTTGTGTGTGTGCCTAATAACTGTGTACCACTGAGAAGATGGATCGATCATGAAAAAAACCCCAACAACTGACAAACTTTTCTGTTCAAATTTCTGGACTTGCTTTTCGAGTTTGCCTCAATGCATATTGCGCATGTCATTTGTGTGCCGTCGTGCTTCAGCCATGGAAATACACGCAGCCATGAACTCTGAAAACTGGGTCGCAGCGGCGGTGCCGGCCACACACGGCCCAGGGGTATCATTTAGTGGTACTGTCGCTTGTCGCTGGAAATGGCGATGTCGAAGTACAACTTTCTTCTTAGCGATTATCAAGATTAGACGGTGTCGGATTGAAGAATCTGAAGCGTTCCAGCTTCCTTTGCTTTCTCTCTGCCATTTACAACTTCGTTCAAGATCGAAAGTGAAACACACGATGTCGTATCCCATAATAGTATGACTGGTGACGTCACAGCAATTAACGCGTTCAACATGTAGCGCGCACTTTGTAATAACATGCTGACACCACACATAAACTAACAGTTTGCTCGCCCAGTATATTTGCACAGACCCCGGAGTCAGGTCGATTCTGAATGCAGCCGTGACTGAGCGAGCGGTTAAACGATCCAGCTTATCACTAAAAATAAAACGACTGTCAACGACCTGTTATGGCACGCACGGTGGCGCAAGGTAAATGTGTCTTGGACGCATGAGATGCACTGAATAGTTTTAGTGCGTGCGACTACCCCTTAGTTACATTTTCAGTATGTGATTTTGAGTTTTAATGCGTCACTGACGCACTAAAACGGAAGCCCTGTGTTATGTAACAAAAAATTGTATGTATGGTCTGTTCTGCAATTAACCCACTAAGTAGTCCTAGTGTCACCTGTGGCTTTTGTTATTTACACAGGCCACAGGAGGCTCTAGGATATAATGGGTGAAGACCATTAGTTTTTGACAACTGGTCTTGGGTAATAATGAAAATTTGGCTTGACTAATGACGCCTGAAACACCATCACAAGGACTGGCTGTCGGCACAGACCTTGAAGAAGATAGAAGTGAGGAAGCAGAAGAAAGCAGCTGTCAACAACAGTCGGACAAGAGTAGCCAAAGTAAGGGCACAGGGGGAATACTCAGAAGCCAACCGCGAGGTGAAGAGTAGTATCAGGGCAGACAAGAGGGCCCACACAGACAGCCTGGCAGCAGAGGCAGAAAAGGCAGCAGGCAGTGGCAACATGAAACAGCTCTACGACATTACCAGAAGATTGTCAGGCAAGTATGGCCATACAGAAAGACCAGTAAAAGACAAAGAAGGCAAGCCTATTGCAGACAGAGCAGACCAACTCGACAGATGGGCCGAGTATTTTGAAGAGTTACTGAACAGACTGAGCCCACCCGACCCCCCAGACATCCAGCCGGCAGAGACCGACCTACCCATCAGCTGTGACAGACCCAGCCGGGAAGAGATCAGAAGAGCAGTGGCATTCTTGAAGAACGGCAAAGCAGCAGGCCCAGATGGCATCCCAGCGGAGTCTCTGAAAGCAGACCTAGAGACAACAGTGGAGATGCTGTACCCACTGTTTGGAAAGATCTGGGAAGAGGAGGCGATGCCGGCTGACTGGAAGGAGGGGTACCTAATCAAGCTTCCCAAGAAAGGCGACCTCAGCAAGTGTTCCAACTACAGAGGAATCACCTTGCTGTCAGTACCAGGAAAGGTCTTCAACAGGATCATCCTGGAGAGAATGAAGAGCTCCGTTGACCCCCAGCTGAGAGACCAGCAAGCAGGATTCAGGAAGAACCGATCATGTACAGACCAGATCGCCACTCTCCGCATCATCGTGGAACAGTCTCTGGAGTGGAGCTCCCCGCTGTACGTCAACTTTGTGGATTATGAGAAAGCATTTGACAGTGTGGACCGAGAGACTCTGTGGAAACTCCTACGACACTACGGTGTACCCACAAGGCTCGTCCGCCTGATCAAGAGCAACTACGATGGCATGACATGTCGCGTGATCCACGAAGGGCAGTTCACCAGGGAGCTCCAGGTCAGAACTGGTGTCAGGCAGGGGTGTCTGCTGTCTCCGTTCCTCTTCCTACTGGCCATAGACTGGGTCATGAAGATGACCACAGAGCACAGACGAAGTGGAATACAGTGGACACTGTGGACACAGCTTGACGACCTCGATTTTGCAGACGACTTGGCATTACTGTCCCACACTCATCAACAAATGCAGGACAAGACCACGAGGCTTGCTGACATCTCGTCCCAAGTGGGCCTCACCATTCACAAACAGAAAACAAAGACAATGAGGCTGAACGCAACCAGGGAAGAACCAGTCTTGCTTGCTGGCACCCCGTTGGAGGAGGTGGAGTCCTTCACCTATCTCGGGAGCATCATAGACAAAAAAGGCGGCACTGATGCAGATGTCAGAGCACGAATCGGTAAAGCCAGAGCAGCCTTTCTCCAGTTGAAAAAAGTGTGGAGCTCCAGAGAGCTGTCACAACACACCAAAGTCCGGATTTTCAACTCCAATGTAAAAGCAGTTCTCTTATATGGAGCAGAGACATGGAGATTGACAAAAACCACAGTCAACAGAGTACAGACCTTCATGAACAGTTGCCTTAGAAGAATTTTGAAAATCCACTGGCCAGAGAAGATCAGCAAGGTCAGACTCTGGGAGAGAACAGAGCAGATAACAGCAGAGAATGAAATTGGGCGAAGAAGATGGGGATGGATCGGTCACAGTCTGAGAAAGCCAGCTTCCAGTATCACTAGGCAGGCATTGTCATGGAACCCCCAGGGAAAGAGGAAAAGAGGTAGGCCGAGAAACTCCTGGCGTCGAGACCTCCAAGCAGACATCAAGAGACTGGGAACCACCTGGAGTAGAATCGAAGGAGAAGCACAGGACAGGAGTTGCTGGAGGTCTCTCGTCGACGGCCTATACCCGGGTAGGGGTGACAGGCGTAAGTAAGTAAGTAATGACGCCTGAGCGCTTTCAGCAAACTGCTTGTGAGACGCGATAGACGCTCTCGTACTGGCGTTTACAATCAAAGATTCTGCTGCTCTTCACGGCAGAAATCGGCCTTGCACAACAGTGCAGTGGGCATGATGCTTGCTCTTCCTTGAAGCTATGAGGTAAGGGTACTTGAAACTTCTCTTGATAGCGCGCTATAAGTGTCAGTGAATTTGTCTTAGCAATCTTCTTTCTCCCTTCGGAAATCCGGCTTGTGCAAACTGTCTTTCAAATCTCTCTCATCATAAGTTTCGTGGGCGCACTTCTTCTCTGATGCCGCAAAGTTTGCTACGTTCACGCTCAAACACGCCCGCCTATGCGCTTCTCTTAACTCGTGGGAGTACAATGCGTAACACAAGCGGGCGCATGTTGTTCTGAACGCAGCGCGCCGAACTGGTAAAATCAGCAGGACGAAACGGATCAGATTTCGTCATTAGCCTTCAGGGAAACTGCGCTATGTATTACGTATAAATAATGTAACAACGTTACGTAGTTTGCTGAACAATGCATAGTGATCGTAGTTTGCTAAAAAATACGTAGTTTTCTATGGTCAATACGTAGTGTAGGCAGGTCTGCAAGCTGCAAACGTTTACGTCAGCAGAAGCACAGTCTGCCGACGTCTGCGCAAAATTAGCCTGGTTTTATGCAGAGCAGCAGTGAGAATACCCTTCACTCCAGCTCATTGCAGAGCCCGGGTTGCCTGGTGTCGTCAATATGTGAGGTGGAACAAACTCCAGTGGACTCAGGTTCTGTTTACTGATGAGTCACGGTTCACTGTGGCCTTCAATGACGGCAGGGTGAGGGTCTGGAGACGCCAGAGTGAGTGATTCATGGGTGGATGCGTTCAAGAGGTGGATCGCTACAGAGGAGGCTCAGTCATGGTCTGGGCAGGCTTCAGCAGGGAAGGCAGGACTCCCCTACACTTCATCCGAGGCACCCTGACTGGACTGCGCTTCGACGAGATTGTGCAGCCCCTCATCCAGCCAGCTTTACAAGCCATAGGCGACAATGCTGTTCTGCAGGATGATAACACTCGACCTCATCACGCCCGTGCTGTGGATGAATACCTTGAGCAACGGGGCATCATGAGGATGGAGTGGCCAGCTCGTTCACCTGATCTGGCTCCCATCGAGCACCTCTGGGACGTGCTGGGGCAACATGTAGTCAGCAACCACCCCCCACCTGAAGGCGTCCCCCAGCGGACGCAGTTCCTGCATCAAAGAGTGGGAAAGCGATCCCACATGTTCTCCGAACCCTGGTGAATTCCATGCGTCAATGCTGCATTGAAAATTTGAATGCTTGGCTGCAAACGGTGGGTACACTCACTACTGACTGGACCTGTCTTGTGTGACTTTTCAAATGAGGGGTGGGCGAACATTCTAACATACTGCTGTTGTTACAATTGCTTGATTTACTCAAAACTTAAATGAAATTGTTACTGAATAAATTAGCAAAGTACTGACTCCAAGTATTGTTACATTATTTGTGTGTTGTCGGTGCGTCTGCGATAAAAAGTGGCCCTTAAGTTTTGACCATTAGTAATGAACACATCATGAAATGACACAGTGGGTGTCAAATCACCCAGATTTATTAGAAAACCCACATTCAGACCTTGTAAGTGCGACTCCATGAGACTGAGAGGATCTTATTCTTAAGGCTTTAACCCATAAAGCCCCGACACAACACAACAGAATGTGGAGTTACAATAATAGTTCAAGGGTGGTGTCAGAATAGCTTGGTGCCTCTAGGCGCCAAGCTATTCTAAACTGCCCCCCCCCCTCCCCCCCAACCATACTATCAAGGGTCGATCTGTCTATGGAACTGTGAAGAAGTCCTCAGGAGGAGACATCTCCAAATTTGATAATTTCGTCCTCAGAGATTAATGAGTTAACATGTGGCAGGCTGTGGGTATGACTAGAATTCTAGAAACTAGAAGTGCATTCATACTTTCATGTAGCTCACTTAACCCTTTGAACCCTGAGTAAATAAGAAGTCTATATACCCTTCAACCCTGACTTTATTTGAGAAATTTCTGTTGAAAATGGGTGTGCACTGTAAAATATTTGTAAATAATACTTTACAACAGATATCCCCATAAAGGGATATATGTACAGATTTGCCATTGGATTGACTACCGTTTTATGCATTTGACCACACTGTGTCACGTGTGTCGTAATGCCTGGTGACAAAAATAGTGACAGGTGACAATAAACTTGAAAAAAAAGTATTTCGTGAATGACAGGTTGCTGGTACTTAACATGCATCACTAAATAGGGTGTCTGTTAGTGTGACACATAAGTGTCCATGCATTTCCAGCATGCCGATACAACGTAAGACCCTACCTTGTCACCGGATATCAATGTTTACACCTGCCACTGATAAGGTATATCCACGGTCTAGACAACATGTAATAAGCGGCATCGAATGATGATCAGTGTGTCTGTGTTGTGTCTCGTACACGATCGGATAGAAGTACCAATGTTGTAAAGACTATACGTGTACTACACGTGACCAATGTGTGTCGCTGGTGTCCACAGAGTTACCTACAGGTGCACCAAGGTGTGGCATAAAAAACCGGAATATCAATTAGAACCTCCGAATTCAAAATTAGAATCAAGCTGTAAGTCATTGCCGTTGTCAGTGCCTCAAACGGCGATCCCTCCAGCTGACACTGCCAACACGTGGTTATGCTGCCACGCGGTAGGTAGGCACACATGTCACAATACATCAAAACTATCTGCTATTGAAACCATGTCTCCAAACACAAAATTGTATCACTCTCCGAATATCTAGACATCCACTCGCCATTCCGACCGTAATTCCCACGCTAGCGCCACAAAGCTGACCGCATACCAAAGACGAACGTGCGTACTACTGTTAGGCCGTACTGAGTGTAAACAGGATGTGTCAGTGCAAAGGGCGAGGTCACCACACGCGCAGCGAGGCTCGCGCGTCACCGGGCGCGCGATATGAAACACCTGACACAGCTGTAGCGGTTTGTCGGGTTCAACGGTATACGAGGCCGCCAACCGCTACAGCGGTTTGCCGGGTTCAAAGGGTTAACTCTTCGGCTGCTGATAGCAGTTTTTGTAATCATCACGACAAAAAGCACTACTGGAAGCCAAAAGGGTTTCAAATTACATGTAAAGAGAGCCCCATAACAGAATCACTACTGAGCAAAGGACACTGAAATATTCAAAAACATAATAACAAAATGCACCGAATATCTGGTTAGCAGTGGGATACACAACATGAAAAAAATCTGTGAAATCTACAACATTAACAGCAGCAGAAAAATGAGAAACAAGCCATGCAAAACTGACCAGCAGGCAGAGAGATTAAAAAACAATAAAAGGACCAATTAGTATACAAGCGTTCACATGATAGGATGCAGACCACAAGACCAAGGGAAACACGGTTTGCTGGTAAAATAAGAATAAACCAGGCTAAAAAAAAAAAAAGAACAGAAAAAGAGAATGACACAGGGTATGGATATATAATAAGTTTATATGCCTGCTAAGTGTAACTTTTTAAACAATATCTTAGTATCCAAGGATGAAGCTTTGCACATGATCAAGAATTGAAATAACCACGAGCCCAAATTCTGACCTAACAGTGTAAGCAAAACTGGTGGCTGCATGCATGACAGGGTTAATACTGGTTCTAGAACCAGTAGCTTTTTTTTCGCTTTTGCGCCCTAAGCCTTTTTGCTAGACAGGGCCTGACACTGATGTTCAGTACAAACTACAATACATGCAGGCAGCAGGGTACGGTGCAGGTGAATACAGCGGCTGACACCAAGACTACACCAAATACACTTTAGCCCTCTGGCTGTTGGTCATGCTTTTTGTTGCGATGATTCCACGACAAAAAGCGCTAGACAGCCAAAGGGTTAACCCGCTGTGCATGCATCCACCAGCACTGCATGCACAAGGGGGTTAATAATTATAAGCAGGGTCCATCCATCAGCACCCTAACCTGGCATGGAGAGGAGGAGGAGGAGAGGAAGAGAGTGAGGGAAGGACAGACGATGTCCCAGGATCGAGCTCATCCTCAGACGCAGACTGGTCTGACGGAGCTGTCACCGTCACAGTGGGGACCACCATGGCGGATGACGTCCTGGATTTTGATTTTGCGCCCCCTTTCTGCTTAGTGGTCTGCTTTCGCCAGCTAGTGGCTAACGGCTCTCCAGCAGCAGACATGGAGCTGTAGATGTAAGTGTGATCCTTTCTGCAAAGCCACCAGGTTCGTCACTTAAACCACCACACTTTCACAAACAACTAGCACTAACAGGTCTAGTTCCAATGTCATGTGTAAAGGCAGAAACAGTATTTCATGAATCCACACAGCCTGCATACTCCACAACCTATCTGAGTCATTCCACACTGATGATGACTTTTTAGGGGGCTCTCACTTAACAGCATTTCTCATCCAAAAGAAACGACCAACTGCACTCAGAACCATTGCTGGGATTATACAGATGTTGATTAAGCAGGTCAAGCAAAGAAACTGTTAAAAGTTAAGTCTACTATTAACTATGAACGAAAAAAGAGCGAAATTCAACTCAAAATGGCTGCGCAAAACAGGAACGCCGAAAGGAGGCAACTTTGGTGGCTACTTGAGAGGTTTCTGTTACGTAAATTAACCTTTTAACCGCACAGTGTTATGAAACTGTTGTTGTTTTTCTTTGATATTTCTGAAATCTTTTATTTCAGTAAAGGGATTTTGTAAAATTTTTCGTTTTCAAAGAGCATAACTGCGTAACAAGCGGCGTCACACGTCTCCGGACATACAAAATAAACTACAAGTCATTCTTGCTGGTCACAGAACAAACAAAGCCACGAAAATCACTAACATATTAAAAAACTAAAGTTGTACAACTACACATATTGAATGTATATGCACAGAATAAAGAGATGACCGGCTTCTAAGTTATGGTGTCGCAGATGTTACACAGTTACGCTGTATTTTTCAAAATGAAACAATGACGAAACCGTCGTCTGCTGAGCGGGAAGCCTTCATCCACAACAAGGGTACATATTAGCACATGATTTGATGACGTTTCGCCCAAGGTTTCCATATATGGAAGTGTGTACACAACAATAAAGTGTGACGTGTCACACATGCAACACGCGGTTACACAGTTACGCACAAAGTGAGACTTGAGGTGGTGAACGTGAAATGGTACCAAATCCTGGGATATACGACATCATTGGAAGAAAAGGTAAGCGGAACTGATCATATTATTCTCCTATCTACTATTTTACATGGTTATCTGCATGTTTTATTTCGTGATTGTAGAGAAATACCTAGTTTAAATGACGCGATGCATTGACTATGCTGGTGTCGCATGTTACGCAGTGCACAGAACTGCTTGTTTTCACGAAGAATAATGCTTTAGATACCTTTTGGGGGGGGGGCGTTTATCAGAGAAACCTTATCGTTTAAGCTGTTTTCAAGTTGCAAAATCTGGGTAAAAGCATGTTACTTCATAAAAATCTAACATGCGTAACTGCATTACACTTTTCACGAGTCGCATGTAATGCAGTTACCTGAAGATGATGTAGCATGTTATGTTGTTACTATGTAACAAAAAAAAAAGTTTTTCACATATGTTTACTTTGCATTGACCTTACCTTTATCCATAGCACGAATTTTGATTAAGTGTAAACATTCTAGCGTTTTTAATAATCTTTTCCTGGTGTTTATCACATAAAAACTTAAAAAGCCTTTTCTTCCCAGATTTTGGAGACTAATGGTGATGAAGCGCTGGTGAAGTTCTTAAAGGTTCATGAGAGGTAGTACACATTTCCCCCATGTTGAAGACATTATCATGGGTCTCTGTGGAGGATGTCACGCTTTTGGATCCGCCCACCATCAACGTCCGTGGACAACACTTCTTTTCATAAATTTTGTTGGGGTTGTCAGGATGCTTCAGGATTTTGGTGGTGGTGAGGAGGGGTGTATGGAATAAATACTTGAATGTCAGAAATAAATGATTTCCACTGTCCCAAGTATTTTGCATTTGTTGAGTTCTTAAATCTTGCCCCCGAGGATGGATGTATGTTTGTGTCGCATGTTACACAGTTACAGATCAGTGTTGATGTTGTATAACATCAAAGCAAGTACAAGTTTTTGTCTCTTTTACCTTCCTTTAAATCATTGACCACTGAAAGTACATTTTATGTTAAATATTTGTTTCATATTTGTTGACCCTAAAGTTTGAAACAAAAACGTTTTATAATGGGAGTGTAACTGTGTTATGGTGTCGCGAACAAAAACTATACCTCTTTCCGACAAAAATTGCATCTAATAACTCAAGAATTGTTTTTTACCTTCTCCTTGATGTGTTCAAGTAAGCCATGATTGATAAGACATTTTGTATGATTTGTACATTGCTCACAGCTGAATTTCTGTCACGGTGTAACACAGTTACTTTGTAGTTTGTGTCCCATGTTACACAGTTACAGATTAGTATTGATGTTGTATAACATCAAAGCAAGTACAAGTTTTTGTCTCTTTTACCTTTAGCATCGTCATTGACCACTGAAAGTAAATATGTTACATATTTGTTTCATATTTTTTTACCCTAAAGTTTGAAACAAAAACGTTTTAGTATGGGGGTGTAACTGTGTTACGGTGTCGCGAAGAAAAAATATACCTCTTTCCAAAACAAATTGCATCTAAGAACTCAAGAATTGTTTTTTACCTTTCTCCTTGTTGTGTTCAAGTAAGCCATGATTGATAAGACATTTTGCATGATTTGTACATTGCTCACAGCTGAATTTCTGTCACAGTGTAACGCAGTTACACTGCAGCGACATATTTCATATTTACCTGTCTATTGGCAGTTTGGTATGTTGGTCTGCTTTTCTTTTTACAGGTTATAAACTACACATATTAACACAATAATTAACAATGGTGCTAACATTTAAAGTTGAATTTGTTTTTTTAGCAGTGATTCCCCCTTTTAGTCATCATTAGTGTGGAATGACTCATCTGCTTTACTTATGAACCTGTTCCAGCCCTTCTTTCTACTGTATTGCAAAATGGAGAATATGACCAATACATGAACTTTATTATAAAGAGTGAGTCTGTGTATCACAATGCTAATTAAAATAAAGTAAAATTTGTAGCAAACAGGAGGCATGGGTAACAGTGCAAAAACTGACATGACTGAAATTGAAAACATCTATGGACTAACTATGCCCCATAACCCATAGCCAGCAAGAGACAAATTTTCATGAGCCCCTGCGGATACAGAGACTCACAAGAATGTATGCCTCTTGCAGATGAAACATGCTGTCTGAAGGGCTGTTCTGTCAGAACCAAAAAGCTGAAATTCAGCTTTCTGGGATTTTGAAAAAGCTGAATTACTCAATTAAGTCTCCAGGACTGAAAACTGTCACCCATGCAGAATGGAAAAGGATACTTACGCCTGGCACTGTTTCAAAAGCCATGTGCTTCTAAATGACTGAACAACAAAGTATTTTATCTGAGAAAGTTCTCTTCAAATTCAATGAAGCTACCATTTTTTTCATCATGGCCTATATCTCTAGGAGAAATAAAAGAATGGATGAATGGAGAAGTAGAGAAAATAACAGGAAAAAAGTCTCACACAACATGAGATGCTGATGGACTTTTTCCTGCATCACCATCATCACCAACAGCCTCTTCAGTGGCAGCCTCTGGGTCAACAGTAGGAGAGACAGATGAATCTGCATCAGCTTTCTCCTTTATAGACGACTCGGTGGAATCTGCAACAGCTGATGTGCAGTCCCTGTCTGTGTGCGATACCGGACTGACGCTGGAAACATCAGCACTCTGCACGCTGTCTGTTTCCATTTCGTTGTTAACTTACCTGAAAAAAAAAGAATAAGAAAAACTGAAACAATGCTTTATATTAATAACCCTCTTGAGCATGCAGCCATCGGTACTGTTAACAGTACCTGTGGCTGTATGCACAAGGGGATTAACAATAAATTTCCTCATGGTCATTTGCAAATTTAATTATAAATCAGAACTGTGCAATGCACTTAAAAAAAAAGAAGAGAGTATAATAGCTTAAGACTACACCAGAGGTCAAGCTAAAAATATTCTATGCAATCAAGAATTAACCTGCAAGAGAAAAGTTCTCCATCAAGCAACCATCTCCCTTCTGAAGAAAGAAAGTGGTCGCACTGTCTTTTCTACTTCTAGTCTCAGTTGTGAAGGGTTGCAAATTATGTGAAAATGTGAGTGAGAGGCTGCTTCAGACAAAACTCATTAAATACACACAGACTTAAGAAAGGAGTTATCTTTAGTAACAGATGTCTTGGAAAACAATGAGAGCCACACTATAACAAAAGTGTAAAACTGAGTCAACAAAAAATGTGCTCATAAATGAATACAAACAGAACAATATAACTGTGTTACAAGACAAGGAAACAAATGGCATGTTACTTGGAGATTCCTGTGGAATCATCAAAACAAAAAGTTCTACCAACAACCAAAGCATTTTGTCAACACCTGGCAATCATGAATCAACCCCCATGTGCATGCATACATTCTAGACTATTGTAGTGTAATCAGTGCCAATGGCTGCATATTACACTGGTTTAACACCATCCTTGCCTTTAGGGGATCTAGTTCTTCACAAAAGTCCTTTCTTCGCTGTCAAGCATGAGTAACCTTTGTGCCAAGACAACCCACTTTTCTCTGCATTAGACTTGTACTTGAAGGCATGGGGGTTGGTGAAGTGTGACTTGAACTACCACAAGAAGGCCCTTTGTGTTCATGATGTTGTTGACCAAGTGACCTGATGGTGAGGCCCCAAAGAAAATAAAAATCTGATTTCACTTAAATAGTATGCAGTGCTTACATGCATTATACCTTACTTATTGCATACAGGAAACGATCCTGTATAAAATAGGAAATAGAACGGACTCGTAGACGTTTGCTGTCAGAAGAATAATACAGACAGCCCTTTCACACAGGCCCTAGACATATTAAAGAACCTGAGTGCTATAACAAGCATAAAATTTAGATAGCTTGTCTCGGGATTTTCGAACCAAGCAATCTCTACTTCAGAAAACACAAATCGGCATCGACAAAGTTATCAAGAACGCAATGCGCGCGTTCGCGCCTGTACGACTCACGTGGATAAAATTGAGCGTGAAAGCCCCTTAAGGTTGTGAACTTGCTGCCTCAGAACAGGATAAACAAGATGAATCCGTTATCATCCAAAAAGCCCCGGTAACGTGATAAAAAGTTGTGCAAACCACGGCTATCACAGACTGATTATCTCTGCGAGCATAAACAAAATAATCGCGCCGCCATTATTTGCAAAAAGATAACAGGGTAATGTTCAATGTGGGTAATGTTCAATTGTGTACCATTTAAGAATAAATCCATTTAACAATTTTGAAAGCGTTACTACATATATACCTTTTTCCGCTAATATTTAAATAAGCAAGTATGTTTGCTCATACAAAATATCAGTACTTGCACTGAGTACACGAAACAAAACACCGTTATGATGTAAACTTTGTATCTTTATCTGGCAACGGAGCCTCGTTTTCGTTGTCAATGGCATCCTCCACCTTGGCGGGAGGAAACATCATTGAAATGTTTGCTGTGTTACATACATTTGCAATTGTTTTGACTTTGTATACATTATAGATGTGGTGTGAGGGGTTCCTTAGAACATACAACAACAAACAGATTCAAGTAAGTGGAGCGTTTTCTTGAATTACGCGGTTTGCTTAACAGCTTATGCATGTCGTCTGCTTGGCTTGAACAATAATTATGAACAGATCCCGTGGCGAGTTCCATTCGATGCGGGAATGTTTGTGCGACTGAATTCATCCCCAATTACCGTGTCGCATCAAGTCACATCCCTCGCGCTGGGACCATATGGCGTTGAGGCGCGTCCCCTGGGTGGTGGATAGGGGGTCCCTCGCAAGAGGGGTGCACCGAATGAAATAAGGTGCCGTGAACCAACATCAACATGGTCTAAGGGAAAGGTGACCCAGCACTGAAAGTCTAAAAATTTGCCCACCAGCTTTGGCTAGTGACTTCCAAGTTTTACTAGCCAAACTGAAAATGTTACTAGCCAAAACTGAAAATCTTACTACTGAAAATAACCCAACTCAACAATATAATGTACCACAGGTGTTTGACGCCCAATGTTAGTGTTTTGTGCCCAGAGGCATTGAGAACAAATATTTGAACAGACAATCATAACCAAGTTAATGTTTATGTCCTGACTTCAGGCTTTTGATAGTATCAAGTGGAAAAATAACTGACAAAGTCCCCATGTGAACTGTGGTGGGATTTTTATTTATTTAATTTTTGTTAGTAGAGCTGGGCTTCTGTTTTCACAACAGGTTAAAGGGTCTGTAGACCCCCAGGTATAAATTTTAGAGGGTACACAGACCCCCATCCTAGCATTATAGAGGGTCCGCAGATTTATTTAAGAAAATCTGCATCATCTTATGTTCCTTAAAATAAGTTAACTCATTTCGCTCTCTCCTCTTTAAATGTGTTGTGACAGTGTGTGTGTGTCCTTTCCATGATACTGATTCTTTAACTGGTGAGCTATCGCGCAAAAGCCTGTCTCCCTCGCTCTCTCACACACAGAAAAACATATCTATTTATTTATTTGTATGAACGTTTGATAATGTATTGTAACAGAGAATATAGCGTTTTCTGCTGAACGCGGCAGATTGACAACCAAAGTGTGACTTGTCTAAACTCTGTGTGTGTGTGTGTGTGTGTGTGAACTGATGTACTTAAAAGTTTGTTTCAACCCGTTTAACCACTCGGAAAGACGTGTTTCTCCAATTTTTGCCTAATAACTGTGTACCAGAAGATGGATCGACCACGATTAAAAAAAACTGACAAACTTATTTCTGTTCAAATTTCTGGACTTGCTTTTTGAGTTTGTCTCAGTGAACATTGCGCATGCCATTCGAGTGCCGTCATGCTTTAGCCATGGAAATGCACGCAGCACAGCCATGAACTCTGAAAAACTGTGTCGTAGTGGCGGTGCCACACACGGCCCAGGGGTAGTATTTCTGGTACTGTCGCTTGTCGATGGAGATGGCGGTGTCGAAGTGCAACTTTCTTCTTAGCGATTATCAAGATCAGATGGTGCTGGATTGAAGAATCCAGCATTCCAGCTTCCTTTGCTTTTTCTCCGCCATGTACAACTTTGTTCAAGATCGAAAGTGAAACGCACGATGCTGTATCCCATAATACTATGTATGGTGACGTCACAGCAAGTAACGCGTTCAACATGTAGCGCGCACTTTGTAATAACATGCTGACACCACACATAAACTAACAGTTTGCCCGCCCTCTTACACTCGCACGGACCCCGGCGTTGGGTTGATTCTGAACGCAGCCGCGACTGAGCGAGCGGCTAAACGAATCACTAAAAATAGAACGACTGTCACTGACCACTGTTATGGTACGCACAGTTGGAGTGACGTGTTCGGCTACTGCTGTAAAGTGATGTTAGAGGCGGCTCGCGGTGTGGTCAGGTCACGCGCCGGCGTACCTGATGTTCGGCTGGCGGTTTGCCGTTGGATTGGAAAACGCACGAGCGCACTCGCATTTGGCGAGTGGGTATTTTTTTTTACTCGCCAAAAAAAATATTTACTCGCCATGGCGAGTAAATTACTCGCCATTTTCAGGGCTGTGACCCCGACAGAAAACCCCTGGTCCTCCTAGTAAGGGGGCTGGGCGTGGGGGTAGCTTCCCCACCCTGCAAAAAAGGAAATAGCTACAAAAACGCCGACGAAAAGACAAACAGCAATTCCTTTCCTGGAGGAGGAAGGTTCTTCTACCAGAAGATTTATGACGTCCTGTCGTGAAAGCCAAGAGTCTTCGGAAGCCACAGGACCGTGCCGCCTCTCTCTATCCAGGGACACAACCATGGGCACATGGAATGTCAAGACCATGTACCAGAGCGGCAAGGCCGCCCAGATAGCAGCGGAAATGCAAAAGTACAACCTTTCCCTGCTAGGTATCAGTGAAGCCAGATGGACGCAGTCTGGCCAGAAAAGACTTAAGTGGGGAGATGATTCTGTATTCAGGTCATGAAGAGGAGAATGCCCGCCATACAGGAGTAGCATTCATGCTGTCACCAGTGGCACAGAGAGCACTGATGGGCTGGGAACCTCTTGGGCCAAGAATTATCACAGCAGCCTTTAGAAACAAGAAAAAGATCAAGCTGAACGTCATCCAGTGTTATGCGCCCACTAATGACAGTGACGAGGAAGAGAAACAAGAGTTCTATGACCAACTCCAGAGTGCTGTGGACAAATGTGCAGAACGAGACATCACCATCGTCATGGGCGATTTTAATGCCAAAATAGGGGAGGACAACACCGGATACGAAGAGGTGATGGGGAGACAGGGACTAGGGGAGATAAGTGAGAACGGGGAGAGGTTTGTAGACTTTTGTGCTCAAACAGACTTGTCATTGGAGGCAGCATCTTCCCACACAGAAGAATACACAAAGCAACTTGGGTCTCACCTGACCATACTACAGAGAACCAAATAGACCATATCTGCATTGGCAAGAAATTTAGAAGATCCCTTCAAGATGTTCGAGTGAGGAGGGGAGCAGATGTCGCCACAGACCACCATCTGCTTACCTTAAGAATAAAGCTCAAGTTAAAGAAAAGCCGCACAGAGACAACAAGAAGTCAGCGCTATAATGTAGGCCTCCTGAGAGAGACTGGAGTGAGAGAAGAGTTCAAACTGGTGCTGCCCAACCAGTTTCAAGCGCTACAGAGGCGGTCACCACAGATCAGCAGTGGAAGGCAGTTAGAGAGGTGCTGAACTCAACCTGCAGAGACACTGTAGGGTTCAGGAAACACCATCACAAGGACTGGCTGTCAGCACAGACCTTGAAGAAGATGGAAGTGAGGAAGCAGAAGAAAGCAGTTGTCAACAACAGTCGCACAAGAGCAGCCAAAACAAGGGCACAGGAGGAATACTCCGAAGCCAGCTGCGAGGTGAAGAGGAGTATCAGGGCAGACAAGAGGGCCTACACAGACAGCCTGGCAGCAGAGGCAGAAAAGGCAGCAGGCAGCGGCAACATGAAACAGCTCTACGACATTACAAGAAGATTGTCGGGCAAGTATGGCCATACAGAAAGACCAGTAAAAGACAAAGAAGGCAAGCCTATTGCAGACAGAGCAGACCAACTGGACAGATGGGCCGAGTATTTTGAAGAGTTACTGAGCAGACCCACCCATCCGACCCCCCAGACATCCAGCCAGCAGAGACTGACCTACCCATCAGCTGTGACAAACCCAGCCGGGAAAAGGAGCATTTGTAAAATGTGTCACGTTTTGTTCTCAAGTTATAATTCGGATTTGGTATTTAAAAAAAACTGATAATGTCCCAAATTCTTCTGTGGTCACCCATAAATCATGTAACACTGGAAACCTTATCCATTTCCCTACAACATGATGTATGTCTTAGTTTTATCTGACCACTTCTGATAATTTTGTAGCAGGTTTTGTGATGGGAGGGTGTAGATTTTACCACTAGACACCCAGTCGTACTCTTGACCATATAGGGTTTAACGGAAGGATGTCAGAATTATCCTCCCTTTGTTTTATTGTCTGTCTTGTAAAAGTTGTATGCATGTGTAGGTGAAATTAAGGAAAACTGGTTGCCTGTAACTTAGTGTAAGTGTAACTGTAACAGTGTAAGGGGTGGGGGAGTAGGTGGAAAGGTGGGAGGGGTTGAACTTGAAGATCTGTGAATAGAACTGAGGTTGAAGCGTTCCAATTTTTTATAAGTTTTGATAAGTAGAACAAACGAGGATCAAGCTATTTTTTCAATCATGGTAGACTGCAAATAACAGGGAAAATGTTAATACGTCTAGCTCTGCTCCTTCTCCAGGTCTACTTATCGTATGCTAAAATTTGCTAGCTGGCAAGCCCAGGCATTTTCACTAGACCCAGAAAAGATACACATCAAACATGTGGGTCTCAAGCAAGGCCCCGTAGCTCATGTATATGATGTGACTTGATACTTTACTTACTTACGCCTGTCACCCCTCCCCGGGTATAGGCCGTCGACGAGAGACCTCCAGCGACTCCTGTCCTGTGCTTCTCCTTCGATTTTACTCCAGGTGGTTCCCAGTCTCTTGATGTCTGCTTGGAGGTCTCGACCCCAGGTGTTTATAATAATAATACCGTTATTATATAGGCGCTTTTTCTCAATTTTGGGGAAATCGACTCAAAGCGCCGCGCCTGAATCCCAACACACACACTCACGAAACGGACACGGATTTACGCCATTTAAGACAAACACAGTACAAACACAGTACAAGACAAACGAAGGGCCAGTCAGCTACTGAAGTTACAGAGATTTTTGATCGCTTGTATTTGAGATTTGTAAAGTGGCCTGAGACCGGTACCAAAGTGTGGGGGGTGGGGGGGGGGGGTGGAAGAACCGGAGTACCCGGAGAAAGAACCCCCGACGGTCCGCCCGAATTAACGGTGACACTTACCAGAGGAGAAAAGTCCAACGCCGGAACCCGGTATCGAACCTCGCACCCTTGGCATTGGTGGCAGGCGCCTTAACCACTGCGCCACGGACCGCCTCTTTTCCTCTTTCCCTGGGGGTTCCATGACAATGCCTGCCTAGTGATACTGGAAGCTGGCTTTCTCAGACTGTGAGTGTCACCAATCCATCTCCATCTTCTTCGTCCAATTTCATTCTCTGCTCTTATCTGCTCTGTTCTCTCCCAGAGTCTGATGTTGCTGATCTTCTCTGGCCAGTGGATTTTCAAGATTCTTCTAAGGCAACTGTTAATGAAGATCTGCACTCTGTTGACTGTGGTTTTTGTCAATCTCCAAGTCTCTGCTCCATATAGGAGAACTGCTTTTACGTTTGAGTTGAAAATCCGGACTTTGGTGTGTTGTGACAGCTCTCTGGAACTCCACATTTTTTTCAGCTGGAGAAAGGCTGCTCTGGCTTTACCGATTCATGCTCTGATATCTGCATCAGTGCCACCTATTTTGTCGATGATGCTCCCGAGATACCTCGCGCTGGGACCATACGGCGTTGAGGCGCGTCCCCTGGGTGGTGGATAGGGGGTCCCTTGTGAGAGGGGTGCACCGAATGAAATAAGGTGCCGTGAACCAACATGGTCTAAGGGAAGGTGACCCCGACAGAAAACCCCTGGTCCTCCTAGTAAGGGGGTTGGGCGTGGGGGTAGCTTCCCCACCCTGCAAAAAAGGAAATAGCTACAAAAACGCCGACGAAAAGACTAACAGTAATTCCTTTCCTGGAGGAGGAAGGTTCTTCTACTAGAAGACTTATGACGTCCTGTGGTGAAAGCCGGAAGTCTTAGGAAGCCACAGGACCGAGCCGCCTCTCTCTATCCAGGGATACAACCATGGGCACATGGAACGTCAAGACCATGTACCAGAGCGGCAAGGCCGCCCAGATAGCAGCGGAAATGCAAAAGTACAACCTTTCCCTGCTAGGCATCAGTGAAGCCAGATGGACGCAGTCTGGCCAGAAAAGGCTGTTAAGTGGGGAGATGATTCTGTATTCAGATCATGAAGAGGAGAATGCCCCCCATACAGAAGGAGTAGCATTCATGCTGTCACCAGTGGCACAGAGAGCGCTGATGGGCTGGGAACCTCTTGGGCCAAGAATTATAACAGCAGCCTTTAGAACCAAGAAAAAGCTCAAGCTGAACGTCATCCAGTGTTATGCGCCCACCAATGACAGTGACGAGGAAGAGAAACAAGAGTTCTACGACCGACTCCAGAGTGCCGTGGACAAATGTGCGGAGCGAGACATCACCATCGTCATGGGCGATTTTAATGCCAAAATAGGGGAGGACAACACCGGATACGAAGAGGTGATGGGGAGACAGGGACTAGGCTCGGAGATGAGTGAGAACGGGGAGAGGTTTGTAGACTTTTGTGCTCTAAACCGACTTGTCATTGGAGGCAGCATCTTCCCACACAGAAGAATACACAAAGCAACTTGGGTCTCACCTGACCATACAACAGAGAACCAAATAGACCATATCTGCATTAGCAAGAAATTTAGAAGATCCCTTCAAGATGTTCGAGTGAGGAGGGGAGCAGATGTCGCCTCAGACCACCATCTGCTTACCTTAAGAATGAAGCTCAAGCTAAAGAAAAGCCGCACAGAGACAACAAGAAGACAGCGCTATAATGTAGGCCTCCTGAGAGAAACTGGAGTTAGAGAAGAGTTCAAACTGGTGCTGTCCAACCGGTTTCAAGCGCTACAGGAGCTAGTAAATGAAGAGGAGGCGGTCACCACAGAGCAGCAGTGGAAGGCAGTTAGAGAGGCGCTGAACTCAACCTGCAAAGACACTGTAGGGTTCAGGAAACACCACCACAAGGACTGGCTGTCGGCACAGACCTTGAAGAAGATAGAAGCGAGGAAGCAGAAGAAAGCAGCGGTCAACAACAGTCGCACGAGAGCAGCCAAAGTAAGGGCACGGGGGAATACTCGGAAGCCAACCGCGAGGTGAAGAGGAGTATCAGGGCAGACAAGAGGGCCTACACAGACAGCCTGGCAGCAGAGGCAGAAAAGGCAGCAGGCAGCGGCAACATGAAACAGCTCTACGACATTACCAGAAGATTGTCGGGCAAGTATGGCCATACAGAAAGACCAGTAAAAGACAAAGAAGGCAAGCCTATTGCAGACAGAGCAGACCAACTCGACAGATGGGCCGAGTATTTTGAAGAGTTACTGAACAGACCTAGCCCACCCGACCCCCCCGACATCCAGCCGGCAGAGACCGACCTACCCATCAGCTGTGACAGACCCAGCCGCTAAGAGATCAGAAAAGCAGTGGCATTTTTGAAGAATGGCAAAGCAGCAGGGCCAGATGGCATCCCAGCGGAGTCTCTGAAAGCAGACCTAGAGACAACAGTTGAGATGCTGTACCCACTGTTTGGAAAGATCTGGGAAGAGGAGGTGATGCCAGCTGACTGGAAGGAGGGGTACCTAATCAAGCTTCCCAAGAAAGGCGACCTCAGCAAGTGTTCCAACTACAGAGGAATCACGTTGCTGTCAGTACCAGGAAAGGTCTTCAACAGGATCATCCTAGAGAGAATGAAGAGCTCCGTTGACCCCCAGCTGAGAGACCAGCAAGCAGGATTCAGGAAGAACCGATCATGTACAGACCAGATCGCCACTCTCCGCATCATCGTGGAACAGTGTCTGGAGTGGAGCTCCCCGCTGTACGTCAACTTTGTGGATTATGAGAAAGCATTTGACAGCGTGGCCCGAGAGACTCTGTGGAAACTCCTACGACACTACGGTGTACCCACAAAGCTCGTCCGCCTGATCAAGAGCAGCTATGATGGCATGACATGTCGCGTGATCCACGAAGGGCAGTTCACCAGGGAGCTCCAGGTCAGAACTGGTGTCAGGCAAGGGTGTCTGCTGTCTCCGTTCCTCTTCCTACTGGCCATAGACTGGGTCATGAAGATGACCACAGAGCACAGACGAAGTGGAATACAGTGGACACTGTGGACACAGCTTGACGACCTCGATTTTGCAGACGACTTGGCATTACTGTCCCACACTCATCAACAAATGCAGGACAAGACCACGAGGCTTGCTGACATCTCGTCCCAAGTGGGCCTCACCATTCACAAACAGAAAACAAAGACAATGAGGCTGAACGCAACCAGGGAAGAACCAGTCTTGCTTGCTGGCACCCCGTTGGAGGAGGTGGAGTCCTTTACCTATCTTGGGAGCATCATAGACAAAAAAGGCGGCACTGATGCAGATGTCAGAGCACGAATCGGTAAAGCCAGAGCAGCCTTTCTCCAGTTGAAAAAAGTATGGAGTTCCAGAGAGCTGTCACAACACACCAAAGTCCGGATTTTCAACTCCAATGTAAAAGCAGTTCTCCTATATGGAGCAGAGACATGGAGATTGACGAAAACCACAGTCAACAGAGTACAGACCTTCATGAACAGTTGCCTTAGAAGAATTTTGAAAATCCACTGGCCAGAGAAGATCAGCAAGGTCAGACTCTGGGAGAGAACAGAGCAGATAACAGCAGAGAATGAAATTGGGCGAAGAAGATGGGGATGGATCGGTCACAGTCTGAGAAAGCCAGCTTCCAGTATCACTAGGCAGGCATTGTCATGGAACCCCCAGGGAAAGAGGAAAAGAGGTAGGCCGAGAAACTCCTGGCGTCGAGACCTCCAAGCAGACATCAAGAGACTGGGAACCACCTGGAGTAGAATCGAAGGAGAAGCACAGGACAGGAGTTGCTGGATGTCTCTCGTCGACGGCCTATACCCGGGTAGGGGTGACAGGCGTAAGTAAGTAAGTAAGCTCCCAAGATAGGTGAAGCACTCCACCTCATCCAGCAGGGTGCCAGCAGGGTTTTTCCTGAATCCTGCTTGCTGCTCTCTCAGCTGGCTGTCGACGGAGCTCTTCATTCTCTCCAGGATGATCCTGTTGAAGACCTTTCCTGGTACTGACAGCAACGTGATTCCTCTGTAGTTGGAACACTTGCTGAGGTCGCCTTTCTTGGGAAGCTTGATTAGGTACCCCTCCTTCCAGTCAGCCGGCATCACCTCCTCTTCCCAGATCTTTCCAAACAGTGGGTACAGCATCTCTACTGTTGTTTCTAGGTCTGCTTTCAGAGCCTCCGCTGGGATGCCATCTGGCCCTGCTGCTTTGCCGTTCTTCAAAAATGCCACTGCTCTTCTGATCTCTTCCCGGCTGGGTCTGTCACAGCTGATGGGTAGGTCAGTCTCTGCTGGCTGGATGTCTGGGGGGTCGGGTGGGTGGGTCTGCTCAGTAACTCTTCAAAATACTCAGCCCATCTGTCAAGTTGGTCTGATCTGTCTGCAATAGGCTTGCCTTTTTGTCTTTTACTGGTCTTTCTGTATGGCCATACTTGCCTGACAATCTTCTGGTAATGTCGTAGAGCTGTTTCATGTTGCCGCTGCCTGCTGCCTTTTCTGCCTCTGCTGCTAGGCCATCTGTGTGGACTCTCTTGTCTGCCCTGATACTCCGCTTCACCTCGCGGTTGGCTTCCGAGTATTCCTCCTGTGCCCTTGCTTTGGCCGCTCTCGTGTGACTGTTGTTGACAACTGTTTTCTTCTGTTTCCTCACTTCCATCTTCTTCAAGGTCTGTGCCGACAGCCAGTCCTTGTGATGGTGTTTCTTGAACCCCACAGTGTCTTTGCAGGTTGAGTTCAGCCTTCCACTGCTGCTCTGTGGTGACCGCCTCCTCTTCATTTACTAGCTCCTGTAGCGCTTGAAACCTGTTGGACAGTACCAGTTTGAACTCTTCTCTCACTCCCATCTCTCTCAGAAGGCCTGCATTATAGCGCTGTCTTCTTGTTGTCCTTGCGCTGCATTTTCTTTAACTTGAGCTTTATTCTTAAGGTAAGCAGATGATGGTCTGAGGCGATATCTGCTCCCCTCCTCACTCAAACATCTTGAAGGGATCTTCTAAATTTCTTGCTAATGCAGATATGGTCTATTTGGTTCTCTGTAGTATGGTCAGGTGAGACCAAGCGCTCTCTGTGCCACTGGTGACAGCATGAATGCTACAGTACACCTTCTGTATGGGGGGCATTCTCCTCTTCATGATCTGAATACAGAATCATCTCCCCACTTAACAGCCTTTTCTGGCCAGACTGCGTCCATCTGGCTTCATTGATACCTAGCAGGGAAAGGTTGTACTTTTGCATTTCCGCTGCTATCTGGGCGGCCTTGCCGCTCTGGTACATGGTCTTGACATTCCATGTGCCCATGATTGTGTCCCTGGATAGAGAGAGGCGGCTCGGTCCTGTGGCTTCCGAAGACTTCCGGCTTTCACCACACGACGTCATAAATCTTCTGGTAGAAGAACCTTCCTCCTCCAGGAAAGGAATTGCTGTTTGTCTTTTCGTCGGCGTTTTTGTAGCTATTTCTTTATTTGCAGGGTGGGGAAGCTACCCCACGCCCAACCCCCTTACTAGGAGGACCAGGGGTTTTCTGTCGGGGTCTCCTTCCTTTAGACCATGTTGGTTCATGGCCCCTTATTTCATTTGGTGCACTCCTCTCGCGAGGGACCCCTATCCACCACCCAGGGGACGCGCCTCAACGCCATATGGTCCCAGCGCGAGGACAAATGCTCCATGGAATTCAGATTTTCAAAGGCATGCTGCACTATGAAAAATCATTGTCACTGTCACAAGATGTTAACAATGTTGGCCTAAATTACCATTGAGTTGATTTTTTAGTGTGAGTTGCTTTTGCATAATTCACCACAATATAAGAGCCTGCTTGAACATAATGCGAGTTGTAAATGTTGTCAGCAGAGATCATACTACTATAACACATTTTGAAAAATATTTAATTATTAAAACGTATGTGTTATTTTGTAGAGTAGAGTATGTACTTTGTTTTTATAGTGAAAGGTTTGTGGTTCTTATAGAAAATCAAATGATCCAGTTTTGAAGATTTATACTCAGAATGGTGTAAATGTTGAGTTATGCTCAAACAGTTTAGGCACTCATTTATCTCTACTAATCTGTTGTTTTTGCTGAAGACAACTGGTGTAGTGATTTATATCAAGGTTTTAAAGAGGATGCATGGGTGATAGAGGAAAGAAACCCTTTACGAGGTTTACAGTATGCGTCCAAATTTTGGGTGTAAATTGTTATGTTCAAGCAGTCCAGCAAACTTTATAGATATATTATTTTCTTTTTACTTATTCTGCAATAAAACTATAGTAGGACTATACTTATTTAGACAAGACCTTGGTAGGCCTCAAAATACCTAATTTTAGTCAGTTGAAATAATTTTATTGTATTTTTTTTCTGTGTGCTGGTGTGTAAATGTTATGTTCAAACCAATTATATGCACATTATGTTTGTTGAACTTGAAGGGTATATTTTGTTGCATATCATATAGTAGATGATGCCAACACATAAAAATAGTTATGCACATGCTGGTACACAACGCATTTGATACTCTTTTCAATTTTTCCTCGTGAACATAACTTGACACAACTTTGTGGGATGTAAAATTACGCTCAAACATTTATCACCTAAAATCACAAGTCTCTTCTCTCTTGGCTTGACTTCGCGAACGAAGATTTTATAGGAGTTGCCCACGACGTCTGCAGGCTTGTTCGTGGCTGCGGAGGCCAATCCGAGACAGGCAGGTTCGACCGCAGTGGCTGCAGGGGAAGGTATGGCCAGGGTTCTGAGCTGCGGCATCTCTGTTTTTTCTCCTGAGCCGCTTGTCCTTAAGGCTAGCTCTGTGAGAGTCCTCAAAGGAGACAGCTGCCTTGTAAATGGTGGAGCGCCAGGTGTCACGGTCCGCAGCAAGCGAAGACCACTGGTGGTGGTCGATTTGGCAGGCACTAAGTGACTTCTTGAGACAGTCTTTGTATCTCTTCTTTGGTGCCCCTCTGTCACGGTGTCCAGTAGCAAGCTCGCCGAACAGGGTGATCTTTGGTACATCACTACATAAAAAAACTACCAATAGCTGAAAAGATGCTGTTTACTTTTATAATAATAGATCACGTGATACATTCTAGGATAAACATTTCTTTGTTTTTTGTTTGTGCATAACTTAACACCATCAGTACATCACATGCACACCAATTTCATTTATTTGGTCGTAATGCAATAAAGTAGGTAAGATAATCGGATAAATCTATAAAATATGAATTTCAAGACCTATAGAATTTTAGTGACTGCAAAACAGATAATGTCGCAGCAATTCCTCATGAACATAACTCTACGTCGTGTCATGTTACGTTCATGCAATGATGATTACATTTCCCGTTGTGCATTGAAATTTCTGCATTAACCTTTATGCATGCACTATGTTAATATTTATCATCACAAACAGCTTTCAAATCTGCATTTCATAACTCTGCACCTTTACTTTTGTGCTTTAGAAAATGGTCCTGTGTCGTCATGTTATGTTCAAACACCCCATGTCATTATATTTTACCTTTCTGTTTCATGTTTTTGTCATGAAATCATATTGGTGCAAACATCATTCTTCTTTTGTACACTACAGGCAATCAACACATTTCTAAATAATTCTACTTGTCAAGTTACAAGGCAAATGTGTGAATGTGACCGTGTAAAGTTATGTTCATAATGCATCCTGTTTTCTGTCTTTTTGCTACTGTTTATCTTTATGTAATTATGATGGACTAACAAATGAAATTTTACCAGAACAGTATGTACAATGCTTATAGGTGAAAGCAGGCTCGATGATAGTGTCTTCTTTAGAGACTTTTCTTGAATAATCTTAAGATTTTTCCAATGTGCAAGTCAGAAGGTGTAACAAACACTTAAAAAGTTGCAAAAGCCCTTTTGGAAAATCACGTAAACATCACTATTTTGATGTAATGGTTGTGCTTGTTAGTGGGATTGGTATGCATACTTATTTTTTCCTAAGAGTTTGTGATTTGCCCTTGTGAGACCAAAAATATTTTGGTGAAGGTGCAAAGTTATGTTCAGTCTTGTGAATGTAATTGAATTTGTGCCAAAACTTGGCTCAGTTTGTAAAAATTGGCTTATTTTCTATTGGAATATTTAACAGCAGATAAAAGTCATCTAGTGTAGTCATTTTTAGCTTACAGAAGCTGCATTTGATTGCACGAGATAAAAAATGAGAATAACATTGCAGTGAAGGTGTATTGAACAACTTTGTCAGTATTCAGAACTATGTAAACATTATTTTTTCAATTGGCTTTTGCACTTAAATTGAATTAGACTTGTTTCTGTGCATTTAGCATAACATTTTAAAATTAGTTCTTGAAGTAGAATTAAAAATTTGTGGGTTTTGAAAATTATGGTGTAAAATTATGTTCAAACAGTTTTTATGGCGTAAAAGGTTGCATTTTCCATTAACACACTTTATTTATAGACATACCATTTATTCTGGATGGAGAACATACGTTGAAACATACAAATGCAAAAAATTGCTTACAGCTTGTGCTTGTTGTGAATTGTTAAATGTTTGACATTGTAAATGTTATGTTCCAATGTTAAAGTTCAATAACAGCCAAACTGCAAATAACATAAAAATTTTACTTAGTGTCAATGTTTATGTATGCAAAGGTACATCAGATTTATATGAAATATTAAAATTATTTTGCTGTTGAAAATGCAGGGTGCTTGTCACACCTTTTGGACACCCAGTTGTACTCTTGACCATATATAATATGTGCTGATGAGTCATTTGCATCAGGAGGGCAGACATAGCGGACGGTCCTCCTCGCTGCGCTACTCAGTCACTACAGCTCAGAGCTCAACTATATGCATGGTTTCACAGAAGCAAAATTCCGCCCTTTTCAGGGCGTATCGGTGAAAGACTAACCAACAGCAGGCAGAAGACTATGTGGCCAGCCATCTGCACCAGCCACAGCCTAAAGCCAGGACCAAGAGGAAAACAAGGCAGAATAAACCTCCCATGTCTCCCCCACTACAGAAGCAAGAAACACAGATGTGGGAACCCCCTCCCAATCCGCAGTACCAAAAAGCACCACGACTGTGGGAACCTCCTCCCCCACCACCACCAGGACTCTTCCCGAACTTCCCTGGCATAGATCACCTCTTTCCAGAAAAAAATCCAGCGACAACCTCTCAGCCGCCAAACATTGAGCATGCACGAGCCCGCCACTGCCCAACCCCCATCACCACCACCACCAGATACAGAGCATGAAGCCTCGTCGGAACCGACCACAGGGCCGGACTTTCCCCCGTCCCCTCCACCTGTCCACATCCCCAAACACCTCATGAAGGAAAGGGCATGGACTAAGAAGGAAAAGAAGGTTCAGCTTGGAGGGATGGACCGCGATGACCTTGCGCTGCTGCTTGAAGCCGCCGCACCAGCAATCTTGTCCGTAGGTGGAGACCACTACCACTGCGGCCTGGTCACCACCTGATGGCTACTAGAGACAGGTGCACTGACTGAACTCAACCCTCCCAAAACCGACCCCACCCGGGTCTGCCCTGGGGGACTTGGGTGGGGTTAGGTATTTTTTAGTTCCCAGGGTCACCCTGGTCATCCCCACAGGGTGGGTTTTTCTCTCTATTCTGGGGCATGTGTTTCTGTCTACCCTTTGTCCATTCACCTGTATTTGCCTTTTTAAAACTCTCCCTACTGTCTGCACTGCCTGTAGCTCTTGATATTGGATGTGTGTTGCTAAATGGTCTTACTTAGCTTTATTTAGGCCCCATGTGTTAGGTTTATTTAACGTATTTGACCGGCTGGCGACATACATTCAATGTTCTGTTTTTTTTGGGTTTTTTCACAAACAGTGCAGGCACGTCCTGAGAAAGCCTTGTTGCTGTCGGGACGTTAAGCAATGTACAATCAATCAATCAATCCCAAAACCGCCAGCAACGGATGCCAGGCGGTACCCCTGACACAAGACGAGTGCCAGGCGACAGTTGAAACAAACAGCAAAGGGATGACAGCCGCTCCAGCAACAAAAACCAAGCAGACCGGCACCCCCCTCAGTCCCCACCAGCGAGGTGGGGTGCGCCACCCGAGTACCAGCAACACAGGAGGCCAGCACTGATATTCTGCAGGCCACCACCGACAGGAGCTCTTACCCCCCCCCCCCCACCGACAGCCACCAAGACGACCACCACCACACGCCAGCGCTGACGTCCAATAAAATCCACCCAGGCACGCAACGCGATCGCCACTACTTCCGACACCACCGGCTCATCTCTGTGTCCCACCACACCAGCCACCCTACCCCAACCAGCGCTCCACACCACGACCTCACATCCACTGCACTGGCCACCACCCCCCAACCCCCCCCCCCCCACCCCACCCCCCCCCTTCCCACACACACACACACACACACACACACACACACACACACACACACACACACACACACACACACACACACATCCCAGCCAGGTTCAACTGGCCACCACCCCGCCTTCCCCCCCCCCTCCCCCCCTCTTCCCCCCCCCCCACCACCACTTCTGCAAGGCCTGCTGCAGTGGCTGGTTCACCAGCTACCTTCAACCTGGCAGCAGTTCTAGAAACAGTTCACTGGCCACACCTCCCACCCTCACCACCACCCACCTGGCCTCGGCAACACCATCAGCCATGGGGAGGCGACAGACAGCAAGATCAACACCACTCACCCACCCACTCCCCCCACCCCCACCCCCCAGTACTATGTGATGCTGTTACTGTTGCATGAAAAAAAAAAAAAAAAAAAAAAGAGAAAAGGAAGGGAATAAAAGGTTGGGTTCCATGTTGGCTACATATATTTTTTTTAGATCTATAGAAAGATCGATCAATTTTGTCTGTGCAAAAATGCTGATGTGATACAGAATGCTTTTATTTTTGTTTTTTTATCAAGCATTTATAACTAAGACACTCAATGTTATTTTTTAAACAGTTTATATTTTTACTTGGAGACCAGTTGTGCATATGATATTAGTTTGCAGTGAGCTGTTTTTTTTTTTTTAACCTATATAAACTGATGTAGCACTGACTTCGCTTCAGGCTTGAGCTGTCATTGTGTTGTGTCAAGAATTGTGACAACACATACATGTACTGTAGTCATCATGAGAATTGGTTACAAATTATTAACACTTATGAATAATAGATAGTAGCTATTCAAAAGAGCTGCCAAAATAGCTGGGCACCTTTGGGTGATGATGATGATGATGATAATGTCCACTTGTAATGCGCATCCACTCCATGCTAGCAGCATGCTCAGAGCGCATTTAAAAATATTTTTAAAACCAACAAAAAAAACCGC
Source organism: Semisulcospira habei (assembly GCA_036245525.1). NCBI lineage: Eukaryota > Metazoa > Mollusca > Gastropoda > Semisulcospiridae > Semisulcospira > Semisulcospira habei. The sequence goes on along the minus strand of BTPG01000003.1, from coordinate 176,363,840 downwards.
CACAACACTTTGGTGCCCAGCTATTCTGGCAGCACCCTTGAAATATTTTGAATTATTTCACCACACTTGAACCTTGTGCTCACTCATATTCTTGCCATCTGTTGCAGGATATTCAATGCTGCTAGTGCTAGCTACAATTCCTTATTTCGCATACATCACATATATGAGATAGTGAGATACTTCAAGTTGAGAGCATGACTTTGTCAACTAAAATTGAAAGTAACTGAAGAGAAGTGCTGATCCAACAGTCCTTGAATAAAGTGTTACAATGGAGGGCCTGCGCCTGGCCTCGGCGGGCGAGGACATTAAACTCTGGGACTGTGGGGAGGGTTTCTGCTGTGTTCATCAGTTCAGTCCACACAATCAGCAGACTGTGGCCTCCTTGTCATGGAACTTTGAAGGTGGGCAAACTAAACCCCCTAAAAAAGTTAAATGTAATTTATGAGATTACATTTATCTTTCCACGCATGTGTTGAAAATGCATAATTGTTAACAGACATTTAATCAGGTCACAATTTTTTAGGTGGTTGAAATGTTAGTTGGTTGTTTTATAATAGATACATGCACAAGTTTGCAAGCTGTTACAACTCTATAGTGTTTGCAGTTTTTAAGTCCCTTCTATTTATGGAATGGACTTTTTAGGATGGGTGGGGTGAATTTAATAGCATGTCCATAAGGTCAAAGGCGGGCAGGCTAAACCTCTAACAATTGAAGCAACAAGATAAAAATTACATCATGTGTAGTTACGCTAACCTCGCTGCTGAACGTACATTGGCGCGAAGCACCGTATGTGTGTATGTATTATATCATGTGTGTGTGTATACATGTATGCGTGTGTGTGCGTATGTATGTAAACAAGAGAATCTCCGATATTTCTATACTGTACACAAGCTTGAAACTTGGCGAAATACTTTCTTAAGTGGGTGGCTAAGAGAGCCTCCAAGCATATTGTAATTGAATGTCTCATTGAAGACAAACAACCGTTTATAGCAAGTTGGTTGACCCAAATTAGAGTCCGTAATTTTTTTCATATTTACTTGAACTTTTGCATAGCTAGTTTGGAGAAAGACATCGGATGAGTTCGTTAGCCAGCTTTGTATCTTTTCAACTTCTTTTGTAAAAATTAATTCTTTTCAGAAAAGAATTAAAACACTAAAAAACCTTTACTTCCAGAGAAAGTCAGACAGTGGCAGTGACGTACAAAAGGCAACTCCATCACCACGCAGACACTGACATAATACTCTAAATATGACATTCTCTCTCGTGGGTGCGTCTCTCTCTCTCACACACAAACATGCGCACATCTCCAGGAGGAATAGATTCTCATGTGCCTTCCAGGTGCATGAGGATCTATGCCTCTTGGAGATGTTTGGAGCGCATGCGCACGTATGCACTAACACGCACACACATATCGAAGCGCTTTCAGAAGAGCATGCAGGTGACCTGTGTACTTAGAATATCATGTAGCTAGGTAAAGTCAGCCTGTTTACACACAAATTATAGCAAGACTGAAAGTGTACCGTGAAGTTCTAGTTTTGTCACCATTTTCTCAAGCCTATGAAACGAAAGTGAAACTCATATCACGTAAAATATACAATTTTGTAAAAACTAAAACTTACGTCATGACAAATGACGTTTGACAAATCAGTGACACGTATGTCCTGCGCCCCTTATAGAACTCACTGACGCTTTGGCAGATCTGCAAGACTTTTTCAACAGAGATAATTTAACATTAGAATCAGGTCAAAGACAAAAGGTAGAGACCATTGACAGTGAGGACAGCTCTCATTAGAAGGGACTTTGTGGGTTATGGTTCATCCCATTTTGTTTACTCTTTGGCTGTTGGTAGTGTTTTTTGTCACTATGATTCCTACAGTCAAAGGGATAACCTATTTTTAGGATTAATCGGTATAAATATTCAGTGCACCGCAAGTTCGCTTAAATCCCCTTAAAATTCCTTGGTTGATGAAAAGGGTTGCCTGTGGTGACGTGAAAAAGCTTAAACTCTAATAAACTGTAACCAACTATTGACTTCAAACTTTTCAGCTCAGAAGAACATCTTCATGCTTTTAATTTAACGGGCAACTGAATTTTGTCTCAGACTGCTATCTTTTTGGTTGGCTTTCTACACTTTTTTATGCTTTCGTCACCCCTGTTGTGCACATCTGATATTCAGGTTACTACATAATTCAGTACTATTTAAATTGGTAAGTTTTTCCCATTTTGTATTGTAAGCTGCAAATTGTTCATCACACACAAGCACAAACTGTACCCATTATTGTACAGTTCTCCTACACCGATTCTCCTACACGTACACCTAGATGTGGATTGACCTTGATTGTTCAAGGATTATGCCAGAATAGCTTTCCGCCTCTAGGTGCCAAGCTATTTTGGCACCACCTTTGAACTGTCATGTTGGGAAGTTTGACCTTTGGGCTCAGTGTTGTAACCTGACTTTGTCTTTGCCTGTAGGGAGCTTTTTGTCTAGCTGTGCCCTGGCGGACAAGAGTATTGCGCTTACATACATGAAAAATGCTGCCCTCACTACAATTGAACTTCAGTGTGGGGTAAGTAGCATGTACTTGAGTTGAATTGTACTGGCGTGTTTACAGCCTAAAACAGTCTGGTCAATGTGAAATATTTAGGTTTTGATACATATTATAAATCTCTTGCATATGCAGCTTTCAGTATTGTTATGAGTACCAGTGGCCACATGCATGAGAGGGTTAAGGTATCAGTGTCAGTCAGCATATGTCATTGGATAGAGTTTTTGAGCGTGCCAAGTGTGTATTTTTGGCTCACGTGCAAAGCAAAAGTGAGTCTATGTTCTGGGCCAGTGGTCGTCTTGTCTATTGTCCGTCCTCCATTGTCTGTGGTAAACTTTAACGTTGGCATTTCCTTGGAGACTATTCAAGCCACTGTCTTCAAACTTGGCCCAAGGATACTTCGTGGCAAGACCTTTCTAAACATACCAATTTGAGTCACCTCTCACAAAGGTCAAGGTCACAGGAGATCAGGAAAAAGGTCAAAAATATTTTTTTTTTTGGGACAAAATTATTTTTTTCTCAAATATTATTGGCAACTTCAAGCCCAAACTTGGTACAAAAATACCTGATGCTAAGACCTTTCTATGCATATTAATTTGGTTGACCCCTCGGAAAGGTCAAGGATCACAAGAGCTCAGGAAATAGGTAAAAATTAGCCATACTTTGACAAAAGATGTTTTTTCTCAAATGCTATAAGTATACACCACCTCAAACCAAAACTTGGTAAAGAGATACTTGATGGTAAGACCTATTTATGCATACTAATTTGGATGACCTCTTGGAAAGGTCAAGGGTCACGAGGTGAGCAAATGTGTGTAAAATGCCAATTATTGATAGAATTGTAGTTATTTCAAATTTTTGGCCAAACTTTTCAATCAAATTTGTCACAAACGTAGCTGATGGTAAGACCTTCCTATGCATACTAATTTAGTCGACTCATCGCAAAGGACAAGGGTCGGGGGGGGGGGGGGGGGGGGGGGGGGGGGGGGTTGACAGATTGAAAAATGATATAATGTTTTGAGAAAATATGGATTTTGCTGGTGCAGAAGCCAGTCCTTATTGTCACAAAGGTCACACATGTTGATCAGTCATACACGTGAGCCATAAGGGCTTTGCCTTTCTTGTTGAGCTATGGATTTGAACCCTTTTCATCCTGATACACCTATTGCTTGAATTAAATTTAAATGTGGTAGTTACCTATTGCTTGAAATAAATTTGACTGTGGTAGTTCAAGAGTGGTGCCAGAATAGCTTGGCCAGAATAACTTGGCACCTGAGGCACCAAGCTATTCTGGCACCACCCTTGAACTAAAATGGTTGATCTATCTCCTCCTGATCTGTAATGTAGCCTTCATAGGACAATAAGCCACTTTAACAAAAAAAAAATCGGCCTCAGGATGTAATGGATAAAAAAAATAATAATAATAAAAAAAAAAATTTCTGAGCAAGCTTCACATTCTGTAGTCTATTATTTGCAGTAAAATGTGACAAAACTGGTGATGTCATCATCATCCTGATTGGTCCTAAGCTGCACCACATGTCATAGACCTCCTGATGCCTGACCATCTATTTAAGATGTGAACTTTGGACAGGCGGCTTTATGCTGTATAACTGGATGCAACACCTCTTGAATGAATTAACCCATTATATCCTGAGGCTGATTAAAAAAAAATTTCCTTATTGTCCTATGAAGGCTACATTACAGGCTAGGAGGAGAAAGATCAACCATTTTAGTTCAAGGGTGGTGCCAGAATGAGGCGCCAAGCTATTCTGGCACCATCCTTGAACTTTCATAACCAAATTAATTTAAAGCAATAGCATATATATCATGATGAAAAGGTTTAGATGGTTACAGTCTTCAAAAGACTACTCCCAAATTTGGGAGCTTTGGCATGAGGGCATATTGTGTAATTTTCCACCAAACTATCAATGATACTAGTATAGTATCAAGTTACCATAGATTCAAGTTTGTTTTTACTGGTTGGGTACTATTCTTTAGAAGAATGGTCATACATGACTCTTGATTGATCTTAACCCTTCAGCTATTGTTTGTGCTTTTTGTCAGGATGATTCACGCAGGAATCATGCTGACATAAAGTGCTACCGACAACCAAACAGTTAAGTTTTTAATAGAGACTGAGTACCACATTGGATGTCACGCTTGACTTGATACCGCTGACAGCGGTTGTAAATCAAAGGGAGACACTTTGGTATCAGTTTCAGTCCACTTAATCAAATTTCAAATACAAACGATTTTGAATTTCCAAAAACTACAGTAGCTCGCTTGAGCTTGCCCTTAGCACCACGTGAAAGTTCTGTGTTTACGTTCAGTGTGTGAGTGAATGCGCGTGATTCACGTGAGCGTGCTTGTTGGTTCAGTTCGCGGCGGCGCTTTGAGCCGATTTTCAATTGGGATAAAGCGCCTATTTAATGCGCTTATTATTGTTATTATTATTATTATTATTATTATTATTATTATTATTAAGACAACCAGTGTGATTGAGTAGCAGGGGGGTAATTGTGCAGTCAAGTGTAATTTGTTATGTAGCCAGCTGGTTACTAGTAGAAATGTCTGCCTTCTGCAGGACTTTCCCAGTGCAGCTACGTGGTATGGTGATAAATGAAACATTTGGCCACATTAGGCAGACCATAATAGTATTGTGAACGGGTAGACATTTATGGCTTGTGAAAGTGGTTCCAAGGAGGTGTTGACCAACTAGTCCTCTGTAGTCTGTAGCCCATTTATCCCCAGCACTCTACTGTAGAGATGGATCAACCATGATAACTCAATTGCTGTGCCAAAATTAGCTTGGCGCCTGATGGCGCCATTCCAAGCTTATTTTGCACTACCCTTGAATTATCATGGTCAGTCCACCTCCTGCAACTGGTACGTAGTTGTTAACCCTTATCATTCGGAATACAACAGTATATGAAATAAGTTTGACTAAAATAGTTCAAGGGTAGTGCCAAAATAGCTTGGCGCCTCTAGGCACCAAGCCAAGCTATTTTGGCACCATCCTTGAACTAAAGTCATTGGTCTATATCCTTATCTGTAAGTACTATAATGTAGCTGGCATATGGCAGAGTACAAATTTGAAGCTTTTAGCGTCAGTATGATATGGATTAAATGACACTTAAAAGTTGGGAGATATGGCCTTAGGGTTAAACAGGTTAACTTATTTAGACCTAACAATAACACAACAAAAGTTCATGTGTGGTGCCAGAATAGCTTGGCACATCACCTTCATTAAATTGGGGTCTCCCATGTGGCACACTGCAGCTGAGTTAAAGTGGAAACAAGATGGGCGTTGACTAATATTTTTCTAATCTCAGAGCTATTAGGTCCAAATCATAGACTGGCTAACAGTTATTTGGGTTTAACACCGAGCAGGAAACCAAGGCCATCTCACGGCGGGTAGACTGGCTTACAGTCACTTTTATCTTTGCCTCTTGAGCCTGTGAATCCTGAAAGTATTTGTTGACTACAGTGTGCCCAATATACTCAGTCTTATGCGGTCAGTGTCAAATTTGGACTTAAAAAAAAAGAATCGTAAAGTGTGTTGACCACCGATTTTGTAATCGCACCACCTCTCTAGCCTACAAAATCGTTTGTTGACTCTCACTCTTCTCTTAAAGGCCGTTTGTTTCAAAGTGTGTTCAGAGAGCATTTGTACCCCTTGGCTAAACTTGGTTAGCAAGAGGCACACATTTTCATGAGCCCTTGCCTTTGCAGGGGCTCGTGTGAATCTATGTCTTTCAGATCATGGAAGAGGACAGTTTGTAGAACTACAGTGTGTTTAGAAAGCATTTGTGCTACTTGGCCTAAACAGATCCCACAGAGCTTTCAGTAGGAATGCACAAAACAGTTGGTCATATTTTAGATTGCTGTGAGTTGCTTTCAAGTGAGCTGTTCTAGTTCAAGGGTAGTGCTGGTTTAGCATGACATCTTAGCTCATGGGTAGTGCCATATAAGCTTGGCACCTGTAGAGGTGCCAAGCATATTAACTTATTAAGGGCATTACGCTTGAACTGTCCTTTGCTAGCTTGAACTGTCATTTGCTAGCTTGTCATTTAGAGTTGGCACTGGAAATCAAAGATAACGTTTTCTTATCACAACTACCCGAACATATTCTTTGTGTCAATATTGTCTTTGCCATCAGAAGTCAATGCCTCTCTGTACTTTCACTTACACACATTATATAACCCCCCCCCCCAAACAATCAAACCAAAAAAAAAAAAAAAAAAAAAAAAAAAAAGCCTTCAATATGCGGTATAGCCAGTGCTAATATCAGTCAGCAAGGGGCACAGATTCTCATGAGCCCCTGCATCAGCAGGGGCTCATGTGACTGTGTGTCTCATTTAAATGGAAGGGTCAGCTGAGGACTACTTGATAGGTGTACTGTAAATTCCACCATTCAGTCTCAACATTGTTGTGTAAATTCTGTGGAGTCTTGTGCACACAGGTCACTGGAACCATAGTGCTGTACAGTCTTTTTATATTAACATTGTGGTGTAAATTCCTTAGAGACTTGTGTCAATAACTTAGCAAAATCGTGAGTTTATATCAGATGTGTTTCCCATAGATCTAACTGCCACTCTAATTTTTTGGTGTTTGCTTTTCAAGCAACACACATTCAGCTGAGGTTCATTTCCAAAGGACCATTTACTTAGCTTATTTATTGCATTATAATATAGCTGAAGCAGTGGTGGCAAAATGGCAGGCAACCGACAAGTCAGCCAGGCACACTAATTACTGTCTTTACTGGTTAGAAAACTCAACAAAATTTCAGGCAAGGCAGTTGGCATTTTAACGCATTCATGGCTGAGAAAAACTATCTAAACGTGATCTAACTAAAAGAGGCATCAAACTATAAGTGACATAGATCATCATGAGCCCCCGCAACCATGGATCATGAGGATCTATGCCTCTAGCTGACACCACTTTGTATTCATGTTCCTTAGCTGGCGCTGTTTGGCATTGAATTAATATTTCATAAACACAAACTGCGACCACTAGCACCGAAGTTGTTCTCTGACACTAACATTTCAGATACACAAATTGGACCGCTTACAGTGACGGTTATTTCTTCAAATTGTGTGATTGCTTTTTTTCTTCTGCAGACTGGAGTGCAGAGCACAGATTTCAGCTCCAACTCTCGTTTTCTTGTGTGTGGCGGAGTGGATGGTGTTTCTGTCTGGGATCTGAAGAACAAAACACTGAAGAAATCTTACAAGGTAACGTTGATGATGATCCAGATGATCGTGCACTTTCGCCTTAATTTAACACTTTCAACCTTTAAGACATGGCTTCAAATGGATCAGCCCTGATAGCCCAAGGGTAGTGCCTGATTAGCTTGGTGCAAAGCTAATCTGGCACTGCCCTTGAGCTATCATGGCAGATCCATCTCACACAGCTGCTATGCAGTCATTTTACACACCCTTTAAAGATGAAAGTTGTTGTTTTTTGCTAATTTTAGTCTTTCAGTAGTCAGTACACTGACAGAAATTTACACAGCAGTCAAAACATGATGTTTGCTGGTAATGGTATCGCAGTAAAAGAATCAAATGATTTTGATCAGTTCTCTTGAAAAGTTTAAATTTTGCAATGTTGAAATTTCACATAAATGTACATTTCTGTTAATAATACTTTCGCATACTGATTTTTTCTAGCTTCTCGCTCATAACTTATCAGCATGTGTAAGTCGCACCATATTCTTTTTTTAAAAGCTTAATGGTATGAAGTACATGTACTTTCAAATCACTTCTTAATTCATGTCATTATTTGTACTGTAAAATAAACTAATGCCAAGTCTTAAATTTTATTTATACATGTACAGTGAGTGTTGATGAAATATTGTTTATCCTTCTGCACACTGCGTCTGTGTGTATTTGTTCAGGAACACAAGGGCCCGGTCACTGCTGTGCGTTACAACTGGAACGACACCTACATTGCTTCGGCCTCAGAGACAGGGGAAGTCATTTTGCACAACACTGTCACAGGACAGTCTAGTAGTCCCCTCGTTGCTGCGAATGCACAAGTGAGTACAATCTCTGCTCAGACCCTTCGTCTGCAAGTGGCATAGATTCTCATGAGTCCCTGCAGTCAGTGAGTGAAACATCAGGGCTATTTACCAGGTAGGACCAAATTTACTCGCCAGTGTCAGATGCAAGGAGATTGGGCATGGCAAAGTTACGTTTCCAAAATTGTGAATTCAAATTTCAGTGTGCACACACACACATCATTGTTTGGGCTACTGCACCCCCCCACCCCCCACCCCACCCCCCCCCCCCCACCCCCCATAAAAAAAAAATAAAAAAAAAAGTCCTTTGCACCAAGTTTCAATTAGATGGTAGTTTGAGTAGCTTCTTGGGTCCACGGAATCGCCCGGACAAAAGGTGGACAAAAGGCTCTACCGACAAATGGTTAACCCTAGTGTATATGGAGCCACAATGAACAGGTGCTTGTACGTGGGGGCTAAGATTAGGATTTTCCTTTTATATTTTAAAGTGGTCTTTGCCAGGCAAGAATGGTTTAGTAGCTAACAATATCTTATATGTGTTCTTGTGATTTTGTACTTATTACAATGTTGCTGCATGAAAGAACTTAGCGTTTGTTTAACCCTTTGGCTGTCGATAGCGACAAAATGCGCGCCTGACAGCCAGAGGGTTTTATGCTGAAGTCTGAATGTCATAAAATGAAAAAAATGTTGTGCTGTTCTTCACCTTTGTCACACAGGAGAGTTTTTTCTGTTGCGCCCGCCGTGAGATGGCCTTAGTCGCCTGCTCGGCGTTAAACCCAAATAACTAATTCTGTTGCGCGCAAGGGGCAGTAGCATACCTCTGTTATGTGTGCCAACTCACATTGATTGTGAAAAGTTGGGTAGCACAGTCTTAGTTAAAGGAAGACATTGAGAACCCACTGTATCAGGGAATTGTAGCAATCAGATCCTGCCCAGGAGCATTTGGCTTTAATGATAAACTGGTACTTTCCAACTTTATGCGTTGACATCTGTTTCAGGCCATTCGTCAGTTGGAATACTCCATCTTCAAAAAGTCCATGTTTGGTACAGCCTCCGACGACGGGGCCATAACATTATGGGATGCCAACACTCGGCGCTTGTTGCACAACTTTAAAGACGCTCACCTTGGCCCTGCTACAGGCATCGCCTTCTCCCCCATTAATGAAATGCTGATGATGAGTGTGGGGCTTGACAAACGGGTCGTCTGCTACGACATACAGAGAAAGAAGTGAGTTGTAGCCCTTTTGCTTCCAGCTCTGAAGAGCCTAGAGGAGGCAAGTGTTCATGGACACAGTATGCAGCGGAACCTGTTTCAAGTGACCACCCTTACAAGAGATCACCTGTCACTAAAGACCATCATTTAGGTGGCTTCAGCCACCTAAATGATGGTCTTTAACTCATTCTGCCCCAGACACACCACAGCAAGATAAGGATCGACCATGATAGTTCAAGGGTGATGCCAGAATAGCTTGGCGCTTATGGGCGCCAAGCTATTCTGGCATCACCCTTGAACTATCATGGTCGATCTGTGTCCTGCACTGCAATTCAGTCTTCAGAGGACAACGGCAACATTTGGGGATTTCGGTGTTGGGGTAGAATGAGTTAATAACAGGTGACACTCTTTCTCCTTCAAGACTTCTCTTGAAAGAGCGCCTGTCTTTAAAACCACTTTTTTGTGTGTGCAAGCGTGGTTGCTCAATGCTCAAAACAGATTCTGTTGTTCACATGAAGGGGAAGTCAGTAGGTTCTGAATGAACAAATGTTAAACTATGCGTCCGCATTACCGTACAAACCTGTTTCATTGATTTCTGGGCATAACTGCATGTTTCACGCACGGATTAATTAAGACACCTGACTCTGACATAACCCCACAAAGGCCGTCATATCAGATCAGCAGCTACTTTCTGTTTGTTTCCTCAAAATACATTACCAATGACATGACTATATGGAAGTGTCTACTATCTACTCAATTTTAGCCTAAGAACCTGTTGTGTTACCACACAACCCGGGAGGCACTCGGGGGAACCCCTAGAGGGGCCGACAGTTGTCTCCCGTTACTGCCCATCAGGTTCTGAGTAACGAGGTGACCAACCAGTCATGCTGCTTAGCTCACGCCTTGCAAACGTGTTTGCTAGCCTATGGACTTTGACTGTGCTTGATGCGACCGGTTCGTTCGCCGGTCTTCTGGACTTCTTGCACTCCCTGCTTGCGCCGACCCTGCCTGTACCCTTGTGGGTCTGCTTCATCGCCTGAGCATTCTGCTGCTTCCCTCTTCTGCGCCTTTCTGAGTTGCGTGGACTCCACGGCGCTGACTTGCTGGGACGCCGCCCGCCTTTGCGCGCTGAGGGTGGTATGGAGGTTCCTCCTCCCGTCCCTGCTTCTACTGAGAGGTAAGGTAGATGTACTAGCCCTCGGCCGGCCCCCGGGCTGGGCGCCGGTTTCGAGCAGAGGCACTTCCTTTCATCGTACATTCGTTGTACTTTGTTTCTTCAAAAACATTACCGATGACATGACTTTATGGAAGTGTCTACTACTTACTCAATTCTAGTCTAAGAACCTGTTGTGTTACCACACAACCTGGGAGGCACTCGGGGAACCCCCAGAGGGCCTAGAGTTGTCTCCCGTTACTGCCCATCCGGTCCCGAGTCGACTAACCAGTCATGCTACTTAGGCTCACACCGTTCAGTCGTGTTTGCTCTAGCCTACGGACTTAGAAACTTTTTCGACCGGTTGCTTCACCGGCCTTCCGGCCTCTTAGCTTCTTGTTACACTTCTGCTTCGTCGGCCCTGCCTGTACCCGGTGTGGGTCTGCTGGTCCCCTCGTCGTTAGCTGCTGCCCTCTCTTACGCCTTGGGTTGCTTGGACGGCTCGGCGGTCAGTCTTTGCTGGGACGTCGCCCACGTTCGCGCTGTGGGTGTTATAGACGTTTCTTCCCCCGTTCCCGCTCCGGCAGAGAGGTAAGGTAGTGGTATTAGCTCTCGGCCGGCTCCCGAGCTGGGCGCCGTTTCGAGCAGGGATGAAGACAGGCTTCGTCTTCGCTGTAACTTACACGCCAAAATTCCCCCTTAGCTTGGCAGGGCCCCACGTGCCCGCGCTCACTCGCCTTTCAGCTGATTAGCGTGGCAAGATTTGGCGCTTACCTGATGGCTTTACCTTGTTGGGTTTTGTGGGGGTGAATGTTACTGTCCCAGACACTTGCTTCATGCCGGTACCTGTCATGACGTGCTTGACTTTTGTTGTACATAATGCATCGTATGCGCGTCGTAGCTTGGCGGGGCCCCACGTGCCCGCGCCCTGTCGCCATTACGTTTGTAATGTTATTGACATTGTGCCAGACGCTTGCTTCATGCCTGTACCTGTTGTGACATGCTTGAGTTTGTTGTACATGATGCGTCGTATGCTCACCTTAGCTCCCACTATGCTCTCCAGACCAAAAGGATGACTGCCAAGCGTGTGGAATGTAGGGAGGTACCCACCGGAGAAAGGAACACGCTTGGAAAAGATGGGTACAACACAATTATTAATATGTCCGGTAAATACCCTTTGGCAAAGTGGCCAAACAGACAGATTAGCCGCTACTTGTCTTCATTCACAGACGGAATGTCGCAAATGTAGTATGCTTGCCTTAGCTTGGCAGGGCCCCCCGTGCCTGCGCCCACTAGCTTTACGGGGATGGATTTTGCAGGCCCAGATGCTTACCGACAGGCTTGTACCTCGCTGTTTTGTGCCTTTTTTTTGTGTGTTGCGAAGGCTAGCTTACCAGGGTGGGGTCCCACAGGCCCTCGCCCGCGTGCCTTCAGGTGTGTTGTGTGTTGCAGTGGCCTGTTGATGACCTGCACGCAATGCGGAGGGGTCCAGTGGCCGACGGATGACCTGCGGTCTGCCTACCCTGTGCTGGCTGTTCCTCGGACCTCCTTTGTGATGTCGGCGCGTCCTGGCCGGATCTACGGTGGTCTCGCCTTTTTTTTACCGGCGCGAGCGCTCACAGCCAGCTACCTTGCGCCCGGCTCCTATGCTGTCCCCGGCCTCCACTCACGTAGCGACCGCCTTTTCCCGTCCCGGCCTTACGGAACGGACCTCTTGTCGGGTAAACACAGGAACTGCTGACCACAAGACTGCCCCTGCTGCCATGCCCGCTGATCCTTCCGTAGGATCTGTATGCCGGCAGAGTGCCCGCCTCATTGAGCCCGGCCTGCAGCAGCGTGCCTCGAGCTGTCCCTTAGTGACTGGCCATCCTCGCCTGTCTCTCCTCGTTAAGCCCGCTGACTCCTCCGAGGGGTCTGGTTGCCGGCAGAGCGCCCGCCTTCATTGAGCTCGGCCAGCAGTTACGTCAGCCACAGCGTGCGCGTTCCAGCCACGCTCCCGACTCCGCCCATTCCACCAGCTCTGGAAAAAAAAAAGGGGCTCAGTTATAGAGGGTACAGACACGAGTGTGATCCGAATCGAGGCACCATCCCCTGTGCCCTGCGTACTGACCGCACGAGACCGCACCGACCTTATGGAAAAGACGCCACACCGGACGTGGGCGCCTAGCGCTCGGAGCGGGCCTGCTTTCAACGCGATTGCACCCAGGAGGGTGCCCTCCTGGACATAGCCTACTGACAGGCATAAGCTGCTTGGCGGCAGAGAGCCTGCCTCACTGAGCCCGGCTCGGAGTGACGCGCCACGCGCCGTCCCATGTCCGCTGTCAGTCCTCGCTCGTCTCCAAAGCCCGCTGACTCTTACGGGGAGTCACTTCGCCGGCGGAGAGCCCACCTCATTGAGCCCGGCTTGGAGAGACCTTGCTCACCAGTCCGAGGACTTTGGACAGTTCAGAGCCCTCACGCCACTCCAGCTCTACCACTCGCTCTCCCTCTTCCGTCTCCTCGGTTCCCGCAAGCCGCCCTCTTCGTCGTGTACGGACACCGTGCTTGCCCTGGACGAAGTGCTCATCTCTTTGCCACCACGCTTCCCGCGGTTGACTGCCCGCCTTCTCCCCCCGCTCAAGAGGAGGATCTCCGCTGGTGGACCCTGGAAGACAGGTGAGGAGTTTCATGTTCCTGCCGCAGCCTCCCGCCTGCTCAGCGCTCCTCCTGTTGGGTTCCCGGGACAGAGAATTCTTCTCCGTTTGTAGGTGTCCAGCCGGATGCGACTTTGCCTTCGTCAGGACTGGTACTTGGGACTCTCCCAGGCGTTCGTCTGCCCTCTGCCTGCTGTGGATCCGCGCCCGGCTCTGCGGTTGGACTAGATTGCCTCGCTTGTCCGTAACACCCTAACCTGCGTGGGATTTCTGGAGCTCCTGACCCAAGCCTTCGTCCGCCGCTTCGTGGATGCCTGGCTCCCCTACTTGACTCCCCTCCTCAGAATCCTACTAGCTCTTGCAGAAGCGACCGTCCGGGCAGCGTAGCTCTCGTCGGTCAACGCCATAGCTGCCGCCTCCAGCTGCAATCTGTGGTGTCGGGATGCCGTGTTGCTGGTCTGCCGCGGAATGCCCCCTGTGCTGACGACTCAGCTGCGCAGTGCTCCCCTGGGTGGCCTCTGCTCTGCGGTGCGACCAGGCAGACCAGGGATACATCTCGGACCGTTGGCCTCGCAGGACACCTCCACATCGCTTCACCCCGCCCGCTAGGCCGTGGTTCTCGCCCTGCGGACACCGGCCCCGCCATACAGCCCATGGACTACGCGATCAGTCTGGACTTATCCCACGCTTATCTCCAGGTCCCCATACGCCCGGCCTCCAGGAAGTATCTCCAATTCTCCTGCGACGGAGTAGTTTACCAGTTCGGGCACTGCCGTTCGGTCTCGACCTCAGCCCTTCGGTCTTCTCCCTTTTCGTGGACGCAGTGGTAACCAAGGTTCGGCAGCCGTCTTCCAGCCCGGCGTCGAACTGCCTCGACGACCTCCCCCTGCGCAACCAATTGGAGGCCGCCGGACATCGGACATGGATGCACTGAGACGGCTTTTGTCGCGGTTGGGGTAAGTCAAACCTCGCTCCCTCTCATCTCTTCGTCCATCTTGGCATGGAGTTCGCCTCCGACCTCTAAAGAGATGCGTTTGCCGGAGCCACGGATCCTAAGTTAGCCGCCTAGCCGGCCGGGTAGCCCAGCAGGACGCAGCCTCTGCCAGAGTCTGGCTTCAGCCCCTTGGTTGACCATTGCAGCGGCGGATCTACTCCCCTTCGGTCGTCTCTATGCCCGGCCGCTACAGCTGCACCTCCTGCTTCTCTGGCGTACTTCCTCAGGAGATCTGACCGCCATGGTACCCGTGTCTCCGTTGATTCGCCCACATCTCCTGCGTTGGACGGACACGTCGTGGCTCGCTTCAGGATTCCCCCTGACCGCTCCGCCTCCTCGGCTCTCCCTGTGTGGCGATGCAAATCTTGCTGGTTGGGGAGCCCACCTGCTACTGCAGTTCCTCACGATGTCCAGCCCCTGGCCTCCGGAGTTCGCAGACAAGCACAGCAACGGGTTGGAGCTACAAGCAGTCTGGCAAGCCCTCATCGCGTGGGAGGAACAACTCCGTCCCCAGGAACTGCTCGTTCTTCCGACTGCGCGACAGTGGTGGTTACATCCAGAAACAGGGTGGGACACGCTCACCTGACCTGTACATGCAAGGACCACACCATTACCTTCCATGCGTGATGCTTCCCCGACCACCTGAATGTGTTGGCCAGCTCGCTCTCCCTACGCGGCCAGTTGCTACACACTGAATGGACCTTACGCCAGGACTTCTTTCGGGTGATCTGCGCGCAATGGGAGACACCATGTTCGACCTGTTCTCCACGAGGTGGATTCACCAGCTTCCCTTTGTCTCCCCGATCCCAGACCCTCTGGCCTGGGCAGTCGGCGCGCTGTCCATCTCGTGGGATGGGCTCTTCGCTACGCATACCCCCCAACAGTCCTCGTCCCCAAGTCCTCCTCAAGCTTCGGGGATGCTAGGTGGTCGTCCTGCTGGTCGCTCCGTTCTCTTGGAACCGGTCTTGGATCATTGACCTCCTCAGCTTCGCCACGGACTCCCCACTGCTGCTTCCCGCGCCCCGCACGATGCTCAAGCAGCCCCGACTATCGCTGTGCCACCCGTGCCCGGAGCGCCTACTCCTTCACACTGGGTGGTTGTGCGGCAAACCCTGGCCGCTAAGGTTTCTCGAGGGCAGCAGTGGAAGCTATTGCTACAGCCCGCAAACCCTCGATGCGACGCGTCTACGACGAGGGAAAATGGTGAGTACTGGTGCGAAGAGCAACGCCTTGCCCCTGCCGACCTACTAATCCCAGCTTGCGGACTTCTTCCTCTGGCTCTTCAGAGACCAAGGATTGGCCCCGATAACCATCAAGGGGTACTTGTCCATGATTGCCGACTCCTACCGGCACCTCGGCTGCCCGGACCCGGCGCCTGTAAAGACGTCGCCAACCTTACGACTCGCTTCGGCCTGCAGCGTCCAGTGCCCCAATCGCTCATTCCTCGCTGGGACCTACCCTGGGCACTGACTTGTCCGATTCTGCCAGTTTCGAACTGCTGCCTTGGCCCGCCTTGCGGATGCGACTCGTAAGACATGCTTCCTGTTGGCCCTTGCCACGGCGGACCGAGTTGCGAGCTACAAGCGCTATCAGCACGACCTGCCTGCCTGCAGTTAGAGCGGATGGTTCCATGCAGCGGCTTATGGACCCTGCCTTTGCCCAGACCAGGTCTCCTTTGACCGCGCCACAGGTGATCACCTTATGGCCGCTGAGATGGACGAACTTCCCCCAGGAGACCAGGCAACAAGATCCTTTGCGAGCCCTATGCGTGTACCTGCGCCGAACCAAAGCCGTCCAGAGAGGACGCAAAAGCCTCTTTCTGCTTAAGCCCGGCAGAACTGACCTACAGCCCAGACGATCTCTTCCTGGCTACACTGAGTCATACGGTCCACCTACCAGGACCTCTCCCCAGGGAGCGAAGAGGCTAAAGATACGTGCACACGAGGTACGCGCCATAGCCACGAGCGTCGCGTTCCACCAGAACTGCGCTGTCAAAGACATCGTGCTGCCGTGGGCTGGCGGGCAGGATCAACCTTCGCCCGCTTCTACCGCCGGGATCTGGCGGGCCAGCGAGGTATCCTCGCACTGGTGGTGGACGTCACTGCGGCGCAACACTCCCTCCCAGCGCCACTGGCGCCGTAGGTATACACCTAGCTAGCGTTGTCGAGAGTTTGCGGCAGGGAGGAGGGCTCTAATTGGCTCTAACGGGGTGTTGAGGCGCAGCACCCTCCTCCTTATCGCAATTCTTCCATAAAGTCATGTCATTGGTAATGTTTTTGAAGAAACAAATTCATTTTTCTCTAAAAGTTATTTTTTCGAAAAATACTTACCGATGACATGACTCGGAGGACCCTCCCACCTGCCCCACTTGCTGCTGGTGAGCTAAGTATCCTGACTGGTTAGTCGACTCGGGACCGGATGGGCAGTAATGGGAGACAACTCTTGGCCCCTCTGGGGGTTCCCCGAGTGCCTCCCGGGTTGTGTGGTAACACAACAGGTTCTTAGGCTAGAATTGAGTAAGTAGTAGACACTTCCATAAAGTCATGTCATCGGTAAGTATTTTTCGAAAAAATACCTTTTAGAAAAAAATGAATTTTTCGCGCCGAATGCTCGACTTAGCATGGCGTGGCCCCACGTGCCTGCGCCCGCTCGCCTTTCAGGCTGATAGGTGTTGCAGGAATAGGTGCTTACCGGCAGGCTTGTACTTTTGTTGTACCATTATGCGTTGAATGATCGCCTTAGTTGGTGGGGCTCCACGTGCCCACACCCACTCGCCTCTCCTGTTGATAGGTGTTGCAGTACCTGGCGCTTACCTGCATGCTTGTACCTTGGTTGTACCTTTATGCGTCGAATGCTCGCCTTAGCTGGGCGGGGCCTCACAGGCCCGCGCCCACTCGCCTTTCATGTTGATAGGTGTTGCAGTACCGGGCGCTTACCTGCATGCTTGTACCTTCTTGTACCATTATGTGACGAATGCTCGCCTTAGCTTGGCGGGGCCCCACATGCCCGCACCCACTGGCCTTCTTGTTGATAGGTTTTGCGGGACCAGGCGCTTACTTGCATGCTTGTACTTTTTTTGTGCCACTATGTGTTGAAGGCTCGCCTTAGCTGAGCGGGGCACCATGTGTCCTCGCCCGCGGGCCTCCATGGGTGATTTGTGTTGCAGTTGCCAGGTACTGACCTGCACGCAGTGTGGCGAGTTTCAATGGCCGTCGGACAACCACAAGGTCCGTCTCCCCTGTGCCGGATGCTCCTCCGACCACGCTTGCGACTCCTGTTCCACCTGGCCTGAGCTGCACTGGTCACAGTTATGGAGCTTTTACAGGCGCGAGCGCCCGGCACCGGTGTGTGATCCTTCTCCAGTCGAGGTGCCCCCCTCCATCTCCGGAGCAATGACCGCTCGAGACCACACCAACCTTTTGGAACGGACGCCACGCCGGACGCATGAGCCCAGCGCTCCTAGCAGGACTGCTCTCAACATGACCGCTTCCAGGAGGGAGCTCGCCCGATCAAAGCCCGCTGGTTCCTACGGGGAGCCTAATTGCCGGCAGAGCACCCGCCTCACTGAGCCCGGCTTCATGGGACGCGCCACGTGCCGTCACGTGTCCACTGTCAGTCCTCGCATGTCTCTATTGGAAAAGCCCGCTGACTCTTACGGGGAGTCGCCTAGCCGGCAGAGAGCCCACTTCACTGAGCCCGGCTCGAAGAGACCTGTATCCACGCGTCCGAGGACTTCAGGCAGTTCAGAGCCCTCCCGCTTCTCCAGCCATCCAGACGCTCGCGCGCACCCGTTGCCGAGCGCAGGAAGGACCACGTTGCGCTGTCCACTGTCAGTCCTACTTGTCGCTACTTGGTACGCTCGCTGACGCTTACGGGGAGGCGTTAGCCCACAGAGAGCCCGCCTCACTGAGCCCGGCTCGTGGAGACCAGTGCCAAGGGAGAAGAGCGCGACCACACCGCCCTTGGGGATGCATGCCGTGCTGGATACGGGAGCCCGGCGCATTCAACGCGACTGCTCCCCGGAGGGAGCCCGCCTGGACAAAGCCCGCTGGTTCTTACGGGGAGCCATATAAGCTGGCAGAACGCCCGCCTCTCTGAGCCCGGCCTCCTGGGATGCACCACGCGCTGTCCTGTGTCCACTGTCAGTCCTTGTTGTCTCTACTCGGAAAGCTCGCCGACTCTTACGGGGAGTCGTTAGCAGACAGAGAGCCAGCCTCACTTAGCCCGGCTCGCAGAGACCAATGTCCGCTCATCCAAGGACTTAGGGCAGTTCGGAGCTCTCCCACTTCTCCAGCAGCTTCAGACGCTCGCACTCACCACTGGACGAGCTCAGGATGGACCGCGGTGCGTGTCACTCCAGCGGACGCAGCCCTTGACCAAGTCTCGCGCTTCGGTTCCACGGCCGTCCCCACGTTCGTCTTGTTCTGCTCACCTCGCCCTCCGCGTTGCCTGGCGCCTTCGCCACTTCAGCGCTTGAGGAGGAGCTCTCAAAAGTAACAGGATGGTCCTGCTGCCCCCACCGGTGGTTCGTGCAGAGTCACCTCGTCCTGCGCGGACGATTGAGCCCATTAGCAGCCGATGGGATTCGCCATCCCGCACAGCACCAAGAGCTCAAGATTACCCTTCGCTTGTCAGAAGGGAATTAGGCCAGGCAGGGATTCGCCACCCTATGTTAGTAAGGCCTCGGAGAGCTCGGCCCACCTGCAGGGATTCCGTTGGGTCGCTCGGGAGCCCTCCTGGCATAACAGGACACAGGCAGCAGAAGCGGGGATAGGATTTCAAGACGCCAACGTCATAAGCCACATGGTAAGTTTTCGGGGTCCAGAGATAGAGAGGGGCTCCACAGGCGATCCACTGGCGACGTTATCCTCCTTCGGGAGAGGGCCAGTTCGAGGAGCCATCGATGGAGAGGTCTATTAGTTGGCGGAACCCTGAAGCACAGACTTACCAAGGGTTCGAGCTTCGCGATCGTAGGAACGGTCACAGCATGTGGAGTCTACACGTGGCAGGGACCGTGATCGTGTTGACGTCTCGTCTCCTTGGATTGTCGGATCGGAGGACTAGTCCAAGCGTCTCGCGCCAACGGACTTCGTCGCGGCAATGGACTCAGAGTTTCCAGCTAGGTGCAGCAGTTCCTCGGACCGGTTGGGCAGCTGTCGCTCTCGGGAGACGCAGGTTTGACGACAGCGGGACGGTGCACGGCGGTTACCGTTCTCGTGTTGATGTCTCTTCTTCCCTCTCCTCTTCACCGGCCGGTGGACAAGTTCGAGGGTGTCGCGGCACAGACCTCGTCTAGACACCAGGCTTCGGTGACTCCAGCTAGGATCATCAGACCTTGAGACCAGCCTGGCAGGGATTGCGCGGCCACAGGCGCGGTACGACGTCAGCACCGGGCTCTCGGACATCCTTGGATGGAGGCGCCTTCACTGGGACACCGACGCAGATCTTGGAGTCGTTGGCAGGAAAGGCGCTTATGTGGAGACGCAGCTTCGACTTCAGCGGCGGGACCACTCGATGGCAACCAGTGGATGGAGAGGGCGTCTTGTGGACACCGAGACGACCACATCTCAGCCGACGGCAAATGATGCGGAGGCGCGCAGTCTGACGAGGATACTGACGCGACCGCACGGGTGAACCGCAGCGGTGGATCTACTCCCACTCGATCCTCTTCACGCCCTACCCGGGCGACCCTCGACAGGCGACCTCAGGTTCCGGTGCGACCATGGCTACGCCCTCACCTTCTTCACGGGGCGGTTCCAGACTGGCGCACGACGGGAGTTTCCCATCCTCCCCTCCTCCCAGGATGTCCCACACGTCGACGCAAGCCTTGCCTCCGGGAGCGCTCCCCTGTTGCCGAGATCCTACTCTGCCTCCAACGGATGGCCTCCGGACTTCCTTGTCCAGCTTCGCGTGTCACGTTCCCCATGCCAGGAGCTTCTCGTTCCCTCCTACAGCGCCATGGTGGTCAACTTCTGCAGTAGCAAGGCGGGGCACGCTTCCTCTCCCTGTACTTCCGCCGCTGCCATGGGCTCTGTTGGTGCGAAGATCGTGACGTCGCTTTCGTGCAAGAGCTTCCAGGGGCATCTGCAGGACCGGCCGACTCCATCGCGTGTCGTGGCCAGCTTCTCCGCACAGAGGGGACGGGCTGTCCAGACATCGTTCGGGTCACCTGCGCAGCGGACACTTCCCCTTGATCGCGCCGAGGTGACATTGACGGCTTCCCCACTTCGTCTCTCCGATTCCAGACTCGCTTGCCGGGACAGTCGACGCTCTCACCATCCCTGGGACGGCCTGGTTGCCTATGCCTACCCGCCGATGAAGCTCATTCCCTAAGTACTACTCAAGCTTAGAGGGTGCACACCATCCACCCGTGCCCCCCTCATGGCTTCTCCTTCCCGCCCGGAGGCGGTGCGGCAAGCCCTTTGCCAATAGACGCTTTTCAAGTGCGGCTGTGGAAGCTATTGCTACTTCATGCAGAATCTCAAGCGGACGAGGCTACAAAGAGGAGTGCCGAGTCCTGTGCGACTGGTGTGACGGTGCGCCTCTCCCCCACGGATTGTTGGTTCCTCAGCTGGCGGACTTCTTCCTCTGGCTGTTCCTCTACCAGCGTTCAGCGCCGATCTCCTTCGCGGCTACCTGACCATGGTCGCTGACACATGCACACACTTGGGACGACTCGACCCTGATACCTACAAAGATCTCACCGAACTGATGGCCCACTTCGGTCTACAATGTCCCGCCCTTCGCTCCCTGGCGCCGCGATGGGACCCGCCTTGGGTCCTTCCTGGGCTCAACTCTGATCGCATCAACTGACCCAGTGGGCGAGGATTCCGGACGTGCATCTTCTGGCCCGCGCGTCCGCTTCCAGGGGCAGCGAGATACACACCCAGCACGGGTAAGGGGTCCAACACCGGTAAGCCCCACAGACCCGACGAGTGGCCTCTTACCAGGTTGTAGAGCCTTCAACGCCGCGGCTTAGGCCGCGAGCCCGAACTCTAGCGCCGGCAGCCCCACAGTCCCATCGAGTGGCCTCTGCCCGGTCGTGGAACCTTGAGTGCCATGAACAGAAAGGAAAGCGGTTGTAGAGCCTTCAACGCTGCGGCTTAGCCCGCGAGCCCAAGCTCTAGCGCCGGCAGCCACCACAGTCCTGTCCAGTGGTCCCTGCCCGGTTGCATAACCTTCAGCTCCCTGACCCAGCGTTCTCGCTAAGATCCGATCTCCTTGGCTGCCCCGCAGCTGGTCACCATGCACCTTTGAGTGACCCAGGCTCCACCCATGAGTCCAGACAACAGGATCGGGTGAGGGCTTTTCGTGTGCACCTGCGCCGGACCAAGCCGCTCCGCAGGGGTCGCACCCGCCTTTTCCTCCCACTGTCCCCAGGTAGATGACATCTCAGCCCAGATGATATCCTCCTGGCTCTGACGGGTGATACGGTCCGCCTACCAAGAGCCCTCCCCTGATGCAGCCACACGGATGAACATCAGGTCGCACGAGGTCAGAGCCTTGGCTGCAACCCTTGCTTTCGACCGCAGCTGTGCTGTCTAAGACCTTGCGGCTGCCATAGGATGGCGAGCAGAAGATTACCTTCACCCGCTTCTACCTGAGGGACCTCTCCAGCCAGCGCCAGGAAAGCTTCGCTGGTGGGAGACATCATGGCGGCGCAACACTCCCTCCCGGCACCCTTGGCGCCGTAGGTATCTTTGCTAAAATTAGCGGGATGTTGCTTAGGGAGGGTGGCTCTAGTAGTCTTTAGGGGGTGGTTTAGGGGCGTTACAGCGGCACCCGCCTCCTCTTCGGGATTCTTCCTATTAGTAATACCATCGGTAATGTGTTTTGAGGAAATAAATGTATTTTTCTTTAAAATGAATTTTTTCAAAAAATACTTACCGATGGATGGTATTACTCGAAGGTCCCTCCCATCTGCCCCGCTTGCCGCTGGTCTGCTAAGAAACTGACTGGTGAGCTTCCGCTGGGCGCATGCGCGGATGGGTTGGAACTAAATGGAAGGGAGGCTACTTGGGTTACCGCCTAGGCTATGGCGCCTCTCACCTGCCAACACGCCCTGATACGTACACAACAAATTTTGGCTAAAATTAGTCTAGCTAAGAACCTTTCTTATTAGTAATACCATCGGTAAGTATTTCGAAAAAAATCATTTTAAAGAAAAATACATTTTTCCTCTAAAATGTATTTTTTCGAAAAATACTTACCGATGATGTGACTCGAACAACCCTCCCACCTGCCCCACTTGCCACTGGTGAGCTAAGTATACCGACTGGTTGGTCACCTCATGACTCGGAACCGGATGGGCAGCAACGGGAGACAACTCTCGGCCCCTCTGTGGGTTCCCCGAGTGCCTCCCGGGTTGTGTGGTAACACAACAGGTTCTTAGGCTAAAATTGAGTAGATAGTAGACACTTCCATATAGTCATGTCATTGGTAAGTATTTTTCGAAAAAATACATTTTAGAGGAAAAATTCATTTTGCTTGAGGACCTGGAGTTTGGAGCTATAAATCGTTTTCACCTCGGCTCTGATGCCTGGTGGAGCTGAGCAGCGCATGTGCTTCAGCAATAAAACGGACAAAAAGGGATGTAATCACGCAGTTATGAACAAAATAATAACCATAGCCACTCGTTAGGAGGCAGTATAACACATTTTATATATATCAAGTGTTGATATTAGTCAGACCGTCAAAGCAATGTTGAGAATGCTTCAGGAGTGCTTAGGGTCTTTGACAAACAGATCCCTTGACCGCTTCCTTATACTACCATATCGCCAGCCCATGACAATGACATGAAGTGCATGATGCTGTAGAGTCAATAATTATAGTTAGTTAGGGTTGCTTGACAGGCTTGCTTTTTGTGTGCTTGAGAATCAGAAGTAGTCTCATGTCAGACATTTGTCTAATGTTCCCTGTGATAATGATTTGTTGCAAAAGATTATAAATTAATTGATGCATATGATAGTTATGTTTTAACCCATGTCATACTGAGGCTAAAAGCTTCAAATTTGTACACTGCCATAATTATGCAAGGCACATTATAGTAGTTACAGGTAAGGATATAGACCAATGGCTTTAGTTCAAGGGTGGTGCCAGAATAGCTTGGCGCCTAGAGGCGCCAAGCTATTCTGGCACCATCCTTGAACTATTTTAGTCAAACTTATTTCACGCACTGGTGTATTCTGAATAAGAGTTAAACATTGCATTTCTCAGATCTTAATCTGTTTGTGCTGTGACAACCAGTACTGATACGAGTACTGGTGACTTTGTGCATAAATGTGTTAACCCCTTGAAAGCTGCAAGAGGTATAGATCATCATGAGCCCCTGTGGTTGCAGGGGCTCATGACTTTCTATAACTCTTCAGGAAGCCACTTTGTATCCACGTTTCTTTGACGTCTGGAGATGTTTGATGCTGAATTTACAATGATTTCCAAAATAATCTGCGACCACTAACATTGAAGGGGTTAAGGCAGTTACATTTTGTAAAAATAGATTTTGGGGACATTACATGGTATAGAAATGGATAGGTCGTCAACATCACCACCATTACTAAAAACTGATAATGACTTGAAGCAGAAGATCGTTTTGATTGTAGGATCCTGAAGGTGATCGATGCCCAGAGCCCACTAACGTGCGTGGACATTATGCCAGATGGTGCCACAGCGGCTGCAGGATCCACGCGAGGCAAAATCTACATCTACGACATGCGCCAAGGAGGTGGGGCCCCTGTTCACACATTTCAGGCGCACAAGACGTCTGTTCACTCTGTTCGCTTCATGCCAACACCTAAGGTGAAGGTACGCCACACTTCGCGCAAAATCTCAAGAGTTGCAGAACATTGCCTTCAGACAGAGCCCAGCCTTAGTGTAATGCTTGCAAATAAAATGCTGCACCTGGAAGGCATCATATTGTGTTATTCTTTTGGCAATGGGTAGCGCTTTTTGTCACGATGATTCCTGCAGGAAACAAAAAGTGCTGACAGCCAAAGGGCTCACCTGACTGTGGTGCACAGTTTACGTACAAATTTACATGTAACCCTCTTGTGCATGTAGCCACCAGTGTTGTATGCAGCAATGATGGTTACAATACCTGCACAAGGGGGCTATGGCATTTTTTGTCGAAAAAAGTGTCTGTCTAGGAGCCAGGGACCTGTTAACTCATTCGCGACGTGCTGCCTCTGGCTTTAAGCCGCATATCTGGAGGCGACACCTCTCGAATGAGTTAACATTGTAGTAACACAGATTATGCAGCATAGTAGTGCATGTCATATGGAAGCTGACCTGACCTGGCTGTCAAATGTAAAGCTGTCTGCTTCATGTTGCATACAATACCTGTGCTACAAATTTGTGCTATAACTAAAAAACTAGACCGAAAGGGTTGACTGCCAGTGCTTGTAATTTAGAAGAAGCTACCAAGTGAGTAGGAAAAAGCACTGTCAAGGGAGAGAATTGTGCATGATAGACCAATGATCATAGATCTACTTTGGTCCAAGCACACACACACACACACAAAAAGATAGGAAAGAGGGGGTGCGCTAAGTAAGTGTCTGGAAGCAATGCATATGGAAGGTCCCCCCCCCCTCCCGAAGGGGGGGGGCTTATCACATATCCCACTGTTCCAGCCCCTTGGTGCATGGAAATTTAAATCTAGGTCCCTCAAGTGGGGGTCCAGATATTGAGCCGGTGTGGACAGGTGTTTCGGTCTTGACGACCTCTTCAGCACACCATCGGCAACCCCTTTCCCCTTTTAGTAGGTTCTCTCTTAGGGTGCATGGAAATTTAGCTCATGGAATGTATGCCCCTGCAGAAACCACAGTAAAATGTGGTCTTCTTTGCAGGTAGGCAGAAGTTCCTTCTCTTCCTCCAGTATTGCCGATGGTGTACTGAAGAGGTCGCCAAGACCGAAACAACTGTCCACACCGACTCAATATCTGGACCTCCACTTAGGGGACCTAAATTTAAATTCTTTAATATTTTTTTTTGTGTGTGTGCTTGGACCAAAGTAGATCTATGATCATTGGTCATGATCATTGGTCTATCATGCACAATTCTCTCCCTTGACAGTGCTTTAGTAGGACTCACTTGGTAGCTTGTGCTATAACTAGTTGTAACATTCATGTTTCAGGCTGATGAATCAGGAGGTGTGAAGGCAGGTATACACTCAGGTAACAGGCGACAGTTACCTCCGGCACCTGGTGTCATGCAGGACATCACACCTCAGAGACAAGGTTAGTCAGGCTCATGTTGTAAAACACACCATACTTTACAATACACACTAAAGAATGAATCATAGATGACAGCGTATTAAGCCCTGATGCTGCATAGCATGAGTGTTATGGACCATGGTAGTTGAAGGATAGTGCCTGTAGGCGCCAAGCTACTTTGCCATTAACCTTGAGATTTTGTAGTCTATCCCTATCTTGGTACAGTGTCATGGCTTGATGCATCAACTTGATCACCTCTGACTGAGACAGAGTTTGATAAATCCTGGAGGTGCCTGCTGATGACTATTTACCAAATGCATAATCTGGGCATTGGGCAGATGTTCACATCTGCACGGGAATTAGACGACCCCGCCCTCCATGAGTGCCCTGCTGCCTTGCAGGTTAGGTTTTGGATAACCAAAGGCTAGGGTGCTGACACGGTACCTGATTGGGTGTATGAACTTCCTTGATGAAGTCACCACCCAGGGCGAAAGAGTCCCATGAGGGTCTCATCGCCCACGTGTCCATGACCAAGGTGAGCCACAAGTTATGTGCAGTTTCGGTTGTGGTTAATAGCCTGGAGAGGGATGGGCTCCGCCAGGTTCTTTTGCCCAAGACACACCACATGCAATGACAACCTTACCTCAATCCATACCGGATCGGTCGTCGCCCGGAACAAGGACCGTGCCTTCTGTCTTGCGCCAGGGCAAAGATGTTAAGTGTGTTACTGGTGCACCACCAAAACTCCGTGCCAGTAACAATAACAACATCAGCATTGGCACCTGGAACGTCAGAACATTAAGAACGCCTGGAAAGTTAGAGGAACTGACACACGAAATGAACAGATACCACTGGACCATCCTAGGACTGTGCGAAGTACGATGGAAGAACCACAAACTGTATTACAGTGGCAGAGAAGACAAACACGAACAGGGTGTCGGATTTCTCATCCACAATCGTGAGCAGTGTCATGAGTTGTCGGCCAGTCACCAGTAGGCTTATCACCATACTCTTGAGGGAAACGCCATTCAATATCACCATTGTACAAGTTTGCGCCCCAACAACAGACTATGGCGATGAGGAAATAGAAGACTTCTATGACCAAATGCAAGAAGTCTTGGACCAGAGCCCCAAGAAAGACATTCTTGTGGTGCAGGGAGACTGGAATGCCAAAATAGAGGATGCTGCTCGGAACTGGAAAGGCTCATGCGGACGCTACTGCAATGCAGAGACCAACGACAGAGGTTTAAGGCTCCTGGAATTTGCCAGCTCAAATGATCTAAAGCTGATGAACATGTTTGGCCCACACAAAGCATCCAGAAGGTGGACATGGCACAGCCCGAACGGAGAGCATCATAACCAAATTGACTACATCATGGTGAAGAGACGCTTCCAAACCAGTGTGAACATTGCCAAGATAAGAAGTTTTCCAGGAGCAGACATTGGAAGCGACCATGACTTAGTGATGATGACCTTCCGACTCCGCCTAAAGAAGGTCAACAAGCAGGGTCCCACCAGAATCAAGTTTGACCCTGAGAAACTGAAAGACCCAGAGGTAGCAGAAACCTTCCAGGCAAAGATAGGAGGAAAATTCGCACCACTGCTACTTCTAGGTGCAGAAGACACGGATGTGGACACACTGATTGACACATTTAACACTGCTGTAACCCAAACAGCCAGTGAGATCCTTGGCAAACAAGCAAAGAAACCTTGCGTTACAGCTGACATCTTTGTTCTATGTGACAAGTGTCGAGAATTAAAGAAAAAGAAATCAGAGGTTAAAAGGAGCTAAACAAATCAGGGAAATTAACCAGGACATCAAGAAAAGCATGAAAAAGGCAAAGAATAAGTGGATTGAAGATCAGTGTAAACACGTAGAAGAAAATCTGAACAAAAATAATAGCAAAAAAGCATACCAGCTGGTGAAAGACCTGACCAGTGTAAAACAAGGACGCTCCTTGATCATTCAAGATAGTGAAGGGAACTGTCTTACGGAAGACCAAGACATACTGAAGAGATGGACAGAGTACTTCTCAGATTTGTACAACCACCGAGCTACAGGGGACCCAGGCATACTTGTCAACCCACCCGGGACCAACAATGGCAACTATCCCATCCTCCGAGAAGAAGTAGAGGCTGCAGTGAAGTCGCTGAAAAAAGAGAAGGCAGCAGGAGCAGACAACATCCCAGCAGAACTATTCCAAGAAGGGGAAGAAGACATGATAAGTGCCTTACTAACAATCTGCAATAAGATCTGGCAGTCAGGGGATTGGCCCACACCATGAACCTAATCACTTATAATAACTCTCCCCAAAAAAGGCAACTTATATTATATACCAGAATTATCGCACGATCAGTCTTATATGCCAACCAAGCAAAGTCATGTTAAAGATCCTACTGAACAGGCTGAAGCCACAGGCAGAGGAAATCATAGCTGAGGAACAGGCAGGCTTCAGACCAGGGCGCAGCACTACTGAGCAGATCTTCAACCTGAGAGTTCTATGTGAGAGGTACCTCCAGCACCAGCAAGACCTCTATCATGTCTTTGTGGATTTTAAGAAAGCATTTGACAGGGTGTGGCATTGCAACCCTTTGGTCCACCATGAAGCTATACAACATAAATGCCAACCTGATCTAAGTCATAGCAAACCTTTACAACAAGGCCACTAGCGCAGTCTGCTTCAACGGCAAAATAGGAAACTGGTTTAGGACACCACTTGGAGTCCGACAAGGCTGCTTGCTCTCACCTACTCTTCAACATCTTCCTGGAAAGAATCATGACAGACGCTCTGAAAGATCATGAAGGAACTGTCAGTATTGGAGGTAGAACAATCACGAACTTGCGCTTTGCGGACGACATTGATGGCCTTGCAGGAACAGAGAAGGAGCTAGCTCAGCTGGTGGAAAAGCTTGACAGTACAGCCATTGCGTATGGGATGGAAATCAGTGCAGAGAAGACCAAACTGATGTCAAATAACACCAGTGGCATTGGCACTGATGTCATAATTGGAAGCCAAAAACTAGAAACAGTTAATAAATTCAAATACTTAGGAGCCATTGTGACAGATGAGGGATCAAAACCAGAAATACTGTCCAGGATTGCGCAGACAACAACAGCACTGACAAGATTGAAGACCATATGGAAGGACAGAAACATCACGCTCTGCTCCAAGATCAGACTGATGCGCTCATTAGTTATCTCAGTGTTCTTGTATGCCTGCGAGTCATGGACCCTCACAGCAGACCTTGAAAGGATGATACAAGCAACTGAAATGAGATGTTTTCGATGGCTGCTTGGCATTTCATACAGAGATCACATCACGAACGAGGAAGTGGGAAGCAGAATCAGGCAAGCCATCAGGCCCTATGAAACCTATTACACATTGTGAAAAAACTCAAACTGAAGTGGTATGGGCATGTCACGCGTTCAGCAGGGCTTGCCAAAACAATCCTGCAAGGCACTGTGCAAGGAGGACGAAGGAGAGGAAGACAGAGGAAAAGATGGGAGGACAATATCTCAGAGTGGACAGGACTGAGGCTGGGTGACATGCTAAGAATGGCAGAGAACAGAGAGGAATGGAGGGAGCTGGTTGCCAAGTCATCAGTGGTGCCCCAACGGTCGGCAAGACAACAGGATATAGATAGATAGATAGATAGATAGATAGATAGATAGATAGATAGATAGATAGATAGATAATCTGGATCGACTATGATATTTCAAGGGTACTGCCAAATCAGCTTTGTGTCTAGAAGTTTATTTTTGTTGAATATTTCACTTTGCATTTGATTTTAAATTCTAATGTTAAATTTTGGTTTCACTTCTATGACGTTTGGTTTCACTTCTATAACATTAAACTCTTTGCTGATTCCCTTTAGTTTATCGTAGTTTCTGTGAACATTTCACTTATTTATTCAGTTTCTGCATTACTTGTAATCTTTTATTCCTGAGTTTTTGTTTTATTTCAAAGTTTTGGTTAGTTTTGGTTGTTTGTTTCACTTGCCAAAAGGTCAGGTGATGACATCAGATACGCCTTCTTCAGCACAGCGTGAAAACCCACTGCAAACCATGGACATTTTCTCTCCTACATTAGAAGGTCTGGCTCAGCTTGTCAGTACTTGTTGTAGATGTAGTCAGGGTCATTGGTTACTCTTGTCGTCTTTATTTGGTATGCAATACAGGTCAGCCTCAGTATGTCCCGATACCTGGGAGTTAAAAAGTCAAAGTCATACCCCATTACAGGTGGTCACGTTAATATGATGTGAAATATAACAGGCTTGTGAAGGAAAGCACCCAGTAAGCAAAAAGTACACTGGCTGATGCCAGCCTTAGCTGGCCCGTGCATGGCTGTGTGTGGGCCTGTTAAAGCTGACGTCGACAAAGTGGACTTGGTAGCCACAGAGCTGACCCATTAACCCTTTGGTGTTGGTAGCAGTTTTAGTTGCGATGATTCCTGAAGGAAACATTGCAACCAAAACAGCTACTGACAAAAAGGGTTAAATTCGATTTTGCGATATTCAGACCTGAGGCTGACCAGTGGCGCTTTTCGTATTTCTCAGGTAGGTGAAGATGTGTCACATAGAAATACATGTACATAGCAAAAGAAATTAGCATGAGAGATGTGCGCACAGAATGAAGTGAGTGCTTTAGAAATTCTGTTAACTCATTCAGCCCGACGCACATATTTCCCAAATTTGGAGGCATCATCTAATGACTATGCAGCTGTTGCAGGAGATTAATCTGGCACTACCCTTGAATTATGGTCGACCCATCTCCTGCTGCGCTGTAGTGTGTCAGGGCTGAATGGGTTAAATGTATCCTTTGTTGATTGCCAGCAATATTTTGTCAGAGACCAAACCAAATAATGACAGTCTTGAAATTTTGCATTGATAAGATGTTATTGAACATATTGTGATTTATCTTTTTCACGAAAATGGATGTACACCATACTGTCTTTTGCTTTCACAGTGCAGAGTACATGTAGTTTCAGTTGATTTTGGTGTGTCTGTTGATTTTGGTGTGTCTAGTGACTCTGATTTTTCTGTTATGTTGTTTTAGGTGGCATTAACCAGCACTCGGTCTCAGCTTCACACCTCAATCTGACAGGCAGCCGCGGGGAAGATTCCTTCAAAGGCGAGTATCAAGACAGTTGCATTTCTGATCCTTTGACTGAGCGGTTAGCTATGCATAACCCTTTGGCTGACGGTAGCGCTTTCTGTCACAATGATTCCTGCAGGAATCATTGTGACAAAAAGCGTTACTGACCTCTACAGGGTTAAAGTGGTATACGGTATGGTCTAGACAGAATCATTTGTTTCCTCAAAACACATTACCGATGACATTACTGTTAGGAATGGTGTCTTAGCTAGCATAATTTTAGCCCAAAAATCGGTTGTGTACCTGTGGCAGGGGAGGCAACAAGGGGTGCCATAAGCCTAGCCAGGGTCCCGAGTAGCCTCCCTTTCATCCCCATCCGGGCCACTGCCCACCGGATACTCGCCAGTCTGTTTACTTAGCTAGCCTTGGACGGTTGTGTACCTACTCTACTGCGCTTGGGCTGTGTACGGTGTGACCGGTTGCTTCGTTGCGTTGCTTCCACGCACTCTGTGCTAGCCTGAGTTACACTGTTCAAGGGATAGCTGGGATGTAACGTCATTAGGTGCAGCCTGTGAGGATTTCTGGGTACTTGTGGGGCGGCAACTTGGACTTGCTCACCGGGACAGTACCTGCGGGGGTCGATGTTCACGGTTCGATCTTGGCATCAGCTTGAGTGTCCTCTGCCACCCGGTGCTGAGGAGCTTCGCCCCTACACCTCTACGACATGGGGGTACCTTGACTGGGCCGAACGACACCCTGACGTGACAAGGTAAAACCGTGGTGGCTGCCCTCGACCGGCGCTCTGGGGGGAGATAGAGCGCCAGGTGTCGGCGCACCCATGCATTTCGCTTATGTTCGTTTCACCATTCCTTGCGTACGCGGTTGCGTGGCCTCAGGGGCCACGCTCAACCTCCTGTCACTACGCACTATGTTTTGCAGTTACGCCACTGCACGCGTGTGGCCGAGTGACCTATATGTCGTATGCTTACACTGTGCCGGCGGCGCCTCCACCAACCCTTGGGCTACCGGCGCCCCCTGGCAGGAGGAACGATGGTCGTGGTCTTGGGGCTACTTTCGCCACCCCACCCGGGTCTGCCCTGGGGGACTTGGGTGGGGTTAACTACTTTTTAGTTCCCAGGGTCACCCTGGTCAGCCCCACAGGGTGGGTTTTCCTCTCTATTCTGGGGCATGTGTTTCTGTCTACCCTTTGTTCATTCACCTGTATTTGCCTTTTTAAAACTCTCCCTACTGTCTGCGCTGCCTGTAGCTCTTGATATTGGATGTGTGTTGCTAAATGGTCTTAGCTTTTTTTAGGCCCATGTGTTAGGTTTATTTAACGTATTGGACCGGCTGGCGACATACATTCAATGTTCTGATTAGTTTTTTTTCACAAGCAGTGCAGGCACGTCCTGAGAAAGTCTTGTTGCTGTTGGGACGTTAAGCAATGTACAATCAATCAATTACTTTCGCCGTGAACGACCGACACCAGCCCGAGAGCAAGCTCCAGCCGATGCCCCCCCTCCCCCCCCCCCCCTCTCGGTGGATGCGAGGGGACGTTTGCCCCTGGAGGTGGCCACTCGCATGACATGGGCTACGACGGACGATAACGAGGCTATAGCGTCGGACAGATGGCATGCCAGCTCCCGATCTGACGTGAGTGAATTCCCGGCAGTGGACACTCGAACGGCGCAAGCGACGGTCGTCGCCGAGATTAGGACTTTGAGCTGACGGCGCACCATCTTGAGAAGCGATGTGAGTGAACGTTTTGAGTCTGTTCCATAGAGTGTATGCGCGATCGGGACACAACCAGCATGCACGTAACCTTTCAGCCCCTGGACCGTTGCGCAGTACCGTGGGTCTGGAGAAGATGCTGGACCAATGGGGCCCCGCTCGTCGGGTGCTGTTGATGAGTCTCCCCCACCTGTGAGATAGATCGCCCTGCCTACCCTCCACGGGAGGGTACTTGGGGTGAGATGGCCTGGACGATCCTCGGACCTCGGCCTCAAAGCGGACGACGCACCAGCGGCAGGAGCATTGTGAGTAAACAATTCGTGTCTGTTACGCAGAGTGCTTGCGCGACCGGGACACAGCCAGCCAGCATGCTTGTAGCCTTCCAGCCCCTGGACCGTGGTGCAGTACCGTGGACCTGGAGTAAATGCTGGATCAATGGGGTGCCGCTCATTAGGTGCTGTTGATGACTTGCCTCTGGAAGATAGATCGCCCTGCCTACCCTCCATTGTGGGAGGGTACTTGGGGTCGGATGCCCAGAACGGACGAGAGATATTGCCCTGCCTATCCTCCATTGCGGGAGGGTACTTGGGGTCAGTAGGCCTGCATGAACGAGAGATATCGCCCTGCCTACCCTCCATTATGGGAGGGTACTTGGGGTCAGAAGGCCTGGACAAACTTCGGACCTCGGCCTCGAAGCGGATGGGCGCAAGCTTCCTGAGCGATGTAAGTGAACGCTTTGAGTCTGTTCCACAAAGTGCTTGCACGATCGAGACACAACCAGCTTGCTCGTAGCCTTCTAGCCCCCGGACCGTTGTGCAGTACCGTGGATCTGGAGCAGATGCTGGATCGTTACATATAGGTATATATATCTTGTGAGGGATTGTTTGCACCTCCCGGCATTAAAATCTGCCAGCCACAACCGTGCAATTTATGCACTTAACTCGGCGTCCCGATTATAATGGGAACCAGTGGCTCGGGGGGGGGGGGGTCATGGGCATATATATTCTTCTGTGTCTGTGTTGCAGGTAACAGGGGCGAGACTCCCCAGCCCTGCACGAGGTGGCGCGTTGCTTCGCAGCTTGTCTTCACCCGGTGCATGACACGCCTTCCCCACTCACAGAAGGAAAGCGTCGGCCTGCGCGATTGCCCTCGGTGGACCAAGCAGTTCCGCGCACCTCCCCAGCCTTCTGGTTCCGGGACCGGTGCTCACGCCTTCCGCCCTTTGCAGGTTCCTTCAACGGCGCAGATTCTTCTCCGGCGCTGGGTGACCTGCGGACAGGGACGTCGCCTTCCGACCCTGACCCTAAGCAGACAGAGAGAGGAATGCGGAGACGGCGCTTGCCTACGCATGCCTGAGCCTCTTCATTCCAAGCGTCGACGATCGGAGACTTGCTCCACTAGCCGCGGTTACCATCTTCCGGGTTGGCCGGTCATCACCTACCATGCTGGTTACCTCTCCTGGGTCAACGCCTTGCTGGCTACCACTTCGTGTGGACGGGTACCTCTGGTAGCGGTTGCGACAGTTGGCGCGCGCACCATGCTGTACAAGTTCGTCCCCACTCCGTCCTTCGGCGTGGAGATCGCCCGAGACTTCGTCTCGCAGTGCAGACTGGGACTGGGCCGTCAGCCTGGACTAGTGGACTTCCTAGACGATACGGAAGATTATCGTCGCTTGCGGAACCGGTCGGAGACCTCCTTGGAGACGGATCGAGATGCTGTTCGGGACCTCCTCAGCAGTCTGGGTTTCTAGTCTGCGTGGACAAGCTCGACCTCATGCCTTGGCGCCGCTTGTCTACCTGGCAATGGAACTTCTCACCGACTGCACCAGGGCGGCTTTCGAAGCGACGAATGCAGCACTTGACGTACCCAACGCGGCGGTTGTCTCGAGGGCAGGCATTCTCCACAGACGAGGACTTTGGCGTCGCGGACTGGTGAGTACCGCAGTGGACTTTCTTCCTCTATGATGCCTCTACTGCCTTCCGCTTCAGCTGCTCCTGCTTCTCCCCAGATGACCCTCAACAGGCGACCTCAAGTCTCAGGTTCACGGGCAGCCGATGCTATGTCCTCACCTTCTTCGCAGGGCGGATCCCGACGCGCGCGCGACGGGACTTCCCCTCTTCTCCCCCCCCCCCCCCCCCCCCCCCCCCCCCCCATCTCGTCCCCTCCGGCAGCGCCACAGTGGTCGACTAGTTCGGGAACAGGGTGGGACTCGTCCTGTACTTCCTCCTCTGCCAGGGGCTCCCTTGGTGCAATGATCGGGACTTCACTTCCGAGCAAGAGGCCTCCCGGGGCTCCCGCAGGACCTGCCGACCCCATTGCGTGTCACGGCCTGCTTCTCCGCACAGAGTGAACATGCTGGCCGGACAACGTTTGGGTGATCTGCGATGCAGAGTCCCCCATGTTCGCGCCGACGTGGAATCGACAGCTTCCTCGCTTAGTCTCCTCTGTTCCAGTTCCGCTAGCCTCAGCGGTCGCCGCTCTCTACCTCTCCGGGGATGGCCTCGATGCCTCGCCGACCCACCTACGGTGCTAGGCCCAGCTACTGCCAAGCTCTAGGCGGCAATGCGCTCCTGGTCCGGGTGGATACTTGCAGTGGAACACGTGCGTGGACCTCCAGCCGCCTGAACCTCGCCATGAGCCCCCCTTGGCGCGTCTCCACCCCACGCACGATGCTTGTAGCCAGAGAACTCTTCCGCCATGCTTGGCCTTGGTGCGGCTAGCCCTCGCCGCTAGAGGCTCCTCGAGCGCAGCAGGGGGAGCTATCGCTACAGTCCGTGGACACTCGACCAGACGAGGTTACGTGGGCAAGGAGCGAGTCCTGGGCGACAGGACCTTGCCTAGGGGCTACCGGGGCTTGTCTTGGACCTTCGTTCCGCTCCAGCCAGTGCGGACGACCGATGTGCCACGGAAGACATACTCCCGACTGACCGTCGCCGCGGCTGCCAGCGTCAGCAAACTGCATGCTCCTCGGCGCGCCCCACAGACTGGCAGTTGGTTGGTTGGCTGGACGTCAGCTGCCCGATCCGACGTTCTAGCCACAACCCGGTTCCTTGGTGCGCCCAGTCGGTCACCCTTAGGCCCTGAGGGGATTCAGGCCCGGCCCGGGATGCAGACAGTGGCATCCAGTGGGACCCTTATGTGGACACCTGCGCCGGACCAAGTCGATGCGCAGGGGATGCGCCCTCTTTCCAGGAGGAGATGTCTTATCACCCCAGACTGTAGGCTAAGAATCGCATTCTTCACGCCGCCTACCAGGACCTCTACCCTGATGCAGCCAAAGGATTGATCATCAGCGCGCATGGGGTCAAAGCCACGGCCGCATTCTCGCCTTCGACCGCTACGGAGCCATCTAGGACTTGCGGAGGCCATGCTAGGGTGAGCAGAGTCCACTTCGCCCGATGCCACCCGAGGGACCTCTCCGACAGCGCGAGTTCCTCTCGCGTCCCCCCAAGACTCGCGGAAAACATACCGCGGGTGGAGGGGGGAAGCACCCCCGGAGCGCAACACTCCCTCTCGGCACCCTCAGTGCCATTGGCTATTCTTAGCTAAAATTATCGGGAGGTTGCTCCTTGAAGGGCGGGTCTAGTTGGCAGTTCGGGGTTGTGGCGTTATAAGCGGCACCCACCTCCTCTTCGTAATTCTTCCTAACAGTAATGTCATCGGTAATGTGTTTTGAGGAAACAAATGAATTTTTCTCTAAAATGTATTTTTTCGAAAAATACTTACCGATGACATTACTCAGATGACCCTCGCGCCTGCCCTGCTTGCCGCTAGTCAGCTAAGTAAACAGACTGGTGAGTATCCGGTGGGCAGTGGCCCGGATGGGGATGGAAGGGAGGCTACTCGGGACCTTGGCTAGGCTTATGGCACCCCTTTTTGCCTCCCCTGTCACAGGTACACAACCGATTTTTTGGCTAAAATTATGATAGCTAAGACTACATTCCTAACAGTAATGTCATCCGTAAGTATTTTTCGAAAAAATATGTTTTAGAAAAAAATTCATTTTACACTTCATAATGCCTCCAAAGTCAGTTTCAATGGATACAGACACTGTGCATGATCAAGTTCTTGTAAAAGAACTTTAATGATACAACCTGCATTAAAATAACAATTCCACTGGAATAAAAAACCTATTCCAATGGAATTGTTATTTTTATGCAGTTTTATCACTAAATGTAATGGAATGTCTGCCCGCTTTCTGTGCAGATTGACCACCAGTTTGTAGGACTAACTATTTGTGTTGTTGAGTCTCATAAGATAAAATGTTTAGCAGTCAACCTACAACACTGAATAATTTCATGGAGAGAGTGAAACGGAGGTGCTTGTATGGATGTTTTAAGTAAAAAATAATATAGGTCAGCCCCAGTATACTGAGATACCCAGGATCCATAAAGGCAGACTGCATTATTCATGATTGTGTTATTGTCATGCTATAATTACATAGACTGGTGAAGAAAAATCACTTGGTAAGCAAAAGGTCCTCGGGTCAACATCAGCCTTAGCTAACCGGCACACAGTTGTGCGTGGGTCAGTGAAGACTGATGTTGACCCGAGGACCTTTAGTATGCCGGTGCATATCCGTGGGAGTCGGAGACCTGTGTGCATTATATCAGGTACTGCAGTATACTGGAGCGCACAATATTGAGGCTGACCTGTAGTAATAATGAAGGCTGTGACCACTGCACAGATTGCATAATGTACCTTTGAACTGGTCATGCTTGCAGGAGTGTTTTCACCCCTGACGAACGGAGCAGTGAATCACTCGGCACATTCCTTGCACGGCTACAGCTCTCTCTTCTCCTCCCCATCCTTCTTGGGACAGGTCAGTTTAACCACTTGCTTGCAGCCACTGGCACTGTGACCAGTGCTGGTGGCTACATGCAAAGTGGGGTCAACCAACATGGTTTTCTTTCGAATATCTTTAGATTTCATTCTATTTATCAACCTTTGGCTTTCAGTAACGCATTTGGTTAAGGTGATTAAGTGTCTGAATCATTAACCCTTTAGTTTTCAGTAGCGCATATGGTTGAGGTGATTCCTGCCGGAATCACCTCAACCAAATGCACTACTGAAAGCCAAAGAGTTAATGATTCAGGCACTTATCACATCACTCTTCTTGTCTTTAAGATGTTTAAGATAATTTTTAAAAGGAGGAAAAGGATTATGATTGCCAGTATACACCCACCATATGTACACCCTTCTTGGGAATGACGCTTCACAAATTTTGTTTGTAAGAGATCTTTCCTGCTAAAGCTTCTTTTCAAGTCATGATCTAATACTTTTCATTAAAAACCCTATATTTATCAAATAGAGACATTAGTCATAAATTGTTGTTGATAACTTGGGACATGAAATTAACTAAATTTGTTCATTAACATTCAAAAGGCAACATTTATTTGTATTCAGTTTTTATCCATATTTAGTGAGACACAGTGGTGGCTGTTAGATGTGCTGTTTTGTTTTCTCAAAATACATTACCGATGGCATTACTATAGAAGATACCCTTTAGCCTACTGATTTCAGCCTAAGCAAAGTTGTGTCCCCTGCACAACTGGGGAGGAGACACCAGGGATCCATGCCTAGGAGCCCCGGGTGGCCTCCCCTTCCCTCCCTATCCGGTCACATGTTGGGCGGAAGCCCGTCAGTTTCACCCTTAGCTCGACCGTGTGTGGTTGTGTTTTGGCCTAACTCCTGTGTTTATTCCCTCAAAACACATTACCGATGACATTACTGTTAGGAATAGTGTCTTAGCTAGACTAATTTCAGCCAAAATTGTTGTGTACCTACATGGTAGGGGAGGTAACAAGGGGCGCTATAACCTAGCCAGTAATGCCTAGCCACGCTCCCCACACGCTCCGATCCATCTGAGCGTGGCTGGCGAGACCTCGCTATACTCCCCCCCCCCCCCCCCCCCCCCCCCCCCGCTCCGATTAGTCTGAGTGGGGCTGGGTAGCCCCACGTTTGCCCCCCCCCCTCCGTCCCAATTCTTCCGGGCGGAGCGGGCGAGACTCTGCTACTGCGGATCGGATCCGACTAGCGGGGATCTGCTGCCGCCTCACTCCGTTCATTCTGGGCGCGGACCCTAACTCCCGCTAGCCCCTCGCCGATCACGCGTCTTGGATGACCCTGTTAGCCCCCCTTCCTCCCGCCCAATGGCGAGTAGGGGGCTTCCGGAGTCCTTACGTGCCTCCGACCGTTGTTCTTGCTCGATCCTTCGCTCCCCACGACACCCTTCGTTGCAGGCCTTGCGTGTGGGCCCATGTCGCGACCCGTCTCCTTTGGCTGGCCTGCGTTCCCGAAGTTGGTCGCCCCCTTTCTTGGCACCGCGGCACAGGCGGTCTCTGGACCTTGATCCTGACGCCCTCAGCTTGTGTAGCAGAGCGCCATATGCCTCTGGCCCCATGTAGCTATTTTTAGTCCACGTCTTAGGTTCCCCGTTCAGCCGCTAGCCGCGACGGCACCACTTGCGTGGCGCGGCGAGTCTTCTGTTGTAGTAAGGGTTTTGTAACTTGTGTCTTGCTTATTTTTGAAGCCTCATAGCTTCCGTTCTAGTAAACGTAGAAGGCTGTTTCAATAGTCATTAGATTCAGCACAGTTCCTGCTTTTAGAATATCTATTTGGTTTTGTACGGTCTGTAATCTGTCTTAGTTAGATTTACGTTTTTCATGCTTTTTCACATTTCACTTGGCTTGTGTGACGGTCATTAAAAATTCATATTAAATTCAGTTTAGC
Organism: Semisulcospira habei; assembly: GCA_036245525.1. Taxonomy (NCBI): domain Eukaryota; kingdom Metazoa; phylum Mollusca; class Gastropoda; family Semisulcospiridae; genus Semisulcospira; species Semisulcospira habei. Next base: position 176,324,517 of record BTPG01000003.1, on the reverse strand, counting down.
GTTAAGCTTTTCCTGATTTAGTTCATTGACAAGCCCTTTAAATTCTCTTTCGGAAATGCTAAGATTTATTAGTATTGAACGTATAGATCGTTAGTTATTAAAGTTTATTCAGGTTGGAACTAGCACAGTTTTCGCTCTTTTCTTTGTCTGGCCGAATCGTTTCGGCTCCGTGAGAGAGCTGCTCTCTAAGCGGCCCGCGCTATGCCTATTTAAAGCCGAGCATCCGGCCGGCGTGTAGCAGACGACTATTTGCGTACTAGTATTAGTGCATATAGCTAGTAGCGTGCCGGCGTCACATCGAGAGTATTCAAGTTCACTGTGTTTCTGCGGGAAACTGGACTGCGGGTCGAATGCCCTGTAAGTAGTGATTATTTTGTGTACATATTCATTGTGTATTTTTGCTAAGTGATGATTTTCTTGATGTTTGATTCTTCATTATTGTCAGACCTCGCATTTTAGGAAGTGTGATTCTTCATTATTGTCAGACCTCGCATTTTAGGAAGCCACTGAGTTTTGGATAATGTGTTTCCGCTGTTTATAATATGTTGCGATTCACATTGTAACTTTGGGGTGGTTTCTCTTTTGTTCACATTTGTAACGTCAGTGCTCGAAGTTGGAGAATGTAGCTTTGGCTCGATCATTATTACTGTCTTGTGGGAACGATCGAGAGTTTGTGTAGGTTATCTAGTCTTTGAAGAGCCTTTCGTTAGAAATAGTACCATGACCGGTCGTGGCGTGGCGATAGCGTCGCCGCCATGATCGAGTGCGTTTAGATTTGAATTTTAAGTCATTACAGTGTGATTGTGGGGATCACCGCAGTTTGTAGCGCCGGTATTACTTGCGTCAGAACTTGAATCCAATTCCGATTTAAGGAGAACATAGTTATTCGAGGTTGACAATCTTGAGGTATCAGCATCGCTTTGTTAAATTCATGTTAGTTACTTTTGTATCCATTCTTAGGTTGTGCTCCCTTGCCATTTTGACTCTATGCTCTGTCTTCTCTCTCCTTTGTCTATCGCCTCGCTAGTACTCCCTACCTGTGCTACTCATTGACGTCACTACTATCCGCCATGTTTGTTTATGCATTGCCATGCATTTGTTACTTGCCATTTACCCATGCGATTACGTAGTTACTCATTGATTTTGTTTATTCCTATGTTGGTGTTGGTCATGCATCAGCGTGTGAACATGTTTTACCAAAGATGCAGGTGCGCGCCCCTATGATCCCCGATCATACGGGAACGCTTCTGCAACCATAATCACACCGTACTCAGCCGCGAACCCCTAGGATCCTCGATCCTACGGGAACGTGGCTGATAATACGGGTAATAGTTACTAGTTGTATTAATGATAATTCATCGGTTATGATTTGGTGGTATTTCAATTTTGCTAACGCAGTTGCGCGCCCCTAGGATTCTGAATCCTACGGGAACGTGGCAGCATATTTGTTGCATGCAGGTGCCCACCTCTAGGATCTCTATGCCTATTGGAGTGCATCTGTCATGCTACCGCTAGTGCAGTCATTAGTTATATATTTGTTGGTGGCCGTATTTACGGTAGCGTACCTCTATGATTTCTAATCATAGTGGCTCGCTTCTGTAGGACTATATTGAGTTTATTGGCCTCCTAATTTGTGTATTTTAGTATTTAGTCTTTGTGTAGAAATTTAGTGGTTTTATTTGTACAGCTTTGGAGTTTGATTAATTATTGGTTTGCTATTGGTGCATGACATTTTCCGTTCTTTAACATTGTTTGCTTATATCCTTTTATTTTTATTTTTCAGGTATTGCTTTTTGTTGGTCATAAAATAAAAGAATGAGAACCATGGACAAGAGTTAGCTCCCTTTTGTCAAATACACCCACACTACCTGCACATCATTACATGAGTCCCCTCGGCTCGGTCACACTTGCATCCAGGGGACTCTGCTTCGGCTATCTTCCTTCGGGACTCTCCCTCCGGATCCCCCCCCCCCCCCACCCCGGTCGGCAGCTTCTTCAGTTTCCGCCCCTTCTCCGGCTGACGGGCTCCCCCCCCCCCCCCCCCCCCCCCCCCCCCAAAGAGGCAAGCTTCCGCCATGGTGGATGCGCAAAGACCTACTAGGTGTCGCAAGTCGCTTCCGCAGGAAGCCGGCTTCTGGGACCTCGCGGAAGCTTTTATTTCCTCAAAAACATTACCGATGACATGACTGATAGGAAGTGTCTACTTACTCTCACAATTTTAGCCTAGGAACCCGTTGTGCCCCTGCACCAACTGGGAGGCACTCGGGGAGCCCCCAGAGGGGCCGAGAGTGATCTCCCGTGACTGCCCATCCGGTTCCGAGTCATGTGATGATTACTCAGTTTAGTCTACTTAGCTCGTCTAGTGCAGACGTGTTTTGCTAGCCTCCGGCCTCGCTTACTTTCGACCGGTTTGGAACCCGTCTTTGTCTTGTGTTGGGACCTGCTTCGGTTGCGGGCTCTTGCCGTGTGCTGCTACTTTCGGCTGCTTCTTCTTCTGCCTCTGCTGCCTTCTCGCCTCTTCGGTTGGCCTCCTTTCCCGCCTTCGGCGCTGTTGTGGTATGGAGGTGTCGTCCCCCGCCCCTGTGGCTGCGGAGAGGTAAGGTAGTTGATTGGCCTTCGGCCGGCTTCCAAGCGGGTCGCCGGTTGTGAGCGCCTATCCCTGTGTGTCGACGCGAGCCTCTCAGGGTGGGGTGCCCACCTGTTTCCGGACTTCCGAACGACGTCGGGAGCCTGGCCGCCAGAGATGTCTGCCCGTCACATCAACTGGTTGGAGCTTCAGGCTGTTTGGCAAGCCCTCATCACTTGGGAATCGAGTCTGCTGCACCAGGAGCTCTTGGTCCTTTCCGACAACGCGACGGTGGTGGCGTACCTTCAGAAGCAAGGCGGCACACACTCTCCCGACTTGTGCATGCTCACCTACCGGCTGATGCTTTGGTGCCAGACCCGCATCATCTTCCTTCGAGCGAGACACATTCCGGGTCACCTGAACGTCCTGGCCGACTCGCTCTCGCGTCGTGGTCAGATGTTACACACGGAATGGACTCTTCGCCAGGACCTTTTCCAGATGATCTGCGCCCACTGGGAGACTCCTCAGATCGATCTGTTTGCCACGAGGTGGAACCATCAGCTTCCCCTCTTTGTCTCCCCGGTCCCGGATCCCCTGGCCTGGGCTGTCGACGCTCTCTCCATCCCCTGGGACGGTTTGATCGCCTACGCCTTTCCCCCGACGGTCCTTGTCCCCAAAGTCCTCCTCAAACTCCGGGGATCCAACGCCATTGTTCTCCTGGTCGCCTCGTTTTCCTGGAACCGCTCTTGGACCACCGACCTCCTCAGCCTCGCCACGGGCCCTCCTTTGCGCTTACCGACGCCCCGGACGATGCTCAAACAGCCTCGACAGGCCCTTTTCCACCCATGCCCGGAGCGTCTCCTCCTTCACGCCTGGAGGTTGTGCGGCGTGCCCTCACCGCTAGAGGCTTCTCGAGTGCAGCAGTGGAGGCGATCTCTTCGGCCCGCAGACCCTCAACGCGACGCGTCTACGAGGGAAAGTGGCGAGTGCTGTGCGCCTGGTGTGAGGACCTCCGTCTCGACCCCACTGGTTTGACTCACTCCCAGCTCACGGACTTCTTCCTCTGGCTCTTCGGAGACCAGGGTCTCGCCCCTATCACCATCAGAGGATACCTTTCCATGATTGCCGACACTTATCGACACCTTGGACGTCCGGACCCCGGCGCCTGTAAGGACATCGCCGACCTTATGTCGCACTTCGGCTTGCGACGTCCGGTACTCCGCTCTCTCGTCCCGCGCTGGGACCTTCCCTGGGTCCTGACGTGGCTGAACTCACCCAGATTCGAACCACTGCCCTTGGCCCGCCTTGAGGACGTGACTCGTAAGACCTGCTTCCTTTTGGCCCTTGCCACAGCGGCCCGAGTCAGCGAGCTGCACGCGCTCTCGGCGCGCCCTGCCTGCCTGCAATTTCGTGCGGATGGCTCCGTGCACCTTCTCCCAGATCCCTCCTTCCTTGCCAAGACCAGGTCTCCACTGACGGCGCCACAAGTGATCACACTGCGACCGCTGCGGGGAATGGACTTCCCTCGAGAGACCAGGCAACAAGACCCTGTGCGTGCCTTACGCGTCTATCTACGCAGAACCAAAGCCGTCCGTCGAGGACGCTCACGCCTCTTCCTGCCTCTTAGGACCGGCAGACATGACATTTCGGCCCAGACGATCTCTTCCTGGCTATGCTGGGTCATTCGGTCCGCCTACCAGGACCTCTCCCCACAGGGAGCAAAGAGGCTTAAGATACGCGCGCACGAGGTACGTGCCATGGCCACGAGTCTTGCCTTCGACCGGAACTGTGCTGTTAAAGACATTGTGGCGGCAGTAGGCTGGCGAGCAGAATCTACCTTCGCCCGCTTCTACCTCCGGGATCTGGCAGGCCAGCGAGACAACCTCGCTCTGGTGGGGGACACCACGGCAGCGCAACACTCCCTCCCGGCGCCACTGTCTTGCCTTCCTAGTAGGTACGCTTCTTAGCTAAAATTGTCGGGAGTTTGCGACTGGGAGGATAGCTCTGCAGGCCCCCTGGGTTATTTTGCGGGCAGCGGCACCCTCCTCCTGCTCGTAATTCTTCCTATCAGTCATGTCATCGGTAATGTTTTTGAGGAAATAAATGCATTTTTCTCTAAAAGGTATTTTTTCGAAAAATACTTACCGATGACATGACTCGGAAGACCCTCCCTCCTGCCTCGCTTGCCGCTGGTAAGCTAAGTATCCTAAACTGAGTAATCATCACATGACTCGGAACCGGATGGGCAGTCACGGGAGATCACTCTCGGCCCCTCTGGGGGTTCCCCGAGTGCCTCCCGGTTGGTGCAGGGGCACAATGGGTTCCTAGGCTAAAATTGTGAGAGTAAGTAGACACTTCCTATCAGTCATGTCATCGGTAAGTATTTTTCGAAAAAATACCTTTCAGAGAAAAATGCATTTTTCCACTCAGCTTCGCCAGGACAGCTTTGGCGACAACGGCTTTTTCGCGGACTCTCGGTGGCCTGCCGGTATCAACATGAGCTTTCGTCAGGGTTGGTATGCGGGGCACTCCCAAGCCTTCTCCGTTCCTCTCCCCGCCCTAGATTCGGCGGCCATGACTCAGGCGGGTGGTCGCAGGTTACTCCTGGCTGCTTGGCCTCGCCCACTGGACAAGATCGCGAACCTCATCCGAAACTCCCTGTCCTGTTCCGGTTTCTTGGAGCTGGCAACGCAGACGGTGCTGAGCTGTTTGGAGGACACCTGCGACCAGGCGGCCTCGTCCCCTCTCCGTGACATCCATTCTATTTTAGTGGCTGCTAACGGGGCCGCTTATCACTCGTCCATTAACACCATGGCAGCGGCCGCTAACTGTGACCTCTGGCGCCAAGATTCCCTCCTGCGCCTCTGCTCGGACCTTCCCAAAGCCATGAAGTCGCAGCTCCGCCAGGCTCCGCTCGGGGGTTCGCAGCTTTTTGGGGACACTTGGCAGTCTGTCAAGGAGGCGTCCAAGGATCTTTGGCCTCGGCCCGCCGCCGCCCCCTCCTGGTCCCGTTTTTTCGCTTCCCGCACGGCCACATCCCAGGCCGCCTAAACGTTCTCGTGGCCTCCCTATCCCTGCGCAGCCATCTCCACCACACAGAGTGGTCCCTGCGCCCGGACATCTTTCGCCTGATCTGCACGCGGTGGGAGACGCCGTTAATCGACCTCTTCGCCACCAGGTGGAACAAGCAGCTCCCGCTCTTTGTCTCGCCCGTACCAGACTCCCTCGCCTGGGCCGTGGACGTGCTCTCTTTTGAAAAATACTTACCGATGGCATTATTTGGAGGATCCTCCCTCTTGCCCTGCTTGCCGCCTGTTCGGCTAAGTGTAAAACTGGCGGGCTTCCGCCCAACACGTGACCGGATAGGGTGGGAAGGGGAGGCCACCCGGGGCTCCTAGGCATGGATCCCCGGTGTCTCCTCGCCAGTTGTGCAGGGGACACAATTTTGCTTAGGCTGAAATCGGTAGGCTAAAGGGTATCTTCCATATAGTAATGCCATCGGTAAGTATTTTTCTAAAAAATACATTTTAGAGAGAAATTCAGTTTTATGTTTTTCCTATTAAAAATAGTGCTTTTACGTTAACCAAACATAATTTCCAGACCTGTACAATAGAGTATTATATTCATATTCATTTGCCTATGCAGAGGACCAGCAACCTGCAGACTCCAAGCTTTCACCACACGGGCAGCAACTTGCAGACCTCCCACCAGACCCCAAACAGACTACAGCCATTACCTAATAGTTCTGCTGCTGATACTTCCGCAGACATTAAGCTAGCAGGTATGAACAGTCCTTCAAGCAAGTCTTGCCATCTGCAAAAGGTGGAGATTTGCACGAGCCCCCGCAGCTGGTGGTTTTGCAAGTAGTTTATCTTCATGTGTCTATGTGAATTCAACACTACAGAAAACACAATCGTAAATTATGCCATCTGAATTTATGCTCCCAGGTACCGTGATACATTCAGGCTGACTGACCTATACTTGTTTGGTAAATTTAATAGCTGGAAAAAAAAACAACTTTATTTTTACTCACCTCCCATTTTCAGGCACAAGTCAGCGTTCCCTGCCTCCCCACCTTGTTTCGCCTCGGCTGAGTGGTGCCTCCCCCAGCCTTCACAAAATGGAGCAGGTTCCTGGTGAGGCAAACCCTCTCACAAATACTGGTTCCTTCATCGGCCAAACATCGTCAGACATACCAGCAGTTCCACCGCTTCAGTTATCCCAGGTGAAAAAATAATAATGCGCTTGAATGATGCTTCTTCAGTCCCCCTTTCAGACCATTCCATCTACAAAAGGCATAGATTCTCATGAGCCCCTCGGGCCTCCAGACTGCAGGGGCTCATGAGAGTCTAAGCCTGTTGCTTGCAGAGATTGGCCCAATTTATGTCTTTGGATTGAAGGAAGTCATCCAGGCTATGCCTGCCTCTGTCTTTTTGTCGCACCAGGTTGTGTTAGTTGTTCAGATTGTTTCTGGTCAGATCCCTGTCATCACATGTAAAGGCGCGCACAAAATCCAACACGTGCAAAATATGTTTAAAATAAGGAGCGACACATCCATTTACTTTGATTGTTTTCCAGTACAAAAAGTGTGTTACTTTTGACATGGGTGGGGACTTTTCCAGCTACAGCCGGATTTCTGGATTAATTTTTTTTTTCCCACTTAAAAAGTGCCCCAAGACCATCGCTTCAGGATTCAACTTTTTTTTTGGTCCCACCCATGTTTTGAAGAAAGAAAAACACCAATATACTGGTATGCTACGTTTTTCTGTATGTAACCATGAAATACAGAAAATGGACCATTTTCTGTTTCCTAGGACTCGGCACTAATCAGTGGTGGAGAGGAAGGAGAAGGGGAGATACTTTACACAGGTAGCAGCTCCAGAAGGGATGCTGGAGCAGTGGAAGACGTCCAATCCTCAGCGTCCCCGCACTCGTCCCAGGGTGCATCTCCCCGACAAGGCGCTCTCGGCCCATCCCACAATGCTCTGCGCAAAATGGTGAAGGCAGACTTGCGAGAATATCGCGAGCAGCTGCGACATGAGTTCTCTGCCATGCTGTGGGGCCATGGCGGACAGGTGAGTGATGCATTTTTGTGGCTTAACCCTTTTAGCCTCAAGGTCCCATTTCTCAAATTTTGGAGGTGTTGCCTAATGACTATGTACCAGTTGCAGGAGATGGATTGACCATGATAATTCAAGGGTAGTGCCAGATTAGCTTGGTGCCTGAAGGCGCCAAGCTAATCTGGCACTAAATGGGTTACCGGTGGCAGATGGAGCAGTGTGTGTAGTGACTGGTCTGGCACAGGCTTTAACCCTTTCCCTGCCAGTGGACATTATTTTGTTTTTGAAACCTTTGTTCCTTCAATGATCAAAAGCCACAACTGTCCTAGTAACATGGATACAAGTTGGTCTCAACAAGAGATATAGAGCCCCATGAGCTTCCCCCCCCCCCCCCCCCCCCCCCCCCCGTGAATGCTGGAGGCTCATGAGGATCTGTCTTGCAGTTGGATCGGGTTGACTTTTTGTCGGCAGTGAAAGGGTTACGCTCACTCATGTGACTGATGCTTCATCGTAATACGAATTATATTTCTTCCTTCACAGGCATCAGGCAGCTCAACAGCAGGTGCTAAAACCAGTGGTGGGCCAAACGCTGGCAGTATGGTGACTGCCCCAAGGGATGTAGGTGCCTTTCAGAGCGAGTTCTTACGTCGACTGGTGGCAGACGCCATGGAGGAGGTTCGCGACGATATCCACCGCCACATCCAGAGTTTGCATGTGGAGATGATCCGTCAGTTCCTAGATTTACAGGTAGGTATGTTAGGATCAAATGCATTCGAGGTGTTCTGCATTCAGATTCACGGCTATATGCTGCGTATGCAAATACAGCATGCCTCAAATGGTCTGACATTTCCTGCTAGTTGTAATCCACAAGATCATTGGAGCATATGTAGATTGGATTATTAGATTGGATCACCAGTGAACTGAATAGCATCAACAGTCTCATCTGTTAGAAAGTTGCCACGTGCCTTCTTTAACCCTTATCATTCAGAATACACCAGTGTGTGAAATAAGTTTGACTAAAATTGTTCAAGGGTAGTGCCAGAATAGCTTGCTAGGCGCCAAGCTATTCTGGCACCACCCTTGAACTAAAGCCATTGGTCTATACCTTATCTGTAAGTACTATAATGTAGCTTGCGTATGGCAGTGTACAAATTTGAAGCTTTTAGTCTCAGTTTGATATGGGTTAAAAGATAATTAGCAAATTGTGTACATCTACTTGTTTGTATGTATTTCAAAATATGAACCCTTTGGCTGTCGGTAGCAGTTTTAGTCATGATGAGTCCTACAGGAATCATCGCGACAAAAACCACTACCGACAGCCAAAGGGTTCATAAACTGTGTTGTAACTGTCTTTTTTAGGCATGTTTCTTCTTCGTTGAGATGTTCCCTGCACTTTTTGATAGTCCCTTGGATAGTCACTTTACACAGGTTTAATTGTACCTACATTCTTTGACTTGATTCTGAAAAATAACTCATGTACATGTTGGAGGTAATGTTTGTTTGTTTCCTCAAAACCCTCGCAGGAGATAGATTGACCGATGGCATTACTGATAGGAAGATACGCTAGCCAGCCTGATTTCAGCCTAAGTCCGTTGTGTGAATAAGCACAAACGGGGAGGCGACTCCGGGGAGCCTGTTTATCAAACGCAACCCCGGGTGGCCTCCCCTCCCTTCCCTTCATGCCCTATGGGCTGACCCACCAGTTTCACGCTTAGCTGCCTTGCGGTCGGTTGCACCGTTTTTCCGTTGTGTTTATTGTGTGGTTACGCTGATTCTCTTCACCTGTTTCGGAATTCTTCGACAGACTGGTTGTGGGTGGTGGCCTTGCCTGAAGGATTCCCCTCTTCTTTTTTCTTCTGAAGCTCTCTCTCTTCCTTTAGAGACTTCAATGAGTTAAGGTCTTGTTGGCGCCCAAGTCGTCGGCTATGGCGGACGGTCTCCGGCCTCATGGTGTTGTTTTTCCTATCGCCACCGCATGGCGAGTGACTCGAAGCGCAGGGTATTGCACTGTTTTCCTTTTCTCCCGTCCTAGTTAGGATTAATAATACATACTACACATCAATACCACAGCTCGGGAAATGTACGAATTTTGTCCGGGCATTGCCGTGGGACACGCGCCGCGCGGTGGTTGTGCTTGCATCCTTACCACCCCTTCCTAGTGTGGGCTAGGTACCGCGATGGCACAGTGGTACTTAAAAACATCAGATTGGATTCTCTTCACCTGTTTCGGAATTCTTTGACAGACTGGTTGTGGGTGGTGGCCTTGCCTGAAGGATTCCCCTCTTCTTTTTTCTTCTGAAGCTGTCTCTCTTCCTGTAGTTACTTCAGTGAGGTAAGGTCTTGTTGGTGCCCAAGTCGTCGGCTATGGCGGACGGTCTCCGGCCTCGTGTTGTTTTTCCTATCGCCACCGCATGGTGAGTGACTCGCCGCGCGGGGTATTGCACTGTTTTCCTTTTCTCCCGTCCTAGTTAGGATTAATAATACATACTACACATCAATACCACAGCTCGGGAAATGTACGAATTTTGTCCGGGCATTGCCGTGGGACACGCCCTGCGCAGTGGTTGTGCTTGCATCCTTACCACCCCTTCCTAGTGTGGGCTAGGTACTGCGATGGCACAGTGGTACTTTATCGACACGCAGTTCAAACCCCATAGTTGTCGAGAATTTTAAAAACATAATGAATGGGGAATGCACAGCTCAGGAGAGTTACGAATTTACGGACTTTCGCTGTTTGGGCTGCTCCTCTTCCGACCTTGCCGGATTTGTGACTCTTGGAAGGAGCAACACTGGTCCCGCCTCTGGGACTTCAATCGACGGGACCGTCCCTTGGGACCGCAGTATGATGCCTCCGGCTCCTCTCACTGTGGACCGCTTCTATCGATGGGACCGACCCTTGGGACCGCAGTATGCTGCCTCCGGCTCCTCTCACTGTGGACCGCCGTGAGATGGCCTTAGTCGCCTGCTCGGCGTTAAACCCAACTAACTAACTAACTAACTCTCACTGTGGCTACCGCGACTTCCGCTGTTGTGCCTACCGGCCCCCCGAGACCCCGCAAGTGGGCTTTATCAGACATTGGAGGGTTGTCTGCGCGAAAGCTGACCGCTACTGACCAGTTTGGTCACTCCCTGACCATTCGCGCCCCCCCCCCCCCCCCCCCCCCCCCCCAGTTGGGGATCAAAGCTTACAAACGCAGGGACGGTCCCTCTCAGCTGGATGCAGCCAGACCAAGACCAGGGCCCAGGCCGATGATACGACACACCCACAAGAGAGGCATTCACAGGCCCGATGCGCTCCCGTCTGTGGCTTCACACGAGCATTGCCCAGTGAGCTGAGCGCTCCGGAGGCCCGCTCAACCTTGAGCCCTGCCCATAAGGCGCCTATCCACCCTGCATCACGGGGCTCAGATTGCAGACCACCACAGAATGGCCAAACACGAGCGTTGCCCAGTGAGCTGAGCGCTCCGGAGGCCTGCTCATCCTTGAGCTCCACTCATAAGGCGCCTTTCCACCCTGTGGCACAGAGCTCAGATCGCAGACCACCATGGCACCAGCAGACGGATGGACACTCACACTCACGTCGTGGATGCTCTCCGTCACCTGTCGTTCTTCCTGGACTTCCGGCTTTCGGGGAGCTCTTATCCTCGCCGCAGGGATCTTCGCTCCGATTTTCGCCGCTCTCGCTGGCCGTGCGGTCTCCCTCCCCCCCTTTTGGCGCGTGGGGACTCGCGGGCTGGCTGCATCCCTGCCCAGCCACGGCGCCCTTGGTCTCAAGTGAGTGCCGTTTTGGCTCCGGGATCTCGGCGTTCCTCGCGCCCCATCTCCCCTGAGCGCCATGCCCGGCTTTCGGGTTCGCGGACCCCATCCTCCAGACGTGGCCGCACTACCCTCTTCTGTACGCCTGCGCGCAGGCTACCCCTCCCCCCCCCCCTCCACCCCTCGCGGACCATCTGTTGGTGAGTGGGAAGAGGATGTCCTTAGTCTACATCCGGAGGACTCCGCTTTGACACTTCTGTCTCATCGTCCCATGGTGCCCTCTCTCGCTGCGGACAGCAGTCCTAGCTCTTCGCTCCACAACTCCTCACCCTCTGCCCCTCACGGAACCGTGGGATCCGAGACCATTAAGGCGCTGGACGCGTCCGCACGCATGATTACCAGATCCCTCCCTCCAGCCTGGTGCCCTCCGTCTCCTCCCCTCAAGCGGAAACCTCTGCCTCGATCGATGCCTTGCTACAGGCCAAGCGTGTCAAATCCCTCCCGCAGCCCCCCCTGTTTCGTGACCTTGCAGAAGCGTTCAACTCTCACCTGCAGCAGGGCAAGTTGGGGGAAAGGAACTTCTTCGCTGAACGTTGATGGCCCGTGGATGTCGACATCTGTTTTCAGCAGTCTTGGTATGCGGGGCACTCCCAGGCCTTTCTGTGCCTTCTTCCGCTGGTGGACACTGCGGCGCTGACACAGAGCGGCGGTAGGGGGAGCTCGGGGAGGGACACTACTCAGGGGCTTGACAAGACAGCTACCCTTGTTTGGAATACCTTAGCCTGCCTTGGCTTCTTGGATCTAGCAACGCAGACGGTGGTCCGCCGCATTGAAGATTTCTGGGCTTCCCCAGAGACTCCGAATCACCTACGCGATCTGCATTCCTTGGCTGTGACTGCCAATCAGGCAGTGTACCACGCCTCCACGAACACAGTAGCAGCTGCGGCTAACTGTGACTTGATGAGATGGGATGCGGTACTGAGGCAGTGCACTGGACTTCCGGCCTCAGTCAAGATACAGCTCCGACAGGCCCCCCTGGGGGGAGCCCTTCTCTTTGGCCCTACTTGACAGTCCGTTAGGGAGGCGTCCAAAGATCTGTGGCCTCCACGGAGTCCTCCCGCTTTCCTTCCGTCCGCATACCCGCGGGTCGCCCCTTGCAGAATTACAGACCCTCCTCGCGACCAGCTCCTCAGGATCTGCGCGGCGTGGACCCCCCTCGCTTCTTCCTCCGCGGACGCGGCTTGTGGAGCCGCTTTGCCCCTGGCCCCCGCGGCGCTCACCGCTGGGAGCACGGGCGGACCCAGTGACTCACTGCCTCCTCGACCTCCCCTCCCCCTGACTGTTCCGGAGCCCCTGGTCGGCGGGAGGTTGGCCCTTTTCCGGGATGAGTGGTGGTCTCTGCTTCCTGATGACCCGTGGGTACTCGCCACCGTCTCGGAGGGGCTCCAGATATCTTTCAGACTTCCGCCCCCTCTCAGCCGCTCGCCACTCTGGACGCGGTCCCCTACCGATCCCGGAAAAGCCAATTCTCTGGCCGGCGAGGTCGCCTCCCTGCTTCGGAAGTCCACCACGGAGGTCGTCGCACGTCCAGACACACCAGCCTTCTACAGCCGCCTCTTCCTAGTTCCCAAGCCGGACGGCAGGTGGCGTCCAGTCATCAACTTGTCGGCTTTGAACAGGTTCTTCAAGGCCCCTCCATTTTCGGACGGAGACGGCGCGAGCGGTGAGAGCGGCCGTACCTCCCATGGACTTTGTGATCAGCCTGGATCTTGCTGACGCCTATCTGCATGTCCCGATACATCCTGTGTCCCGCTGATACTTGCGCTTTGCCTTTCGCGGGATAGTCTACCAATTCCGAGCGCTCCCTTGCGGCAGTGGCGGCTATCACAGCAGATCGCAGGTCTTTCACTCTGAGGGTTTATGAGGGGAAGTGGAGGGTCTTGCAGGATTGTGCCAGGCCAGAGAGCTGTCTCCCATGGCTCTCTTGACACCCCAGCTGGCCGAGTTTTTCCTCTGGCTATTTACCGATCAGGGTCTGGCCCCCATTACCATCCGGGGCTATGTCTCTATGATCACCGACACATACCGGCACTTGGGACGGCTGGATCCAGGAGTGTGTAAAGACCTGGCAGATCTCATGGCCCATTTCAAATTGCAGCAACCAGTCCAACGTTCCCTGCTTCCGCGGTGGGACCTTGCGTGGGTGCTCACGTGGCTTAATTCTGGGCGGTTTGAATTTCTGCACCTGGCCACCTTGGCGGATGTAACCAGGAAGACGTGCTTCCTCCTCGCTCTCGCTTCAGCTTCCAGGGTCAGCGAACTCCACGCATTTTCTGTGGCCCCGTCCTGTCTACAGTGGAGAGCGAATGGGTCAGTGCAGCTCCTGATGAACCCTGCCTTCTTTGCAAAGAACAGGCTGCCAGCGGTCGGGGCACAAGTAATTACGCTCCAACCCCTTCAGGGTCTGATAGGTCACAGGAGTCGCACCAGCAGCACGCCTTAAGGATCTACCTGCGCCGAACACGTCCCCACTGGCAGGGCCGGACCCGCCTCTTCCTGCCTCTGCGGCGAGGCAGGAACGACATTTCAGCTCAAACCATCTCTTCTTGGTTCAGATAGGTCTGCGTATGAGGACCTCTCCCCTGAGGGGGCTAAGAGGCTGCAAATCCGAGCCCACAAAGTCAGAGCGGTCTCCACTAGCGTCGCATTAGACCGCAACTGTGCGGTGCGAGACATTGTGTCGGTGGTGGGGTGGTGGTCGAGTTCCACCTTTGCACGCTTCTACCCGCGCGACCTCTCAGGACAGCACGAGAACCTGGCACTCCTGGGCGATGTCTCGGTGGGGCAGCACTCCCTCCCGGCGCCGGAAGCACCATAGGTAACGCTTAGTTGAAATCGTCAGGAGTGCGCCCTGGGTGCCTTACTAAGCTTGTTATGATCACGGGGTATGTGGGCGGCACCCTCCTCCTTTTCATTATTCTTCCTATCAGTAATGCCATTGGTAACGGTTTTGAGGAAACAATTTAATTTTCTCTAAAATATATTTTTTTTCGAAAAATACTTACCGATGGCATTACTCGAAGGGCCCTCCCGCCTACCCCGCTTGCCGCCAGTTCGCTTAGCGTGAAACTGGTGGGTCAGCCCATAGGGCATGATGGGAAGGGAGGGGAGGCCAACCGGGGTTGCATTTGATAAACAGGCTCCCCGGAGTCGCCTCCCCGTTTGTGCTTATTCACACAACGGACTTAGGCTGAAATCAGGCTAGCTAGCGTATCTTCCTATCAGTAATGCCATCGGTAAATATTTTTCGAAAAAATATATTTTAGAGAATTTTTTTTAATTTTTTTTAAATCTTGTGAGTTAGTAATTAACCCTTTCATTGTTTTTCAGAGAGACATCCAGTCACAGCTGTCCTACTATGCTCAGATGAACCAGGATCTTATACTGCAAGTCAGACGGTTAGAAGAGGAAAACAGAAGACTGAAGAAATGTTTTTAGTCTGTTGAGAGAATCTTTCTCTTGTACATAGATTGTTTTACGCACATATTTTATTTACTCCCTTGTGCATGCAGCCACCGATAACGCTTAGTTATAGTATTGGTGGCTCCAGGTGCAAGTGGGTTTACCCTTTGGTTGTCGGTAGCGCTTTTGGTTGTGGTAATTCTTTCAGGAATCACCATGACCAAAAGTGCTACCGACAGCCAATGGGTTAATTTGCAGCTCCAGCTGTGATGGTCTCTTATCACTTGAAAGCTTTTTAACCCCCTTGTGCATGCAACCATGGGTACTATTTACAGTGCTGGTAGATGCATGCACAAGGGGGTTAGTATTTGATGGAATCTTCTGCCACAGATGTTCTTTTGAAGAATTCTTTTCAACTTTGTGTCGTGTGACGGACCATGAACTGCCACAGTTCCGTCGCTCTTAATCCCTAATCTGCCAGTGGCTGTGAATGAAATCTGAGAAATGACTGCATATTGTGTGCTTGAAATCTATCCATCTGTTTAGGTAACATGGATGCAAATTGTTTAAAAAAAAGAGCGCTTTCTAGTGATACAGACCCACATGAGCCTCCGCTGTAGCAAGGACTCATGAAGGTCTGTGTCACTGACATGTCCTGGTAGTAAAGAATTATTTAATAATTAGGGTTTTCGTCTACCTTATTTTAAAAATAGGGTAGACTTTGAAATGGGGTTGTGTCGGAGCGCATTCCGGAAAATGCACAAAACGTTTTTGGCGTGCGGTGCAGAAATTCTGGCAAAGAAGTAGCACGATAAAAATGACGTCACGTCTAGCTACACAAACCTTGCTAGAGAACGTCTTTTTGGCGCCTAGTGCCGTATGTATGTGTGTGCGCGGATGTGACAGCAACTAGAGCCCACGTTTGAGGACAGATAAGCTTGAAATGTTAGTATCTGCGGCCCTTTTTTTCGAATTTTTCATTAAGATGCTCATTGGCGAGAAAATGGTCATTTCACAAAAACCAGTTGATCCACACTGGAGTCCATAATTTTTCTTATTTTTTACTAGATATTTTGCATATAGCTAGATACAAGGGAGATATTGAATGAGTTCGTTAACCAGCATTGTACCTCTAGAACTTTTTGAGTGATAATTAAATATTTTTTTAACATTTTTGGGATTAATTTCATGAATTATATGGGTTAATTTTAAAACAACTGAATCTTTTTTAATGAAAAAAACACTCTTCTCATTAATAATCGCATGATTTTTCATTTACGGTATTTACATAAGCCTACAGTTTGTCTCGGCTTTCGGGTTCGATTAGGTCCATTGTGACCTGTATGCCCTAGGTGTGAAAATCAGACAATGTTCTGCACCACTTTTCAGGAGTCATTTGTAAAACAGCTAACATAACTTTCATTTTTCTTTTACAATAAAAACTATCTTCTCATTAATCAGGTACCGTAAAGCAATCATGATTTTTCATGAACAGTGTTTGCATAATCCTGCTGTTTGTCTCGGCTGTGGGGTATTATTAGGTCAAATTGTGACCTGTAAGCCCTAGGCATGAAAATCAGCAAGAAAATTGCAAAGTTCATACTCTGATAATCAAATGTTAGTACTGCGATGAGTGGTGAGAGTGGTGACACAGCGTCATGGGACTAATGATGCCATGACGTGAAGCTTGAAGTGACGTCATTTCATTGCTCGTGCTATTATTCTTCTTCAGAATAGCTATGCTACGCCAGACCACAGAGCTTATGAATGGCGGGAATCTTTGTTTCTGTGTGCCAGTGTGTGTGGATCAGAGGGTGGGTTAGAGTAGAAGGAGATGGATTCCTGTCGTACACGAACCCACAGAGCGTACTAATGGCGGGAAGCACCATGTGTCCGTCTTTATTTGTGTGTGCTGACGTGTGTGTTGATCAGGGGTTGGCTTAGAGAGGAGAGAGAAGGATCAGCATAATAAGCCTAACAATATGAACAACCCTGAATGTTCCTAAAAGATAACGCATGTGAGCTCCACACAGTACGGTAGACATTGGGATGAAATCCTCATCTTGTTAAGATTTACGGCCAAGCAGGCGACTAAGGCCATCTCACGACAGCTGGTAGTAAAGAGGCTGACTACGTGACCTGCCAAAGCACGGTGAGGAACAACCAGATGCAATAGGCATAGATAGATCTTCATGAGCCCTTGCAGATGAAGGGGCGCCCATGAGAATATGTATCTTACTGGCCTCATTCGTGTGCATGTGCCTTTGACAGTTGGGACTATGTACTAGCGATATGTGATGGTTCTGAGATATCATTTACAGCATTTGGCAGTAAAGGGCTTAGGAGGAGGATTCGCAGTGCTGCCTTATGTCAGGCGTCATGGTGGGCCCAAAAAGGGCTCGTTCAGGGCAGGAAAGCAGTCTTGTTTGGTAAAATCGTAATCACTTGGCTTCAGCACGGGTTTAGGACATGATCCCTGAGATTGAAATTCATAACCTGGGGAGTGCTCTGAAAACTGCATTCCTTTCCCAGTTCAGCAGACAGGTTGAACATGATAGTTCAAGGGTGGTGCCAGAATAGCTTGGTGTCTCTAGGCGCCAAGCTATTTTGGCACCACCCTTAAACTATCATGGTCAATCCACATCCTGTGGTGGATGGGTTATGAAACTTGACTCTACTACTCTTTGAAATGTCATTGACCAAAGTTAATGGACTGACTTTGTTTCTTGTTACCAGCATGTGTTCATGATCTTCCAGATGAAACACTTGTTAGCTGTATCTTGGTCTTCATGCATTGGAATACGTCTTGCAAAATACGCTCGCCTGTACAAATTATCTATATCATATTTTATCTCGCCATGTACATGTTTGTATAATACAGAAGAAAGAGGTATGAATTGTAAGTGAATGCAGAGTGAATGCATGCTTGATTTTATTTGGTTTGGGGATCTGAACGAGGTGCCTGCAGGTGTATGTTTCAAACAGTTAACTCTTTGGCTGTCAGTGCATTTTGTCGAGGTGATTCCAGCAGGAATCACTTCTTCACCAAAAAGCGCCACGGAAAGCCAAAGGTTTTAACCTCCTTTTGCATGCAGCCCAACCTCGCGCTGGGACCATATGGCGAGGCGCGTCCCCTGGGTGGTGGATAGGGGGTCCCTCGTGAGAGGGGTGCACCGAATGAAATAAGGTGCCGTGAACCAACATGGTCTAAGGGAAGGTGACCCCGACAGAAAACCCCTGGTCCTCCTAGTAAGGGGGTTGGGCGTGGGGGTAGCTTCCCCACCCTGCAAAAAAGGAAATAGCTACAAAAACGCCGACGAAAAGACTAACAGTAATTCCTTTCCTGGAGGAGGAAGGTTCTTCTACCAGAAGACTTATGACGTCCTGTAGTGAAAGCCGGAAGTCTTAGGAAGCCACAGGACCGAGCCGCCTCTCTCTATCCAGGGACACAACCATGGGCTCATGGAACGTCAAGACCATGTACCAGAGCGGCAAGGCCGCCCAGATAGCAGCGGAAATGCAAAAGTACAACCTTTCCCTGCTAGGTATCAGTGAAGCCAGATGGACGCAGTCTGGCCAGAAAAGGCTGTTAAGTGGGGAGATGATTCTGTATTCAGGTCATGAAGAGGAGAATGCCCCCCATACAGGAGTAGCATTCATGCTGTCACCAGTGGCACAGAGAGCGCTGATGGGCTGGGAACCTCTTGGGCCAAGAATTATCACAGCAGCCTTTAGAACCAAGAAAAAGCTCAAGCTGAACGTCATTCAGTGTTATGTGCCCACTAATGACAGTGACGAGGAAGAGAAACAAGAGTTCTACGACCGACTCCAGAGTGCCGTGGACAAATGTGCGGAGCGAGACATCACCATCGTCATGGGCGATTTTAATGCCAAAATAGGGGAGGACAACACCGGATACGAAGAGGTGATGGGGAGACAGGGACTAGGCTCGGAGATGAGTGAGAACGGGGAGAGGTTTGTAGACTTTTGTGCTCTAAACCGACTTGTCATTGGAGGCAGCATCTTCCCACACAGAAGAATACACAAAGCAACTTGGGTCTCACCTGACCATACAACAGAGAACCAAATAGACCATATCTGCATTAGCAAGAAATTTAGAAGATCCCTTCAAGATGTTCGAGTGAGGAGGGGAGCAGATGTCGCCTCAGACCACCATCTGCTTACCTTAAGAATGAAGCTCAAGCTAAAGAAAAGCCGCACAGAGACAACAAGAAGACAGCGCTATAATGTAGGCCTCCTGAGAGAAACTGGAGTTAGAGAAGAGTTCAAACTGGTGCTGTCCAACCGGTTTCAAGCGCTACAGGAGCTAGTAAATGAAGAGGAGGCGGTCACCACAGAGCAGCAGTGGAAGGCAGTTAGAGAGGCGCTGAACTCAACCTGCAAAGACACTGTAGGGTTCAGGAAACACCATCACAAGGACTGGCTGTCGGCACAGACCTTGAAGAAGATAGAAGTGAGGAAGCAGAAGAAAGCAGTTGTCAACAACAGTCGCACGAGAGCAGCCAAAGTAAGGGCACAGGAGGAATACTCCGAAGCCAACCGCGAGGTGAAGAGGAGTATCGGAGCAGACAAGAGGGCCTACACAGACAGCCTGGCAGCAGAGGGAGAAAAGGCAGCAGGCAGCGGCAACATGAAACAGCTCTACGACATTACCAGAAGATTGTCGGGCAAGTATGGCCATACAGAAAGACCAGTAAAAGACAAAGAAGGCAAGCCTATTGCAGACAGAGCAGACCAACTCGACAGATGGGCCGAGTATTTTGAAGAGTTACTGAACAGACCTAGCCCACCTGACCCCCCAGACATCCAGCCAGCAGAGACCGACCTACCCATCAGCTGTGACAGCCCAGCTGGGAAGAGATCAGAAGAGCAGTGGCATTTTTGAAGAACGGCAAAGCAGCAGGGCCAGATGGCATCCCAGCGGAGTCTCTGAAAGCAGACCTAGAGACAACAGTGGAGATGCTGTACCCACTGTTTGGAAAGATCTGGGAAGAGGAGGTGATGCCGGCTGACTGGAAGGAGGGGTACCTAATCAAGCTTCCCAAGAAAGGCGACCTCAGCAAGTGTTCCAACTACAGAGGAATCACCTTGCTGTCGGTACCAGGAAAGGTCTTCAACAGGATCATCCTAGAGAGAATGAAGAGCTCCGTTGACCCCCAGCTGAGAGACCAGCAAGCAGGATTCAGGAAGAACCGATCATGTACAGACCAGATCGCCACTCTCCGCATCATCGCGGAACAGTCTCTGGAGTGGAGCTCCCCGCTGTACGTCAACTTTGTGGATTATGAGAAAGCATTTGACAGTGTGGACCGAGAGACTCTGTGGAAACTCCTACGACACTACGGTGTACCCACAAAGCTCATCCGCCTGATCAAGAGCAGCTACGATGGCATGACATGTCGCGTGATCCACGAAGGGCAGTTCACCAGGGAGCTCCAGGTCAGAACTGGTGTCAGGCAGGGGTGTCTGCTGTCTCCGTTCCTCTTCCTACTGGCCATAGACTGGGTCATGAAGATGACCACAGAGCACAGGCGAAGTGGAATACTGTGGACACAGCTTGACGACCTCGATTTTGCAGACGACTTGGCATTACTGTCCCACACTCATCAACAAATGCAGGACAAGACCACGAGGCTTGCTGACATCTCGTCCCAAGTGGGCCTCACCATTCACAAACAGAAAACAAAGACAATGAGGCTGAACGCAACCAGGGAAGAACCAGTCTTGCTTGCTGGCACCCCGTTGGAGGAGGTGGAGTCCTTCACCTATCTCGGGAGCATCATAGACAAAAAAGGCGGCACTGATGCAGATGTCGGAGCACGAATCGGTAAAGCCAGAGCAGCCTTTCTCCAGTTGAAAAAAGTGTGGAGTTCCAGAGAGCTGTCACAACACACCAAAGTCCGGATTTTCAACTCCAATGTAAAAGCAGTTCTCCTATATGGAGCAGAGACTTGGAGATTGACAAAAACCACAGTCAACAGAGTACAGACCTTCATGAACAGTTGCCTTAGAAGAATTTTGAAAATCCACTGGCCAGAGAAGATCAGCAACGTCAGACTGTGGGAGAGAACAGAGCAGATAACAGTAGAGAATGAAATTGGGCGAAGAAGATGGGGATGGATCGGTCACAGTCTGAGAAAGCCAGCTTCCAGTATCACTAGGCAGGCATTGTCATGGAACCCCCAGGGAAAGAGGAAAAGAGGTAGGCCGAGAAACTCCTGGCATCGAGACCTCCAAGCAGACATCAAGAGACTGGGAACCACCTGGAGTAGAATCGAAGGAGAAGCACAGGACAGGAGTTGCTGGAGGTCTCTCGTCGACGGCTTATACCCTGGTAGGGGTGACAGGCGTAAGTAAGTAAGTATGCAGCCCCAGGTACTGTAAAGCAATGTCAGCGGCTGCATGCACAAGGGGCTTATTTGCATGGTCTGTATGTGTACTTTCTTATCCATGGACATTTTGTTATCTCATCAAGCTAGGAACTTCCCACTTAGTTCTGTGCATACGGTGCAAAACAGTGTCAAGAACGAGAATCTCAGATGAAGAACAATTCGCAATTACTGGTAACATGCTTTTTTTCGTGCCATGCTGCCTAGGGGTGAAAGGTCCAACATTGTAGAGCTGCATGCATTTCCAGTGTAAATATGCATTTTCTGTGTAACACTAACACAATATCTCTTTTTTTTTTCCTTTCCAGGTTTTGTTGGTTCCCAGACATTTCTGCCATTAAATGGCAAAAGCCAGTACATGTACGTCCATTGCATAACATTGAAAACCTCGCTTTTCTCTAAAATGGACAAGTGCGGAAAAAGTCCTTGGACCATCGTTGGCCTGCGCACAGATATCCTTGTGCGGACCAACGGCGGCTGAAGTCGGCTCGATGTTTTTTTGCACATTGGGCATCCTGGCTTTTGCCATAGAATGTCAAATTTACATGCATGTACTTGCGCTTGCAATGTACTCTGTATCTCAGTTTTAGAGAAGAGCGTCAAATCAAACCACTTGCTCAAATCAATACTGGTATTTGCAATCAATGGAAAGGTTATTTAGCACACACATGCGTGCAGTGGTCTGTAAGGTTGGATCTTACAGACCATGAGGCCCAAAATCACAGACCAGCATGTTAGTGTACTCTTTTTTTTGCATTTCCCCCACCAATTTTCTTTTTTACAGCATTTTTCTTTCGCTGTAACTTCAGCACAAAAGTATTTGGAGTGGACGTTTGGATCAAATCTTATGCGCTTGGCTGTTGTTGAAATCGCATTTTCTTACCACTGCAGTTCTTACTGTAAGGTTGAGAACTTTCATGAACTTAGGTATTTTATGACCTTTATGTATGAGTACACAAAAGATATGATGCCTTTTGCTAGGATATTTATTCAAATCAGTACTTACCTTCTGTTGCATTTACCCACCAATTATTCAACTCATTGTGCCTGCGACACACCAAAGCAAGATATGGCTTGACCATGATAGTTTAATAGTGGTGTCAAAATAGCTCGGCGTTTATAGATGCCAAGCTATTCTGTCACCACCCTTGAACTGTCATGGTCGATCTGTCTCCTGAATTATAATGCAGTCCTCAGAGGATAACTCCAAAATGTGGGTATTTCGTACCTCAGACACAATGAGTTAAATGACAATTACTTCAGTGTTTGCTGGTCTGTGATTTGAAATCTTGCAGCCTAGATCTGTAGGGTTCAAAAATCATAGAGCAACACTTATTTTTTTATATTCTGCAAGATGTGTTTTTTGTCTGTGACAAATTCATGTAACACGTCAGAATTCAGGTTACTTGTAAATTACACCAGCAAAAATGGCAGCACCTTCTGCAGCATTACGATATTACTGAAATGCCCTCCTTGTCATTTAGTGTACTTCATAATTCAGCTTGTTTGGTCTCTGGTTGTATGGGAACACAGCGTACCATACTTGACTGTTTTCATGGGCTCATCAGGATCTATATCTCTTGCATCTGGTTCACCTTTTCCTGGCAGTGAAGGGGTTAACATCAAAATGTAGAACCAAAAGAGTGACTGATACAAGTAAGTGAAGTTCAGTATTTGTAATATCAACTAAGAAAGAAACGAGGACAGAAAATGATAAACTGTTTCCTGCCTTGTGAAGGCAAAAGGTGGTAAGTCCATTTTTGTTAACCCGTTTAACCCCAGGACCCTGCAGCAGGAGATGGATTGATCATGATAATTCAAGCGTAGTGCCAGATGAGCTTGGTACTGAGTCGTTGGACAGTGCCTCCAAAAGTTTGGAAATGTAGCCGTGGGGTTAAGAGGGTTAAGCATGATTTTCATGGGAATGTACAGTGAAAATCGCACTTTTCATACAAGTCGACTTACTGTCCCTTGCATTCACAGAGCATTTGTTTTCTCAAAACACATTACCGATGGTATTACTATATGGGATTAGTTAATAGCTAGTCTAATTTTAGCCCAAAATTCGTTGTGTACAATTATGGCCGTTATGTCAGGAGAGGGGCGCCATAGGCTGGGCGGAAGCCCGGTTAGCCTCCCTTCCTGTATCATCACGCATGCGCTCCGCGCTTCCCACTTCAGTCAGTTTCTTTGCTAGTTACTGAGCGGTTGTGTACGTCGTGAGCTCTACGCTTCGTAGTTCCTCTGAGCCCGTTAACCGGTCGTTGGACTGCTGTTTTGCCTTCGCCTTGTGGCTTAGGCTTGGACGCTTTCGTGTGGGACTGCCTCTGCAGTTTGTGTTGGGACTTAGGGCTAGCCTTCAGCGGCGCCGGTGAACTGTTTGCACGTGTTTGTGGCCGCTCGGACTTGTAGCTTCGCCCTTGTGTGCCCGGTTCTGGCCTGCGCTTGCTTGCGCCGGTTCAGGCTTGGGGCTGTGTTTGAGAACTGTGTCTGGTGTGTTCGCTCGTCGTTACGACCTTTGGCGTTACGCAGGACAAACCCTGGAGTGTTGGTGCGTGGCTGGCGTCTTCCTGGCGTCTTCCGTCGACCCTGCCGTTCTTGCGTGGACTGGTGTCTCGACCGGCGACAGTTCGAGCCGCCTCTACACCTGGTCGTCTACCCCCCACGTGGCTGGTTGATCTTGGTTGGGTGGTTGGTCCCTCTTCTTCGGATGGCGAGGTATAGATTCGGTTTGAGCCTACGCCAGGCGCTCAGGGGTGTGGGTAGAGCGCCGGGCCTCGGCATAAGCCGTTTATCGAAATTTTTGCTCAAACGCGGTTTGTTTTGCGTGCCCACGGGGGCACGCTCGCTCGATTGTCACTGTACCCTTTGTGTTGCAGTTGGCAAGTCCGCACCTGCACGCGATGTGGGCAGTTCCAGTGGCCAAGTGACGAATTTTCTTGCCTGACCTGTTCCGAATGTGCCTCATCTAACCCGTGCCCGGTCTGCGCCCCATGGCCGGAAGAGTAGTGGACACAACTACAGAGCTTCTACGCCCTAGAACGACCGACGCCAGCACGGAGTTCCGATCCATCCCCGGTACGCACCACAGACCCGCCGAGTGGCCCCTACCGTGTGGTAGCGCCTCCGGCTCCGCGGCCTCGGCTGCGAGCTAGAGCGCTAAGACCGGCATCCACCACAGTCCCGTCGAGTGGTCGCTGTGCGGTCCCAGATCGGCGAGGCCCGCCAGCTAAGCCTCTGTGAAAACACCGGTATCCACCACAGTCCCGTCGAGTGGTCGCTATGTGGTGGTGACTTTCAAGCAGTCACAAGTAGACAAACAGGCACATGCGGCAGCTCCGGTAGACGTCCTAAAAGAGACACCGAAGGCTGCAGCCAACCAGGTCAGCGATCGGCACTCTCCACTACATGGACCTATGGTGCCCCCCTCCTCGTCCACCACTGTTGAACAACTCGTCGCCTCGGCGCCCCGACCTAAGACCAGTGACACGGCACCTAGATCGGACAGATTACTCGGCGTTTGCGCTCCCGCCCCCGGACACGCAGCCTGAGACGCGGCCCAGCTTCGCCCCGAGACTGCCCGCCCCGTGTTCGCCGTGAGTGCTTTCCCTCCTTTCGTCGTTGGTCGCACTCCAGGGACAAGTCGACGCGCCAGAGAGTTTCTTCCGCCACTTAGCTTCTAACCGACCCCCTCAGGCGGGGTCTAGGTACGACTCGGCCACAGTTCAGCATCGCGACGGTGTCGACGGTCGGTGGTTTCTCGTCGCCGCTACCGCGCCAGACAGCGCAGCGCTTCCACGCCACAACCGCGTGCAGCGACACCGCAGACCTTGATGTGAGTCTTCTCGTCGCGGAGCTCTTCGCGGGACTGTCCTTTTGTGCGGCTCCCTCGACTCCACCCTTCTGTGAGAAACTCGTCGCCTAGGACTGCGGCCATCTCCCGGGATGACAAGGCGGTGAATCTCGCTTCTCGTCAGGTAAGTTGATACTGCCCCCTGCGCTGTGCCGGCAGAGGACGACGCTCTCAGCCTGTACCCTGCGGAGTCTGTTCGTCACTCCTTCGAGAGACCAGCCCTGACCTGCCCTTCCTTGCGCCTGACGTGGAGGAGCTACAGTCGGCTTCCTTGGGACCCTTGGAGTCTCTTCGTGCACTGGATGCAGCGGCGCGCGTCGTGCTGACTACCTCCCCGCGGATCCCGTCCACGCTCAAGAGGAAGGCCTCTGATTGTCGGTGCCGATCGTCAGGGCAAGTGGTTCAAGTCGCTCCCCCAGCCGCCGGGCTTCAGGACCTTGTTCGCTGCGGTTCCGCTGGTTCTTCTCGGACTCAGGAAGAGGAAGAAGAAGCAGGTGACCGGCAGGTGTGTGCTCCTTCGGCATCGTGGTACGCGAGGCGCTCGCAGTGTTCTTCTGCCCCTGCCTCT
Source organism: Semisulcospira habei (assembly GCA_036245525.1). Classification (NCBI taxonomy): domain Eukaryota; kingdom Metazoa; phylum Mollusca; class Gastropoda; family Semisulcospiridae; genus Semisulcospira; species Semisulcospira habei. The sequence goes on along the minus strand of BTPG01000003.1, from coordinate 176,298,842 downwards.
TTCTTCCCGGCCGTACCTTGCAGGTTCGCCTTACTTCAGTCTTCTTCCCGCCATGGAACAGACAGCTACACTCTTCGGATCGCCCTGATTGCAGCAGGTTCCTTGTTCTGGAGCCACTAGCCCTCGTCCTTCGGATAGATGCCTGGCACCTTTCCTTGTCTTCTCGTCTCTGGGACCTGCTAGCGCTGGCGGTACCTGGGAACCGCATGGCCTACCACACCTTCGTCAACGCATTGGCAAGCGGCGGTCCACTGTGTCTTGTGGCGACGTGATGCGGCTCTTCGCCTCTGTCCCATCCCGGTGGATCTTAGACACTTCTTCACCAAGTTCCCCTCGGAGGAGAGCTCCGGTTTGAGCCTGCCTGGCTCGATGTCGAGGAAGCGGTTAGGACTCCTGGCTCAGCTGCGCCGGCTCAGCTCCCTTCGGGTCCTCCGCAAGCTCCGGGTCGCGCCCTGCGGGCTTCCAGTCCCAGCCCCGCCCCCTACCAGAGGTGGACGTCTCCCCCCCAGGCTCCAGCCTTCTCCTGCCCCCGCCCTTCTTCAGGCTAGCGCTCCTCAGCTGCGTGTGGCGAGCGCTTCTACCGGACGGCCCGTGGATTCCTTCAGCGATCGCCGATGGACTCCTCATCTTCTTCGGTCTCAGTTCCCCTGCGCCGCTCTCCTTGTGGACGGCGGTGCCGTCAGACCGGCCAACGGCCATACCACGTTGAATACACCGGTTCTCGTCTGATTCGAAGTTAGGCAACGTCGGGCTCGGTTAGTACTTAGATGGGTGACCGCCTGGGAACACCGAGCACTGTTGGAAAAGAGAAGAAAAAGCCCTGAGACGAGGCCCTCTGCGCCGAAGTAGCCGCCTTGCTGCTGTAGCGACCGCGGAGGTGGTTATGCGACACGACTCCCCTGCGTTCTACAGCCGGCTCGTCATGGCTCCCGATCCTGGCGGCAGGTGGCGCCCAGTCTTAGACCTCTCGATGCTCCACAAGTTCTTCGTGCTCCATCCTTCCGCTTGGAGACCGCCCGGGCCCTTCGCTCCGCCATGCAGCCGAGCGACTTGCTGTCAGCCCGGACCTCGGATGCGTGACTTCACGTTGCTTTACACCCAGCGTCCAGGCGTTACTATGTTCGCCTTCCAGAGAGGGGTCTACCAGTTGTGCGCCCTTCCCTTCGGCCTCGACTTAGCCCTTGGGAGTTTCTCGGTCTGGATGCTGCGGTAACCAGAGCCCGTCGTACGTCCATGAATCTCTCCTTGGACTACTTAGACATCCTGCTCTTGAGGAACCAGTCCGAGTCGGCCCTGATGGAGGACCGGGATGCCCTTCTCCGCCTCTTCGAAGTTTCGGGGCTCCTTGGCCAACTTCGGCTAGTCCTATCTCGTCCCAGCGCGTCACTTCGTGCGCCCGGGTATGGAGCTCCGCACCGACCTCGACAGCGGCCGGAGCCCGGAGAAACGCTTCCAGAAGTTGGCGAACTTAGAACGGCAGGTTCTCAGACGACTACGCTTCTGCCAGGCATTAGCTGCAGCGTCGGGGACGGATGTACGCAGCGGCGGATCTAGTTCCCTTAAGACGTCTCTACGCTCGGCCCCCTGCAACGGCGCCTCCTACAGCTCTGGCATCCGTCGATGGCTCACCTCGACGCTCCGGTCCCGGTCTCAGCCTTGTCTCGTCTTCACCTACTGCGCTGCGCAGATCCATCCTGGCTTGCGACATGAGTGCCGCGGTTCTCGCCGCCCCTCCCTCTCCTTGTGAGTCGACGCGAGTCTCTCTGGTTGGGGAGCTCACCTGCTGTCACTCGAGACTACCTCCGGCCGGTGATCCGGAGAGTCGTCACCCCGACACATCAACTGGTGGGAACTGAAGACGGTCCGGCAAGCCCTCCTTCTGTGGGAACTTCGCCTCCGACCTTAGGAGCCTCTAGTTCGGTCAGACAACTCCTCGGTCATCGCCTACTTCCAGAAGCGAGGCGGGACCTGTTCTGCCCCTCCCCCCCTCTGCTTCCTTCTCCACCAGGCTTTCGCTGATGCGAGGACCGGGATATCACTCTTCGTGCGCCTTTCTTCCCGGGTCATCGGAATGTCCGAACCGACTTCCTCTTCCGACGCGGTCAGCTACTGCTTTCTGTGTGGTCGCTGCGTCCAGACATCTTCGGTTGATCGGCGCAGCCGGGGAGTCACCCATGGTCGACCTCTTCGCCTTGAGTTGGAATCTGAAGCTCCCTCTTCGTCTCTCCACTTCCAGTTCCCTGGCCTGGGCAGTGGACACTCTCTCCATTCACTGGGACGGCCTGGTCGCCGTGCCTAACACGCCGACGGTGCTAGTCCCCAAGGTTCTGCTCAAGCTCTGAGGGCGCAACACGATACTGTTCCTGGTCTCGCCTTTCTGATGGACCAGGTCGGGGACCACCGACCTCCTGATCCTCGCTACGACCACCCCGCTGGCACTCACCTCCCCAGCGCGAGGCTTAAGCAACCACGTTGTGCGGTTACCACCCGTGTCCAGAGCGTCTCCGCCTCCTAGCGCGCGGCAGTGGATGCAACCGCTACAGCTCGCAGAACCTCGACCGGACGAGTTACGGAGGCAAGTGGAGGGTCCTCTGCTCCTGGTGCGGCGACAGACGCCTCTCCTCCACCGAAGTGACAGATCCACAGCTGGCGGAGTTCTTCCTTTGGCTGCTCTCCGACCAGCACCTAGCGCCCTTCACCTCGAGGCTTCTTGGCCATGATCGTGGACGCGTACAGACATCTGGGACGGCCCGACCCCGGTGCCTGCAAGACCTTGCCGACCTGATGGACCAGTTCGGTCCACAACGTTCCATTCTACGCTCCTGGGTGCCTAGATGGGACCTGCCTTACATGCTTACTCGGCTCAACGCGCCTCGCTTTGAGCCCATCCAGTCGGCTACACTACCAGATGTGATGCGGAAGACTTGCTTCCTCTTGGCCCTCGCCTCTGCTTCCAGGGTCAGCGAGCTGCACCCCTTTCAGCACGCCCCGACTGTCTGCATTTCAGATCGGATGGCTCACTTCCGCTGCTGCCCGACCCGGCCTTCATAGTCAAGGCCAGATCTCCTTGGCTGCTCCTCATTTGGTTACGATTCAGCCATTAAGTGAACCAGGTTCCACAAGTAAGTCCAGACACAGACCCGGTGCGAACCTTACACCATTAAGAGACCAGGCTCCGCCGTGAGTCCAGACAAAAGGACCCAGTGCGGGCCCTTACATGTGTACCTGTGCCAGACCAAGCCGCTACGCAGGACACACTCTCCTCTCTCTGTCCCCAGGTAGAATCACATCTCAGCCCAGACGATATCCTACTGGCTTCGGTGGATGTCACGTTCAGCCTACCAGGACCTGGCTTCTCACACAGCCACAAGCTTGCACTCCAGGGCGCATGAGATCTAGTCACGGCTGCAAGCCTAGTGTTCGACCGCTACTATGCTGTCAAGACTTCCTGGCTGTGGGCAGGCGAGCAGTGACCGCCTTCGCACGCTTCTACCTGAGGGACCTCTCCAGCCAGCGCCAGAACCTTCGCTGCGGAGAGACATCGTGGCGCAACACTCCCTCCAGGCGCCTTAGGGCGCCGTAAGTATCTTTGCTAAAATTAGACGGAGGTTGCTTGGGGAGGGCCACTAGAAGTACTGCGATGGCAGGGGTAGGGGCGTCTTAGCGGCACCCGCCTCCTGTTCGGAATTCTCCCATATAGTAATACCATCGGTAATGTGTTTTGAGAAAACAAATGTATTTTTCCTTAAAATGAATTTTTTTGAAAAATACTTACCGATGATATTACTCGGAGGTCCCTCCCACCTACCCCGCTTGCCGCTGGTCTGCTAAGAAACTGACTGAAGTGGGAAGCGCATGCGTGGTGATACAGGAAGGGAGGCTAACCGGGCTTCCGCCCAGTCTATGGCGCCCCTCTCCTGCCATAACGGCCATAATCGTACACAACGAATTTTGGGCTAAAATTAGACTAGCTAAGAACTAATCCCATATAGTAATACCATCGGTAAGTATTTTTCAAAAAAATTCATTTTTCTCCTTGTCATTCACTGTTTTTGGTTTTTTTTTTCTTTATTAGAGAACAAATGTCATTTAATCCTTTTCGTCCTGATACACCCATTGCTTGAAATAAATTAGGCTATGATAGTTCAAGGGTGGTGCCAGAAAAGCTTGGCGCCTCAGGCACCAAGCTATTCTGGCACCACCCTTGAACTAATGGTTGATCTGTCTCCTAATCTGTAATATAGCCTTCACAGGACAAGCAAACTTTAAAAAATCAGCTTCAGGATGTAAAGAGTTAATGGCATTAGTTGAATTTGCCTGTGTGATTCATTGTCTTGCGAGGAAATGAGGGCATGGCAATATGAAGGGGTTTTCATTTCATGTGTTACTAAGTAACTATGTACTGTCAGCATATGCCGCATTTAAAATCACTCAGTCCTTAGCCCGTATCATTCGGAATACACCATTGTGTGAAACAAGTTTGACTAAATTAGTTCAAGGGTAGTGCCAGAATAGCTTGGCGCCTAGTGGCCACTAGGCGCCAAGCTATTCTGGCACCACCCTTGAACTAAAGCCATAGGTCTATACCTTATCTGTAAGTACTGTAATGTAGCTTGCATATGGCAGTGTACAAATTTGAAGCTTTTAGCCTCGGTATGATATGGGTTAATCAGAGTTAATGACTCCCAGTTACCGAAAGGAAATGCCCAAGAAAGAAAGAAACGTGTTCTAAAGAACAAGTACTTGTCCTTTTCTGAACATATTTCTTTCTTTGCTAGGTATTTCTTTGCACTTTACACACATGGCAGTCACCGTTTTGGTCATCTTATAGGTTTACACTGGAACTGACCTGTAGCCTGTACATCATTCATGCTGCACCTCAACCTGTGCCTTATAAATAAAGCAGTAATTTTATTGCAAGACCACTACTGGCTCTTTGCAAGATTATGCAACGTATGTATGATACGTATTGTACGTCTGTTTCTAAATAATCAAATAAGTTGATAAAGCCTAGAGGACAAGAAAACATTGACTTTGTGAAATGTGGGTTTGATTGTGTGTGTTTTTGATTTTCTTTCTGTTTCCTCTGCTTATTCATGGCCGTGGAGAGAGAGAGTGTTGGGGCGATGGATTTTATAATGCACGTTGTTTAGAAAGGTAGCGCCTAGAAAAGTTAACCATTTGGCTGTCTGTAGCACTTTTTGTCGAGGTGCTTGCTGCAGGAATCACCTCAACCAGAAGCATTATGGACATCCAAAGGGTTAACAGTTACATTGTAAGTCAGTCGAGACATGCGTAACATACCTAAGTTTCACCAAACTTTCTGTTGATAGAACATACGTTTTCACACGCATCATTTTAATAATTTATTTTCTGAATTCATTCCCTCCCAATTTCGTGAAGAAACGATCATAATTGCTGAAGCAATGAAATCAAACACTCCAGGGTGAATCAAAATGCAAAGACTTGGTACTCTTTTATTTCAATGACAAAAGGCACGATTCATGCACATCGCAGCAACAGGTTATACAAGAGAAAACAAAACTGCGTCAGGATAATGTTGGTATTTTGTTTTATCAGTTCTCCAACAACGCATTTTATAGTCGACGACAAGAGGAACCCGCAAGAGTTTATACCGAGTAAAGCAACGTTAGCGTTATCATCATCCTGTTGGAAAAGGGCCATCACTACGTCGATGAAGTAGTGAGGGTTTTTAGCAGGATTCGTTTTTTAACTACAGCGACAGTATGTGCGTGATGAATTAACTCATTCAGTCCCGACACACCACAGCCAGATATGGCTCGACCATGATAGTTCAAGGGTGGTGCCAGAATAGCTTGGCGCCTATAGGCGCCAAGCTATTCTGGCACCACCCTTGAACTATCATGGTCCAGCTGTCTCCTGAATTGCAATGTAGTCCTCGGAAAACAACTCCAAAATGTGGGGATTTGCTACCTGGGACACGATGAGTTAACTGAAATAACCCATGATCAGCTGTGACAACCCATGGGGTTGTGCTTGATTAGCACACACACACACACCACACCCCTCACCTGCCCCTGCAGGCGTGGGACGATCGTTGCGAAATCGACGATCTCTGTAACACGGGCAGTAGGAAATAGAACGATCTGCTACCCAGTAAACAAAGTTCCTTGGGCCCCCGACGGCCGCAGTAGACCCGCGCACGGCTGTGCGCGGGCCCTCTGCGGCCGTCGTGGGCCCGAAGATGTTTTGCTACTGGTGTATTTCATACTGCCCGTGTTATAGAGGTGGTCGATTACGCAATGATTATCCCACGCATGTGAGCCGTAATGAAACAGTAAACGGTATACTAACGGTCTGAGATGACAACACGCATGAGATTTACCAGTGAATGAACCACAAAACAGCTTTCGCAATGAACTCCGCAAGTCTTCGGGCCGGCGTAAGCTGCGTGGGCCATCTTCGGCCCGAGAATCTTTCTTTTATACTGGAAAGCAACAAGTACACTGTTAGAAAAGACGGGTACAACACAATTTATTAAATAAATTGTGTTGTACCCGTCTTTTCTAAGCGTGTTTCTTTCTCCGTTGGGTACTTCTTTGCATATTACAAGCTTGGCAGTCACCTTTTTGGTCTGGATTGTTTAAGTACACTGTTGTACTATACATGTGAAATAAGCTTTGCCTGCGCTCTAAATATAATAAATATAAATGCAACAGTCTCTGATACAGTATGGCGTGTAACAGCCTTCTCCGTTCTGCGTAATGAGCAACACCACAATGGTTGTCTCCATCGATTCGCTCAACTGCGGTAGCGAATCGAGAGAGACAACCAGTGTGGATCAATACAGGCAGATGTTGTGAAGCTTGAATTTTAAACATTAATTTCACTTAACAGTTGCCGGTCCGCTGTGTTTCGTACACTGAATACAATAATCAGAGATGGGTGCTGCTTAGTGTTGCTGGAAAATATATATGGTTTCTCATCAAAGGCCAGTGACACGATAAAGGGTATATATTATACGCATCTCTCTCTCTCTCTCTCTCTCTCTCTCAGTCTCTCTCTCTCTCTCTCTCTCTCTGTCTCGCTCACTCACAAACACACACACACACACACACACATAGTGACACACACGCGCGCACACGTATTTGCAGCAAGGTCAAACAACACAGTCAAACAAGTCTACTGTAAAGCTATCACAGGTTTGCTTTCTTGGTGACGGGCTTTTCAAATAAAACTTAAATTTACCATGAGTCTGCTGTGGACCACCAAGGCCTGGCAGCTCAGAAGGTGATCGCCTAATGCTTCACTTCGACGTTCTGACGGACTTGCACTGCAGACGTCCAACAGGCATAACTTTTTAAAAAATATACAGACCTATTTATTTATTTATTTACATTAATGGCGACTATGACTCAATGCGCAAAAGGACATCGGGCCGACGTCGGCCCGATGGCATTGTGCGCATTGAGGACACGCTTCTAAAGGAGCACTGAATTTGAAACTACGATGTGCAAAACAAAAGTGTTGATTCCCATAGTGCAGACAACACCAATGTAGTACACGGAAACCAAGTGAAGAAAAACAACAAAACATAAGAAAACAACGTTTTTGATGCCTAATATTCTGAACTGCTAAAAACAAAAACATCGACGAACACTTTGGCCGTCGATAGCGCTTTTTGGCCAGGTGACTCCTGCGGGAATCGCGTGGCCAAAAAAGCGCTACTGACAGCCAAAGGGTTAAGCATAATTATGGTCATGGAGCCGATGTGTGCGCAGTCCACGTGACCTTTTGCTCACTGATATGACTATGGGTTCACTTTCATGTGTTATCGAGTAACACAGATCAACCGTTATTTGAGAAACTCGTTCGAGACCTGCCGTTTCCGGATACGCGGCATCAAGCGGCGTATCCGGATGCCGCACGTCTCGAACGTGTTAAACTGCAAGGCAAGGTATAACTGATGCAAACATACAACGTTACCGAGAGTCTTTTAGTTCAAAGCTGCGTCATAGGCGGATCTTAGAATTATTCACATGCTGGAACTCTTCCATGTCACAACTTACAATTTTGCCGTACGGGGGGCAATCGCAAATACTTTAAAGGTGACAAGATGCAATGACCAGCAAAACAAATGCGACATCACGAGAGTCACCGGAAACACTTAGTGATATCGCAGTTCGGCTTTCGCGAATCAGTATAGCTACGACCCGCAGGTTGGAAGGCTCGAACTTTCTCCAGCAGTATGTACACATATGAAATGACGAACAAGAACGGGATAAAGAACATGTGTTGCTGTGAAAGCAAAACGCAGTAAATCCCTTTTATTTTTTAGAAAAGCGAGATTTCAAATTGCATAACAATGAAAATCTCACTTTTCTATTAAAAAAAAAAAATCGGCCATTTTCCAGACTGACTGAAAAGGTAACAGATATTACATGCAAGTCATTTTTATGTGTGTGTGAAATGCAAGATTTTCGATGTGATTCAATGTAAGTCTTATTTTTCATAACCCAGTTCGCACAAGGTCATCGGGCCAACGTCGGCCGCGGTTGGCCCCGCGCACATCCGTGCTCGGGCCAACGTCGGCCCGATGACCTTGTGCACATTGGGAATGGACTGTCTTTTGTTTTAATAGGAAAGAGTTCACAAGTCAAAGCTGATCTGTAATTTTGCACTACTGATATATGGTTTTGAGCCAGCACGCATGTCGTAAACACTAAATACATTGTATTGTACTTGTCCTATCTAAGCGTGCTTTTCTTCACAGAAATGTGTTTCATGATAATCAAGACTGACTTAGAGGCATGTCCTTATTTTTGGGGCCCAGAACAACTTTGCACTTGGCCATCAAGCTAATGTGGCGCTACCCTTGAACTAGCATGGGACAGCAGCTCATCTTCCGCCCGTTGTCCTTTAAAGAACAACTCTATCTGCATTTCATAATTTGGCAACTGCCAATTTTTGTTCTGTGTAGCTCCGTCTTCCGCTGTGGTGTGTCGAGGGTAGTGCCACACTGGTTGTCTCCCTCGATTCGCTACCGCTGAGCGGTTGCGAAACGAGGGAGACAACCAGTGTGGGATAGTGCAAGATTAGCTAGGCGCCAAGAAAACCAAGCTGATCTGGAATAATACTGAAACTATCACAGTCGGTGCTACATAGTAGATTCCTCTTTCGCTGTATAGTTTCAAAACGTAGATGTACGTCTGTGCATGTTCCAAGCTCCTTTGTGTTTCCTGGGAACAACGGTCAGGCTATCTGCATGTGGCTGCCATTTTGTTCGTACCACGGTGCTGTTGTTTCGGAAGTTGTGAACTGTGTCCTGTCGATAGACTGAAGGCATATCTGTAACCATGGGGAAACTCGCACCAGTCGGCCTTGCTGTGTTTGGCACGGAGCCGGTCGACGATGATTTAGTCAAGACCCCTTTCTGAGCCACGCGCTTATAACCGGATGGTGCCGTGTGGCCACTTGCAGTTAGCGTGTGACCACTCTCGGTCGGTTGTTGAAAGTCCAGTGATCGGTAAACGTTGGTAAAGGTTGGCGCCAGCTTCCGCTTGACGAAAGAGCTGGCCGTCATCTTCATGTAGTTAGGCTTGGCCACCTTTTGCTTAAGCGGGTACTGTTTGTCCGTGTCCGTGCCCACGGTGCTGCTGTTACTGTTGATGCTTGTGCGGCTTGACGTCTCTGAGCCAGCAGGACTGGCCGCGCCACCAGCGATAGCAGGCGAAGGCTTGGGCATAAACACCGTCACCGTGCGCTTCTTTATAGACGGGGTCAAAATCTTGGGCTCTGTGAAGTTCCCTGAATCCATTTCCTTGAGACCCGCGGACCTTGAATCCACCACGCCCTGCCGGTCACCACTATTCAGCTTCCGAGTGGTTGTCGTTGTCTCCGCTGATGTTTTGGAGGCGGCGACCGGATTAAGGAGCTCGAGTCTTTTGGCTCGCTGGTTGCGGTGCCAGAGTGGGCTCTCTGTTGCGTAGCTGCCGGCTGACTTGACTTTTCGCCATTTGAGTGGGCGTGCCACGTGGTACTTGATCATTAGATGGCGGTACATATGGGTCTCAGTCGTGCGTCGCAGGGCCATGTACGACTTGGTCGACTTCACGGGAATGGACGGCGGCTGGAAAAAAATTAAAACAAAACTTCAAAAATCGATTTGAGTCGGACAATGGGATAAAGCTCTGACAAAAGCCATGCGCAAGTCTATAAGTGTATCTCGTGTGAGGACATAGACTGGAGTCTTTGCACTATGTTCAACTCATTCACTGAAGACGCTCCACATCAACAGCTGCGAAAGCGTCGCACAGCGTTGCACTTCCGCAGCTATTGATGCGAAGACCTTGAATTCCCGGCCTATGAGTTAATCATGTTCGTATACGAAAGTTCGTAGTTTATAATTTAACTCATTGTGCCCGAGCTACGACCTCGCGCTGGGACCATATGGCGTTGAGGCGCGTCCCCTGGGTGGTGGATAGGGGGTCCCTTGTGAGAGGGATGCACCGAATGAAATAAGGTGCCGTGAACCAACATGGTCTAAGGGAAAGTGACCCCGACAGAAAACCCTGTCCTCCTAGGGGGTTGGCGTTCCCACCTGCAAAAAGGAATAGCTACAAAACGCCGACGAAAGACTAACAGTATCCTTCCTGGAGGAAGGTTCTCTCCAGAGACTTATGAGTCCGTGGTGAAGCTTTATGATGATGATGTACTTGCTTACGTCCGACGCAACAAGCTTCCAGGACGTGCCTGCACTGCTTGTGAAAAAAAAAAAACTAACAGAAATGAATGATGCGCCAGCGCCAATACGTAAATAAACCTACAACATGGGCCTAATAAGCTAAGACCATTAGCAACACATCCAATATCAAGCTACGGCAGTGCAGACGTAGGAGAGTTTAAAAGGCAATACGGTGAATGACAAGGGTGCAGAACGCATGCCCGAATGAGAGAAAACCCACCGTGGGGCTGACCAGGTGACCCTGGAACTAAAAATACCTACCCACCCAGTCCCCAGGGCCCGGTGGGGTGTGGTGAAAGCCGGAAGTCTTCGGAAGCCACAGGACCGAGCCGCCTCTCTCTATCCAGGGACACAACCATGGGCACATGGAACGTCAAGACCATGTACCAGAGCGGCAAGGCCGCCCAGATAGCAGCGGAAATGCAAAAGTACTACCTTTCCCTGCTAGGTATCAGTGAAGCCAGATGGACGCAGTCTGGCCAGAAAAGGCTGTTAAGTGGGGAGATGATTCTGTATTCAGGTCATGAAGAGGAGAATGCCCCCCATACAGAAGGAGTAGCATTCATGCTGTCACCAGTGGCACAGAGAGCGCTGATGGGCTGGGAACCTCTTGGGCCAAGAATTATCACAGCAGTCTTTAGAACCAAGAAAAAGCTCAAGCTGAACGTCATTCAGTGTTATGCGCCCACTAATGACAGTGACGAGGAAGAGAAACAAGAGTTCTACGACCGACTCCAGAGTGCCGTGGACAAATGTGCGGAGCGAGACATCACCATCGTCATGGGCGATTTTAATGCCAAAATAGGGGAGGACAACACCGGATACGAAGAGGTGATGGGGAGACAGGGACTAGGCTCGGAGATGAGTGAGAACGGGGAGAGGTTTGTGGACTTTTGTGCTCTAAACCGACTTGTCATTGGAGGCAGCATCTTCCCACACAGAAGAATACACAAAGCAACGTGGGTCTCACCTGACCATACAACAGAGAACCAAATAGACCATATCTGCATTAGCAAGAAATTTAGAAGATCCCTTCAAGATGTTCGAGTGAGGAGGGGAGCAGATGTCGCCTCAGACCACCATCTGCTTACCTTAAGACTGAAGCTCAAGCTAAAGAAAAGCCGCACAGAGACAACAAGAAGACAGCGCTATAATGTAGGCCTCCTGAGAGAAACTGGAGTTAGAGAAGAGTTCAAACTGGTGCTGTTTCAAGCGCTACAGGAGCTAGTAAATGAAGAGGAGGCGGTCACCACAGAGCAGCAGTGGAAGGCAGTTAGAGAGGCGCTGAACTCAACCTGCAAAGACACTGTAGGGTTCAGGAAACACCATCACAAGGACTGGCTGTCGGCACAGACCTTGAAGAAGATAGAAGTGAGGAAGCAGAAGAAAGCAGTTGTCAACAACAGTCCCACGAGAGCAGCCAAAGTAAGGGCACAAGAGGAATACTCGGAAGCCAACCGCGAGGTGAAGAGGAGTATCAGGGCAGACAAGAGGGCCTACACAGACAGCCTGGCAGCTGAGGCAGAAAAGGCAGCAGGCAGCGGCAACATGAAACAGCTCTACGACATTACCAGAAGATTGTCGGGCAAGTATGGCCATACAGAAAGACCAGTAAAAGACAAAGAAGGCAAGCCTATTGCAGACAGAGCAGACTAACTCGACAGATGGGCCGAGTATTTTGAAGAGTTACTGAACAGACCTAGCCCACCCGACCCCCCAGACATCCAGCCGGCAGAGACCGACCTACCCATCAGCTGTGACAGAACCAGCCGGGAAGAGATCAAAAGAGCAGTGGCATTTTTGAAGAACGGCAAAGCAGCAGGGCCAGATGGCATCCCAGCGGAGTCTCTGAAAGCAGACCTAGAGACAACAGTGGAGATGCTGTACCCACTGTTTGGAAAGATCTGTGAAGAGGAGGTGATGCCGGCTGACTGGAAGGAGGGGTACCTAATCAAGCTTCCCAAGAAAGGCGACCTCAGCAAAGTGTTCCAACTACAGAGGAATCACCTTGCTGTCAGTACCAGGAAAGGTCTTCAACAGGATCATCCTAGAGAGAATGAAGAGCTCCGTTGACCCCCCAGCTGAGAGACCAGCAAGCAGGATTCAGGAAGAACCGATCATGTACAGACCAGATCGCCACTCTCCGCATCATCGTGGAACAGTCTCTGGAGTGGAGCTCCCCGCTGTACGTCAACTTTGTGGATTATGAGAAAGCATTTGACAGCGTGGACCGAGACTTACTTACTTACGCCTGTCACCCCTACCCGGGTATAGGCCGTCGACGAGAGACCTCCAGCAACTCCTGTCCTGTGCTTCTCCTTCGATTCTACTCCAGGTGGTTCCCAGTCTCTTTATGTCTGCTTGGAGGTCTCGACGCCAGGAGTTTCTCGGCCTACCTCTTTTCCTCTTTCCCTGGGGGTTCCATGACAATGCCTGCCTAGTGATACTGGAAGCTGGCTTTCTCAGACTGTGACCGATCCATCCCCATCTTCTTCGCCCAATTTCATTCTCTGCTGTTATCTGCTCTGTTCTCTCCCAGAGTCTGACGTTGCTGATCTTCTCTGGCCAGTGGATTTTCAAAATTCTTCTAAGGCAACTGTTCATGAAGGTCTGTACTCTGTTGACTGTGGTTTTTGTCAATCTCCATGTCTCTGCTCCATATAGGAGAACTGCTTTTACATTGGAGTTGAAAATCCGGACTTTGGTGTGTTGTGACAGCTCTCTGGAACTCCACACTTTTTTCAACTGGAGAAAGGCTGCTCTGGCTTTACCGATTCGTGCTCTGACATCTGCATCAGTGCCGCCTTTTTTGTCTATGATGCTCCCGAGATAGGTGAAGGACTCCACCTCCTCCAACGGGGTGCCAGCAAGCAAGACTGGTTCTTCCCTGGTTGCGTTCAGCCTCATTGTCTTTGTTTTCTGTTTGTGAATGGTGAGGCCCACTTGGGACGAGATGTCAGCAAGCCTCGTGGTCTTGTCCTGCATTTGTTGATGAGTGTGGGACAGTAATGCCAAGTCGTCTGCAAAATCGAGGTCGTCAAGCTGTGTCCACAGTGTCCACTGTATTCCACTTCGTCTGTGCTCTGTGGTCATCTTCATGACCCAGTCTATGGCCAGTAGGAAGAGGAACGGAGACAGCAGACACCCCTGCCTGACACCAGTTCTGACCTGGAGCTCTCTGGTGAACTGCCCTTCGTGGATCACGCGACATGTCATGCCATCATAGCTGCTCTTGATCAGGCGGACGAGCCTTGTGGGTACACCGTAGTGTCGTAGGAGTTTCCACAGAGTCTCTCGGTCCACGCTGTCAAATGCTTTCTCATAATCCACAAGGTTGACGTACAGCGGGGAGCTCCACTGCGTGGACCGAGAGACTCTGTGGAAACTCCTACGACACTACGGTGTACCCACAAAGCTCGTCCGCCTGATCAAGAGCAGCTACGATGGCATGACCTGTCGCGTGATCCACGAAGGGCAGTTCACCAGGGAGCTCCAGGTCAGAACTGTTGTCAGGCAGAGTGTCTGCTGTCTCCGTTCCTCTTCCTACTGGCCATAGACTGGGTCATGAAGATGACCACAGAGCACAGACGAAGTGGAATACAGTGGACACTGTGGACACAGCTTGACGACCTCGATTTTGCAGACGACTTGGCATTACTGTCCCACACTCATCAACAAATGCAGGACAAGACCACGAGGCTTGCTGACATCTCGTCCCAAGTGGGCCTCACCATTCACAAACAGAAAACAAAGACAATGAGGCTGAATGCAACCAGGGAAGAACCAGTCTTGCTTGCTGGCACCCCGTTGGAGGAGGTGGAGTCCTTCACCTATCTCGGGAGCATCATAGACAAAAAAGGCGGCACTGATGCAGATGTCAGAGCACGAATCAGTAAAGCCAGAGCAGCCTTTCTCCAGTTGAAAAAAGTGTGGAGTTCCAGAGAGCTGTCACAACACACCAAAGTCCGGATTTTCAACTCCAATGTAAAAGCAGTTCTCCTATATGGAGCAGAGACTTGGAGATTGACAAAAACAACAGTCAACAGAGTACAGACCTTCATGAACAGTTGCCTTAGAAGAATTTTGAAAATCCACTGGCCAGAGAAGATCAGCAACGTCAGACTCTGGGAGAGAACAGAGCAGATAACAGCAGAGAATGACATTGGGCGAAGAAGATGGGGATGGATCGGTCACAGTCTGAGAAAGCCAGCTTCCATTATCACTAGGCAGGCATTGTCATGGAACCCCCAGGGAAAGAGGAAAAGAGGTAGGCCGAGAAACTCCTGGCCTCGAGACCTCCAAGCAGACATCAAGAGACTGGGAACCACCTGGAGTAGAATCGAAGGAGAAGCACAGGACAGGAGTTGCTGGAGGTCTCTCGTCGACGGCCTATACCCGGGTAAGGGTGACAGGCGTAAGTAAGTAAGTAAGTAAGCCCGAGCTACGAAATGCCCACATTTTGGAGTTATCTCTCGAGGACTGCATTTTTATTCAGGAGACAGATCGACCATGATAGTTCAAGGGTGGTAGCAGAATAGCTTGGCGCCTATAGGCGCCAAGCTATTCTGCCACCACCCTTGAACTATCATGGTCGAGCCATATCTTGCTGTGGTGCGTCGCGGGCATAATGAGTTAACAATATAGGCCTGCACACAAAAGAAAAGCGTACAAAGGACACTCATTACTTACCAGAGTCCACGTGGCTTGCTGCTGCTGCTGCTGCTTGTGCTTAGCCGCTAGTGATGGGGAGGGGGACATGGTCTCATATCCTTCGTCATGGACGCCGGTGGCGCCGTCTACCGACTGCTGGCTGCTCCTGGGAGTGCCTTTGCTTCCGGCGTCGACTTGGTCGCCCTGTCGGACCTCGATGCCTGCCGCTGACTGAGCAGCTTTTGGGGCTTCTCTGTTGTTGTCTCTTACTTCGCCCTCCACTTCGGTGTCTGTACAACACAGTAAACATGCTCAGTAGATTTTGGTTTGTCACATGTCTTAACTAATACTGCTGCGCGAAGGTAAAAGGCAATACGTCCATTTTTGTGAAAAGCAAGATTTGTACTGCGCACGCATTACAATGAAAATGTTGCTTGTCATAAAAATGGACTTGCTATCTTCAGTCCCAGTGCGCAAAAGGCCTACGGGCCGCCGTCGCCGGACGTTGGCCCGCGCGGGCCAAGGACTGCCGATGTCCGTTTGCGCATGGGGTTTTGCCGACTTCACCTGGCAGAGGCAGCGTCAACAAACACCGCATTACGATTAATGAGCATGCAGAGTTGCCCATTAAAACTGGGCAGGCTTTGTATGCTAACAGTACTACTATAACGGATTTTTAATGTTTGTCTTGCCTTAACTTAAGACTCTCCTACCCATCTTTTCACAAACCATGTGAGTAAGCACACGTTACAGAGGTGTCGATACTGCTCTCTCTCTCTCTCTCTCCCATTACGGAACTCCACTGATCTCTACTACGGAGCGAAGGGGAAGAAGGGCAGTGCGGTCTTTCAAGTCGTTTGACGTTGACAGTACCGGTGTCTGCCTGCTCAAGGGGGTTAACCACTTAACAAAAACGTTTAGGGTTTAACGTCTTTTGTCCACCTCGAAGGTGATTTGAGCTCCGTAAAGAGATCTGTACGAATTTTGACCCCAGCTCAGTAGGTTCGAAACCACGACCTTTCGAAGTCGAACGCTCTACCAGCTGAGCTCCCCAGCTCCCCTAACCTCTTAACTGCTGGGGCAATGCGAACGGGCTACCCAGTGCAAGAGACATAAATCCTCATGAGCCCCCGCAGTCGCGGGGGCTCATGAGGATTTTTGTCTCTTGTTAGTCCTTTGATATTCATGCCTATTTTTGATTTCATTTACATCTGTGCTCTTCACTCGAATATCTGTAAAGCGTGTGTTTTTTTTCTCAGACGCGCAATTCGTGATTACTGGTACGGAGGGGTTTATACGTTACGCGCAAGATGGATATTTTATTTTATTTTATTTTATTTTATTTTATTTTATTTTATTTTATTTTATTTTATTTTATTTTATTTTTTCACAGCTGCAGTCGCGGGGGCTCGTGAGGATTTGTGTCTCTTGTTAGTCTTGTTAGTCCTATAATCATTATGCCTACTTTTGGTCCCATTTACGTCTGTGTTCTTCACTCGAATGTCGGTCAGTGTGCAGTCGTATCAGACGCGCAATTTGTGATCACAGCGAAGGGGTTCATGCATTATGCACACGACGGCTGTTTTATTTTATTTTATTTATTTTATTTTATTTTATATTTATTTATTTTATTTATTTTATTTTATTTATTTTTATTTTATTTATTTTATTTTATTTATTTTATTTATTTAATTTTTTTATTTTATAAATTAATTTAATGTAATTTAATGTAATGTAATTTAATTTAGTTTTATTCCCAGATGCAAGAGACATGAACCCTCACGAGCCTCCGCAGTTGCGGGGGCTCATGAGGGTTCATGTCTCTTGTTAGTGTCTCGTTAGTCCTATAATCATTATGCATATTTCTAGTTCCATTTACATCTGTCTTCTTCACTCGAATGTCGAAAGTGTGCATTTGTTTCAGACGCGCAATTTGTGATCACAGGGGTTCATGCATTATGCACACGAAGGCTGTTTTATTTTATTTTATTTATTTATTTTATTTATTTTATTTTATTTTATTTTATTTTATTTTATTTTATATATTTTATTTTATTTATTTTATTTTATTTTTTATTTTATAAATTAATTTAATGTAATTTAATGTAATTAAATGTAATGTAATTTAATTTAGTTTTATTCCCAGATGCAAGAGACATGAACCCTCACGAGCCCCCGCAGTTGCGGGGGCTCATGAGGGTTCATGTCTCTTGTTAGTGTCTCGTTAGTCCTATAATCATTATGCATATTTCTAGTTCCATTTACATCTGTCTTCTTCACTCGAATGTCGAAAGTGTGCATTTGTTTCAGACGCGCGATTTGTGACCACCCGCAGCAAAGGGGCTAATGCATTATACCCAGATGGCTTTTATTTTCTTTAAATTTTCTTTTTATTTTATTTTCTTTCATTCCTTTCTTTTATTTTATTTCTATCTTGCCTTGTCTTACTCTTATCTTACCCTATCCGATCTTATCTCTTTGCTTTATATTATTTCATTTCATCTCACCTGCTCTCTCTCTGTCCTTGTCTCTGCGCTTCTTCTTCCTCCTCCTCCCATTGTCACTGGCTTCACGTTCGGCTGCCCCCGCTCCAAACTCGTCGCTCTGGAGACCCGAGTCACGGTCCAGCTGCTCTTCAGACAGCAGCCTGCTTCTCGTGGAGACGCTGAGGCCTCCCTCCAGGTCTGAGGTGTCCAGCGTGGCCTCTGATTTACCGCTGGTCGCTCTGAGTCTCTTCTTGGACTGTTCACTTGCGCTGCTGGAGCCCAGCCTGTTTGGTGTGGTGCTATCGCCGCCAACGCCTCCTCCAAACCTGTTCACCATTCAACAGAAGGATGAGACATTTTTTTTTTTTTTTTTTTTTTTTTTTTTTACAAACCAGAGGTCTTACATTTGCTGAAGGAACGGATTAAAGAGAATCTCAAAATCTAGATGAAATCGACAAGAGTGTGCCTAAGAAGACCATGATCATAGCCACCGTCTTAACTCATTCGAGACGTGCCGCATATGAATACGCGGCTATCCGTATACGGCATGTCTCAAATGATTTACAGTCTGGCATCAGACTTCGCAGATTTTGACTTTTGTCAACTTTCTCATCCTTAACCACCCCCTACCCCCCCCCCCCCCCCCCCCCCCACACACACACACCCTCCTGGCCGACCCTAAGCACACGCCCTGGACGGCCTTTGGTAGTGCCTTTAATTCCTTCGAGACGTGCCGCCTCCGAATACGCGGCTTATGCCGCGTATCCGGAGGCGGCACGTCTCGAATGAGTTGAAGCCCCATCTGCCGTTCGTTGTTCTCATCAAGAGGCTGAACACGGGCAAATGGTCCTCAGAACCGACGTCGGCCATCGTTGACCCGCGCCTGAGAACCTGCGGCGTACTGCTTCTTTGCACACCAACTCGTTCCTGAACACAGTCAACAAAAGGCCGACGTCGGCCAAGACTGTTTACCAAGGCCCTCCTACTTACGACCCACTTATGCATGCAGCCACCGGCGGTGTGAACAGTACGTACAAGGACGTTCAAGGACGTCCAACGACGTTCTAGGGCGTTCATGAAAGAGCACAAACCTGCTCCCGGCCTCGATGCTGCTTTGGCCTTCCCCGCTGACATCCGAATCGTCCGCTGATGTCGTGGAGCTGAAATCATCGTCATCATCCGAATCTGACGTCTCATCGTCAGACTGGGTGGGAGACCTCGGGGGTCGCCGCAGCCGGGGCGTACGATGGCGGGGTTTGGCTCCGGGGAAGAGGCGACCGTCCAGGGTGTCTATGAGCTCCACCACGTCGTGCATACCTTTGTCGTAGGCCATCTGACGGCACGACACTTCGTACCACTCCACGGTCTGGGTCGGGCGCTTGCTGCCAGTCTCCTTCATGTGCTGTAAGGTGTGACAGACAGGTGATTACATTCGACAGTTAGGATCATCCGTCCAAAGGTTATCGAGGGGAAACTAACCCTTTGGCTGTCGGTAGCGCGTTTCGTCGCGATGATTCCTGCAGAAATCATCGTGACAAAAAGCGCTACCGACAGCCAAAGAGATAATAATGATGCATCTCTTCCTACCCCCCACCCCGCTTCCGACACCACGTACACACTCTTTGACACTCATTACCATGGCGGCAGAGAATCCTCGACTCCACCGCGTTATCCAGACAAAATCTACACATCCTCCTCCTCCTCCCCCCCCCCCCCCGCCCCCTCACCACCACTGCCCCCCCCCCCACACACACACACACTTCCACACTCACAGACACACTTTTTGCCACTCACCACCATGCTTGTAGAAAATGCTCGGTCCACCCCGTTGTCGAGAAGAAATTCTGCCATGGGCCCTTGCCCTGCCCGTATGGCCGTCATCAGAAGGTTTTCTTGAAACTGGTGAACACACACAGACGTACAGTGCTATTTAAAGTTGCCTTCTCCCGGGCGGACTGTGATTTGCGAACCATTCGAAAAATTGAAGAAAAAAAGTGTGGATGGGGGTGGGAAGTGAAGGGGAGGCGATGGGATGTTGGCTTCTCCTTCAAGGCGCCAAGCGAATCAGGCACTGCCCTTGACCTTTCATTGTCGTTTTTGTTAGCCAGAGATAAATAAGACGAGGAATCACCGCGACAAAAACCGATACGGACACGCAAAGGGGGTGGTATGATAGTATCTCTGGCGTATTAACCCTTTGGCTGTCGGTAGCGCATTTTGTCTAGGTGATTCCTGTAGGAATCACTTCGACAACAGCCAGACGGTTAATCCCCCTGTGGGGGGAAAAAAACAAAACAACATTCTCTGGTCTAAAAAATATAAAGTAAAATATCCACATATAACTGCCTTTTAATGATCGTCCATAACGCATAGTACAAGTCGTAACGCGTTAAATTAACTCTTTTAGCCCCAAGGTCCCATTTCTCAAATTTTGGAGGTATTGCCTAACGACTATGTACCAGTTGTAGGAGATGGCGCCAAGCTCATCTGGCACTACCCTTCAATTATCATGATCAATCCATCTCCTGTTGCAGGGTCCCGGGGCTAAAAGGGTTAATGTGGCACTATCACCGAGACCGACCTTCTGCATTTAGTGAGTTCTGAAAACGTTACGCCAGCTTCTATGTCATTTACGGTTATTATTCTTTCCAAAAGGCTTATGCTGTATTAGGCATTTTCTCCTCAACATTTTATTATCTGTACCGGAAAGAGAAGCCCATATTTTTTTGGGTAGAAGGGAAAACTCCCATGGAAACATCGATCGATTGTGGGATTAAACCTAACGCCCTTGTGCATGCAGCCGCCAGTATTGTTAACAGTACCGGTGGCAGCATGCACAAGGGGGTTAATGTGTATTGTGCAAGCAGAGATCAAAGAGGGTTCGTGCACTTAAACCGGATATACAACAAGAAGTTTAAACCTTCAGCAGGAAAAAATCGATTGTTCCACGCGTGTAAAAAGAGGTGCTCCAGAGAAGA
Source organism: Semisulcospira habei (assembly GCA_036245525.1). Lineage (NCBI taxonomy): Eukaryota > Metazoa > Mollusca > Gastropoda > Semisulcospiridae > Semisulcospira > Semisulcospira habei. Next base: position 176,278,002 of record BTPG01000003.1, on the reverse strand, counting down.
AAGGATTAACAGTTCGGAATATCTCATTTATAAATGTTTTTTAAATCATTCTACCCCAGACACACCACAGCAAGATAAGGATCGACCATGATAGTTCAAGGGTGATGCCAGAATAGCTTGGCGCCTATGGGTGCCAAGCTATTCTGGCGGCATCACCCTTGAACTATCATGGTCGATCTGTGTCCTGCACTGCAATGCAGTCTTCAGAGGACAAACGGCAACCTTTGGGGATTTCGGTGATGGGGTAGAATGAGTTAATATCTCTTACAATAATGTTGGGCAAAAGGGCTATGAAGTCTGGATGTCGCAAAATGAAAGACGGTTCTTGTTCTCTTTTGTACGTCTGCAGGAGAGTGCCACCGACGCACACAACGGGCAGTTGGACACGTTTGTTACGTGTGCCTACGCCCACATGGATTGTAAAATGACTAGTAGCAAAGACATTACATTATATTGTCTTTGATAGTAGACAAGCCTTAGCTGAGACAAGGCACTGAGGACCCGTTGCAGCGGCACTAGCAATCCAAAGCCCGTCCTGCAGGTCCCGGTACACAGTGCTGTTTCCGTACTGTACAGTCTCTTAGCCATGGTCAGTCCCAGGCATCCCCTAATATTTCAATCCCCTAAAAAACACTACTGCCCACCAGCTGCACATTTGCCATGCACAAAATAACAATAAAAACAGCACATTGACAGTCTCATTTCTTGGCTATGAACCCGATTCCTTACCAACCCCACACCCAAACACAGCTGAAATCAGCGTGCCCCTCAAATCACTACGTCAACGGCATAGGCCCACAATTGTCCACTGGATAAGCTCAGGATGGTATGAATCAAAGCACCAAACATGTCTCCTCTCATGTAACCAGAAATTTCCAGCAAATTCTAACATTCAGCCCTACTACAACATTTCAAACAAGGCAAAAATTATTTTTAAAAACACCGGTCCTTGCACTGCCTGAACTGCCCAAATTTTACTATGTAATGTGACCTGAAACAGATCGCTTTAACCCTTTTACCCCCCCCCCCCCCAAGGTCCCATTTATCAAATTTTGGAGGTGTTGCCCTAACGACAGTTGCAAGAGATGGTTTGACCGTGATAATTCAAGGGTAGTGCCAGATTAGCTTGGCGCCTTTAGGCGCCAAGCTAATCTGGCACTACCCTTGAATTGTCACGGTCAAGCCATCTCCTGCTGTAGGGATCCGGGGCTAAAAGGGTTAAACTTCTGACCTCTCTCTCCGTCCCCGTTGAACACCTCTCTCTCTCTCTCTCTCTCTCTCACTTTACTGATTACAACGCAGCTAAATTGATCTATCCCGAGGCTATAAGAAAATGTTTCCCTGTAAAGTCTTGAATCGCTGCGAGCACATACTGACAATGCCATCGGCTTACCTGAATCAAACATAAATATTAACTCTATGAACCTGTTCATCACATTTTCGCCTAAAACACATCCATACGCCAACTGAGCTCACTGCACGCCTTGGTTCAATCCTTGCCCTGCTTGGCAACATTCACGTATCAATCATGTTGGGTGGGTGTAACTTCAGCCAGGCTCCTATACCACGAATGATAGATACTCAGCGCAGCTACGGAGTTACAGTATCTATGATTCCTCTCACATACTCACTGTTGATAACGTTTCTGTCTGAAGAGCACGGGTATGAATGATGTCAGCAAGAGGCATAGATCCTCATGAGACCTCGCGTCTGCGGGGGCTCATGAGGATCATAGTCTATGTCTCTTGCCCACTTGGGTGGCACACGCGGATCTCTCTCTCTCTCTCTTCCACCTTTGTGCGTTTCGGCAGTGGTGGAGTTAAACCCCTTTACTGCCGAGAAAAAGCGAACACCGCCCAACTGCATGAGACAGATCGTCATGTGCCCCCGCGCTTGCGGGGGCACATGAGGATCTGTGCCTCTTGCTGACCCCACTTTTTAAAATCCATGTTCTTTGGACTGGTGGGGTTCTTTGGTATTGAAGAATGACATTTTTCTGAAACGGAATCCGCGCTTCGGCTTTGAAGGGGTAACATAGTTGACAAATGGTGGACCGCGAAGGTTACTCACAGAGACCATGTTGATGTCGGCGCCAGGCTTGTCAAGCAGGTCCTCAAGCAGCTCAATGTTGCCGTCCTTCACAGCCTCCCGCATCGCCTGCACGCACAAACAGGAATAAATATATATCGCCCTCCCTTTAAAAGTTGATGTAACACGCGCGCGCACGCTCGTTGTACACACACACGCGCGCGAGAATGGTGCACACACACGCACACACACACACACACACACACACACACACACACACACACACACACACACACACGCGCGCACACACACACACGCACTCAGGTAGGCAGGAAGACGGGAAGCAGACACACGCACGCATACATACGCAGGGCGGAGGACACAGACACACTGAGACACGCGCGCGCGCGCACACACACACACACACACACATGTGCTCTCGATTGCATGCACACACACACACACACACAGACACACACGCGCACACACTACGGAGAGCTGGGTGGCTCGGTGGTAGAGTGTTCGACTCTCGTCCGAAAGGTGCCGGGTTTGAATTCAGCTAGGGTCAAAATTTGTTCAGACCCTATTTTGGTGCCCCGTCTTTGAAATCACGCGCGTGGTGGACAAAAGACGTTAATCCCTAAACGTTTAACGTATTAACGTTTTCTAAATTGAATACACATACACGCGCACACACTCGCGTGCACAAACACGTACACGTGCAAACACACATTTACAAGTAAAATATTATTCTGAACCTATTGGTGACAAATCAGAAACTTGTTTTGATTTTCTATAGTCGCTTTGGGGAAACTATCCCGCATACTTTGGATGCCCTAGAGGACACTTACGGCCGGTCAAAATGTTTTGAAACCCCATAGGCATAACTGCCGGAGCCGGCCAAGAAAAACGCAACCCCCAGCTGCAAGAAACATAAACCCTCATGAGATCCCGCAGTCGCAGGGGCTCATGAGCCGATTTATGTCTCTTGTTAGTCACACGTTCTTTATGCCTATTTTTAAAAATTCCATTGAGTCTGTGTCCATGTGCAGTGTGTTCAGACGCGAAATTCGTGATCACTGGCTGCGAAGGGGTTAAAATAGACGATGTTACCGCTTTGTCTTCGGCCTTCATTTCAGGTTCTTCTTCTTCTTCTCCTCCCTCATTCTCCTCGTCCCCATCCTCGCCCTCCGTCCGGCCACTCATGTCCGTCTCCTCCACAGTGACATCTTCCTCTGTAGCCAAGTTGTTCAGTCTGACGTCATCCATCACGTCGTTGTTCCGCGGCGTGACCTCAGACTGTGTCGGTCTTGCTTTGACGCGATCCTGGAACAACTTGAAAATGCGCCGTGAATGGAAAACGTAAAAATGTTCTTTAGATGAAACACAATAGGCTCATGCCGCAGCGAATGACCTTACATAATGCTCCGCGGCGCAGTAACAATGTCACATAATTCCGCAGTAATTTTTCATGATGTGCGAACTATCTCTAAATGGCATTTTAAGGTATGAAGACAGTGATCATAATGTAGAATTTATAACTTGATCGATCTATATTAGCTGAAAAGATAAAATATACAACGCCCCCACCGTTTCCTACACCGCCCCCGTTAACTCATTCTACCCCACCACCGAAATCCCCAAATTTTGCCGTTGTCCTCTGAAGACTGCATTGCAGTGCAGGACACAGATCGACCATGATAGTTCAAGGGTGATGCCAGAATAGCTTGGCGCCCATAGGCGCCAAGCTATTCTGGCATCACCCTTGAACTATCATGGTCGATCAATATCTTGCTGTGCCCGGTGTGTCTGGGATAGAATGAGTTAAGTAACAACCTACATTCGAACATGTTTCTTCGCCGATGAAGTATATACGGTTACCCTTATTAGAATACTTCTTGTTTCAATGTCTTTCAACTGTTTACTATAAAACATGTCCCATTATGCTTTGTGAAACATATAATCAGCACGATTGGTGGCATTTTCAAGACTTAACTCATTCTACCCCAACACCGAAAACCCCAAATGTTGCCGTTGTCCTCTGAAGACTGCATTGCAGTGCAGGACACAGATCTACCAAGCTATTCTAGCATCACCCTTGAACTATCATGGTCGATCATTATCTTGCTGTGGTGTGTCTGGGGTAGAATGAGTTAAATTAATCAAAGTCACTGTACCGTGACAGTCAAATAAAAGGAATAACCTCAGTACAGGTAATTTGCTCTTGCCAGTGAAAAAAACAAAACAAAAAACAAACAAAAAATCCTCGGGCCGAAGTTAGCCTCAGTTGGCCCGCGGACCTTAATATGCTCTCAGCCGGCTCTTTTGTGGCAGGAGGCAGTGATGTAGTTTTGTAACGACCACTCATCCGTGACAAATAACGTCGGGATTAATGTGGTTTTACGCTACAAATCAAAGCAGAGAATGGGACCTACAATTCCAATATACAGTGAGTCAGCGGTCCCTCCACTGTTCGCGAAATGGTGCCAGTTGTGACACTAATTCCTAGTGTGCGCCGACCAAGATAAAATTATACACGAAACAAATCCAATAAACCCAGCTTTCAGTTACTGAACCCTCTTCTGTATGCAGTCACCGGTGCTGCCGTAAAGAGTAGGCCTATCGGTGACCGCACGCACAAGGGGTTAACCATTCAGCCCCAACGCTCTACAGCAGGAGATGCATTGACCATGATAATTCAAGGGTAGTGCCAGATGAGCTTGGCGCCTGAAGGCGCCAAGCTCATCTGGCACTAACGTTGAATTATCATGTTCGATTATCATGGTCCCTATCTCCTGCAGCTGGCACTACCCTTGAATTGTCATGGTCGATCCATCTCCTGCAGCTGGGACATATTCGTTTGGTGACACCTCTTATTCCACATGCACCGACGTTCGTGATTAAATAACAACAACCGAACAAATCTTTTGCTGATAATATTCCGATTTTTTAATTTTTTATTTTTATTTTTTTAAGGTGCACGGTAGCGAATCGAGGGAGACAACCATGCTTGGGATGCGCGCATGTTAGAATAGGTACAGAATCTTCTAGACGGCGGATCTTGAAACATCGTTGCCGTTGGTTCCTTATGTAATTTTAATTCTGTCCCTCTCCCTCTCTCTGCCTTCTAGCCTCTAGTTATTATCGTTCGCCTGTGGCATCTTCTAATGTTAATTGCTAACACTTATTCTCCAGTTGTATTTGAAGAATGTTGCCATTTCAATGTGTAAACACACGCACGCACGCATGCATACACGCACGCGAGCACAACCATCCACCCGTCCACTCAACCGTCCACACACACTGAGAGAAAGAGAGAAAAAAAGCCGCGCAAAAGATCATCGGGCTGACGTCAGCCGCTGTCGGCCCGATGGTCTTTGTTTGCTAGGCTGTGAATCAATTCACCAATGACTGAAAAATGTCATTGTACACAGCTAACACAGGAGCGAGTCTCAGTAGCCTGCCACTGAAGGCCTATCAAAGTACTCTTCACTGGCACAATCAATGGTACTCGCACACCTTTCAGCTCCTATGAATCTCCACGACTGACACAACAAAAAGTCGAATAGAAAAAGAACCCACTGTGTAGCTCTCACATTAATTAAACAGAACTGCAGTCACTCCTTGCTGCCATAAATTGTGTTGACAAACAAGACAAAAATGACATTCAACACTATTTTCCCCCTATAAATTCCTTTGGCTGACAAAGCAGCCGGAACACACAAAAATCTACTCTTTCACTCTTACATTCATTTCAGTCACGTTTTGCTGCAATACAAAGTCGGCGGTTGACACAACAAGCTGTTTTGCGACTGTGGTCTGGTTTGACACAAAAAAAAAAAACAACAACCAACAGGCGCGTAGCCCGAACGGCCGCTTTCTATGCAATACGTTGAACGTTTGAACGAACAAAGTCAAAACTGTTCGGTTACCCACTACGCAAAGGTCATCGGGCCGACGTCGGTCGTCGCTGCCCCGCGCACGGCCGTGCGCGGGTCAGCGACGGTCGACGCCGGCCCGTGGATCTTTTGCTTCTCGGCCCGTACAAGTTTACAGGTCTATCGCTGTATTTTTGGCTGATTGCCTGATTGAGCGTGCGGTGCCGTTCGGCCCCCCCTACTTGATTGTCGATTTGTTTAGATATTGCCGTAAAAGCTTATACATCCAGCAAGTCCGGTATAGCTCTTTTAAGTTTTCACCGCCGGCGTCAACCGCGGAAGACGGAAGGGTGGTGCCTGATTCGCTCCAGGAGGTTTTGGCATGCCTATACTCACGCTGTGGCCTACGTAGCGAGGACACCGTGACTGTCAACGAAGCTCGACGGACTATGAGAGCTCAAGGGAAGGTGTTTGATTCAAGATTCAGAATATATTGATGATCAAAAGAAATGCGACATCTAAAGTGTTTCCGATGATTCTCAGTAAAAAAAAAATGTCGCATTTATTTTGCTTGTCAGTATATAATACATGTACTTGGTACCTAGCTAGACATCGCAACACTAAGCCAGACACTGCCTGCTCACGGCTACGTGTGCCAGTCCCAATGACCAGTGCAAAGCAATTTTGTAACTATTTTATTAAAATGTGAAATTTTCATCATCGCACACCGCGCGATTTTGACGCATTTGATGTCCTCGGGCCCATGCCAGCCTCAGCTGATAAGCGTACGGCTGTACGCGAGCCAACGAAGACGGCCGCCCTAGCTGCAAGCGTCAAGTGGCCGCGTTTTTAAATTTAAAGCGACCTGCTCCAGACAGTAAAGGTTGCTGTGATATCTTCTTCACAAATGTTCTTAGTATGTCTAAACGCTGGACGAGCAGGCTAAACGAAATTATGAAGTTTGAATGTGGTAAAACCAAACACTTTTCTGCTCCTTTCTCCTTTGTACGCAGGACAGTTCCGGGCCGTCCGTTAAGTTCCAGAGGCATTGAAACCCCTATCGTATGTGTGCCTATTCACGTGGATTGTCAAAAGAAGGATAGAAGAGTCTAGCGGCTGCGGCAAGAAAACATTTAATTGTTAACTCGCTGTACCAGCAAATTTCAGCAGTCAAAACCTGCCATGAAGCAGGCTTTAACGATGTATCTTTCCAGTTGTTTCACGAGCGATAGGACAGTCAGTCGCTCGCTATTCTATCATCTAGCTCATACCATGTATAGTTAATGGGGTGGTTGGCTCTAAAAATGAAAGGGTCTCAGTTGGCACTGGAATGGAGAGGGTCTAAGGTGTTCGGATTGATTTGTTTAAAGATCCTGAGTGCCAACACAGCAAGTTCCTGTCGCCCGGCGCGTAACTTTAAAAGCTAATGAGTTGTTAAACTGAACGGTAGTTATTTTGTCGAAGGCACACATTTTTAGATACAGCGAATAAGCTGCGCACAATACAACACAGCGCTATATTGAAGACAAATTGTGACCGGAGTATTAACGCTAAGAAGAAGTGTACAAATCAGGGATAGGATAGGCCGTACAGTCCTAAATTTTCTTTAAGGCAAATGGTAGTCACACACACTCACACACACACACACACACACACACACACACACACACACACACACACACACACACACACACACACACACACACCGGTACACACAGATACATACCACTGGCATGCGCTGAGGATCTAGGGCCCGGAGGTGATCAATGTGAAACTGACACATACGAGACTGGCTCACCTGTGCAATGGCACCGCTGCCTTGAACCCGCGTCTGCTTGGTAAAATCCACATTTGCGTTTTCATCAATTCTGCCCTCTTCGACAATTTCTTCTCCATTTTCTTCCGTCGCCCCTAAACCTTTCATTTCTGCTCCGTTTAGTTCAGCCGCAGACGACAACTTTTCATCCAATCGTTTGTCTCCTTTCGTGGCCTGGCCGTCAGAGCGAGGCTCTGTCATGACTCCCATTGTGTATCGCGTCTGGGTGACGAATAAAATGTTCTTTTTTGTTGTTGTTTATCCTGACAAGGAGGTACTCGGTCCGCTTCCCGCCTGTTCGCCGTCTCAGCTATTTCACACCATGGCTGGGTGATCACGGGGGCTGTCATGCATGTCAAAGTTCATTATCATATTACGTACAGTGTCACTGGAGTTGACGGACTTCGATTGTATGTGAAACTCCTAGCTTTTTCCCCTTGTTGTGGGGGTATTTTGTCACTCGCTATGTAACGAATCACTGAGACAGGCGTAGGCAGACAGTCATCCCTCATATCCACCTGAAGGCAAACAAAAATGTACTACATTAAAACAAAGGAAAGACTGATCTGCGCTCATAAACATGTAGGCCTATATCTTCATCAGTAATTTATTGCGAGTGAAAGAATGATGTTGCAGGCCTAAGCAATAACATGAACAGTGTAAGAAATAGATTACAGACCACCCACATCGACAACTTGAAAGAACTTTGCTAATCAAGCTGACGGTGACAAGTCTTAATCAATGCCAATGGAGCCATTTACGGGTGAGGCCAATAAACAACTCAGAACAAAACCCGCTTAGATGACCCTACATGAAATTTAAAATAGCAATGATCTTGTATACATATTCTAACCCGTTTTCTGCCAAAGTCTCGACTGTTTTGCTTCTAAAATCAGTCTTTGTTTGTTCAACAGTCGCAACAACCCAAAAACATGGATACAAATTGACCTCTGCATGAGGCAAAGATCCTCATGAGCCCCCGCAGCCGCGGGGGCTCATGAGGATCTATGCCTCGTGAAGCTGGATAATTAATCACTTTTTTTACGACAGCCGTGGGGCTAAAACACTGAGAAAGATGCAAAATCGCAAGAGGATCCAAAAACAAAAGCAAGGATAGGCCGACGTGTTTGGTCACCGAGTCGAACGGTGGCAGTCTAGCTCTGATAAATGCAGGTCTTATGGGACAGACGTCAAGGTGTATTGCATGTTGTTTCCACTCATTTTCTTGGCTTTCGCACGCACCACTTTTATCGCAGCTCAAAAATCGAGTTTGTCCCTTCCCACACAGCCACTCAACTCGTCAAGCTTGCAAGAGGCATAGGTTCTCATAAGCCCCTGGTGCTCAGCAGGGGCTTATGAGAATATATACATCTCTCAGACAGACTTGTTCAGATCGACTCAAGGCTTTTACGTTTCTGTTTTTCAGAAGTAGGAAGTGGCGGGAGCTGAAGTACAACCTGCCGCTGGACGTATATATTGCTTCTGAAATCTCCGCACACGCAACAACCGAAAACCACAACCGTACAAGGAACAGGGATACAAACTAGTCTCTGCAACAAGCATAGATCCTCATGAGCCCTCGCAGGTGCGGGGGCTCATGAGGATCTATGCTTGTTGCAGTTGGGTTACGTTGAATTATTTTTCGGCAGTGACGGGGTTTTAAGTAAAGCCTGCTACTTTTAACACCTTTTCTTCTAGAGTCATGGCAGTTTTCCAGTACACTAGAGGCTGAAGAGCCTTTTGGCATGATCCCGCACATTCCAGAAGGTGCCTACCGCCGAAAACGTTTCGCTGAAAATAATTTCTTCAATTTGAACACATGATTTTGCTTTATCTCACTCCAGCGTGCTGACTTGCGCATAAACGCAGGAATGCCGCTAAGCGCCGGCAAGCCTTGACTGGATAGGCAGATTCAAACCGTCAACACGAGACCCTAATAGAAATTTAAATTACAAAAATAGACGTTAATACGTGTGAGTAACAGACTAACAGTTGAGCTAACAAGTTAACTCATTCGCGGCTAGCCGCATCCGGATGCGCGGCCGCATAAACCGCGCATCCGGATGCCGCGCCGGGGCTGGCCGCGAATGAGCTAAAGCGACCTACTCCAGACGTTTAAGGGTTAATAGTTCGGAATATTTCTTTTATAAATGTCGCACAATTAGATTTGTGACCATTAACCAAAATGGCTAATTACCATGGATAATGGCGTGACATGCATGCGGGCCCTGGACAAAAGGGCTAACTCAAATTATGACTGACTGACTGAAGATTGTATGTCGTAAAAATTAAAGACTTTCCTGTCTGGTATGTCGTAAAATACAAGACTACTCCATTCAGTGTACGCAGGAGAGTTCCTTCCATTACGTTCAAAATGCAGTAGAATCCCCTAGGGCGTGTGCCGACTCAAATGGATTGTGAAAAGAAGGGTAGACATGTCTTAGTTGAGGCCAGACAACATTGATAACCCGTTGTATCGGCGAAGGTTAGCAATCAAAGCCCGCCATAGAGCAGATTGCATTAACCCATTTAACATCACGGCCGTATTTCCCAACGTTTGGAGGTGTGACCAACAGATTATGTACCAGTTGCGGGAGATGGATCTACTGACCATGATAAATCAAGGGCAGTGCCAGATTAGCTTGGCGCCTCTAGGCGCCAAGCTAATCTGGCACTACCCTTGAATTGTCATCTCCTGCTGTATGACGGGACTAAATGGGTTAAGCAGAATTCATACCAAAAAGGCGACAAATGCAAATAAATGCCCAACGAGAGAAGCACGCTTAGAGAGAACAAGTACTACACACTTACTTAATTGTCGGTTTAAATTCCTTTTTCAATACTAGTAGAAATACAGACAGAAATGGGTTACATGTCTTTGCTGGGAATTTCTGGACAAGTTATCCCGTTCAGTGACAGCTGTTGCAGTGTTCCTGCAATCTTCGTTATATCAAGGAAAAAATCCCAAAAAAAAACAATACAATACAATACAATACAATAAATACAATACAACTTTATTGTCTGTTCGACTGTGAAAAACGACAGAAATTTGCCATAAAACAACAAAACAAGACACTAATACACATATAAGAACATTCCATTAAAATTATCATTGCAGCAGTCCATCACAGGCAATCTATCACAAGCAATCTATCATAAGATGGGAGGTGATGTTAAGTAGATCACACATTATACTCGTATATCACGTCGTTATAAACAAGAGTTCAGAATCGAGACAGCAGTTGGAATAAAAGACTTCTTAAAAACATTCTTTTTGGCAAGTGGCATTTTGAAACGTCTGCCTGATGGTAGCATTTGAAACTGATCAAAAAGTGGGTGACGAGGATCACTGACAATGCTAGCAGCTTTCCTTCGGACAGCCCTATCAAACAAACAAACAAACAAACAAATAAACAAACAAACAAACAAACAAAAACAAAAACTCCTAGATGTCCCGGGAACATGAATTCAAAGTAGTGTCAGTAAGAGGCATAGATCCTCATGAACACCCGCAACTGAGGGGCTCATGAGGATATATGCCTCTTGCAGTTGGATGGTATTCAAATTTGCTCGGCATTGAACAGGTTAGAAGCCTTTGCTACTGGACGCATATTTTGTTTTTCTGAAATCTGTGTTCATTTCACGACCCAACTCCACAACCGTCTAAGAAACATGGATGCAAATTAGTTTCAGCAAGAGGCATAGATCTTCATGAGCCCCCGCAGTCGCGGGGGCTCATGTGAGGATCTATGTCTCTTGCACTTGGACCCCGTTCACTTTCTCTCGGGGGTCATCATGTTACTCGCTTACTCACTACATATAGACTCCAGCCCAGCCTGCAAGCCCACGAGTACCGAGGTGGGACCGACGCGGGCCCCAGATAGCCACAGGCAAACCACTCAGAGTCTACGTCGGCCCCATCTCGGTGCTCATGGGCTTGCAGGCTGGGAGGATGTCAAATACTACCACTGTGTATATCTTTATATGTCATGTTCGATCTGTTCCCATACTGAGTGAATTAGCCCAGGGATATTTGGGAGTTCTCCTATGTTGACTGCATTTATTGCAGTTCAGGCGATAGACCTCTGATGACAGTTCCAGGGCAGTGCCAGAACAGCTAATCTGGCACCACACTTAAAATATCATGATCGAGTCATATCCTGCTACAGTGACCCATTAAATCTTGAGGCTGTTTTCTTTTTCTTCTTCAGATTTGTGCATTGTCTTATGAAGGCTACATTACAGATTAGCCTGGGATACATGTACACCTCTCATGATATCTCATCTCAAGGGCGGTGCCAGAACAGCTTGGCGCCTATACGCGACAAGCTGTTCTGGCACTGCCCTAAAACTATTATAGTTAGATGTATTTCATCGATAGTGCATCAGGATGGAAAGAGTTAAAGGGCCAAGGCGTTTTTGATCGGGTGACTCCTGTGACAGAATAACAAGGATTTATATATAACTATTCAGTCTAAATTACCATTTTGATACACGCAATTAAGAGCTAGGGCAGGGCCGTAAATATGTTACTGCTATGAAAAAGCTCCATTCAAAACGCTCCTGTAAGGCCTTAGTACTTCACACAACACGGCTCAAGGGTGGCAAATTGGAACTGCATAAGGTAAAAAAAAAAGTCACAAAGCATAAGTGTGTGACCGATTTAACTGGTTATTCGTCCATGGACGGTTTACGGTTTTTGCTGTTTTTCTCTGTTGCGTTATAGTATAGCAGCCAGATACGGAAGTGTTGAAACAAAATGATGTAAACCGTGAATCCTTCGGAGTAATTGTTAATAACAATTTTAGACTGTGCAGATGATTACGAATCTCTGTACGAAAAGCACAAAGTTTAGGGCGTGAATTGTAACCACCCCCTTCCCCCCCCCCCCCAACCTTCCACCCCCCCCCCCACACACACACACACTTAACATACATCCAACAAGGAAACGAAAAAGGCATGCTCACATTAACCAGGTACAAACAATACCAACACCCCCTCCCTCCCTCACATCCTCCCCCCCCCCCACACCCCTAACATACGGAAACGGAAAAGGCATGGTCACATTGACCAGGTACAAACAATACCAACTACACGACCGTAAAAACCTACAGAATTCTTGCTTCGTAGTCTGCAGTTGTTCTGTCACGTTTATGCAGTGACGAATCGCGCACCAGTTGGTGTAATAAGGACTGAACAGAAACTTGAGCCTTAAAAAAAAAAGTATTTCAGCTAGCAAGCAGCTCATCAGAACCTATGCCTCTTGCTAGAAGATATTACATTTTACACTTTCAGAGTGAGGGCGCTAAAGCCTTAGCCGACAGACAGTAAGTCTGGGCTCAAACCCTTTTGCACTACCCATCACGACCACTACGTGTCAACAGAACTAAGGCGTTAGGTCCACTACATTCCGACGACAGCACTACGTCTGTTAGACGTACGGGGGAGAGAACTGATTAGCGATGATATTATTACGTAGTGCTAGCGTCACATAGTGCCAGCGACACATAGAGTTAGGGACTCGCAGTCCTAGTGATGGTAAGTTCTACTGATCGACACGTATTGGATCGTAGTGCAATCGACACGTAGTTCTAATGATACGTAATGCTGACGATAGAGACGCGTAGTGCCAGCGACATGTAGTGCAAGCGATCGTAAATTCTATCGACACGTACTGGATCGTAGTGCTATCCACACGTAGTTCTAATGTTAGGTACTGCTGGCGATACTGACCCTTAAGTCCGCAGTGTGAACGCAAAAGACAGTAAAATGATTTTTTTTGTGAAAGTTAAATTTTCATTGTAATACCGTGAACATATTGCTTTTCAAAAGTTGTACTTACCGTCGTTTGCCTGCACAAGGCAGAGGTGGTGGGGCATACCCCGGAAACAATTGCTCCGTGGGCTCTTTTTGGCTCACGTGCGAAGCAAAAGCGAGTCTATGTTCTGGGCCAGTGCTCTATGTTCTGGGCCAGTGCTCTATGTTCTGGGCCAGTGCTCGTCCGTCCGTCGTCCGTCCGGCGTCGTCCGTGGTAAACTTTAACGTTGGCATTTTCTCGGAGACTATTCCAGCTACAATCTTCAAATTTGGCCCAAGGATACTTTGTGGCAAGACCTTTCTAAACATACCAATTTCAGTGACCTCTCACAAAGGTCAAGGTCACAGAGATCAGGAAATATATCACTGGAAAAATAGCTATTTTTGGACATAATTTATTTTTTCTCAAATACTATTCACAACTTCAAACCGTGGCCAAACTTGGAATAAAGATACCTGATGGTAAGACCTTCATACGCATACTAATTTGGTTGATCCCTCGGAAAGGTCGAGGGTCACTAAGAGCTCAAGAAATAGGTCCTAAAAAGCCATATTTTGACAAAAGATGTTTTTTTCTCAATTACTATTCACAACTTCAAACCCAAACTTGCTACAGAGATATCTGATGGTAAGACCTTTCTATGCATACTAATTTGGTTGATCCCTCGGAAAGGTCAAGGGTCACAAGAGCTCAAGAAATAGGTCCAAAATCACCATAATTTGACAAAAGATGTATTTTCCCAATTACTATTCACAACTTCAAACCCAAACTTGCTACAGAGATACCTGATGGTAAGACCTATCTATGCAAACTATTTTGGATGACACCTCGGAAATATCAAGGGTCGCATGAGGTTGACAAATGTGTATAAAATGCCAATAATTGTAGTTATTATCAGCATTTTTGCAAACTTTTCAATCAAATTTGGCACAAAGGTAGCTCATGATAAGACCTCCCTATGTATCCTAATTTAGTCGAATCATCGCAAAGGTCAAGGGTCACGGGGGTTTCACCAGATGCGTGAAAACTGATTTAAAAAAACGTCCTTCTACAGTATTAAGATTGCTGCATGCAACACCAGTAAGCAACTGTACTCAGTGGCTGATCAGCTGCTGGGCAAGTCAAGTCTTCTCCTCTTCCTAGCATATACTCCATGACAGAACTTCCATCTCGTTTTTCCACATATTTTTCATGGAAAAAGTCCTAGCCATTCGCGACGATCTTGACTCAAAGTCTTTCCAGACAAAAACAGTCTCTTCTATTGACTTTTGCTTTCATGGTCAGACCATGTCTGTATTTAGACCTGTATGCTGTGACGATGTACGCAAGTTGTTAATGAAGATGACCCCTAAGTCATGTGAGCTCGATCCAGTGCCTACCACTTTGTTGTATAACTGTTTGGATAGTTTACTGCCGTATGTTACTCACATTGTCAATGCTTCGCTTGCATCTGGTGTTTTCCCTTCAATGTATAAAAGTGCTGTTGTGAAACCCCTACTGAAAAAAACCCTCATTAGATCACAACGACCTTAAGAATTATAGACCTGTCTCAAACCTACCGTTTCTGTCAAAGGTGATCGAAAAGATTGTGCTTTCGCAACTTTTGGATCACCTGGCCTTGAACAATCTTATGGATCCATTTCAGTCAGCCTACAGATGTTGTCACAGTACTGAAACAGCACTTCTCAGAATCATGAATGACTTGTTACTTGCTCTGGATGATGGTAAGGTGTCAGTGCTCGCTTTACTTGATCTTTCTAGCGCGTTCGACACAATCGACCACACTACCCTGATTAATCGTCTCCAGCTTGTTTTCGGCATTGATGGCACTGCCCTGTCTTGGTTCCACTCTTACATTACTGAGCGATCACAGACTGTGTCTGTCGATGGGCATGTCTCTGCACCTGCCAGCCTCCGTTTTGGGGTCCCACAAGGCTCAGTATTAGGCCCAGTGCTTTTCCTACTGTATGTACAGCCTTTGTCCAGCATTATTGCTGGACACTCTGTTTCACATCACGCATACAGTGATGATACACAGCTTTATAAGTCAGGTAGTGTGAGTCAGGTCAACGAAATCATCCAGAGCGTGTCACTTTGCATTCTTGATGTGAGGCTGTGGATGTCAGAAAACAAGCTCAAACTGAATGAAGGAAAAACGGAAGCCACGCTCATTGCATCACCCAGAATGTCTTCTTCTACCGCTTTGCCTCAGCATATCATGATTGAGAACACGACCGTCAGCTTCTCTCAGTCAGTGAAGAACTGACCTGGGTGTTGCAATTGAGCAGGACTTGTCCATGGATAAACAGGTGATAAACATTTGCAGGGCAGCCTATTTGGAGATGCGTCGTATTAGCTCTATTAGACAGTTCCTTACCTCAGAGGCTACAAAAACTCTGGTTTGTTCATTTGTTCTGTCTCGCATTGACTATGCCAACTCACTCGTATCTGGATGCCCGCAGTATCTATTTGATCGGCTCCAGAGAGTCCAAAATTCAGCCGCACATCTGGTCATGAAAGCGAAAAGGTCAGACCATGTGTCCCCCATCCTGCACGCTCTCCACTGGTTGCCAGTGAAGGAGAGAGTTAAGCACAAAGTCTTGTCCATTTGTCATGTTTCTCTTTCTGGCACTGGACCCACTTATCTCTCAGAGCTCCTTCACTGTTATGATCCCTTCGAGGCAATTGCGCAGTTCGTCTGACAATAAAATGCTTCGTATTCCTACAGTAAGGACTAAAGGATTTGGGCAGAGATCTTTTTCTTACCAGGGTCCATCAGCCTGGAATGATCTTCCTAAATCATTGAGACACAGTGAGTCTAGTGCCAGTTTTAAACACAGTCTTAAAACCCATCTTTTCCCACTTTGATTATCAGTGTTCATGTATTTAGTCATAATTCTGTTCTTTTGTGTAATTGTACATGTGGCTTTGTCACTTTTTGTGTAATATTTGTATGTTTTGTTCATATGTACGGCGCCTAGAGCATCTTACCATGTATTGGCGCCTTATAAATCTTCCTTATTATTATTATTATTATTATTAAATTTTGAGAAAACATGGATTTTGTTAGTGCAGAAGCCACCCCTTTACTTATTGTCAGACATGTGTGGTCATACACGTGAGCCATAAGGGCTTTGCCTTTCTTGTCTTGTGAGAAATTAGCAATTGCCCTCACACGTTGACCGTTCAATGACTCGGTGAAAAAAAAAAGCCCCAACCCCCCCCCCCCCCCCCCAAAAAAAAAAAAAAAAAAAACAAAAAACGTCGCAATATATGAGGCTAATAACAAGCACAGATTGTCACGTGCGCCCACAGGTAGCGGGGAGGGTCAGAGACAGGTAAAACGAATCGGAGTTTCTGTGTGAGCGTTTTGTGTACTCTGTTTAAGATTAACCCATTCACTGCCGGTGGACGCAGATTGTGTTTTGTAAACGTAAATCCAACGTTTATATATGGCCCTCAGCCGTTACAGGAATATAGATACAAAGTGTAGTAAAACTGTTGCCGCTTAGATACAAAGTGGTTTCAGCAAGAGGTATAGATCCTCATGAGCCCCCGCATCTGCGGGGGCTCATGAGGATCGATACCTCTTGCGGTTTGGGGGGGTTCAACTGTTATCGGCAGTGAAGGGTTTACGGGGGCGGATCAGTTACCTCGAGGGGGTGGGGTGGGGGGGTGGTTTCCAACTTTCATTTTTAACCTTCAACCTGACATAAAAGGCCTCCCCGACGCTAGATCTTCTTCCAGTGGCCTGTTGTGAGGGGGGTGGGGTGGCAGGGGATGAGGTAGAGGAAAAAGGCGTGTGTGTGTCAACACTTTCGCCAAAATATCAGGGGGTGGGTGGGGTGGGGGGTGGGGTGGTAGCGTGTGTGAGGAAACTCGCCCCCCCCCCCAAAATCAAATAGGGAGGGGGGTGGGTGGGGGTCCTAACACCCCCAAAAGGTACTTTGTTACTTTGTTATAGCATTTTTAACAATTTTGGGTCGTTGGGGGGGGGGGGAGGGGGGACGGGGTCCAGAACCCCTAGGATGCCCCCCCCCCCCCCACACTGATTCGCCCCTGGTTTACGACACAAACAATCCTGGTTAATTCACGAAATCAATATTGCTTACATATAATAGCCTAATAGCCGGCGCTGTTCTAATAGCGACGGGTCCCCAGGTAGCAACTGTGAAAGTATAATTCGTCTTTTTGTTTTGTTAATGCGTATTTCTCATTTGTGTAACTAGTATCAGCCAAGCAGAAAGTTTAAAAACATTATATTACGTGTTTAAGAGATACTATGATAGGGCTGTCCTTAGTTTGCTTTGTGTTAGGGAGGTTCAGGTCGGGTTGGGGCCGTTCGGCGCCGGCCATGAGACGCCTTGGTGACGGGCTTCACCCGTCCCGAGCCATTGTCCATTTCAGTGTTGTGTGTAAACTGTTGTCGGTGAGTTTGGGTGATTGCGAGTTGCACCTGAGGTGGAGAAACAAATTTTCCTGTACGTGGCAACATGTATTTGGAAGAATAAAGTTGATTCATTCATTCATTCATATAATTTGGATTCTGAACCCTTGTATGAGAACTGAATGATATGGCAAAAACACTCGTCGAACTGTGGCATACACAGCACAGCACAACACTGCGCAAAACAACACACAATACAACACAACACAACACAACACAACACAACACAACACAACACAACACAACACAAAACAACACAACACAACACAACACAGCACAACACTGTGCAGAACAACACAACACAACACCATACAACACAACACCGATAACACTTTCAAAACGCTACAAAACACATGCAATACATATCACACAAACAGTGTAAATATTTAGCCTGAAGTAGAGTTTTCTATCAAGGTAAATCTAATTATTAATACAAAGAGAATCACCAACATATCCTCTATTTTACTGAAATGAATAAAAACACATGCAGTGGCAGACATTACTGATGAAACTGCCGAATTTAAAGTGTTTATATATCTGTACACTGGCAGAGAACAGAACAGAGGCGGAGATAACAACATAGAACAATAAAATCGAAGAGGACACAGCAAAATACAGCAACAGCAAATGGAAACACTCGCCAAACATACTTGTTGCAAAATTTGCGTGGCATTCAGATTCCATTATATTTTCAGCTCAGACAATCCAGAGCAGCTTGTTCGGAGGCTGCCTGGAAAGTACATTCTAGCTAGACAAATATCTCTGCAGTGGGTTGGTTCGTTATTGGGATGTAACGCCGTTTAAGCAACCTAGACTGTCTGAGTATCTCACGACGATCTCATCAGACACACTGGTTGTCTCCCTCGATTCGATACAACTGTAGCGGTAGCGAATCGAGGGAGACAACCAGTGTGCAGTGGGAAAAAGGGCATATGTTCTCAAAATTATTCAGAGCCATGCCCGACGTCGATACGCCTCTCTGCACACTGGCTACCTCCTACGTCGTGCGTAGCGGATCGAGGAAGGTAGCCAGTGTCGTCCTTCTGTTGTTGTTGCTGCTGCTGCTGGAGGGTTTGGCACCACGCACTCTCGCCGATCACCTTGACCTTGTGCGGCATTGTCACATTGGGTACAATCTTGACCTTGATAATGGCTTTGTGAATGTCCTTGTTCGTGACGTTAAGTCTGAGGCTGCGTGCGCTCTTCTCGAAGTTTCTGAGGCTGTCATGCTTATTTTGATGGCTTTGTGAAGGTTTTTGTTCTTCACACTGAGTCTGCGTGCGAACTTCTCCAAACGTCCAAGGCTGATCGTGACACTCGTGCGTTCGTTGACGATCTTGATGATCTTGGGATTGTCTTTGTTCTTGCACCAGAAATTGACTAGAATGACTTCGAACTTGAAAATAGACCAGTCTATCTGACACTTCTGCTTGCACTGGATACTGATTTGAACCTGAATGTGAGTCAGTCGTTTAGACATCACCACTTGAACTGAAGCCAGCTTGTGACCTTGACACAGCCTGATGCACTGTGACTGTCTTTCAGACCCTGTCTGATGTTGACGGCAGCCGAGGACGAGCATTGGGACCTGCAGATGGTTAGAGTCTCGCAGTTCGCAGCTTTCGCACGACGAGCTTTGATCTCCACAGGACGGACTTTCGTCTCCGTGCGTTCTGTTCTGACGTTCTCTTCTTGTCTGTGACTGCCTGACCTAGTGTCAGGACTTGATGAACGTCCTGTAGATCATCAGGTTGGGGAAGCCGATGCCCGCCCCCACCACACCAGCGAAGACTGACGTAGAGCAGGACACTGAAGGAGGATTACTTGCGTTTAGGGCCAAAATGCTCTCATGAACTTTGGGGCCAAAGTCCATCAAGCCGTCCAGCGCAGATGGAAGACAGATTAGGATAACGGCCACCCATATCGACACACAGAGTCACCAAGGTGCTTCTCCTGGACACAAATTTCTTGTAGGCCACGTTGTAGTGATACACTTTCACGTACCTGTCCAAATATACTGTCGTGCAAAGGAAATGTGGTATGTTTTATATCATCGGAAACGCTCTAGTGTTTCCGATGATTCCAGGTATGTCACATTTCTTCTGCTCGTCAGTATGCACGAGCAAAAGAAATGCGACATTTTCGGAATCGTCAGAAATACTTTGGTGTTTCCAATGATAAAAATGTGGCATTTCTTTTGTCAGTCAGTATATATTCTGAGGGCCGGGGAATCACTCTACGATGGACATGCAGGCAAACAGTTACTGAGCAAACTGTGTTAGCAAAATGCCGCGTATCCGGCTATGCGGCAAGTCTCAAATGAGTTAATCCTGGAGTGTGAAAAAGGATTACTTCTCCCGTGATCCCAAACCCACACATCAATCACTAACACGCAGTCGTTTTCTTTCTGCTCGTATTCAGAAGCCCATGTGACACCCTCAGTCTGAGAAACACTACGCAGCCGATTTCGGCAGGCAGCAGGTATGGATTCTCATGAGTCCCTGCGACTGCAGGGACTCATGAGAATCTATGCCTGTTAAACAGGGCCCGGGATAGTCGACTACATGTACGTCAAGGTAGAAGGCTTTCAGAAGACGCTACGCTTCAGGCATAAAAAAGGGATTAAGCGGTCAAACTGAGCGTGTAACACTGGTCTTACAGGTGTAGCGGCCAAGTGGTTTCGGACAGTGACGCGTTCCCTTCCACTGCCAGTTCAGTTCCAGACGTGGATCATAGACCATGGCAGCTCAAGCATTGCGGCTGATTTGGCGTGTCGCATTTCTAGGCGTTAAACCAAAAGACACAACCCTTGTCCTACGGACTCCAATTTTCTGAAAATCGGAAAGTTTGAGCTTATTTGTGGGCATTCTGATGTCACACTCTGCTTCAT